>CM062394.1:14594266-15794266 GCA_031304145.1 Cardiospermum halicacabum | reverse complement strand
GTTAATATTTAAATTATAAAATTTTAAATATTTCCAGAAAATAAATTTCTTCAATTTGAAAAAAATTAATCTATATTTGGATCATCATCTTCAATATTATAAATTACAATCTAAATAATAAGCTATTTATTAAAAGTTGTATTTGAAATAATACATTTTCATTTTACATTTTTGATAAAATTGAATTTTTATTTCCAAAAAAAAAAGACTATACAAATATAAAATATAAATAACATACCTAACATCAAAATACATAGATCATATAAAGTCCAAACTCAGTGTAATGTTTGTATCATATTTCTTGTCTGTGGCAGCTTTCTTATTGTAAGGTTATGAGCTGTTTCTTGTTTGGTTTAAGGCAAATGGGCCCAGGCACATTAATTAATGCCCAGGCACATTAATTAATGCCCAGGCACATTGTGACCTAACCCAACCCACTAACCTAAGTATATATGGTTCGATTTTTGTCTGCCTGGTACTGTAGCTAGTGTTGTTTTCTCTTCTTCTTCTCTAGATCCCTCTGCCGATTAGGGTTTTGTGTTCTCTTTGTGAACTCTGAGATCTTTATGCTCTCAACCACTGTAACACCACCATTAATAGTGCAACCGGGCCACTGAGCCCTCTCCCGTGGAAGTACACCTTGGTGGCCTTTGTGGCCGCCGGTGGAACCACGTAAAATCTGTGTTGTTTTGATTGCTTTTGATTTCCTATTTTACGATTCATTGTTGTTTCCATTTACAACAATTGGTATCAGAGCGAATCGCTCTATTTCTTGAAACCCTAATTTCTTTTTTATTTTGGTTCTTTAATCGTTTTCTGTTACGGACTCTGGGTTTTCTTGTTTATCTGCAGGTGGCTGGCCAACCCCTCTGATGGAGAAGAATCCGAGTCAGATGTGGACTTGAATCGAAATCGTCAAATTAATTCAACATCTTTCGAAACCCTAATTCTTCAATTTGTACGTTTTTTGCACTTGTGGTTTTATTTGGTACTAACATTCTGTTCTTGTACAGGTACCAAAATTCTTGAAGAAGAAAAATATTAATAGAACCAAGAAATAAGGAAATAGATACAGAAATAGCTAAATTTAAAATACTAGAAGATATTGCGACTTTGGTATTCGGCTAGGTATATTCTACACTTAGATATTAGGGCTTTTCTAAGTATTTTGTATCTTATAACTGCCTGAGTGGGGTTTGGTTTACGCCCTCAGGGTTTGATCTGTTGTTTCCTTGTATGACTTTGTGATTCTTGGTGTTTGTCTCTGTTTGTTTCCATATATGATAAACTGAGTGTTTAATCTTGATATAGGGCCTGTTTGCATAGACTGGCTTTTGGCTTTTGGCTTCTTAAAGCTGTTTCAGATGGTGTTTGGATAACTGGCAGAAGTGCTTCTGCCCTCCCAGAAGCTCTTCCGGATGAAGTAAAAAATATTAACTTCCTGAAAATGGCTTCCACTTCTCTTCTTCTACAGATAGAAGTCAAAAGTAGAAGCAATCCCAAACAGGCCTATAGAACTGTGATAAATTCTTGTTGTAGCTCTCTTAGTGATTGTTAACTGAATCTTTGTGTTATCTTGCAATCTTTGTGAGTGTAAGATTTTATCTGTGTTTTGTATTAGCTTAGTAATACTAATACTATTCTTTGTGATCTGTTGTATGATTGCTTACCTTTGTGATACCTATCTGATTGTGTTGAGTGTTTTTTGATTTGTTTTGTTCCCTGTGATTGAACTGTTTCTGCATATAGTGTCATACCATTCATACATTTGCATATTAGGATTAATATGGCTAAGGCTCCTAGCTCAAATCATATTAATATAGAGGTCTTAGATGGTAGTCAGGATTTTGTTCTTTGGCAAAAGAAAATGTTATCTGTTCTTGTTTATCATGGGGTAGAAGGGGCAGTAGACAAAGAATATCCTAAGGGTGCATCTGATGCTGTAAAGAAAAGGCTAGATAAAAGAGCATATCATATGATCCTTCTACATCTTTCTAATGATGTCATGACTAATCTTGCTGGTTCTAAAAATGCATCTGATTTATGGACTGCTTTAGAGTCGAACTATCTTGAAAAAGATGTTCAAAATAGGCTATTGAGTCTGCATCGTTTGTTTGGTCTTAAATTTGATTCTAAGAAAAAGGTTGCTGAGAATCTGGCTGTTTTCAAAAGATTGGTATAGGATTTTAATAGTCGTACTAAAGAATCTGATAGATTGTCTGATGAATATCTCGCTATGATTCTATTGCATGCTTTGCCTGATAGTCACAGTGTTGTTAAGGAATTTATTTCATTTAATGGTGCTGCTTTGACTACTAAGTTGATAATTGATACTTTTACATTTAGAACTGCTTCTGAGGAAAAGGTTAAAACTGAACTTGAAGGGTTAATGGCTTATGGTTCCAGTGACCATAAACCTTCTAGGAACAAGAATAAGAAATTTGAGTCTCAGAATAATAATGGTAATAAGGCTAAAGGCAAAAAAAATGGGAAAGCCAAAGCAGGTAATGACAGAAAATGTTATTACTGTGGAAAGCAGAACCATCTTGTCAAAGACTGTTTTCAAAAGAAAAAGGATGAATCTAATGGTGTTGATAAACCTGTTTCTTCTAATTCGATTGATGTCTTTGATGATGATGTGTATTTTTGTGAAGGATTAACTGTGATTGCTAAAATGTCTGATGCATTAGTTGTGAATAAGATTGCTGATTCTGATTGGGTGATTGATTCCGGTTGCACTCATCACATGACCCCTAATAAAAACTGGTTTTATAAATTGGATTTCATTCAAGAAGGTGTGGTTTTGATGGGTTCTAACCATAAATGTTTGATTGAAGGTGTTGGTTCGATTAAAATCAAACAATTTGATGGAACTATGAGATTATTGAATGATGTGAAGTATGTGCCTGGTTTGAGGAGAAATTTGATCTCTGTGAGTGCTTTGGATGCTCTTGGTTTTGAATGCATGTTTAAAAACCAATCTGTATGTGTGATTGAGCCTAACACTAAAGGGATTATAATGAAAGGCATGAAATTTTGTAATCTTTACAAATTGGATGGTGAAATTGTTGAGGCTCTTGCTGTTAAAAATAAACCTGGTGAGCCTATTACTATGAAATGGCATAATAGATTAGGCCATTTAGGTGAGAATGGTCTAAAGGCTCTTATGAACAGGGATTTAATTGAAAATGATGATGTTTGTAATTTAGATTTCTGTGAGCATTGCATTCTTGGTAAGCAAACTTGTGTGCCTTTTGTGAAATCTGTTTTTAGAGCTAAAACTGTGCTTGAATATGTGCATGCTAATCTGTGGGGTCCTACAAAGACCAAAACTTTTACCAAAGCACTTATTTTCTATCCATAATTGATGATTACTCTAAGTTTGCTTGGTTTTACTTACTTAAGAGTAAAGATGAAGCTTTTGATCGCTTTAAATTGTGGAAATTACATGTTGAATCTGAAACTGGCTGCAAAGTTAAATCTCTAAGAACTGATAATGGACTTGAGTTTTGCAATGAAATGTTTGATATGTTCTGTGCTAATAATGGCATTAAAAGGAATAGAACTGTGAGGTTTACTCCTCAACAGAATGGGGTAGCAGAACGCCTGAATAGGACCTTACTTGAAAAAGTGAGGAGCATGCTATTTAAGGCCAAACTGCCTAAAATCTTCTGGGGGGAAGCCTTAAATACTGCTTTGTATGTTAGAAATCGTTCTCCTTCTGCTATTATTGATTGGAAAACTCCTTATGAACTGTATTATGGTAAACTGCCTGCATTTAAGCATATTAGAATTTTTGGATGTAGGGCATATGCACATCAATCTGTTGGCAAGTTAGAACCTAGATCTATAAAATGTCTCTTTATGGGTTTTGTTTTTGGTACTAAAGGTGCTAAACTGGTCTATAAAGATGGATCATCTTATAGGTTTATTATTAGCAGGGATGGTGTTTAATGAATCTGAATTTCCTGGTTTTGATTCAGATGTTGATAATCCTGAAGCTTGCACTCCTGGTTTTGCATTGTCTGACTAAAGTATTGATTGTGAATCTGATTCTTATTCTAATAAAGCTGATGTTGGTAATACTAGTAGTTCCAGTACACCTGTTCATACTGAAACTGATTTGCCTGACAGTGTTCCTATCGTAAATGATTCTGTTATTGATGAACCTGACACTGGTGATAATGTTGATGATTCTAGTTTTGATCAGTTGTTTAATGATAATGATTTGCGTGATTATTCACTTGCTAAAGATAGGCAGAAGAGAGTAATCAGAACTCCTGCCAGGTATTTAGATGCTAACTTGGTGATTTATGCTCTAAATGTTGATGCTTGTGATGAATTTGTTCCTATCTCATATACTGATGCTGTGAATTGTAAGCATTCTGATAAGTGGATTTCTGCAATGAATGAGGAACATAAATCTTTGTTAAAAAATCAGACATGGGAACTGGTTGAAAAACCAGTAGGTAAGAAACTGATTGCATGTAGGTGGGTGTTTAGAATAAAAGAAAATCTTCCTTTTGCTGATCCTAATAGGTATAAAGCTAGGCTTGTAGCTAAAGGTTTTACACAAAAATCTGGAATTGATTTTGATGAAATTTTTTCTCCTGTTATTTTCTATATAACTATTAGGATCATACTTTCTTTGACTGGTTTCTATGATTGGGAACTTGAACAAATGGATGTTAAAACTGCTTTTCTACATGGTTATTTAGATAGAGAAATTTTTATGGAACAGCCTGAAGGTTTTTGTGGAAAAGGAAATGAAAATAATACATGTTTACTAAAAAGATCTCTTTATGGTTTAAAACAATCTCCACGGTAGTGGAATGAAAGGTTTCATAAATTTATAACTTCCATTGGTTTTCATAGAAGCATGTTTGATGCTTGTTTGTATTTCAACTTCAATGATAATACCATAGTGTTTCTGCTCTTGTATGTGGATGATATTCTGTTAAATGGACTTGATTTGAGTGTGTTAAAATCTGTTAAGCAACATTTGAACTGTGAGTTTGAAATGAAGGACTTAGGGCATGCTTCTAAGATTCTTGGTATGAACATTACTAGGAATAGAAAGAAGTGTCAGCTTTGCATTGATCAAAAACAGTATCTTGAAAAGATTTTGAAAAATTTTGATATGTTGAATGCTAAACCTGCCAGTCTTCCTCTTGCTGCTGGTCATGGTTTGGATACTAGAAATCATGAATCTGAAAATATTTTAGAAAATGTCCCATATGTTGAAGCTGTTGGTTTTGTTATGTATGCCATGGTATGCTCCCGACCTGATATTGCTTATGCTGTGAGTGTTCTTAGTAGAGCTATGATGAAGCCAAAAATGGCTCATTGGAAAGCAATGAAAGGATTGCTTAGATACTTGAAGGGAACTATAAATGTGGGGCTTGTTTATGGAAAACATTTGAATTCTGTTGATATTGTTGGCTACTATGATTCTGATTATGCTAAAGATATTGAATTCAGAAAGTCCATTTCATCCTATTTGTTTAAAGTTAATGGGAATTGTGTTTCTTGGAGGTCAAGACTCCAGTTTGATGTTGCTTTGTCCACTATAGAATTTGAGTATATAGCTCTGACTATAGGTATAAGAGAAGCTATGTGGATTCAGGGTATATTGAAGGAGGTGAAGCAGCTGGAAGGTAATGCTAATGTCATGACAGACAGCCAAAGAGCCTTCCAGCTCAGTCGTAACCCAATATACCATGATAGAACCAAACACATAGATGTGAAATACAACTTAATCAGGTTACATGTTCTTAATGATACTATTGTTGTGGGGAAGATCTCCACTGATTCTAACCCTGCTGATATGGGAACTAAGGTTCTCTCTGTAAAAAATTTTATGTTTTGCAGGGACAGCTTACATATTGAACTGCTGTGATCTTTGACTAGACGCCGACAATGAAGATAAAAGGCCCTGGATGGCACTGAAATGGAAAATGGTGTTCAGTTAAGTGTTTTTTGTTCTAAAGATATGTAAATATGATCCAATGGGGAAGAATTGTAATGTTTGTATCATATTTCTTATCTGTGGTAGCTTTCTTATTGTACAGGTTATGGGCTATTTCTTGTTTGGTTTAAGGCAAATAGGCCCAGGCACATTAATTAAAGCCCAGGCATATTGTGACCTAACCCAGCCCACTAACCTAAGTATATATGGTCCGTTTTTTATCTGCCTGGTACTATAGCTAGTGTTGTTTTCTCTTCTTCTTCTCTAGATTCCTCTGGCGATTAGGGTTTTCTGTTCTCTTTGTGAACTCTGAGATCTTTGTGCTCTCAACCGCTGTAACACCACCATTAATAGTGCAACCGGGCCACTGAGCTCTCTCTCGTGGACGTACACCTTGGTGGCCTTTGTGGCCGCCGGTGGAACCACGTAAAATCTGTGTTGTTTCGATTGATTTTGGTTTCCTGTTTTGCGATTCATTGTTGTTTCCATTTACAACACTCAGAAATTAATGGGATGTAGATGTACAGAAACACTCGTATCGTACTTGATAATAACAAAGACAAATAAATAAGGTGAGACAAATATTACAGACATAAAGATCGAATTTTTTAATTAACATCATACACTTAATAATTAAAAATAATAATATAATAATCTTTCATATAAAAATAATGTAAACCTTATCTTTTTTATTTTTTATTTTTAAAAAAAAAAACTTAAACCACATAATATCCGAAGCTTTTGACAAAAAAAGTCAAAATGACATTAAAAATATTACTCTCTTATCACCATGTATATCTTATTTTGTTAATTTCATTGTTACAATCAATATTGAACCAAAATCTGTATTAAATTTATATTTTTTTTTTTAAGAATATTGAACAAAATGATGTACCACCAAAATCCATACTTTAGATCTATTATTGGTGCAAACTTACTACGGAATTTACTTCATAACATGACATTAATAAAATCCATTATATGTAAGCTGTCTGCTACTGTTATCGAATACAGAAGAGAATGTTCTAATTCAGATATAGTTCAAGACACTCTAAAAAATGGAGCCAAACAGAATGATGGTTTAAGTCTCCTGAACCAACTATACTTCCTATTGAAATTATGGAGGGTGGAGGTCTTATCGGATCCTACAAAAAGGCACCAATAAGATATACACATCTGCTGCAGATCAAAAGGAATAACTCTGCAAACGAGGAGATCGTTAAAAGAAAAACTACCTGGAAGAAGAAACTACTTCCATGTCATATTCCAGCTAGGGATAATCCAGCGGATACATAGAAAAACATTAGAATACATTCAAAGCATATAGCAGTTAAAACATAAAGCATTATAATATAGAGCCGGTGGTTGACTCATTTCAACCAGCCACTTGATCTTATCAGGATATTGTTCATAATACCTGACCTTATATTGTGGAGTATCACTGCATGTGTGCTCACAGAAGCAATCCATCACAGCATAGAAATAACCATCAGGAATAA
This sequence comes from Cardiospermum halicacabum, assembly GCA_031304145.1. NCBI lineage: Eukaryota > Viridiplantae > Streptophyta > Magnoliopsida > Sapindales > Sapindaceae > Cardiospermum > Cardiospermum halicacabum. Next base: position 15,786,799 of record CM062394.1, on the reverse strand, counting down.
AGTCAATACTTCACCTGGCTGAGATCTGGAATAAAGTCTACCTTCCCATATACAAAAGCATCTGGCTGTGCAAAAAAGTTAAACATGAGCTCATCATGGTTACTCACTACTTCGCCTGTAAACATGCATTAGTGTAATTAATAAAAGAAAACCAAAACCAAGAAATCAAGTTCAGTTTCAATGAACATGATTTATACTGGTACATACTTTTGATGTAAATAGATTGAATACTTAAAAGCATGCAAGATGTGCTAAATAATTATTTCATAGAACGAATGGCAGACATATGGTCATTGGAATCAATAAACTTTGTCCAAAAGGATGTCACTCAACAGACGGTCAATATTTATAAATGAAACCTAGTCGCTAACTAGTCCATATGAGAAATCAAGGACAAGTGAATAAATTATGAAAGAACTTGAGAAATCAATAATAAAGATTCTATCCACTTTTATTGTATATTGCATACCTCTCATTAGGACTTCTACCAGATACATGGAAGAATATGGGTTACTTGGTGAATTAGTTGGTAAAAACTGTGTTGCTCGTTGGTTTCTAGCACACCAAATTGATTTCACCTGGCTCACCAAATCAATTTCACCAGGCTCAGACGGAAGTTGTACGCCATTAATTGACACTCCATTTCCATTACTTTCCATGCTAACCTAGATTTAAAGCATAGCAAGAGATAAGTACCATAATGCTTCACTTCCCTAAATAGAAGGCAAGCATAGAAGTTCTTTTTAAAGTGTCTGTTGAATGTGTGGAGCAAATATCTCGAGGGCTTGGGGAGTAAGGTAATATAGCCTGGTTGAACAAAAATTGTAGTAGATAATTATCAGGTAGAAAACACTAATCATATTCATTCAAGCTATTTAATTTAAAAGCATATCTACTCACCATGACAGAATTCCCAAGCAATGTATTTAGGGAAACACAATTACTATCACTTACGGTACCACAGTTCCAAAACGTGAAAAAATTATATGCAAGTCCTAATCCTGCATTAAAATGTAAACAAATTAGAACTATCATGAAATGACATTGTTTAAGATTCACAAAAAGAAAGCACAGGAAAAGATGAGCCCCTCAGTTTAGTTTATGTGGATAGTCCTATAGGTTGAGAGAAGAAAAACACAAAATATGAGGAAATGCACTCAGCCACTCTGTTTCCTTGTATTTAGAGAATGAGGTATGGGTAGATAGATCAATGAGTTATTAAACCTTCCTTGCCTTCTCTAACTTCCCAACTAATTAAATTTATCTTATTATTTTATAATCCTCAGAAAAAAGTAAGAGAAGGTCCATGGTCCCTCAAATATGTCCCTTCTCCCTACCCCTCCTCACAAATACAATTAAAAGACTTACAACAGTAGGATATCATGATTTAAAGATAATGTTGATGCAACAACTGCAAAACAAACTTACTTCAGTTAAAGGATTGAGTTTACAAATGAAGAAGACATTCTTAGGAGGCTTTATTTCAGCTAAAGGAATATCTCCAACCTGTAATGCATTCAAGACAACAAAAACAAGTTACACCATAACCATAATATGTTTCAATTTTGATATTGAACACTTCACATCGGTAAATATGTTCATCGGTGCTTACACTCTCAAGTACAACAGCACTAGAATAAGAATCTTTTACTCGGAGAGCCTCCTCAAGCTCTTGTGCGCTTAATTGCTCATCCAAGGGCACCCAATCATCTTCAAGCCGCACTTTATCAACAACCTAATCAGGATTGTAATAAGTTAACCATGACTTAAATAAACAAGCTGAAAATAAACTCAAAGAAAGAATGGGAAAGTATTTGATGATGCTCTATCACTATGCTACAAAGTGACATATTAACTAATCAGAAAAATAACTTAGTGCAGGCTAATCATTTTAAACAACGTTAATCTTACTGACAAATACTGTTTTGTTCAAAATTGATTTATTCAGTTAACTAAAGACCTCGTCATTTATAAGAAGTTGCAGTTACTGAATACCTCATCTTTTGGTTTGCCTTCGGGTGAAGCATCCGAAATATGCTTTGCTAATTCACGAGGATCATCAAAAAGATCATCCAATATGTAGGTATGATTGATTCTATATGCACATATAGTTCAAATTATATATATAAAAGAATATTTACAATGTAAAATAATTAAAAATTACACACACAGACAACATAGCAATAGATTTAGTTGTCCACTATTATTTAACAGAGTAATTGATGGTAACTACCTGATGCAGAAACCCCAGGTTTATAGAGAAACCGAAACCTCAACACACAGTTGATCCTAAATATAAACACAAGATTAAAATCCTCCCTATTGCACCCCTAAGAAACCTGTCCTTAGAAACACAAGTGATTGGGATAAGAAAGTACAAGAACTTGGAATCAAGACACACAAGACAGAATTACCTTGATAATTAGATCCAACTTCTTGGTTCAACAAGAGAAGCAGTCACAACCTCACTTGCACACAATATATGGCTCTTGAAAAGAACTCTTTTTAATTTCTCTAAAAAAACTGATTACAAAAGCTGTCTTGTTCCTTTATATAGGGAACAAATATTATGAAGCCTAATTAATTCCTAAAAATAAGAAAATAAATCAATGTCATTAAAAATAGCCAAATTCTGACTTGCAAGATAAAAAGAAAAGGAAACAAATCTCATGACTGCCAAAGATGACTAGTCAATCCCGCCTAAATCTTTTCTTCCAGCTTCCAGATGCAATAACTTTAGCTATACCAATCCAATTAAGTTGATTCTTGATGTGTTGAAAAGTTTAAGATGTCCTCTTTAACTTTGCTATCATTTGATGATAGAATTAGTGTTGTATTTGCCCATCAATGTAGAAAAATCCTTCTGCCATATTTTGAGAAGGTGAACTTCTTATCATTCCCTCAGATGCTGCAGGCCAAACACAAGTGTACAGGCTGCATTTTGGTGATTCTTGCCTCCATTGATTTTCTACGTTCTTCCTTGATAATTTCTTCATTCATTCGTTCAATATAAGCATTAGCTAAGTTCCCAAATTCAGCTTCCAGCTTCCTTGCTTTTGAACGCGTGATTGGACCTTCTGCTATGCTTGTATCATTCCCCCCCTCCTCAAAAAGATTCGACCTCGAATCTGCATGCATATCAAATGGGGAAAGATCAGAAACATTAAAATTTGAGACACATTGTACTCACCTGGCAGGTCTATCTTGTATGCATTATCATTAATCCTTTCCAATACTTGGAATGGACCGTCTCCTCTTGCATCTAGCTTGGACTTCCTTTGGTTTGGAAATCTCTCCTTCCTGAAATGTACCCAAACCCAATCACCAGGTTGGAATACCATTGCCTTTCGTCCTCTGTTAACTCGTTGGGCTGTAGCTCTATTACGCTTCTCAATCATCTCTCGTGTCTTCATATGTATAGCTTTAACCTTCGCAGCTTTGCTTTCACCATCCTGACTAATAATATCACTCAAAGGCAATGGCATCAAATCCAAAACAGTTAAAGGATTAAAACCATACACAACTTTAAATGGAGAGAAACCTGTGGAAGAGTGTACAGTCCTATTATAAGCAAATTCAATAAAAGGCAAACATTATTCCCAAGTTTTTAGATTCTTACCAACAACAGCACGCAACAAAGTCCCTAAAGTTCTATTCACTACCTCAGTCTGTCCATCCGTTTGTGGATGACAAGTAGTAGAATATAAGAGCTTCGTTCCCAACTTACTCCACAATATCTTCCAAAAATGACTCAAAAACTTCGCATCCCTATCTGAAACAATAGATCTAGGAACCCATGAATCCTTACCACTTCTTTAAAGAATAAATCAGCAATATTAGTGGCATCATCAGTTTTGTGGCATGCAATGAAATGTGCCATTTTGCTAAAACGATCTACAACCACAAAGACACTGTCTCTACCTCTCCTTGTCCTAGGTAAGCCAATTACAAAATCCATAGAAATATCAGTCCAAGGCGCAGTAGGAACTGGTAAAGGTGTATACAAACCATATGGTAAAGACTTGGATTTTGCTTGTCTACATGCAATACATTTAGTGCACACTCTCTCAACATCCTTGCGCATTCCAGGCCAATAAAAATGCTCACTCAACACCTCTAAAGTTTTATGCACATCGAAATGACCCATTAAACCACCACTATGTGATTCCCTCACAAGTAACTCACGCATAGAACAAACAGGTACACAAATCCTATTTCCTCGAAATAGAAAACCATCAAGTCTATAGAACTTATTATATGCACCATGTTCACATGCAGCAAACAAATCAGAAAAATTAGCATCATTAGCATACATTTCCTTAAAGATCTCAAATCCTAACAACTTAGTGAAAGTGTAGTGATCAAAGAGAATCTCCTAGACAATGCATCGGCAACAATGTTTTCCTTTCCCTGTTTATAACGAATCACATATGGAAAAGCCACGATGAATTCTACCCACTTAGCATGCCTCTTATTCAATTTCCCTTGTCCCTTCAAATGCTTTAATGACTCATGATCAGTATGTATGACAAATTCTTTAGGAAGTAAATAATGTTGCCAAACATATAAAGCTCGAATTAAAGCGTACAATTCTTTATCATAGGTGGAATATCTAAGTTGGGCACCATTCAATTTCTCACTAAAAAATGCAATTGGATATTTTTCTTGCATTAGAACAGCACCAATTCCAATTCCAGAGGCATCACATTCAATTTCAAAAGTTTTGTTAAAATCAGGCAAAACAAGAATTGGAGCAGAACACAATTTATCTTTCAAAGTACTAAATGCTTGTTCTTGTTTTTTTTCCCATTTGAACCCAACATCCTTCTTGATAATTTCAGTCAAAGGAGCAGCAATACTTGAGAAATCTCTCACAAACCTCCTATAAAAACTAGCTAGACCATGAAAACTCCTCACTTCACTAACCGACTTAGGTGTTGGCCATTCTTTAATAGCTTTCACCTTTTCATCATCAACTTCAATGCCATGTGCACTCACAACAAACCCAAGAAACACAAGTCTATCAATGCAAAAAGTACATTTCCTAAGGTTTGCAAACAAGCTTTCTTTCCTCAACTCATTCAAAACAGCCCTAACATGCAAAATATGATCATTCAAGCATTTGCTGTAAATCAATATATCATCAAAATAAACAACAACAAACTTGCCAAGGAAATCATGCAAAACATGGTTCATCAATCTCATGAAAGTACTAGGTGCATTAGTCAAACCAAATGGCATAACTAACCACTCATATAACCCATATTTTGTCTTAAATGCTGTCTTCCATTCATCACCAGGTTTCATCCTAATCTGATGGTACCCACTTTTCAAATCAATCTTTGTAAAAATACATGCACCATGCAAATCTTCAAGCATATCATCTAACCTAGGGATAGGATGACGATACTTAACTGTAATCTTGTTGACGGCGCGACAATCCACACACATCCTCCATGTTCCATCCTTCTTCAGAACCAATAGAACAGGTACAGCACATGGGCTCATGCTCTCTCTGATATACCCTTTAGCCAATAATTCATCCACTTGCCTTTGTAGTTCCTTTGTTTCCTCGGGATTACTTCTATATGCTGGTCTATTTGGTATGCTAGCTCCAGGTACAAGGTCAATGTGATGTTCAATACCTCTCAATGGTGGTAATCCATCAGGCACCTCATTAGGAAATACATCTTGAAATTCCTGCAACAAAGATAGAAAAACACTAGGCGAATTCGGATCAAGGTCAGTGTTAGAAAATAAAACTTCCCCAAATCGAATAACCATCATGGCCCTCCTGCCTAAGTAAGCACTTTTCAAGTCTCTCTCTCTCTTTTGCATAGAAACTAGGCTGTCGGCTCACTGTTTCACTCTTTTCTTTATTTTTCTTCCCCTCTTCAATTTTTTTCTTTTTCTCACCACTACAAACACTCACCGCTGGGCCATTTTTGTCATTCTTTTCTTTCACGGCCTCTTTCCTCTCATCATTTTTTTTATCCTCACAGCCCGAATTCCCATTGGATAGTTGACTCAATTTCAATTGATCTTGATATGCTTCTTTGGGTGACAAGGGTGCAAGGGTGATTTTTCTGCCATCATGATCAAAAGAATATCGATTCTTGTACCCATCATGCATTACATGCCTATCAAACTGTCATGGTCTACCCAATAAAATATGACCAGCCTGCATAGGTACCACGTCGCAAACAACATCATCAGAATACTTCCCAATCGAGAAAGCTACAACTACTTGCTTAGTAACTTTTACCTCCCCACTATCATTCAACCACTGCAGCTTATATGGATTTGGGTGTTTACCACATTTCAGTCCTAACTTCTCAACTAAAGTAGTACTAGCTACATTAGTACAACTACCCCCATCAATGATTAAGCTACACACTTTGCCGCCCACTAAACATCTCGTATGAAAAATATTCTCCCTCTGCTCTAGACTATCGTCCTTCATTTGCAGGTTTAGTGCACGTCTTGCAACAAGAGATTCACCATGGACAGCATACTCAATATCCTCATCATCTTCCAAAGATGGCATGTCATCATCAGATTCATCTTCCTTCTCAGATCCAAACACAATTTCACCACCTTTAATTACCATCACTCTTTTGTTTGGGCACTCATATGTATAGTGACCAGACCCTTGACATTTGAAACACTTAATGTCTCTATGCCTTGAAGTGGTAGCAGAATTAGTGGAATTAGAATAACCTTTTTTATTGGTAAACTTCTTATCCAAATTCCTTGATGTTTTCGGCCCTTTGTCTTTGGAATCAGCCCCTTCATTCTTCCTTTTGTCATCAAATTTTGACCAGTTCGAATTCCATTGTGATTTAGAATTTGAAAATTTCTTGGACCTGCCCTTTTGTTTTTGTTGCCTCTCTACCTTCATGGCAATATTCACTAATTCCTCTGATGCAGAAACCCCAGGTTTATAGAGAAACCGAAACCTCAACACACAGTTGATCCCAAAGATAAACACAAGATTAAAACCCTCCCTATTGCACCCCTAAGAAACCTGTCCTTAGAAACACAAGTGATTGGGATAAGAAAGTACAAGAACTTGGAATCAAGACACACAAGACAGAATTACCTTGATAATTAGATCCAACTTCTTGGTTCAACAAGAGAAGCAGTCACAACCTCACTTGCACACAATATATGGCTCTTGAAAAGAACTCTTTTTAATTTCTCCAAAAAAACTGATTACAAAAGCTGTCTTGTTCCTTTATATGGGAACAAATATTACTAAGCCTAATTAATTCCTAAAAATAAGAAAATAAATCAATGTCATTAAAAATAGCCAAATTCTGACTTGTAAGATAAAAAGAAAAGGAAACAAATCTCGTGACTGCCAAAGATGACTAGTCAATCCCGCCTAAATCTTTTCTTCCAGCTTCCAGATGCAATAACTTTAGCTATACCAATCCAATTAAGTTGATTCTTGATGTGTTGAAAAGCTTAAGATGTCCTCTTTAACTTTGCTATCATTTGATGATAGAATCAGTGTTGTATTTGCCCATCAATGTAGAAAAATCCTTCTGCCATATTTTGAGAAGGTGAACTTCTTATCATTCCCTCAGATGCTGCAGGCCAAACACAAGTGTACAGGCTGCATTTTGGTGACTCTTGCCTCCATTGATTTTCTACGTTCTTCCTTGATAATTTCTTCATTCATTCGTTCAACATAAGCATTAGCTAAATTCCCAAATTCAGCTTCCAGCTTCCTTGCTTTTGAACGAGTGATTGGACCTTCTGCTATGCTTGTATCACTACCCGTATATTTTTGTATGGCCTATTCTTGTCATCCATAAAAGCTTCGTTTATCTTAGTCAATGTTTCAAACCCTTCTGCTAACTCCCCAAAACCTGCAACAATGAGCACAACAGCCATCCCCTGTCACCTTCATGGCACATTGGTTATGCACTTCTTGTGTACCTACAACAACAAATAATAACAATTCAGACGAAACTCCAAACAATCTCAACAACAATAACAACCAAAAACCAAATCACCGAAAATAATAATACAAAATCAAGCAATATCAAAGAACATACAAGGAAGTTTCACGAGCCATTAAAGGTATGCCAAGCATTCTCGTTATGCAGCAACGAGAGACGATTTCATCGTCGACAAAGCCTAGTCGCAGCCTTCACAAAATATCGTAAAATCAAAATTAAATTAGACAAAAATACAAATATATTGACGAGACAAAATTAAATCAAAATTACTAAACCAATAAAAATAGAGACACAAACAATCAAAGATATAAAAATAGTGAAAAAACACTTACCACTCCGCGAGATTCCTAAGAAAGCGCAATCACAAACAGAAGATAGATACAATTTTAATGATTCAAATGAATACATTAAAATCAAAACAGAATAAGCAGATTCATAGTTAATATCTAATTGATTCACATACCTATTAACCCTAACTCTCAACCGCTTGTAAAGGAACCAGATTAACAGCTTAGCTTATGAAAAAAATCAGATGAGAGGGTGAGATCCACATCTCTGTGATTGCAAGATGAAATTGATTCAAGGAAGAAGGACATAAGAGATTTACACAGACAATGGAGAGTAAATTTCAAATTTGAAAAGACTCTTGATTTTTTTCTTAATTATATCATTACTGTTAGTAGTTACATCTTAACCAATTTATTATTTTTAAAATCATAATTTAACTTGGAGAATTTATTTTTAATTAATTTTATATTTAATTCTAAAATATAAAGTATAAATATGATACCTGACCGTAAAAAATATATATGAAATTTTATAAAACAATATATTTAATTTAAAACTGTCAGGTATAAATAAAAGTTTTTATACTTAATTTAAAATGGTAGGTATGAAATTTTATAAAAATTATATATAATTAAAAATATTAGGTAAAAAAAAAGTTTTAATACCTAACTCAAAATACAAGTATGAAAATTTTAAATTTTATACCTAATTTAAAATTGCAAGGTATTAATTTTATACCTAATTTAAAATTGTAAGGTATAAATATTTTATACCTTAAGTGTTAGGTTTGAAATTTTATAATATTTATACCTTATCCTAAAATATCAACTATAAATAATGATTTTTATATCTAATTTAAAGTTTCAAGTATTAAATGTCAGGTATAAGATCTTAAATTTGTTGTAGTATGCTTTTACATATCTAAAAGCATTAACCAACAAATATATATATATATATATATATATATTGTAGTCATGTGATCCAAGGTGAATATTAAAGTTCCAATCAAGTAGAAATTTATAACACCTCACAAGTATTTTCATAATTCGTATATTCACACCACCAATCCAAATATTTAAATTAAACATCTTGTAAAATAAGTGTACTACGATTAGGTAACAAGATATCACATGTTTTAGAGTAGCATGAAATAATAAGACTATATAACGCACTAACTTCTTATAAAGTTTTTGACTTGATCTCGAAAAGCTTACCTTAACCATTGCAATATGCTCCATCCCATCTTAAATCGATCTGTAACAGTGAACTATAAATGGAGCCAATATTGTAAGGAGTGTTGCAGCATAAGTATGTACTCTTCCACCTATATATGTCAATCATTAAACAAACACGTCTTATCCATTAGAACACTTTATAAATTTCATCAATTATTGTCAGGAAAAGGAAAATGTAAAAGTATTATAAATGTCTATGTATGACTTAGATCTTGTTTTCTTAATCATTGAAATATCATAAAGTATTTACAATAATAATAAAAAAGACCATACTTAGTCATATTAAATAGACGCATCAAATATTCATTATTTAAGATAAAAAAATATATAATGAAAATATATTTATTATTTTAATAAGAAGAGACTTCCCAACTACTACTTAAATTAGACACTAATGCAGAATTGGAAGTTACTAATAAATTTTGGGGTAATTGCCAAAAACCTCCCAAGTTCTAAAACGTTTGATTTTCTAACACTGGTTTTCAAACGTTGTACCAAACCGCTCCCACTTACAAAACTTAAGTTGTTTTCTGTTATGATGGGATGTTTTCTGTTAGTGGGGCGGTTTGACACAAACGTTTGGAAAACGGTGGCAAAAAATCAAACGTTTTAAATTTTGAGGATTTTGGTAATTACCCTTTACTAATTCTCTAAATAATATATATATATTTTTTTCTTTTTAATTTTTTATTTATAAAAAATAAAATATAAATATCAAAAATAGCAAGTGAGTATAAACAATATTTGATTATAATTGCAGTTCCTCTCAATTACAATCGTTCTTTTTTTTTCTTCCTTTTTATTATTAAGTTTAATTTAGTGGTAGATTTTTTTAGTCCATTATTTTTTAATAACATATATATTTCCATGTTTTAATAATTGTTAGAGTTGTAGTAATAATAATTGAATATAAATTATAAATTACATAATTACATCATTCTAATTGGTAATATATTTTGTATACCATTTTAATTTTACCATTTCCCGTATTAATTTTTATATGTATTATAATTAAAATGCAGAATAATTATTCCTTTTATTTTAAAAGTACTTGATATTGTCATGAATTTTTATTCTTATAATTTTAATTTCGCAAATTATAATATAAAATTAAAGGAATAAAATATAAATAAAATAATAATAAGAAAAAAATATATAATATATTTTTTAAAAAAAGATCAAATTTAAAGAAATAAACAGGTTAACTAATTTAAATATTTAAATTTAAAATAAATAAAAATGTATTTTTGAATTAAACTCATTTTGATAAAATATAAAATAAAATGTGGAACAATTGAAATCTAACTATTTAAATAATTTTTTTTAAAAAAATAATTTAAAATTTTATATTATAAAAAACCCCTAAACAATATCACATTTATATTTATAAATCATAACATGTCCTCAAATTGGGATGTGATAAATGTATCAATATTATTTAGAGAATTAATATAGGGTAATTATAAAAAATCCTCTAAAACTTGAAACGTTTGGTTTTTCGCCACCGTTTTTCAAAAGTTTATGTCAAACTGCCCCCATTAACAGAAAACATCCAATCATAACAGAAAACAACTTTGGTTTTGTAAATGGGGGCGATTTAGTACAACGTTTGAAAACTAGTGGCGGAAAATCAAACGTTTCAGAACTTGGGAGGTTTTTGGCAATTACCCATAAATTTTGCATATTAGATTATTCCTGGACATATCTGAAGTAGCCAAATATGACTTAACATGCTGAAACATATTGAAAACTATCAACGACCAATATTGTGCATATTGACCACAAAGGCTTCACTTATGAATTCTATTCCTTTCCTACATATCTCAAATATACTAACTCAAATTTACTTCACTCTCTATCTGGAAAAGCTAATTACAAAAAGATTAATATCATACAAGTGTTATAGTTTGTTTTTTTTTTTTTACTTACCTCACTCTCATTACACATGGAAATTTGTACAACAACCATAGGGTACTCATGCCCTGATCCCTCAATATCATTAGACTTGAACGGATCGTCTCCAATTCTCGGCTTAATCTTCTTGTACTTAATCCAAAAATACACCAAGCACAACACTGCATAGTCCACAGATGAAATGAGGAACAAAACAACACAAAAAGTAGACATTGATTGAATGATTTGAGCAATGTAATAAGCTTTAAATATCAACCAAGAAACATAAACCAAATGAAACAACCCTTTAATGTCACCAGTTCTAAGAATATGCAAAATAAGACTTTTAAAACAATTCCAACCATTGAAATAAGCAACAATTTCACAAGTTAGAATGACCAAATATGTATCATAAACATCTTAATAAATACAACAAACATCTTCCCTTTACCTATTCTCTCACTAGCCACAGACACATCTTGACGAAAAATCAATCTTTTCTTGATAGCTCCAAGTAACCCCAGAGAACTGTACCTAACCAAACCACTCAACCAATAGCTCTATGAGCTATGAGAAGAAGAACCCAAGTGACTTAAACCTTGTTGTCTTAATCATTCAAAAAAAACATGAAGTATTTATGATTAAAAAAAATATCATATTTAGTCATATAAAATGGACGTATTAAGTATTCATTATTTAGAATTTAAAAAAATAAAATGAAAAAATATTTATAATTTAATAAAAAGAGACTTCCCAAAAAACTAGTTAAATTATACATCAAAGCCAAATTGAAAGTTACTAATAAATTGCGCATATTTGATTATTCTTGGACATATCTGAAACAGCCAAATATGACTAAACTTGCTTAAGGATATTGAAAACTATCAACGACCAATATTGTGAATATTGACCATAAAGGCTTCACTCGTGACTTATATTTCTTTTCCTACACATTTAAAACATACTAACTCAAATTTACTTCAATCTCTACTTGGAAAAGCTAAATACAACAACATTAAGACATTTTAAGTAACTTCAATTACTAAATATAATACTTTTTTTTTCAAGAGTTTCTTCTATAGCTTCATCTCCGAATTTATCACCTCCACCCTTTTTAGTATATTATTGCAGAATGTTGCTAATAGTTAAGAACTTGAACTGCCACTAACAGTTTTATTGCAAAATATATCAAAAGCTTGGTAAAGAACCAATATTTAACAGTCAGATTAGAAATACAGTGAAATCCATACAACCACCATAACTACTTTAAGTTTCTGAAGAATAATCACACCGCCAATCTTGAGAAACAATGAGTGGTCTTGAAAACAATAAGAGACCATATACTTGTCGTTCAACTCGTCGATTTTCCTGATGAGAACCAAGAGAGGAAAAATAGTGTTAAGATTATGATATTTTAAGTAGCTTCAAGAAAATCTAGAAACACAAAAGATAGTTAACAGCATGCCCAACCTGAGTGAACCATAAACAAATCCGTACTTAGCACCGTAACACAAATTCATACACATACATAAAACTGAAGTGCTTAAATAAAAGTAAAAAATAAAATGTGATAAATGCACGTCTGAGTCAGAGACAACCCTTTCCCTTCCATTATATTATATTCATTCTGAATCTCCCTTCTCTAACATACTATGTTTTTTAATTGTATCCCTCCAATGTTTTCAAAGAAACACACTTGAGCCTATTTTACCGGAAAGTTTCAGGTTGAAGGGACTTAAACTAAGAGCTGAATAAACTTAAGAGTTCCAAGTAAAAACAAATATTTGGCTGCTGTAAAACCTATTACAACAGAGATATCCTTAGTCACAAAAGCATAAAATATTTCTCAAGATAGACTTACATGGTTCATTGCAGCGTCCTCAACCTATTGTACAAACACAGTACCTTCAGCGGTAATATGCTGCAACATCAAATAATCAGAAAGTATCGGTGAACTGAAGAATAGAATAACCTTAAAACACACTTAATGCTTGTAGACGAAATTCAAGTAGTGTACCTGCTTAAATATGTTAGCCACTGGCTCCAAGCCTTTTGGTTTTATGGTAAAGTCTGTACATCCTAGAAAGATCCTCTAAACTGAAGCATTAATCATTTTCTTAAATACTTTACATTACTATTAACATAACAAAAACGAGGCAAGAGTTTAGATCACTCTATCGTCCCTAAATAATGCACAACATTCTGAATGTTCCTTTTGTAATAGTTGTGTTTCAAAGTCCACAGATAATTTCTGTTGCACCCTCTACATACAAAAAGCTTCAGACTAAACTAAATATGAAAAAACTGCACAGGATCGAATACAATGGTATACATAAAAATATAGTTGCACAAATCACAATTGTAGAACACCACATTGAGATTTTTATATGTATGTATATATAGATATTGATCCAAGAACATAGGTTTCGAGTACTTACCAGTTGGCTAGACTATGACTGAGTCCAGCGGACACCTGCTAATCTACATTTCCACCAGCCATAACATAAACCTAAAGATAAGCCATCGATGAAGAACTTATCACTGACTTCTTCATAGTTGTTGTCCTCGTGTGTGTGTGTATATATATATATATATATGGAACCCTCATAAAAGAGAATAATTATCGCCTTGTCGGAGAAGATGATGCAGTTTGCAAGAAACCTTCTTGGCTAACTGTTGACATCATCTTCAATCGCAGATGTCAACAAGGTGTGCTTTCCCCAAGTTTGTCAGGATCCTCCACATCACATCTGGGGTGACGCCTTCAAAATACCAAATCCTAGCTTAAGTCCAAAAGAAAAGGCCTACACTATAACTAAGAACAGAAAAGTCAGCGAAATAACCGCGTTGCTCAATCAGTGAAACCAGAGTGATGGTCTTCCGGGAGAAAGAACTAGACCCTGGCAACCAAGTCAAAATCAAAAAGAAAGAAGAGAACGAAAGGAGAAGAGAACTTCAAGGTACAATCTTCATCACGAAAGAAAGATCGATTCTACGACGAGGGTTCAAGAATAGCCTTTACTAAAATAAAGCGCTTACCGATAAATATCTCTGCCCATAATACTATTAATTAATCCGGCATGGGCTACATTAGCCCCCAACTCCCGGCAGTTTCTTTCATCTGACCGTATACTAAAGTCACTTTTGATTCCGCAAAGATTTTGTTCATTTACTCCCAATTCTTCCTGCTGGACGTTATGCGTTCGAAGAGACGAATAATAGTCCTTCTCTCCCACATCCTCTTTCCCATGAGCTACTCAGTTGGCTTCGTGAATGAGAGATTAACCTCATCGGAAAGATGAACACCTTCGACGACGAAGATAAAGAAAAACAACGATGATCGGGATTGAACTCAACTTTCAATTAGATTAAAAATTGATTTTAAAAAAATAAATTCAATAATTTTAAGATTTATTAATTTTACTACTCCCCCCCTAATTAATTGTTACAGTTGGAAATTTGTGAGGTAATGTGGTAAATTATGAATTGCCAAAATTGCCCTTACAAAATTAAATAAATTACAATGGAATATAAAATGGAATGGGCCCACCTGCCACACAAAAATGGAATAAGTGGAATATTATATTGATTAGTGGGGTTGGGTGGTTGAAAAGTCTAAGGATAATATTGTCTTTTCCATGATACAAAGTTACTAAAAATGGAAGTGTAACAATTAATTAGGGACATCCACTTTTAGTAAGTGTAACAATTAATTAGGGACAGAGGGAGTATATATTTATAAATTAAAAATAAAAATATAAATATACTTTTTAAAATTACAAAACATAGATAAATATAAATAAAATAAAAATTGAAGGATCAATTTATAAATATATTAAAAATAATAACTTAAATAAATTTAAACACGTTTCAATGATTTAGCTATATATGGTGGACAACCACCAGCGGTTGCCTATCACTGTAGAATTGGCACTAAATCACATACTACCAATGTTTTTAAAACCGGACCGGCCGGGCCGGTCGGATCGATTAAACCGGAAACCGGCCGTCCATCCGGTTCGATTTTAGTATAAAACCAGTTTTTTAAAAAACCGGTCAAACCCGGTAAAAACCGGATTTTTTTCAAAAAAATTAAAAAAAGTAAAGTTTTAATTTTTTTTTTATTATATTTGATTTTGTTAGAATAATTGTTTTATCTTTTGAACGATTTAAAAATTAAAAAATAATAATATAAATGCTATTTTCATTTTAAGCATATTATATGAATATTATATCGTTTATTTTATTAATAATTAATTCATATTGATATGTTTATTTTTAAATATATTCAATTATAATTTTAATTAAAATTATATTTTTTTTTTTTTATAAATATAAATTAATTTTACATTTTATATTTATATAATATATATAAATTAATTACGTATTTTTTTTAAATTTAAAAAATCAAGTTCAATCTGGTCGAACCCTAAAAACCGTAACTATTTTTATAACCGGTTCGATGTACGGTCCGTTTTTAAAACATTGTTACTAAATAGTTAAGAGACTAAATTAAACTCAAATGATTTGAAAATCAAATAAAATATGTTAGTCAAGTTTGGGGTGACTAATACTTAACGACGATTAAATGATTTCACGGAACCGGTTTTTAAGTTAAAACCTCGTTTAAGCGCAACACAACCCAACCTACTTGACGCGCGAAGCGGCTGTGTTTGTGTAATTTTGAAAAGTGAGACTATAAAGACGACGAAGCACTTCCCAGCCAAGAATAAATGCGATGAGCAACTCCGATCTGCCTCGGAAGGAGGCTAGCGTGCTACGGGGACATGAAGGCGCAGTTTTAGCTGCTCGATTCAATGCCGATGGAAACTATTGCCTCAGCTGCGGCAAGGATCGCACCATCCGTCTCTGGAATCCTCACCGCGGCATCCACATCAAAACTTACAAATCCCACGGCCGCGAAGTCCGCGACGTCCACGTTACCTCGTATTTCTCTCTCCCTCTCGAAATGCGCATTCATTTGAACTTACAACCGGTTTTCATTCAAGAAACCCTAATTTCTTTTTTTATTTTTTATTTTTTAATTTTGAAGAGACAACTCGAAGTTAATATCCTGTGGCGGTGACCGTCAGATATACTATTGGGATGTGTCCACTGGTCGGGTCATTCGTAGATTTCGTGGCCACGACAGCGAGGTTGGTGTTCTTGCTTTGTTCTGATATCTTCGTAGTCTAAGGTCTTTTTCTAGTAGGGATTTAGTTTGGTAGCTTATAAAAGCCTTCTTTTACTTGTTTTTAATTTTGTTGAGTGAATCCTTTAATCAATTTTAGAGTAGAGATGCTTTTATTTGTACGCATTCTCATTGTGCTTGGTGTGTTTGAAAATAGTTTAAGATGTCATTGGAAAGCATTTATTTCTAATAGCCTTGTGATCGTTGTGAATATTGAAAATGTCTACATCAAAGCTTTTTCATCTTGGTTGGTTAAGATTTTATCATTGTGGTCAAAGCGTTAGCATCATTCCTATCAAGAACTCATTAAAACTGCTTGCTTTGTTTTGTAGAAAGCCGATCTTAAGTATCTTCCTTCGGAACATTTTAAATTGATGTTCTTGAAAGGGAAAGGGAAAATGAATAGCATGTTTTGGAGAAAATTATGAATGACAAAAAATTGTAAAACGTGTTTGGTTGCATTGCTGAAAATGCGTTGACACAGCTCGAAGCGTATTGGTTTGTCTCAATTCACTGTTAGGAAAAAGAAGAAAAAAATAATTGTTCTTGTAAATGGTTGGAAACAAAAATTTTCATTTTAATGAACAAACCTCAAAGACTGAGTTTTATATTATTGAGAACCATCTTTGAAGATAGTATACCAAACACTCTAACTACATATTTCATTTTTGGAAATGAAACCCAGCAATTAAATATTATAGCAAATACATACTACTAAAGCTGGGTTCAGATCTAAAAGTTTTGAAATATTTGGAATATATTTTCTGTATCAGACAAATAATCCCTAAAACCTGCTATTTACCTCCAGAAACAAAAGGCCAGCTTCTGAAAGTTATGCCAAACTATGCTGCAAGTGCTTTCATTAATAGTGTTGTGTTTGACAGTACCAGAAGGCTTGTGGAGTTTCAAGCAACATTTTTGGTTTTTGGATCCTTCAAATTTCATTTTATTTTACCAGAAAATTTGGTTATTCTATAACTATGTCTACTTTTTTGTTTCTAGGTGAATGCTGTGAAATTTAATGAATATTCATCTGTGGTGGTGTCAGCTGGTTATGATCGTTCACTGCGTGCTTGGGATTGTAGATCACATAGCACTGAGCCTATTCAGGTTGTTAAATGTAAATGATTGATACATTTGATGTAAATGTGTATTTTACCAAAATTTTGTAATAAAGTTCTGTTTTTTTTTCTCAGATCATTGATTCATTTCTGGATAGTGTAATGTCTGTTTCTTTGACGAAAACTGAAATTATTGGTGGAAGCGTTGATGGGACTGTCAGGACATTTGATATTCGTGTTGGTAGGTACGTGGCCTTGTTGTTGTCTTCTATTTGAAACACTTGTTTAGACTCATTAGTTAATGATTTACTGGTTTACAATAGAGAATTATCCGATGATTTGGGCCAGCCAGTCAACTGCATCTCAATGTCAAATGATGGAAATTGTATATTAGCCAGTTGCCTGGATTCTACTTTAAGGCTTCTGGATAGGTGAGTACATTTAATGTTTTATGGAGGCTTGATGTGGATACAACTGTGGATGTCCATGTTGTTTTGACTTCCCATTAATCATTGCAGAACTACTGGTGAACTGCTACAAGAATATAAAGGCCATATTTGCAAGGTTAGATTGCATTGTCTTCTCTTGGACTTCTCTAAGTAGCTTATACAATTCAAAAAATGATAATAAAGATTTTTTAAAAATTAAAAAAAAAAATAAAATCATTGCTTTGAATCCAGCAGCAAGATAGGTATAGGAATCCAATCTTTGAATTTATATTTAATCCATTTCTTTTGTTTTAACTTCCTCAACAAGGATCAGTCCAACTATTATATAGCTATGCTTCGTTCAATGAGCCATTTGATAATATTTAAACCTTTCTTTCTGGCTTGACTGTATACCTTTTGACGGTAGTAATTATTGTGGTTGTGGTGCATCTGCAATCAGTCTTATAAAACAGACTGTTGTCTTACCAATAATGATGCCCATGTAACTGGTGGATCTGAAGATGGTTCTATTTACTTTTGGGATCTGGTCGACGCATCTGTGGTATCAAGACTCCGAGCTCATTCGTCAGTGGTAATAATTTCCTTCACTTTCTTTGATGTGAGCCTGTGATACTTAAACTGTGCTATTTATTGAATTTGTGGAATATTGCTTTATATCGATACAACCCATTGAAGCTTAGAAATTTAATGAACAATGTAGGTGGAGAATTTTTAGTCCAATAACAGTAAGTTTGGTTGCATGTTGGTCATGGGAGGAAACCTAGGGTTGGAGAGTTGAGACTCAAATTTCATGGCCTCTTATCATTTCGTTTCTACTTTATTGTCAGTGTGATGAGAACCTAATTATTAGGGTTTTAATTATTTCTATTTCAAATTAGGGTTAGATAGTATTTCAATTCCTATAGGTTTTGTTTTAGTTATTTTACTTTTATTAGTTTTCCTATTTATATTTGTTTAGGTTTTCCTTATTTCTAGGACATAATTAGCTTATTTAAAGGGCTGATTTATGTAGTTTTATTCATTCAATTCAGATCAGATATCAATAATATTGAGAGTATTCTCTAATTATCTTTTTCGGCTTCTTGGCTAATAACCAGTTGCTTGGGCTAGAAGAAAGGCTAACTACCTTGACTCTAGATTATCTATTCGGCTTCTTGGCTAACTACCAAGTGCTTGGGCTAGGGCGAAGGCTAATAACCTAATCTCTAGAGAATTATGATGCGGATCGGTTGGTCTTAAATTTTATGGAAGACTTGGACCGGGTCAATATTAGAAAGAAGCCCTAATTATTTTAGGATTTATTATTTTAAAGTTTATTTCCTAATAGGATTTAGGATTTATTTTCCTTATTTGATTTATTTGTTTTCTTTTTAGGTTTTTTAAAATATTAGGAAATTTCTACTTAAAAGGATTTCTATTTGTCTAGGTTGTAACCTTTACATAAAGGGCTTCCTTTCATAAATTAAATATCTTTTCATCTTTCAACTTTTCAATATCTTATTTCTCTGAAATAGATTTTTCCCTTGAATTAGGGTTTATCTTCCCTTGGATTAGGGAGTTTCATCGTCCCGGCCAAACGAAATTGGTCACCTAACACTCGTGATCGAGTATAATTAGTCTATCAAAACTCGTGACCGAGTATAATCAGTCTTTATTTTTATTTTTCGCTTCCGTCCTGCGTCAGTTGGTATCCGAGTAGTGTTCATCCATGGGGGATAATGAAGATGCAATAGAAGAGATGAAGAATTTTCGAGCATATTGTCAAGTTGGGGATGCTGTTTGTAGGATGATTATAGATAGTTGCAGTTATGACAATCTAATTGCTGAAAAGTTTGTGGAGATTCTACAATTACCAACAGATGATCGAACAACGCTTTTTACCTTAAGCTACAATACAGCTACACGAGTTACTGCTCTAGAGACTTCTATGACCGAATTGAGGGAATAACTCGCACTGATCAATCAATCGCTGCAACAATTAGTGCAGCGTGTTCCCCAAGAGATTCCTGAAGAACAACCGCAAGGAGGGAGAGAGCGTGTATAGAGAAGAGAATAACGACATCTAGATCACCGCGAGGGGTATAAAATAAAGGTGGATCTACAAAATTTCTCTGGCACAATGGATGTTGAAGCGGTAATGGATTGGCTTGCGGAGGTAGATAGATTTTTTGAAATTATGGATGTAGAAGAGGAGCGACGAGTGGCGATCATAGCATATAGGCTAAAAGGAGGTGCCGCAGCTTGGTGGCAATCCACTCAAAACGAGCGCTATCGCAGGAGGCTCGAACCAATACGAGATTGGGCTATAATGAAGCAAATGATCGAACAACGCTTTTTACCTAGCGATTATATTGAGATCCTATACTATAACAGACGCAATCGAGATGGCTAAAAGAGCAGAACATAATGAAGGGTCACTTCGACAACAATCTAATCGAAGCTACAACTACAAAAGTTCCAGTTCGAGCGGAAATCAACAAAAAAGTTTTGGGCAGCCTTCTAAGACTGCGAATACTGAGAATAATTCAAAGGCTATGGAGGAAAAAGGAGAAAGTCAAGGTATGGATCTAGTAAAGACAATTAATAAACTTAACAGATCTAATCTTTATCAGAGGCCACGCTTAGACATCTGTTTTAGATGCCAAAAATCTGGACATCTTTCCAATAATTGTCCAGAACAAAGGGGAAACAACTCTGATCGTCGACATGTCAATGTTGTTGATGAGGTGGGCGAGTCTGAGGAGGAAGGAAGTGATGGATCTCTTGCTGGTTCTGAAAACGGAGATGTTGCTTTTGTTATAAAGAAAATTTTTTGTTCACCAAAACAGGAAACCGAAAGTCAACGAAGAAAAATTTTCCAAGCGAAGTGTCGAGTGGGAGAAGCTGTCTGTAGGCTGATTATAGACAGTTGCAGTTGTGAAAATCTAATTGCCAAACAACTGGTGGAGAAGTTACAATTACCCACAGAACCTCATCCTTCACCGTATAAAGTTGGTTGGATTAAAGAAGGTCCAACAATTCAAGTAACGCGAATCTGTAAAGTTCCTATTTCAATGGGTAATTCTTATACTAACACTGTTGTTTGTGATGTTGTGGACATGGACGCTTGTGGAGTTTTGTTAGGGCGTCCGTGGCAATTTGATGTGGATGCATTGCACAAAGGAAAGTTGAAATCCTACACTTTCATGTGGAATAAAAAAAAAAGATTACGGTCTTGCCATCCGGATCGGGAAAATCTTCTAAAGTGGAAGGGAAACCTATTGTGGCGGTTTCCGCTAACGTGAAGGACTTGACAGATACTATTAAAGGATCTGGAGGGGCGTTGGCTCTTCTGTTGAAGCCAACAAGCAAAGAGGAAGATGTCTTACCACTCCCACCGCCGGTCAAAGATCTATTAGATGAATTTCCACTGGTAACTAAGGAGTTGTTGAAGTTGCCACCTCTAAGGGATATTCAACACTATTAGCCTTCGTCCAAGCACTTGGTAGTTAGCCAAGAAGCCGAATAGATAATCTAGAGTCAAGGTAGTTAGCCTTTCTTCTAGCTCAAGCAACTGGTTATTAGCCGAGAAGCCGAAAAAAATAATTAGAGAATACTCTCAATATTATTGATATCTGATCTGAATTGAATGAATAAAACTATATAAATTAGCCCTTTAAATAGGCTAATTATGTCCTAAAAATAAGGAAAACCTAAACAAATATAAATAGGAAAACTAATAAAAGTAAAATAATTAAAACAAAACTTATAGGAATTGTTGAAATACTACCTAACCCTAATTTGAAATAGAAATAATTAAAACCCTAATAATTAGGTTCTCATCACAGTGTTATGTTGCTGGACTAATTTTCCTACTGTGTTTGTGGGCTGGGTCAATTGGTGTCAAAAGTATTAGATTCCAGAGAAGACCTATGAGTGAATTTGGCAGGTTTGATATATCATATATCTGTGGGAGAAATCTGTTATAGCTATGTGAATTAAATTAAGAACTATTGCTAGGGCAACAAAGACAAGTGGGAAAGTTGTTACGGTTGAGATTGGACGTATGAAGAGAATTGCAATTTCTTGCTTGTTGATTCCTGTTGACTTAGAAGAGAATTGAGACGGGCATTGGATATGCAAAAATGAACTGTGATGCCTTGAAAACAAATTTGGAAGAAAATGAACTTGAATTCAAGACATCTAACATCATATGCATGAGGAATTGAGGCCATTAAGGCAACAGGCTATTGCAAGGGAAATGGAGCAAGCCCTGGTCATTGCTGTTGGTCCGACTGGTGTTATAGTTGGGAGTGGTATCTGAAATGGTTGATGTAGTAAGGTTACACATTGGATTGGATGCAAATAGACCCTAATTAGGTCTGGTTTTAAGAGCTGTAGTGCATAATCTGAGTTAAAAGATGTCACTAATGGATTATGGTTCGTGCCTTAAAAGGATGTAAAAGGAATTGCTGATCAAAATTAGCAACAAAATGGAATTGCTTTGCAATAAAAAATCTGCCGTTTGTATAGAAAAAGACTTGGTTCATATCACAACCGCACTAAACACGCAGAAATCAACAGACATTTTGTTGAGGCAAGAATAGAAGCTAGTTTGGTAAACCTACAGTATATTCTAACCAGAAGTGGGTCTGTCGATGTCATTACTAAGACCCTACCAAGAATGAGTTTTGAAGACGTGATTATGGAGCTATGCTTGATAGATTTAAATTATGTATCATTAATATTTACCTACTTGTTTAGTTATCAATTCATTTGTAGTTATAAATAAGCTACATTGTGTCATGAAGTGTTAGATTAGGACAAACTTCAGTAACTAAGAGGTAGGCTGGTATTGAACTCATATTGTATGTGTTATAAATGCATCTTTAAAATCAGTGGAATTGATTGATAATGAATAAAAGCAACTCTAGATTTGCTAAGCACAACTTAGATGGAATACTAGCAATATAACTCATAGGATAATTGGGTTCAAATGGTGATTAGGACTCGAATTTCTCAGCCGAATATTGTGTTATGGTTTCTATTTGTTCAGTAGGATTCATTTTTCTTGTGCTATTGAACGACTTCCTTGGTATTTGTTAGAATTGGAACAAACCTGTGTTGCTGCCAGTAAAATAAAAAATATCAATCTTTTGATGTTTAATTTGAGTGTTGTAGGCCAAATACTTCGGAGTTTAGACCAAAATGAAATTGCTTTAGAGATGAGTGAAAACTCGCAGTCCTTGTGTGAGGTCCCATTGATGACAGAGTTGGAATCAACTCTGCATCAACTGTGCATTTTGATGGTTTGATGAACACAGCTTAGGCTTTTTTTCCCATTCTGGATTGTAAGAGTAATGCCACCTCCCTCTCATTTGCAGGTTACAAGCGTGAGTTATCACCCTAAGGACAACTTGATGATAACCTCTTCTGTTGATGCTACCATAAGAGTTTGGTCGACGTGAGTGACTACCAATTGAGCAGGATCCTGCACTCACTGTAATGTTAGAAACTTCCATTATATCATAATGTAAACCCAATATTACGTTTAACATCACAAAAAGTCTTAAGAGAGGTTTCGACCAACTTTGGAGGCTTGGGAGTCTATATCATCTCTCTGTTGGGTTCTAAAATCCGAACCCAAATATATTCTTTCTACTTTTTTTATTTTAATTGTTTTAGAAAAAATAAAATAAAAGAAGAATAATGGTACCAGAATTGACCCACGTCGTGACGTGAACTGGCTCTTGGCTGTTGTTACCCTACTCACTATATTTTTCGGGCAGCCCGTACGTCTGCCCGACAATAGAGGGAATAACATAAACATGTTTTCGTTTCTGTATTGTTGTTCGGATTTCACTTTCCATCTAAACATATTTATAATAATTGACAGCTGTCATCTTCCCTACACTGGGTCCCACTTCCCTAACGCTTTTCTAATCTTTATGTTTTTTATTTAGCCAATCAAAATTTTACTGTAACACACAAGATTTGGTTTTCAGTAGTGAGCAGGTGGTCCCATGATCGATTTGTGTTTTGTCCGACCCCGCATCACATGCACTAACACGTGGCATGTTTGTGGTTATGGGCCACGTGGTCGTTAGACTTGACCTATTTTAAATTAAATTCATAATAATGATATTATAAGTTAAGATTTGATTATTTTGTCATGCTAATATACAAATTCTTCTGAGTTGTAATATTGTTAGAAAATTATCTAACTTGGTGGAAACAGCAAATATTTATTATGATGCA
This sequence comes from Cardiospermum halicacabum, assembly GCA_031304145.1. Classification (NCBI taxonomy): domain Eukaryota; kingdom Viridiplantae; phylum Streptophyta; class Magnoliopsida; order Sapindales; family Sapindaceae; genus Cardiospermum; species Cardiospermum halicacabum. The sequence goes on along the minus strand of CM062394.1, from coordinate 15,762,475 downwards.
GACGTGATTCTCTTTGCTCTAAGTTAGTACATGATTAAATCAATGTAATTTCTTGTTTTGACTTGGTGGTGGACAGCGGTTGTTCAACCTATTGATCTTGATATATTCTATTCCAAATTTGGTATCTAAATAAAGTGCGTTTCCTTATACTTCGCATAGTTAGAAAATACCGTGGAATATTTTTTGTTAAGATTTTTATACAACTTGATTTCAGTCTATCCTACCTATTTAAACTAAATAAAGAAATTGTTGTTTATTTTTATAATTAAAATATTTCATAAAATATAAATATGTTGTAAAAATAAAAATAGAGTCGGGTTGAAGAGAAGAAAATAATTCAATATAAAATAGAAAGATATCGGAATCAGAAAGTAACATGATTAATTTTAATTGGATTTTGATATTGATATGCTTCTTGAATAATAATCAATTAAACAACTATAATTTGATTGTATAAATTCTGATGGTGGAATGATGTGCAAAATAGAAGGAAAAATTCGAACAAGAAAAGCAATTACGTATCTCCTTTATTCATTCATAACATTTACATATATATGATAAAGTTTCTGAACACATGTCATTTGGAGATATATATTGCATGCATGACACCTGGTAGTGCAAGTGGAAAGTCACATTTATATAATATTCACTACACTCCCAATTGGATTTCCATCATATGAGATATTTGACTGCTTCGTTAAAATCTTGTAAGAAAAATCCAGTGGGGGATAAAAACTAGACGAAGAAAAAAGAGTATAGTCGGTGAATCCAAGCTCCCCCCTCCCCCCGATGATGACACCCATACATCTAATTTTGTAATCTAGAGAGTTTTCACTTTCCGACTCGTAAATAAGTTTCTCGAATGTTGATGTCGGTAATGATTTCGTTAATAGATCGGCTAGATTATTGGAAGATCGGATTTGCTTCACATCGATTTGAATAGTATTATGAAGCTCGTGGATGTAGAAGAATTTGGGGGAAATATGTTTGGTTCGATCTCCTTTTATATAACCTCCCCGAACTTGGGTGATGCATGCCACATTATCTTCAAATATCACTGTTAGCCCATTTATAGTTTAGGAGATACCACATGAATTCTGGATATGTTGGATTGTTGATCTCAACCAATACATTCTCGACTAGTTTCGTGTAATACAATAATTTTAGCATGATTCGAGGACGTGACTACTAAAATTTATTTCGTAGATCTCCACAAGATTGCGGTACTATTATACGTGAAAATATAGCCAGTTTGAGAACGTCCTTTATGCGGATCCGAAAGGTATCTAACATCAGCGTAACCAGTCAAACCCAGAAATTTATCAGAACTCTTATAAAATAACCCCAAATTTTTTGTACTCTTCAGATAACGCAAATATTTTTTATTCCATTGCAATAACGACGGGTTAGTGCCGAACTATATCTTGCTAATAAATTTACAGCAAACAAGATATCTAGTTTGTACATTGAGTCAAATATAATTGTGCACCTATTGCATTCAGATATGGTACTTCAGGACCAAGTTTTTGTTCGTCATCATCATTTAGTCGAATGGATTCTTTTTGGAATCAAGTGTTCTTACAACCATGAGTGTACTTAATGGATGGGCATCATCCATATTGAATCTTTTTAGAAAGCTTTACAATGTATGTTGATTGATAAATCAATATGCAATTTGATTTATGTTCAATTTCTAGACCAAGACAATATTTCGTTTTTTCCAAATCTTTCATCTCAAACTCCATTTTCAAATACTTAGCAGTTTGTTTGATCTCTTCAAGAGTCCCAATGATATTCATATCATCCACACAAACTGCTATAATGGCAAAACCAGATCCTAATCTTTAATGAAGATACATAGACATATAATATTATTCTAATATCCTTCCTTCATCAAATATTCACTAAGACGATTATACCACATTCTCCCAGATTGTTTCAATTCATACAGGGATTTTTGTAACTTGATGGAGTATGACTTTCGAGATCCCAATCTATATGATTCAGGTAGTTTCAATCATTCTTGGAGTTTCATATAAATATCAGAATCAAGTGATTCATACAGATATGCAGTGACTATATCCATGAGACACATTTCCAGTTTCTCAGAAATGGTAAGACTGATAAAAAATCTTAACGTAATAGTATCAATTACCTGTAAATAAGTTTCATCATAATCATTTCCAGGTCTTTGGGAGAAACCCTGAGCAATCAAACGTGTTTTGTATCTCATAATTTTATTTATTTCATTTCATTTCCAAACGAAAACTCATTTGTAAACAATTGGTTGAACATCTTCTAGTGTTTTCATTATGGGTCCAAAAACTTTTCGTTTATTCAGAGAGCTCAACTCTGCCTGGATTGTTTCTTTCCATTTTTTTCCAATCATGCCTATTTCTGCATTCTTCCATACTACGTGTGTAAAGTCCGACCCCCACCCTGTATGAAGAGGGTGCGAGATCGAGGCGCCACATTACCATTTAACATTTTCTTTTACTTTTACATATACAGCCTTTAGTCTTTTATACTTTGGGTCCTTTCTTTTGTTAAATGATCACACTTCACACATATAATTAGATAATCATACATATAAATCTTAATCATCCAATAAGTGAAAAGTATTTCATTTAAAGAGTGATAGTAATTAAACTTCAAATATATGAGTAGACATAATAAGGTAAATCTTAAAATTACATAACATTTATGACCTAAACTCGATTATGCATAAGTATATCAAGTTTGAGTCTCAATTATTAAATTAACACATTAAGGGGTTGACACAAAAAAAATAGCATTTAAAGTATATTAAATACATATAAAGTGTTTCATTAAACATATGAGAGTTTTAAAATAAAATGTAATGCGGAAGACGACGATGTCATGTCAGTGGACCTTGCTATGCTCGATTGACCTGAACAAATTATCCATCCGAGATTTTTCGAAGAAAAGAAAACAAAGAACAATAAAGGAAAAACATTAGGCTATCGAATGCCTAGATAGTAATCTCGTGCTTCCACAACCATACACACAATACATCTTTATAATTATTCATGAAACACACTCATATGCAATCTCTAATAGTCATTCAAGACTATATCAAACAATCATCATTTATTCACTTAAGCATATCATCACTACATAATATCAACATTTATCATATCACATATTTTCTTAGGCAATTACAAGTTAATAATATAGTCACGTCTCAAAGAAAATATGGTATACAAATAATTACGTCAAGAAAAATTAACACATTTATTTATCATTTCATTTACCTTTCATAGCATTTACGTTTCATGCCACATATACTCATTTTAAGCCTTTAGAAGTTACTAGCAATGTAAGTAGCATTCGTTCATCCATTATGGTTTATTTGTTCATTCATATATATTCATTTAGTCACAACAAGATAGAAATCAAGGTGGAAGATAAAAAGTAATCATTTACAAGTCATACCGCTAAAAACAATTCAATATCATGTCATTTGTACACTATAAAGGTCATTTGCATCACAATTAATGTTCACAAGTCATTTTCCATCCATCTGAGCCTTACAAGAGGCTACTACATCATTTGGGTACGTTTACTTATTTCTTTATAGATGAGAGAAAATAAGATACAGCATAGTTAAATCATTGGGAAAGAAAATTATATTTTATACAAAAGCTGGATTTTTTGTCGACTTGGGAGATTTTAAAAATCGTGATAGACAATTTTTTTTAAAAGATATAGTTGAAAACTAGATTGAAAGAAAAAATCTGTAACAGTAAACGACACCTCAATCGGAGTCCTGATGAGGGAGAACAGAGGTCGAGAAGTTTAAGTGTTCAGACCTGGGCGTCCTGGTAAGCCTGACCAGGGCGCGAACCAGGGCGCCTAGTGTGCAAAATAGCTTTAGTACCACCTTTAGTGTTCTAGTTTGCGGCCTGGTCACTTACCAGAACGCCCAGTGTTTCAATTGTTTCTTCAACCTTTTCACACCAAAACATTTATTTGAGTTTGTAAACGATTCCAAAACTGATTTAGGGACTTATTAGACATCTAAACACCTAGAAACACCTTAGGATCAAAGAAGTAAGACACCTTTACATTATGATTCTTTTTATTCCAAAATATTTCATAAGAAACTTCTATACGTCAAAAGTTTTCTCAATTCATTTTCAAAACTCTTAGTTAAGAATTGTGAATCCAATTTGAAAATCAAAAGTGACACTTACAACATTATGGACACTATAAGCACACATTATTCAAAGTTGTGTTAAAATCACACTTAAATACACATATATAAGGATCAAAATCAAACATATACATTAAACTGCAAGATTCCAAGGCAAAACATTTAAGATATCATTAATCAATTTTTTACTAGTTTCTCATTTGAAACTAGTTTACTCAATATCATTCATGTTCACCAAGTTTAGTTTGATTATACCATATTCAATCATATATAAACATAATGAACATCATTTAGCCATCTTTAGTCAACTTTTGGATTTCATTTACATTTGTAGCCTAATACTCTAACATATAAGGTAGAAACGAGACTTTTTGAGTTGAAGCTCCATTTAGATCCGAAGATCGAAACCTGTGGATCCGGTTGTACCCCTTTATAGGCCGAAACACCACTTTTGGTTCATTTACTTTCTTTTAGATCGTAAGGCCAAACTTTTACCTTTTTGAAACCATCGTCTCCATTTGAAGATCGTTGCCCTAATTATCATTTAATGGCTTAGTTGTCTCCATGAGACACACTTTCGTGTGGAGAATTATACTTTTAGAGTTTATCCCTAAGGCATGTTTGTACTCCTACTGCTATTGTTATACGAGAAGGGCTTTTATTACTCATTGGCTTATCATTACATTTCATTTCCATTTTCCTTCATTTCATTCATTTTAGGCATGAACAATTACACCAATATAATTACAACACTCATGCCAATCAAATTTGTATCATTTATACAGAAATCACATTTAGATCATTCATATAGTCATCTTCATATCATTTATCACCATAACCATACCCAATAACATGTAGAGATCACAAAACCACTTATGATCATTTCAAAGCATCATGATCATAAAATATATCATTCCTTTCACTACAAATTCATACATACACATTTTTCATTCATTTATCTTCTTATAGCATTATTAGCCACATCAATGCAACAACACTCAATCACCACAAAACAACCAAGCTTTGGAGCATAAAAATGAGATTACTAACATTTCTTCCGAAGAAAGCTACTAAACCGCTTCGGTTTGGTTCTCTCATTGCCCTTGGTTGCCTTTGTAAACCATTCAAAGCAACCAATAATCTATATCAAACCATTTTCATGTAAAATCACTTTTTAGAAAGTTAAGGTTTCATTCAAATGGTAGTTAGAGATACAAATGACTAAATTAGTGAACCGAAACTATAAACCATCTTCATTTAACTCTAAAACATTCATTTATTGCAACCAAAAGCTTGAAACACCATTGATGACATTAGTAGAGGTTGTTAGAAGCTTACCAAGTATAGTGAGTGGAGAAGAAACTTTCAAAACCCTTTTGAAGCTTTGTAATGGCTTATCTTTCTTGAAAAACCAAATAGAAGAGATTGATTTGGTGTGTTTATTTTTAGGGTTTGAAAATGGTGGATAGGAAAGAAGAAGAGAGCTTATACAGTTTGGGATGTAAAATGAGGGAGAGAGTGTGTGAAGAGATGATTTTTATCATTAGTGAGTGAGGTTTGGTTTAGTTAGAAACTCACTAAGTTAGTTGGATTTGAATGAGAGGGGAGATGGAGGGTAATGGTAGAATAGTGGGTCACACTTGTCATGAAATTAATTTGGGCCTACTTAGATTTAATCCAAGCCCATCCTTAATTAACTCCAAGCCTAGTAATCCATTTCGGTTACATTTCTACTCACCTTTCAAATTCTAAAATCATTTTCGTTTATAAAATCATCTCCCCATTTTGGAAACCGCTTCTAAAATATAAATTCACATTTCCACCAAAAAATACCAAATCACGATTTAAAACTTAATTTCAAAAGTAATATTTAAACTCACATTTATTCGACTAAAATCGACTCTTTATTTCCGGCTCTTAATAATGTCTCTACTTTTACCATTTTAGCCCTCTAATGAATTTTCAATTCATTCCATTAATTGAATTTTGAAAATTCACTCTTTGAACTATTTTTAAGATGCGAAAAGTTATCAAAAAATTCTAGACCTTATTTTTGGATGTCACAACATAGCTCATGATCATCATGTAAAATATCTACTGTCACTATGTAGGAAAATAGACCATCAATTTTCATTTCATTTCTATTCTATAATTCTTAATTGAAATTTACAGAAATTTCTTAATTTTTCGATTTTGATATATTTTTTTCCTTTCCTCCTTCAGGGAGATTATTTTCAGAGATCTCAACAACTTTTGAGATTTCCTTTGATGTGGTTTTAGAATCTAGATCATTTTTCTTTCTTTTCCTTAGAACTGCATCTTTTGAACCAGGTGGTCTTCCACGCTTCTGGCATGTGATAGGAGTTTCATTTGCTATTGTCTTTTGAGATTGTCCTTTTGGAACATTTACCATTATTAGTACATTAGCAGCTTTTACATAAGACTTGATTATTTTGAAGTATCATTAAATGCATCTGGCATTAGATTAGCTATCATTTGTAAATGTAAGATCCTTTGAACTTCTAGTTCACATTATGGAGTACGTGGATCCATATGCGCTAATGTGGGAACTTTCCATGCTAATTCAAATTTCTCTTCTGGAGAGATCTTTTCTTTTCCAAGTGACGGAAAATTTATTTCATCAAATTGACAGTCAGCGAATCTAGGTAAACAAATCTTCAGTCAATGGTTCTAAATATCTAATAATTGATGGATAATCCAAGCCCACATATATTCCTAAACATCTTTGGGATCCTATTTTTTCCCTTTAAGTTGGAGTAATGGGTACATATACAACACACCCAAATATTCTCAAATGCGATACGTTAGGAGGATGCCAACTACTAACTGTAATGGGGAATATTGATTATAAGTTGTTGGGCGAATATGAATCAGTGCAGCAGCATGCAATATAGCATGTCCCCAAACACTTACTAGTAATTTCGAGCGCATTAATATAGTTCCGCAATTATCTAAAGGCATTTAATTAATGATTTAGCTAATCCATTTTGGGTATGAACTTGCGGAACTGGATGTTCAACATCAATCTCATATACTTGACAATATTCATCAAAGGCTTTCGATGTAAATTCACTAGCATTATCAAGTCTTATGCTCTTAATAGGGTAATCTGGAAAATGAGCTCGTAATCGAGTAATCAGTGATAACAGCTTAGCAAAAGCAAGATTACTGAGTGGATAACAAGCATACATGGGACCATCTTGTGAATGCGTATATCAAAATCATGAAGTAGCGAAATGGTCCACTAGGTGGATGAATGTGTCCACATATATCTCCTTGAATTCTTTGTAAAAATGATGGAGATTTAAAACATACTTTTGTAAATGATGTTTTTGCTATCAATTTCCCTTGGGAACATGGGATACACAGATCCCTATCATTCAGTAAGATTTTATAATTTTTCAATGGATGCCTTTCTTAATTCGCTATTATTCTTCGCATCATCCTAGATCCCGGATGCCCAAATCGATCATGCCAAAGTTATAATATTTTAGGATCTGAGAACTTCTGGTTCTCAATAGCGTGAATTTCAATATGCCTAATAGTTTTATAATATAATCTAGAAGATGAAATAGATAGTTTTTCAATCACAAGCTTCTAGTCTGATCTGTTTAAAATAATACACAAATATTTGAAACCCTTTTCATCAATTGTTTCAATATGATATCTATTCATTCTTATATCTCTGAAATTGAGCAAATTTATTTTGGATTTATAAGAATATAAAGCATTTTCTATATTCAATTTTGTGTTATTTGGCAACAAGATTGAAGCTCTTCCGAAGCCTTTTATCAGATCTACTAGACCTGATATGGTATTCACCTTAACTTGAATTGGTATTGATTCCAAAAAATACTTTGGTTCTTTCAGAATGGTATGAGTTGTAGCACTATTGACTAAACATATATCTCCAGGTATAACAAATTCTTGATTTGAACCCATAACTTTTAATAAAATGAAAACATAACATTAATTGAATGGAAATGTAATATATATTCATAACTAGATATTTACAATCAAAAACCAAAATTACATTCCATTTTATGTACATTCCAAAACAAGGAAATACATTTCACTTATAGTTAATGGTCCCATCACCAATCAGATCATCTATCCTTTCATCAGGATCTTCAAATAAATCAACGATTTCTAGATTTTATATGTTGGCAGGACCAATATCATCATCGCCAAAAACATCAGCCATATTTGCTTCATTATTCTTTTTTTTTTCTTGTTCGCATCTCAGCTTCTAATAAGCTTAAACTACATATTTAGGGGCACGACAAGTCCTTGAATAATAAATGGGGGAACCACATCTATAACAGGGACCACGATTGAACTTTGGTCATTCCTGAACTTCTTCCCCTTTGCTGGAAATAGCATCGTAAGTATTCCACTTCTAGAGAGTATTTGGATTATTATATGGATGTTCATAATCCCTATTAGAATTACGACCTTGTTTCTGACCATTTCTAGATCCTCGGCCATTACCATGACCATTCCCACGTCCATTTCCACGCCTAGAACCACGGCCACGACCACGACCATGGCTTGGATTTTCATTATAATGTGTATTAACTTCTGGGAATGCTTGGGTGCCAACAGGGCGTCTTTCACAATTTTTTAACAACTGGATGTCTTTTTCAGCAATATCCAAAATTCTAACCAAATCATCATATTCTTGGAATTTCTTTCTCGATACTGCTGTTGTAAAATTGTTTGGGAATGATGCAACGTGGTAAGTGTTTTCTCTAGCATTTCATGGTCACTTTTTGTTTCCCCACACATTTTCAGCTTGTTTACAATCACATACATCGCTGAGTTATATTTACTCATCCTTTTGAAATAATTGAATCTAAAATTGTTCCATTCATCTCGTGTTTCAAGCCAAATGATCTCAGTTTGGCGATTATATCTAGAAATCAGTGATTTTCATAGATCTGTAGGATTAGTGACAGTTATATACTGATTTTGCAAATCATCACTCAGGTGAATTAGGATAATAATCAAAGCTTGATTTTTCTGCTGCTCAGTTGTTTCATTTTTCTTATCCAGAGTTTCATACAGATTTTTGGATTTCAACCTTGTTCCATAATCACTCAACCATCTCATATCCTTTGCTCTAGAAATCAATAACAGCTCAAATTTGCATTGATTCATGACTATATCTAACAATCATCATTTATGATAATTACCAAACACTTTCTGATATGGAAGATCCATCTAAGTGGCAACCAGAGAGCATACGCGTGCTCATAACATGTTGTAAAATAAAAATAGAGTCGGGGTAGAAAAGAAGAAAAAAAATTCAATATAAAATGGAAAGATATTGGAATCAGAAAGTAACTTGGTTAATCTTAATTAGATCTTGATATGCTTCTGGAATAATCAACTAAATAACTATAATTTGATTGTATAAATACTGATGGTGAAATGATGTATAGAAGAGAAGGGAAAATAAAAATAAGAAAAACAATCACGTATTTCCTTTGTTCATTCACAACATTTATATATATAATAAAGTTTCTGGACACATGTTATTCTGCATGGAGATATATATTGCATGCATGACACCTGGTAGTGCAAGTGGAAAGCCACATCTATATAATATTCATAACAAAATACTATTTATGACACCCATTATTTGAAATACAATATATGACTCCTCTGTAGCTCAAAATGGTTTCGATAAGTAATATATATATATATATATATATGTTATCATTTTTGACAATTTGAAAATTTAAATTTAAGTTAATAAATCATTCAAATTTTACTTTTAATTTATAAACTTTCAAAATTAAAATTTAAATTTAAAAAAAATGACAAATATGCTCTTCCATATGTTTTTTTTATTTTTTTTATTTTTATACTTATTCACAGATATTTTACCGACATTCACGAATCATGTGAAGACCTTTATAAAAACTCGTGGAAGAATTATAAAACTTGTAAAGTTATGAATCATGTGAAGACCTTTATAAAAACTCGTGGAAGCATTATAAAACTTGTAAAGTTATGAAGTGGAGAGTATGCCGGTAATTTGGTTCATTTTTAAAATTTCAACATTTAGAAATTTATACATAAAATAGAATTTTGATGGTTATTAACTTAAACATAAAGTTTGAAAGACTCACTTTTTATAATTTTTCGAACAAACTTTGTAGTTTTCTAAAAACATCTCTTAAACTTTATAAGCTATAAAAATGAGTTCAAGATGAATTTAATTTTACGTAAAATTTTTCTAAATAAATATTATAATTTTAAATATATTCTCCCCTTACTTCCTTGATAGTTATTCTCTTCGACATTAGAAAAAGTTTTGCAACCACTGTTTCTTTATAGTTTTCTCTTTAAAATTGAAAATTTATCTCTTCAACTCATTCCTTGCTCATCAGGTGCATAAATATCTCTACATAGCTCTTGATTTTTTTTTAATTTATCTTTTTTTTTTGTACAATTATTAACCTAAGTTTGATTGTAAGGTTATTTGATATATTTTTGGTATTTTCTTAGTTTTTCATGTCAGCTTGATGAGCAATCCGTGAAATATGATTTTTCTAACTTGATCTAAGTCACTGAAGGTAGCCCATTTCATATCATATCCGGTAGCTCATTTCAAATCATATCGTATTCAGATGTGTGATTTCATATTTGAATTCCACCACAAAGTTATTCGATAAAACATCTTGATGAACTTACATGTTAATTTGTATTGTCTTGATGATTTTTCTAATTTTCTACTAATAGTTGAGTATGTGATGTTGAATGTTTAAAATAGTTCATTTCTTGTTAAAGAAGATATGATGATTAATTTACCATAATTGCTCTGATTTTTCGAGAACCGGGAGAGAATCACGTGATTTTCTCTTTTATTTTGGTAATTTTCTGCATAATCGGTAATGTGAATGTCATTGTTTTAAAATGAGTAATCTCAAATTTTTTATACAAGGTTAAAAAAGGCTATTCGATATCTCTTTCAATATTTTATATTCTAACTTTTTGAAAACTCTTACACATTCCACTTTAAGCCCAATTTTAATATGAGATAATTAATAAGTTAATGTGTAGATTTCTAAAATAGTAGAATTACGTATCCAATATTTATGCAAGGTCAAAACATTTGATAATTGATAACCGCAAAAGTATCTATTATGTATGCATAATAATTATATTTTCAAAATGTTATATTTAAATAAAGGCAAAGTAATGATAATTTTTTAATTTTTCATTTCATTAGAAAAATGTATACTTTCTGCGGAGGTTTCGTCATTAAAATTTTGTTTCCAGAAATTTAACCTATCTTAAAATTCAATTATTTAGCCTTTAGAATTTTAGGTACGACTGACAAGAAAGTCATTTAACTTGTGACCACTTAATTAAGTCCGGTTCAAACATCAATCACAATTATTTACCAACCGTTAACAGTCCATTCATCACGACATCAACACAGTCCAACAACCAGAACACAGAATTACGTTAATTATAGTTTAACCAGCCAACACAATGAAAGGTAGTGCAAGAGAATTCAATGCTTTTTTGTATGATAGGGAAAGATTTGGTGAAGAAACACCAACAACCCGAACATATTAGCTTGAACATTTTGTCACGCAACACTAGTGTTATTTTGTTTGCTGGTGGCAATGCAATTTAAGGCATTAGAAATCTCTTGAACATCACTTACTGTAAACATATCAATAGAAAACAAAAAAAAAAAGAAGCAAATTGAACCACAACCAATTAAACCAGTAAAAAATACATATTCATGATAATTAAACACTACAAAAGAGAACAAATTTGCATAATCAAATTCAAATCACAACTTTCCAAAATCAAAAGATGCTTTCTTAAACAAATAAGGCAGGTAAATTTCAAAAAAAAATGAAGAAGATAGCGATTAGTAGAATTACTATCCTGAGTTTTCGAACATTTTGGAGAAGGATGAGGAGAAATTCTTTCATATATTTAATCTCCGTCTTTCTCTTCTTAGAAGAAGACGTGTTGTGGTGTTTCTAGGACCTCTAAAACGTTATCTAGATTAGCAATCTCTAAAGAATCCATACTCACAAGACCTTCTCGGTAAAGTTTGACTTATGATTGTTTCTCCATTATTAAATTGATATTTAAGATTTAATTATTGTTACTATTTCTTTTATTTCTCATGAGTTTGGGCAATGATTGGATTAATAGAGTTCATAATCAGATGGAGTGAAATTACTCAGATCTCTTTAAATTTGTTTTTAGCATTTTGTTTATATGAATCATCAAATTATCAAGTAAATTTATTTTATATCTATACACAATTATTAAAAAAATCTATACAAAAACATACATGACAAAAAATAGTTCAAATTATATATATATATATATAATGCTTTTGTTCCTAGTGGTATTTTTTTATAAAGTAACTACTTTGTTTTCTTAATTTGTCAAACCATTTATTAACCATAGTAAATTAAAAGAGTTTTTCTTACTATTAATTACTAATTAGCTTTAATTATTATTTTAAGCTTTAAATTCGATAAGAGTTTATTTTCTAACTTTTAAAATGAAAAAATTTCTTATCAAACACCTTCTTAGTTTTATATATCTCTTATGTTTATATGTAAAATGGTGACTTAGGGATGTGAGATTAGGTTAATATAAATACAATATTTGAATAAATAAATATTCAATTATATATATATATATATAGATTGAGATTAATAGAATAATATACTGTAGATTTTTTATGATGAATCTGAAATTTGTGTTGCTCTAAAATAGAATCCAGCCACGTATGTACGGACTAGATCCTCAAGCCACTTGTTAGATATGACCATCCGAGAATAGCTTTGAAAGTTGCAAAGTTTCTTTTTCTTTCTGGAAGTTTTTAGAGAGAGAAAGAGGGTTTTGTTTTCATATGGTTTTCTTAAACTGAATTCGCTACTTAAGGATATCACGTTTTATATCAGATATTAATCTGAGTTAATGGAAGTTAAGTAAAACTTAGCTTCCCACTTCATTAATACTTTATCCACCCATTAAGGATATTAAGCAATTCGGTTAAGCCATTAATATGGCCCACCCATAACAAATCAAACATTCTCTCACTCACACTATATGTATCCACTCCCCACGACCGATAACAAATATGCGACTGACTTCAACTTATCATCATCAAACGATTATACTCGTAAATAATTGGTATGATTAATTAACCATATTCTCCATCCCTGAACATAGGGAGAGAGTGCTGAAAATTCATTTTGGGTAGATACTAGACTTGATATCATTTTATATACGATATGTTTAGTCCCAATAAAAATGATCTAATATCCTTAGAGTACTCCTAAATCACAATTGTGTTCTTTGAGCCACAACTTACTAGCGTGTGATCAGATTCTGTGAAATTAATCAAAACCTTCTAGTCGCTCTCCCTCTAAAGGTTAATTAAAGGTAACCGAAATCTCTGACATGCTATATAAGCCGTATTATCATAGTCATAGAAAAGCACGCTAAGATACAAATCTCACCCTTACAGTCTCTGATACAAAAGGCGATTGTTCTAGGGATACACTATTAAGTGGATCTTGCACAAAAAGGAGTATGAGCTGTCTGTACTAGTTCTCTATAGTGGTCAATAATGAGCACACATGGTATAATACATGTGTTTAGTGAATCTTAACACAATGAAGGGTGCACATGCTATAAAATTGTATGAATTCACCATGCGGACAAAAATTCAATCGTCCAACATAATATATCGCTAATACAATCCCTAGTATAGTGATCCACAAATCCATTCTGATTAATCATGTCTTATGATTGTGCATAAAATCATGAGTGACCCTCAATCATTATAGAGAGAATCACATCTTGACTTCTTATCAAGGTGATTATGTGTCAATGGTTCTTCATAAGCACAGAAACAATCCATTCGATAGAGCACGAGAATACAAGCCTCATCTTGCATTATCCCCTAGATAATCAAGGCGAACTGTGCGTATAAGTGCACTAGTCTCCAATACCTGATGACATACTATCAGATACAAAATTCCCAAATATATTAGATCGCTGAGCACTAGAATAATAATGAAATATTTATATGTACAAAGGCAAACAATCATAGATATTACAATCCATGTAGATCCAGCGAACTAGCATGCATAGCAAACACATCTTTAGGTACTTCTTTCGCAAATAGGTCAACTATTATATTATACATATATATATATAACTATTACAGCTTTCTCAGTTATAATATCCCTGACAAAGTTGCATTTGGTCCCTATGTGTTTTGACTTGTTGTGATACTTAGCATCTTTGGTATATGTTATGATTTCCTAGTTGCCATAATACACAGTAACGAGTTTAGGATCATCATTTTTAAGATTTAGATCATCCAAGAATCGCTTGAGCATGAACCACTGAGCAGGTAATAAACTCTAATTCCTTAGTGGACAATGCTATGCAAGTCTACTTCTTACTACTCAAGGCAATATCCCAATGGCTAAGTATAAACACATATCCTAAAGTTGACATTATTTAATCTAAATCACTGTCCCAATCTACATTTGGGTATCCAATCAAGCATATATCGCCGCCTTGATTACACAGAGAGTAATCTACGATTCATTTTAAGTAAGAAAGTATTCTTTTGAAGACCATCCAATATTTCTTTCCCAGGTTAGATCTGCTAACTAGTCAAACTACATAACAGATATCTTGTCTAATACATATCATCGCATACATTTGACTTCTAATGGCATTCACATATGGCACATTCTTCATTTTCTCACGCTCTTACGGAGTCTTGGGCACATGTTAAGACTTTAAGTCTGCCCTTTTGCAATAGGTGTATCCATTGGTTTACAATCAGCCATCAGGAAACACTCAATGATCTTTTGTGTATAAGGTTCTTGCGATAATGCCAAGATCCTTTTTTCTCGATCCCTTGAGATCTTAACTCCTTAAATATAGGATGCTTCACACATATCTTTCATTTCAAATGTAGTAGACAACCAGTCTTTTATATCAAGTAAAAATTTCTTGTCGTTACATGCAAATAAGATATTGGATGCATATAAAGACGGTATCACAAATTTATCTTTAGACCTTTTTACATACACATAATGGTCTTCTTCTGTCATTTGAAATCTATATGAGAAGAACAATTTGTGAAACTAAGATACCGTTAATTCCTATACATTGTTACTTTTTGTTGAATCTTATCTCCTATTCTACGGTCTTAATCCATAAAGCTTTTTCTGGTGATTTGAGAGCTTCTTTCACATTCTTTGATCCATTACCGTCATGTGAAGACAATATTAAAAATTTCCCCTTCTATTTTAAAAAAGTTGTTGGAGAATTGAAATAATTCTACTTCTTCGAACGAATGATTCAGGCATGCTCCCACTGCGATTAGGCTTGTAACGTCCACAAGTCGGGCTAGAAAGTTCTATTTTTTTAAAAAAAAAATTTGAATTAATTCTTCTTATTATTATATATTTTTTATTACTATATTCAATTTTAAAAATTTGTTTAGCCAATGAATCTTCGATGAATTCCACATAGGAAAGATTCGATAAATTCACAGTAGGGGTCGAATAATTATTAGAGACGGTTTCAGAAGCATTTAGGGTGAAATTTATTTTTCGGTAATTATTTCGGAAAATTCCCAAAAATTTCAGGAAAAATAGAAAATGATGATTTTGGTTTCGAAATGTGTTTTGGGGTTCAAAAATGTTATTTTGTGTCAAAATCCAATTTTGAACCATTTAAGCTTAAGCTAGTTGGAGTGATATATTTAATTAAATTTATATTTAGTGGGCTGGTCTCATATGTTTCAGAAGGCTCATAAATTGTCCAAGCCCATAATCCTTTTACATTCATTGTTTTCCTTTTCTATTTTAAAATAACAAAACAGAACCAAGACCTGTTATTTTTCTCTTGACCAGAATTGAGACCGCCATACAACCACGACCAAACCCTACACCATCTTTACACTTCAACTACTTTCAATCAACCTCATCTAATCATTTCTTCAAAGTCTTGAAGTCTGCTGAATCCAATTCTAGTAACTAAAGTTCCTGATTTCATCTCTACTTATTGGAAAACATTTCTGTCAAATTCATTTTCATGAAATTGCTATATTAAATGCTTTAGTAAAATGATTTTGATTGTTAGAGAGCTTATTTGATGTCATAAATGCTTCCTAAATCTACAGTTTATTCTTTGAAAGTCTCTAGTAAATATTTGATAATAACCCTAGCTAAACTAAGTATGTAAATGATGTGAACTAGGTGTTGATTGCTTGGTTTTACCATGGATATTTTCTATAGGCAACCAAGAAAGAGAGGAAGGACAAACCGAAGCTCAGTAGAGGGTCCATTGGATAAAGAGGTTAGCACTCTTGTTCAGGTCTATATTAAGCTATGTTTGTGTGTTTTTGGTATGCTTGCATTAGAAGCATTCTCTGCTGCTAAATGATTTAATGAACAAGAAACTGGTACATGTAGTTATGACTATGCACTGCTGTGTGTTTGTATTTTGTCCAGTAATGGTTCTTGGATATTTAATTTGAGTTGTAAGTTTTGTTTAGTCATATTCCTATTGTTAATGTCTATAGAGGACAATTTATGTAAGTCCGAGTTGGTGTGCAAACTAGTGCGCTTTTAGTTTGTATGTGTCCATGGTGGACATGCTGCTTTTATGGATTGATTAGAATAAAGTTTGAATTGTGATAATTGCTCAAACATGATATGAGGTAAAAATGGCATGCCATAGGGTAGATGTGCACATCAACACTTGAGAAAGATATGAAATGGTGGCTTGAGATACCACAATCGATCTTGAATATGATCGTCCGTTATCGAACTTCGGTTCGCCCGTTATTTGAAATATTCCCGCACCTGCTTGCCTATATTTGTTTGGAGCAATTATATGAACTTAATTATGTAAAGTCTGAAGAAATCATGGTTTTGGTTTCATATCTATTCAGATATGGTTTGTCACATAAACTGGTCTTGGTAAGTTCATGACAGTGTCTTAGTTGGTTATGCATCACTTGCTTGATCATTTATAGAATTGAAATTGAATGAATTTTGTGTATGTGGTTTATGCTGGTTAGTGTGAATATAGGTAATATATAACTTGATTTGGTTTACATGGTTTGGTGGTTTGCTGCATTGCTCATGATTAATTGGTATAAACTGAATAACAGTAGCTAGCTTAATTCACATATATCAACCATTTATCATCTTATGCATTATATACAATTTAGTCTGCATATTTCTTAGTCTGGAATGAGGTCATACAACCAGCAACCTCTAATTTTCGTGGTTGTCCATATTTGTCTATTTTTATTTTCTTTTTAAATTTTCTTATATTTTTATCTTTTCCGTTCGATGTCCGATTGAGGTGCCGTTTGAGGATGCGGATACCTTATTAAGTCTATTTTAATGTAAAAATATTAGATTCTAGATTTGAGATGATTTTGGCTTCCAAATCTTGAATCTTCTCCAGGTTGATAGTTACCAGTTTTCACTTAGAAAGCTGATTTTGGTCTTTTGGTTTTGTATTAGTATTTTATGTTTTCTGTTGGTCATTTAAGCATATGATTGACCTTATTTGATCTTTATGATGATTGTTTACTTTGTTTACTTAAGTTTTATCATCGCAATAATCGCCTAATCAATACTCCCGGAATAACTGGTTATGTTTGTTAGGCCTTAAATGTGGATTATGATTGTTAAGGGAACCTTAGTCGGTTCAATAGAATTGCACTGCTTGCCACGCATAGAGCCTAATAGGTTCACTTTGCTTGTGTTTCTTGGAGCGTTAGAGTGTTAGCCAGACATCTGATAGTCTGACATTTTCTTTTTATCATTTTTGTTTTTGTTTCGCTTTTGTTTCGTTTGTACCCTGAATGGGTTTCCAGGTAATCGAGCAAGCATATGAAGAAAGTGGGTGGGATATGTATGTGTAAAAATTATGTAACCTTTTGATATCTTGTTATATATAAAGTATATGTTTATATTTTTCAGTATTGAGACACCTTGTTATATTTATTAGTTTATATTTTTATTTTGTCTCGCTTTGATATATTATTCCTTCTTAGGTTGAAGGATGACATTGGGTATGTGTTTATGATTCTATCCCGTCTTTGTAGCATCAGGCCTTGCATTCTGGGTCCCACTAGGATGGGGGTTCGACGTTACAAGGCTGTAGAGCAATCTCAACTGGCACTTGATTACTCCTTCTAGGAATAGAGTCCATTTCAACTCTTTTCTATTTTACATTTTAAGTGGGCATCATGTCCTCAATTCATTTTGTTCAAAAAATGAAGTTTCTCTCTCAATATCACCATGTCCTAGAAATTCATTCTCTATGATTACCACATTACGTGACTCTATCTCAAAGATAATTCCATCAAAAATTTCTCCTATTAGTACATATCATTTGGCTGCTTAGGGTAACGTATGAAAATACTTTTTTCCCCTTGCACCCAACTTTCCATATTTTCTAGATAGATCATGTGCATAGCCCACTTCTAGAGTCACATGTAAAAGAAATCAAGTTTCCAACCTGTCCAGAGTTTGTGTGGAGTTGAAGCTACTAATTCTTTTGGTATCTGATTGAGAATGTGAGTTGCAGTCAAGAGTACATCTCCCCAATATGAAATTGGGAGATTATCTTGTGCCATCATTGATCTAACCATTTCCAGTAATGTTCTATTCCTCCATTTAGCAACTCTATTTTATTATGGAGTTCTTGAAATAGTCAACTGTTTTACAACATTTTACTTAATATAATTGCTTGAATTGTTCAAATAGATATTCTCGACCACGGTTTGTACGAAGTACTTTTACTGTCCTATCTAATTGGTTCTCCATTGTAGCCATAAATTTATTGAGCAACCTATTCATCCATTCCTATTCTATATGACTAAGCCTACCAAGTGTTCAAATTGATATTGGAAGAGGTGTAACGTCCTGGGTCCATTCCTATTCTATATGACTAAGCCTACCAAGTGTTCAAATTGATATTAGAAGATGTGTAACGTCCTGGGCCGGGGCCCAGTTGGTTACTGTGTACACCCGGATAAACCCGAATCGTACACTGTGCACACCCGGTTAAACCCGAATCATACACCAATCAATACCGATACAATAGTTACATAATCGGATATCGTGGATCCCACCCACTTTCTTTCGCCTCCACCAGCACTCGAACCCACAACCTCAGGGATATATGGATTGTGAAAGCATGCTGATTTCCAAAAAGCTACTAGCTCGATTGGTAATCAGCATGCTTTCACAATCCATATATCCCTGAGGTTGTGAGTTCGAGTGCTGGTGGAGGCGAAAGAAAGTGGGTGGGATCCACGATATCCGATTGTATAACTATTGTATCGGTATTGATTGGTGTACAATTCGGGTTTAACCGGGAGTGTACAGTGTACGATTCGGGTTTATCCGGGTGTACACAGTAACCAACTGGACCCCGGCCCAGGACGTTACAAGAGGTAACATAAGATTAACTACTATAATAAGTAGAAGAAAAATGTGCATACGAATCAATATCCAAAATCAGAAAGCCATTAGAAATATGACCAAAATGAATAGAAACATTATTGTACGATAAAATTAAGTGATCATTCGCAAATACGATCTTATATCCATATGAGAGTAGACTTGAATAGAAACTAGGTTACGCCTTATAGCCGGAGCGTAGAGGACATCATGCAGGAATAACATTTGGCCTCCTTTCATAATCAGTTTGCAAGATTTAATCCCTAGTACAGCAACACGTGAGATTTTCCCAGCATATATTCATCAAGTATCTTGAGGAATTTGACAATACTCTATGAGCGTATTTCTATCTCTGGCTATATAGTCTGTGGCGCCTGAGTCTACAATCCATATTGGGTGAACCTTAACTAACAAAACAAAGTTAGAAACAAAAATATTATGTTAGACATAAAAGTGAAAAGGTATTTCTTTGTTTTGCTCTTTGCATTCATGAGTATAATGTCTCATCTTTTTCGCACTTGAAACATTTAATCTTGCTCTTTTCCTTCTTCTTACCTACACCACGCCTAATTTTCTTCTATGGGTTGCCTGATCTGGGTTGATTTGGGTTGGCTATCTTTAACCATCTATTTTTGTAACGTCCGGTCCCCGCCCCCGAATGACCCGAGGCGCAGTGATGGGCGCCACCTTATTATATAATTGATCTTAAGACTGACCACTAGCCCCACAGACCACCACTATAATTTCCAGCATGTTTTGTCCTCACTCGCATGCTTTTTGGAAAACTTCCCAAAAGGTCACCTATCCCATGATTGCTCCAAGCCAAGCACGTTTAACTTTGGAGTTCTTAATGTCTGGGCTCCCATGCACATTGGTGATACGGGTAGCAATTCAATTCTTTATAACCCTGTCTCAATATGGGATGTTATAGTCCACCCCTTTTAGGACACAACGTCCTCGTTGTGGTTTGCCTACAACCTTCCCAGAATCTTTACCAGCGCTAGACGATTGCCCTATGCTCTTTTGTCAACAAGTGCACCTCGCGGTCGTAGGATTGCTCTGATACCATTTGTAACATCCGGCCCCCGCCTCCAGATGACTCGAGACGCGGTGGCAGGGCAGTACCTTGTCACATAATTGGTTTTAAGGTTAACCACTAGCCCTACAGACCACCATTACGCTTTCCAACATACTTTTTCCTCATTCGCATGCTTTCCAGACAAAATTCCCGGAAGGTCACATATCCCAAGATTGCTTCAAGTTAAGCACGCTTAACTTTGGAGTTCTCAAGTTCTAAGCTCCCGAAAAACAATGTACACATTGGTGATATGGGTAGCAATTCAATTCCTTTTAACCCTGTCTTAATATGGGGTGTTACAATTTCTCCTTATACTTTACATGAATAAAATCAAGTATCATTTAATCAAGCTATACTTAACCCACATAATTCTTTGAAACTATTCGCAAAAGAACTCAAATGTTTTCTCCTCCTTAAACACCATGAGGGTGACAGTCTCCCACCATCTAATGGCATTACTTATCAAGAGGGACACCAAGCATTCCAGCTTTTCTCGTCTATACAGTTTATCTCCTCATAGACTCGGACCATGTAGTCAAGTGATTTCTCAACAACTTTCAAACTCTCCTAATTTGTACCCTCGAATAGCTTAATTTTCTTTCGACGCCTCTCAATAATAGGCCTTGCTTCTCTAAAAGCCTCCATGAACTTAGCAATATGTTCAAAGGCTCTATCTTGAGAAGCTCTCACATCCAAAGGAACATAGTTATCCACTATGTGCTCACTCCTAAGGGGTTGCACGGTTGCACGTCTCCCTTCTCTAGGAGGATTTTCTGCCCCACTATTTGCAGGGTTTGAGCCTCTAGACCTCGATGGTCCACCCATGGGGTTTAGGTTACAGCGTGTCCCAGTCATAACTCAAGGCAAAGTTCTTTTATCTGAAAGGAATTCAAGTGATCGAGCATTAGAGACAAAATGCCATGCGTGAAATGCCATTAGTTTGAAAACAATGCAAAAAAAACTACATGTTAATGCAAACAAGCACATACAAAAGCAACCGAGAACTTATGCAAACAAGCATACACAAAAGCAACTAAGAACTATTGCTTTGATATTAACAAATATAGTGTCTAACCCCGCCTATGGTAGACCCGTAATGTAATGGCCGGAAATGCCACAGTAAACCGTTTGAACATAGTAAACATACATTCAATACAATATTAATAGCATGAAAGTTTCAATACTCTATTATTAGACATATCATGAAATCAAGGTTTCAAAATCACTATGTGAAAACCACCATAACATTGTTGAAAAGATAAGCTAAAAAATGATCTCCAAATGCACTTCAAATGATGTAAATGGAAATTTTATTGCTTGATCATCTGCTCAAATTTCATTTAAAAGAGATAAAAATATGAGAAGAAAAATGTCATGCTATCGGTGTCTGGTTAGCAACCTGGTACTCAAACATATACACACAACATGTTTCTTGTTACCTTTAATCATTTATGATCATACAAATGCACTTAAATTTATCAAACATCAATTATCAACTCACTACCATCAACATCTAGCATTACAACAAAATTTGGAACCCATAAAGGTACCTAGCGTCTTTGTTTGTGCCTTAGTTCATAGTAGCATTGTAAAACAGGCATACCCGCACCCACCCACCCACCTTATGTCTGATCAAAGCTCACGATTTACGATCATCAATATGATGCCTATACACATATAATCATAGGTGGTTGTGGGTATTTAAGTTAATTTAATTTGTGCCTTTCTATACACGCCTACACCTATAAAAAGCTCGCGATTTTACGATCATCATATGGATGACCAAGCCAGCACGGTCATGGATGAGCTATGGTCATAGGCCTATTTTTTATAATATTAGTCCATATGACCATACCGCTGACTGGGGCGCCAAAAAGTGTACCGAGACTTCTTGGTGTCTTGGTCTGCGCCTTAGTCCGCGAGACCAAGACGCCGAGTAGGCCACCACAAATGATACAGAGAGCTTCTAGTGTCTTGATTCACGTCTTGACCCATAAGACCAAGCCACTAGCAAGCATACCCTGAAGCATACCAAGAGTTCTTAGCATCATGGCCCGCACCTTAGCACGCTTAACCAAAACACCGACTAAGGCACCCAGAGGTGTACTGAAAGGTTTTGGCGCCCTATTTCACAACTTAGTCTCTCCGACCAAGATGCCAAGTATATTAAAAAGACCAAAAATAGATCTTTCGTTCCCAAAACATCCAACAAGTTATGAATATGGTATCCAATCGTTTTACAATCTAGTCTAAAGTTACCTAACATATTATTCGGCAACAACATTATTTTTTACCAACCAATTAGAATTTAGGTTCATTCAATTATCAATATATAATCTATCATGTTTTAGAACCAACTAGGTATGCAATTTACTTAACTAACAATAAAATAGCATAATGGTCAAGTTTTTATCTATTGCCCCTAATTCTTACTTAATTAGTGAAAATGCGTCGTTAGAGCTAAAGGAAAATTCCAAAGTAAAGCTCTCATTAGGGTCCGAGAACCGAATTTCATAGAGCCAATTGAATCCTCTTTTGGGCCGGACATCCACATTATGGATTTCATGCGTTAGGCCCGAAGGCGATGGTATCATCACACCTTTTAGGAGCCGTTACTCAGTTATATAAATTTGGACACTTAACCATTTCATCATTTATGAATCATGAATTGAGAATTCTCGATTTCAAACTAGGGCAATGTCACTACATTCGCTAATTAGTTACATTAAGGGAAATCAAGCTCTTTAATATGTCCATAAGCACAATACAACAAATAGACATTATTTAGATTCTATATATACATCTTTAGCCTTTTCCAAAGGAAATTTGGCAGAAAGCCACTAGAGCCAATACATTTAGTCATATAATTCAGCAACAACATTAATGTTTACCAACCAAGAGGAATTTAGGTTCATTCAATTATCAATATATATAATCAATCATGTTAACCTAGGCATGCAATTTACTTAACTAACAAGAAAATAACACAATTGTCAAGTTTTATCTATTGCCCCTAATTCTTACTTAATTAGTGAAAATGGGTCGTTAGAGCTAAAGGCAAATTCCAAAAAGCTCTCATTAGGGTCCGAGAACCAAATTTCATAGAGTCAATTAAGTCCCCTTTTGGACCGGACATCCACATTTTGGATTTCATACATTAGGCTCGAAGGCGGTGGTATCATCATACCTTTTAGCAGTCTTTGCTCAGTTAGATAAATTTGGTCACTTAGCCATTTCATCATTTATGAATTATGTATTGAGAATTCTCGATTTCAACTATATATATAAAAACTATATGTTCCAAAAATCTCCCATGAGAGGGTTTTCCACAACCACATGCCAATCAAACCTCCATCACATATCTACTTTAATTTCATAACATTAATAATATCATTAATGTGTATAATTCACTTTTTCATCAATTTTCAATCCACTAACATTTACTGAGTATGTATTCATTATTATCTAATTTAAATTAAACATCTCATATCATATTAAAATATGTATTTCAACAACCATTAACATCAGCAATCACAATGACTCAATCAATCATTTTCAAGGGATCAATATAATTTATTAATGCACTTATTATCCATCGGGGTTCACTCAAATACTTTTAAATCATTTCCATTTTTACCAAATAAGCTCATATTGGGCTCATTCTAAATTTTTATCAACACCAATTACCACTAAATTTTTATAGAGAGAATATTATTTGCCAAAACATATATTGACCGTTAATTTATCATTTTTGCATATTTTCCCCAATCACACATATATCATCCAAGTAGGGTGTTTATCACATTTATCCATTTTCATGGCATCAACAATATATAGACAAACTATGTATCCATTAAACAATAAAAAACATAGTGTATGGCTAAAACTGGAAATACAAACCTGACTTTAGTCGATCTACAAGTTAGAATCCCACTTCTTGTAGGTTCCCACACATACTACTCCACAAGCATACTTAACACACATACCACTCCACAAGAATCACCACACAACGCTAACACCATAACTAACTCTATTAAGGACATCTATCAACATAGAGATATTACAATTTTATAAAATGGGTTAGAATCAACCCATAAGCTTTTACTAATGTCCTAAGATCATCAATATATCAATTTCGTAACTCAAAAACATATAATTGAATTTAATCAAAGTTAGGGTTCTAAAATACCTTGAAGGATTAGAGAGGGGGAAGGAGTTTTTTAGCTTCCAAATCACCTTCTAGAGCTTCTTTAAATGACGATAAAACCAATTTAAAGATGATTTTTATTGTTGGAAGTAAAAGGAGAACAAAATGGATGAGATGGCGGAGAAAGAAGAGAGGAACCAATTTGGAAGAGAAAATTAAGGAAATGAGAGAAAAGATGAGGAGATGGTGGGGTGGTCTTTATGACTTATGGAGAATCCTCCAAAACTAGATTAAATATTGGATAATCCACCTAACTACTAGAAAAGCATAAGGGTTTAATTGCATGACCTTTAACAGTAATAAGTCTAAGCTTGCAAAAGAGTCAAACTAAGCCAAGTATATGTAAAACTCAAGCTCAGCTCGTTTATCAAACATTGAACTCTCGCCGAGCTTAAGTTTAACGTACATTATAAATATTTGTTCGAATGACTCGTAAATTTTTTTTCTTTGTTAAAAGTTGAGTTTATTTAGGTAAATAAACTCAACTTGCTAATGGTTTACTTAGTGACTCATTTGAGCTAATTTATATTAGCCATTAATTTTGTTGTAGGCCTTAATCTGGGTTAGGTAACAATGGTATTAAGAGTGTATTAAATGAGTTATAAATGAGCCCTAAATGCACTCATTCATGAACATAAATGAGCTATTTTCCCATATAAAGGAATCATGAACGATTTTGTTTGTGAACATAAACAAGTTGAATAATATCTTATTCGAACATAACTCATTTATTAAACGAGCTATAAGACTATTGTTCATGATCATTCACATAGTTGTTAAACGAGTTTTAATCAAACTTATTCGAGAGGTGCTTAGAAGTTTTTACGTTTTCTTGCATTCTTAAATAAACCAAACCACAAAGATCATGATTAGAAAATGCATTGGATAAAATCACATTTAAATTATTACCAAAAGTGTCAAACTATTTCATGCTATGAAATGTGTAATAAAAATTATATATACATTATCATCACCATGATTATTAGTCCAAGTTACATCCATCCCATCTTATTAGAACTGTACCATTATGCAAATTGCAAAGCACAAAATCTCCGTTGGCATATAAATCAATCTCCATACCACTATTTCTATACTGGATGGAAGAACAACATTTTAAATACCCTTGTGTTAACCTAAGAATCTGATCACTACACACTTCATCTAGACTTTTCCATAAATCTTTTTTTGCTTAATTTATCATATAACCTATAAATAATTGTTACATAAAACTAACACTTGTTAATCCCACCTAACAATGCATGCAATGAAAATTCTTACCAATAATAATAACGTACCTTATTAAATACGGCCCAGATCCTACAACCAAACTCTCTCTTCATTATTCAACATCTTCCAACCATTTAATCTTAGACTAAACAAAAAGTTTCTATGTTCTTGTATTAACTCTAACCTTAATTTTTCTTGTGACTTTAAAATTTTAAGAAATAATTAGAGTAGCCACTCCTAATTACTTAATGAATTCACTAAGACCCTTAACATTTCAAACATCTATATTTTCCCTTATCAAAGGTTATACAATTTTCATCCATTTCTCATTCAAATTATCACTTCCATTCTTAGAAATGAAAGTCCAGTAAATACATGAATATCTCATATACTTTCCATTAGTAATAGTAACTCATTCCTCTAAATGAGCTTTACTAGATTCACCTTGCAATTATTTTTTAACCACTAATACCTATAGTTAAATTAATTTTCTGGACTAGTTACCAGAACTATCTTCTTACCTTATTTACACTTCCTAAATCTCTATTCATATTCAATTATCAAAAAAAAAAAATACTGTACTCCTCAAGATCTTGTAAGACGACATAATCAAATGAAATAACAGTGTACATATATTTCAACCAAAAGCCTGGCATAATCCAAACAATACCAATTTAAACTATATTCAACCATATACAAAGACTTTTCACATACGGATCCAATTCAATTTAAAGTTCTTAATCCCTTAAATTTCTAGTTAAGACCCGATAACTTTATCTAAAATCGAAACTCTTTAAGAACTCCATTATTTATTCCATTCTAATATACCATTCATGTAGAATAAATAGTTTATATTAAACATGCAAGGGTCTTCATTAAAATTGAATCTCTTCTAGCTAAGTCTCCAAAAATAAAGTAAAACATACTCAATTTTACCTAATGATTTTAGAGAAGCTCAAACTTCTTCCATCTACTTAAAGTAAAACTTTCATCCTTAGAAAAGAAAGAAACTCCTGCAATATCATCTTACAATTGAACTTTGTCATTAGGTAAGCACACCACCCATCAATCATCTTTCACACTTGAAAGAATAAATTTTAAACCACTAGCATATCGACCCACATTCTGAGCTATAACATTAACCCACGATTTTTAGTTGATTAATCATAATAAATATATCAAGATTTAGGTCATTCAACTCAACTAATTTCTCATAAGCTCTCATTGTCTCATTAGCAACCCTAATAGGACCAATTTCAATCAAATTTGGAACATGTTCAACTTGATCTATTTTAGGAGAATAAACTTCAAGCAATTGATTATCCTCCATCATTTTCAAACTAACAAATTCAATTAGGTTGCAAGACACAACCTCCCACATAGCTTTACCAATACTTCTCCCTCTACTACTTAATGTCTCCCCTACTACCTACTTTCTTCCTATGAAAATTCTAAAAAATATTAGCTGAATATGCTGAGAGAAATTGTCGAGAGTTAAAAAAAAATATACTTCGTAGCATTTTCAAATCGACTGCCCAATTATCTTCTGCTGAAGCCCATAGTAGCTTATTACATAATAGGCAAAATTGTACTAGTTGTCCTTGTCTATACCCATTTTTATTTATTTTTACTTTTTATATAAATTTAATTCTTATATAAAATTATGTTATTACAAACTTAAAACTACTAATATATTTAACATACATGTTTTTTAATTTCATACAATTTTAAACTAAAATACAATTAAATATGTAAATAATAATTAAATTTTAATAAAAATATTTTATATTACTACAAAAGGGGCATATGCCCCCGGTAGCCTATGTTCAGCTTGAACAGTTACGATTTTATAAGAGTCAAGCCTAAAAAGTCCATTTCCTAGATGAGCTTTTATCTCATATGCTTATATCCATGAAAAAACAAATGTCTATATATATATATATATATATATATATATATATATATATATATATATATATATATATATATATATATATATAGATACTCGTGGGATTTAAGCCCTTTTTTTACGGTACCATCTGATTCTACTATATATAACAAATATTAATAGTTATCTTATAAAGTGATTGATAATATTTTAATAATAATAATAATTGTAATAATTACACATACGTATAAATGAGTGGAATTTTCAACCGTAATTATTTGTAGTATATTGATAAAATAAAAAACGACAACTAATCATGTTTGTTGAGTTCTATTTATTGGAAGCTAAATATTGATAAATAAAATAAATGCGAAAGATAATCATCTAACAGTCATTTTATCTTTTCATCTAATTTGTATACAATAATTTTCTAAATATACATTTTTAGTTCCTATTAGTTAAATTTAGTACGTAAAAAAAATTAATAATTTAAATTTATATAAATATACTAAAATTATAAAATATATATATATATATATATAACCTCACGGATGTTTTCAACCGTAGCCTGGTCCTTACATCTAAATCCATCCACATAGGATCAATTAATGAATGATGATTTAAAGAATATATATATATATATATATATATATACACACACCGTTGTTTTAGATATAGGAAATCAGAATCGGTACAATAATTTCCGAAAAGGTTTAGGCGGAGCCTAATCAAAGTTTAGGCGTGATTAAGGCGCCTTAGATAGGAAATCATCTGAAATCGGTGACCTAAAAATGCCTAAGCAGAGCCCTAAACAGTGTTGGCGGCAGAAATATTTTAACAGCGATATACAATCAAAAATCTCTCTATAACAACATTGTTTGTTTGGTTATTTTTTTTACTGTTATAGTGAATAGTTGTTATTCACATATAACGGCCCCATATAAAGGTAATAGATCTCATTTGGCAATCATAAATTCATAATAAATACACATATATTAAAAAATTAAGCTCTAGATGATGAAAAAAATACTTGACATGGAATTCAAATCACATCATAAGTATGTCAAGCAACATCTATTTTAACGTAATATAGTAGTTACAGATATTATACCCTAGAGATTATACAAGAATTATGCTCAAGAGTTAAAAGGGATTCAATGTACTTCTAAGTTGTTAAATGTCCTCAAATTAATACTAAAACAAGAATGTAAAATTGACTAAACGAATTAAAGCACACTTAGAAAATTGCAAGATAATATGAGGAGATCATGGTTGAATACTCATTTCACTAGATAGACACTTAATCCTTTTCTTAGGCATTTCATCAAACATCTAGAATACTAAAAATATAGTTTGGATCAATATACGTCAATATTAGGTTCTTTCAAACTCTAACATCAAATTATCATCTACAATGATTGAGTAGTGATTAATAGCATACTCTTGTGGAAACTTTTTGTGTCTACTCTTACATGGCAATAATTGATTAGGTAAATAAATTAATACATTAATTGTTATTAAATTTATATCCAATGATATATTGCCACGTAATGGTAGGCAATGAATGTAGGCACAAAGAGTAGGCTGCATAGCACTACTCACAATAATTATATGTCTATAGATTGAAGTAGATAATCATAAAACACAATCCAAAGTGAGATGATCATAATTTACTATATCTAGTTGCCTTTTAATCTCTCTTAATTCCAAAATCTAACCATGAAATTGCTATGTCTAGCTTCGATCAAGATTAAATCCACATTTCACTTGATTTTCACCAAATGAATTAAGCAATTAACACACAAATTATGCTATATTGAAGAATTCACCATTAAAACACATAAAAAGTCTTAAAATCACAAGATCTATCTAGATCCATGGAGTATTCAACCACTAAAAAATAAGCCTAGCATAGCTAAACAATTATAAGCATAATTCAAAAAGAGATCCATATCAAAAATCTAGAGATGGAAGTAAAAGTGAAGGATTAGATGAAACTCGTGATCATGAAGATGATGAATCTAGAGTTTGAATCATTGGGTCTTGAAGAACTGAATTCCAATATACACTTCTCCTCTTAGAATCCACTTGAAGTTTTGAGAGACTAATGAAGAACAAAATAAATTCTATTTCTTGCCAAAATCTCAAGTGTGTAAGAATGATACAAAAATGATCTCAGATCCCTCTCTTAGATTTTAAGATAAATATTTATAGTACAACTCAAATCACTCATGAAATGACTCCAAAAATACTTTTTTTTCTAAAATAAAACCGTTACCGAACTAAAATTCGATACAGAGTTCGGTATGCGATTCGGGAAGAGAACACAATTTGTGTTCCAAGACTATATCAAGCTCTAGAACTGTCAAAATGGGCTTAATGCCCGTAAGTACCCATACTTGCTCGCATTTTTTGCGGGTATGGACATATAAACTAAAAGACCGTTTAGAGTGCAAGCTTTTGGGACGGGTACGGGCTAAGTATGAGCTACCCACAAGCATGCCCACATTTAAGCACAAAAACATAAGTGAACTCTAAATTTTTAATTAGATTTTTTTTTTTGTGTTGATAACTACTTCTCTTTTTAATGTTTTTTATTTTGGAGATGGGGTTATTATTTATAATCTTATTTTTATTGCATTTTGAAATGCATTAGTATGTTTGTGCAACTTAATGAGTTTACTCTGCTTGTATAGTTAATTGTTTGTTTTGTTGGATCTTGTTTTCTATAAAATGAGTTATTATTGTTAGCTGTGGACTTGTGTTTAAGGTCTTTTACTTTGTGTCCTGATCCTATATCCTTCTAGTGTTTTCAACACAACACAATCAACTTCAGATATTTTATGTAATTAAAC
This sequence comes from Cardiospermum halicacabum, assembly GCA_031304145.1. Lineage (NCBI taxonomy): Eukaryota > Viridiplantae > Streptophyta > Magnoliopsida > Sapindales > Sapindaceae > Cardiospermum > Cardiospermum halicacabum. The sequence continues at coordinate 15,731,507 of CM062394.1, read as the reverse complement.
CATTTAGCTGTGAAATGAAAAAGTAAAGAATTGATTCAACTAATGCCAACTGGATGTTTTGAATTGATTTTACTAATAACAATATCAAATTTGTACTAACTTGTAAAAGAATGAACATAATCTATTGTGCGAAAGTTCATTCATAAATATCATAACCTATGAGAGTCATCAATCGGAGAAAATACGGGCATGCTCGTACCCACCCGCATGCTCACACAAACAGGCAGGGGCATCACAATGGTGCCCGTTAGAAAGTGGGCTTTTATAGGTTCGTGCCTGCATGAAGCTAGTACTCGCACGGGTACAGGCATAGGCAAGGTCGGGCAGTCCGTTTAACAGCACTACCAAGCTCTCAATTTGGTAGTCAATTCTGTAACGGACCGTTTTCGGGCTTAATAGTTTCTGTCGAAATATAGGGGTTTATTTGAAATTTTTCTAGAACTCTGGTTAAATTTATAATTATTCCTGAGTCAGTGGGGTTAAATCGATTTTATGGTATTAGAGGGGGGGTTAGACAGTTATTCGACATGTTATATATATGTGTTTAATGTTAGGATTTCTATTACGGTTTCATTATTACTCATTGAACACGTAAGTTGAGAGGCAGAGAGATTTCTGTAAGGAGGCCGGTGAAGTAGTTCTGCGTTAGAGTTCCGACGTGTCTGGGGTAAGTCTTTCCGTCCTTTTTCTGTTTCGATTTGTTTGCCTTCTTGCGTCTTTCCGTCCTTTTTCTGTTTCGATTTGTCTACCTTCTTGCGTCTTTCCGGGCCTGATTTCAGGTTCATTCAGGTTCTGTTCTGCACTGTTCGCGGCTCAGTTAGGGTTAGAGCTCTCTCTATTCGAAATCAAATAATTTTCGGTAAGTTCCCTCGTACCATTCTAGGTTTTTGTTGAACGAAAATCGTTCTTTCAGGTTTTTAAGTGGGTTTGGTCAATCAGGTTCGATTGGTCGAGAGACTTTAAACATTCGGATTCTGAGTTCGAGGGGGTAATCGTAGTCTCGGTGGTGTGAATCCCGATAAGAGGGTTAGGGTTCGGATATGAGTTTTAAGGGGGTTTGATCGGGTTGGTTCTGGTCTGTCAAACCAGTGTTCGAATTGATTTACGCTTCGCTGCATTAGTATTTATTTGTTTGTGTAACAATCTGTAGGAGCACCGGACGAAGAGGCTGATCAAGCAGCGGCATAGGTCGGATTCTGCTCAGACTGTCGTGATCTGTGAGTTAGGTTAGTGGTTCATTTTTTCTCCAAAATTATGTTTGCTGTATGTTGTTTGTTTATGCATGTGTCGTGTATTCTGATTTGTGAAACTGTCCCCTAAACAGCCTATTTAACGATGGTTATAAACACGATGAACTACCTGTTAAGTTAATAATATTAACAAAATAAGACTTCACTGTACTCGGATTTCATAAAACACATACACTGAAATTGTTAATTGGTACCTAACGAATCTGGTTTAAACGGTAAATAAACGAAACTGTGAGTAATGCCCTTAGTCAGTCTACTAGTAGAATATATGGCATGCCTAGGGATAGAGGATCCTCACTACTGAAATAATTAGCTTGAAGTGCCTATACTGATTGTAGTTGAAACTACTATACTGATACTGTTTACTAGGCTTCGGCCATACTGTTACTGCTACTGAAATCCCGTTTTCCATTGTTAGCTATTTTAGGCATAATTCTGTTAAATAACTGGTTAAACTGTAATTAAGAAGCTGTTCTAGTTGCTAGATTGTGTTACTGGACTGTTAATGAATGGTAAATAGTTGTGTTTGTTGCCTGAATTGGACTTAATTAAGTGATCACAAATTGGTTGATATTTGGGTCGGTTGTAACTATAATCCTAAAGGTTAAATAATCAGACTTAAACTATTATATACGAAATTTTAATGACGAAACCTCCACAGAAAGCTTTAACTAAAAATCTGGTTTCCTGGGGCTCTCCCCCAGGACCCCGCGAGGGAGGCCTCCGAAGACGTAATCCTAGCACCCGAAAAGATTATTAGGATCCTAGACTGTGAATTTTAGGAGCCTATTTTAGAATGATAATGGAACCTGAACGAATAAATAGTTAACGGACAACTTGGTTTCAACTAAAGAAAGATAAACAATAAACTGCTGATTGGTAGGATGTTTGGTGTGTTGACTGATATAGTGGACTCTAGGGAGTCTGTAGAGTCTTGCATTGTGTGCTCCCATGTTTAAAGCCGATTCTAGGTCACTCTGTATGTGTATGTTGGAACGTGAGCGCTAACTTAGACTAATTCATAGTCTAACGTTTTTCTTTATCTCTTCCTATTCTGTAATCTGGGAATAAATCCCAGGTTGAGTGTAGGTACCCCGATTGTTTAGACGCTGTCTCATTTACGGATCACGACATGCATCAGCATTCTATTTTTTTTTATTACTATTAGGTTATCTTCGTACATTTGATTCATGGATTGTATTTTGGACTATATTATTACTATTTTTCTTATTTTTTATCTATCCGACTGTTTAGTTTCTGTATTTGTTGTGTGGCGTCAGATTTCTAACCATGGTTCCACCAGGGTGGGGGTTTGCCATTACAAATTCGGTATGAAGCTCAGACAGAAAGCTTCACTTTTGTTCAAGTATTTTACAGAGCTTCAATTCGATATGGAGTTCGGTAGCAAGCTCGGACAGAGGGGGTTTCTATTCTTCAAAGGATAATATCGAACTATAATGTGGTACAGAGCTCAATGTTGAATTCAGTCAGAGAGGTTTTTCCTTCTTGATTTTTAAACATCAAACTGTAGTGCGGTACATAGCCTGGTATCGAGTTCGAAAATAGAGGGTTTTAGTTTCTTTCTCTTCTAATGTCGAACTGTAATTCGATGTACAGCTCAGTATTAAATTCGAACAAAAAGGCTTTTTCAGAAGAAACCTTTTTACCGAGCTATAATGCGGTTAGGGACGGTTTACAGTTTGGTAACCCTGTTGTCATGCTCTTTTCCACTTCTTTTTGATCCATTTTTTGCTCTAAAACCTTCGTTTATCTTCCTTAATGACTTTAAGTCTCCAATTTAAGCTTTATACTTGAAAATAAGTGAATGTATCTCAAATATGTGCATTTTTCAAGGGAAATCAAACCGAATTTATACAAGTTTTCAATTATTTTCCAAGCTCATCATTAGATAAAATATGCATAATTTATAATAATGATAGAAAAAAATCTACAATGGTAACTTATTTAAAAGATTCTAATCTCTTACTAACAATATAATCGTTGAACTGGTGAAGATTTGATCTAAACTTTTAGCAAACGATTATCATTATTTATGCAACATTTTCCTTCATCATTTTCAAATATTAAAATTTCTTTAGTTGTTGAAGTTAATTGCAATAGTTATCCCTTTTAATTTTTATAGGGTCATTTGCACTTTTGAGCTTTTTTATTAAAAAAATTATATTTTTAGACCAACATTAAATTTTTTACAAAACTAAACTTTTAAATTTTCTTTTGACAAAAATAAACCAAAATAATCATCTTACCCTTCGATATTTAAAAAAAAATACACAACAGTTTCCCGGTATTACAAACCAAGAAATAGACAAAATTGAAGTTTAGTTTCTCGGTATGTAATACCAGGAAGTAAAAAATCATTTCCCGGTAGTACACACAGGAAACAGACATCAATTTTGCCTGTTTCCTGGCGTGTAATACCGGGAAGAAAAAAATCATTTTCTGGTATTATACACCAGGAAACAGACAAAAATCAAGTCAGTTTCCTTGTGTGTAATACCAGGAAATGATTTTTTGCTTCCTAGTATTACGCACCGGGAAGCTACAAAAGTTTGCCCGTTTCCTGGTAGTACATACCGGGAAGCTCATTTTTTGCAATTTTGTTTTTAAAAGTATTTTTATAAATTTTTTTTATAAAAAAGTTTTAAAATGAAAAAATTTTACCGTTGGTCTAAAACTAAAATAAAAAAGTTTATAAGGTTTAATTTTGCGAATTATCACATTTTTATATTATTTTACTAAATAATATATATATATGTAACATTTGAATAAATTAATATAAAAAATGAGTTTTATATCTAGTGTTTTATTTAAATTACGGGTGGTTGCTATTATAGGACAGATTATGGTTATAAAATATTAAAATAATATATTAAAAAATTGAAAGAAATATAAATATTATATTAAATTATTATTATAAAAACTGAATGTTATAAAAAAAAAATGACCATATATATATATATATATTTAAATTCTATTCAGCTATTAAATTTATTAATAATTATATATTTTAAAACTATAAATATAAAAACAACTAATGAATGATGAAAACTTAAAGTACGATTATAAATCAATTCACGTGGATTAGTTTTATTTTAATTCTTCCTTGAATTTGAAGCTGTAAAAAGAAGAAATGATGGTCAAATAAAGCCTACTATACCATATTAACATGTGTGTTATTTAATTATCACTTTACTCACTGATTTTATCAAATCAGACCAATCACTGCATGCCAATTTAAAAGTATACGTCCTTAAATTATTTTTTAATACAAGTAGGTTTAAGGCGTACAAGTTATGTGATTGTATATGTGTGTATTCATGGTGTAATCATACACCTGACCAAACTCAAGTAAAATAAAATGCAGAGGGCAAAATTTTAAATTAAATTACATTACTTTCATGCCAATTGACACTTGGCAACATGGCATTGGTTAACTAGAATCTGTTGATTCTTCATTATGAACACTTATGAATTTTTCATAAGAGGTATATTATTATCAAGGTTATTTCCAAAAACACCCTATTTTTCAAACGTTTCACTTTAAACACCCAGTTTTGAAAGTATTGCAAAACCACCCCCAAAATCAAAACCACTAGTGGTTTTTGGTATTTTTGTGAGTGGTTTTGGTGTTGTTTGAGTGATTTTGAAATTCTATATGTTTAATTTAGAGATTCAGAAATTTCCTAATATCAAAATTACTCATACAACACCAAAACCACTCACAAAATTACCAAAAACCACTAGTGGTTTTGATTTTGGGGATGGTTTTCCAAAACTTTGAAAATCGGATCTCAAAATGAAATGTTTGAAAAAATGGAGTATTTTTGGAAATAACCCATATTATCAATAATGTTACTCACATAACTAAGAATCGTTGATAATGTTTACTTTAGGACTGTTCTTAAGTCTTAGTATTTTCATATTTATTTGCTTTATTTATTATACATATCCAAAAGTCTTTTTCTTGTTAAATTGTTTTTTTCAATAAACTAAACACCATAATTTAGAAATAAATAGCGTCTATTTATAAATAATTATAACTATATATAGTTTTTACATAATTGATCCACTGTTATTCTCAATTGACTATTTATAGTATAATTAATATTATGAAATTGCTCCAAAATATATATATATATATATGTATATATTAAAATAACACAATTACTGGATTACAATTTAGTATAGAGTTAGATATGCAATTCGAGTAGGGAACAAAATTTGTATTCCAAGATATAGAGAGTTCTAACACGGTCAAATTGGGTTTAATGCCCCGCGAGTATCCATACAATTAATCTTTTGAAAAAATTAAAATAAAAAATAAAATAAAAATATAGATATATATAAAAGTTTGGGATAATACCAAAAAATTCAAGAGAGTATCAGAAAATTTTTCGAAAGTTGAAATGACCAAATTACCCTTTTATAATTTTTAATATTATTTTAATTTTTATTTTTAATGTATTTTTAATTTTTAAATTTAATTAATATTTTTTTAAAGATTAAAAACTGGAATGACCAAGTTATTATTCTAAAATTTATAGAAAAAAGTCAAAATAGTAAAGAATAGTAAATTGGACGTTCACTAACAGCAAAGTGGCAAATTAGGAAAAAAATACGGAGGTTTTTTGACAAATTTCTGAAACCGTTATACTAAGTTTTTTTAGGATTATTCCTAATACTTATTTTTATTTAAAAATATTAATATATTTTTATTATATTTATTTATTTTTAATCTGTAAATAACTGTTTTATTACTTGTTAAGTTTTTGGGTATTTTGGTAATTCATATTGTTATCCTATTACTTATCGAGTTTTACCAAATATAAGTTTATTATTTTGTTATCCTATCGTGTTGCTTATATGATAACCAGCAAAATACAATTTATGTATAACTTAATCCTTATACAAAACTTTTATGGGAAATTTTTTTATAGGCCATAAAAAGTTTACTATACATTTATAGGTCACTTTTGAAAAGTTTGCAAAACTAAAATTTGATTTTCACTCCGTAGGTAATTCACAGACTGTGACTGTAATTCACAGTTTGTGAGCGTAATTCACAGAATCTGTGAATTGTAAAAATTCAGGGATATTTTGGGAAACTTGGCCTATAGAGTGAAAACTAAACTTTTAAAAATCTGTTTTTTATATTTTTCAAAACAGGCCTATAATTGTATTTTGAACTTTAAAAAACTCATTTTTTAGAATTTTCATAACTTTTATTCTAATCCTTTTTCCTTATACTATATTGTGCTTATGTTACACAATGATCCATATAAGTCCTTAATGTCATCTTTTTTTCCTCACCATGCGTCTGCACATCTTAGTAAATGTATATTTTATATTATACATAGAGAGTTTCCACATCTACATACCCAAAATCCATATATCCCTTAAAGGCCAACTAGATGAAACAAAAATCATCTAATACAAATGTCATAATCTTTTGTCATTACTATTATTAATTGTTTATCAAACTCACTTCATAAAAAAAAATGACATCATTATTCAAAGGTTATTGATGATCCTAAGTTCTTGGGATTTTAAAATTATCTCTCTAATAATTTGCTTATAATTTCTCTTCTCCCTTTGACGCATTATGGAAGTGGTTTTTTATGTGAGAAGGTTAATGTGTTTACTTGACGTACCATTCTAAAAGTAAAAATCTTCATATAAGATTCAAATTTATGTATATGCAAATCGAACTATCTAATTCATTTGATAATTACAAGTGAATATTAGAGAAATCAAACAATATGAGTGTATGAATTTATTATCGAAGTCTTTGTATAAACTTAGAAAATAAAAATATATAATAGTATCCTTTTTATTACATATACTCAGTGTCCATCTTTATGCATGTTTATCATCTAATAATGAGCAATACTCAATTATCTATTTATTCTAATTTTTTTTTAATATATTCGGCTAGTCTTAAGTTAGACAATAACTTGTTTACTTGACCAACAACCAAAACCTCATAAGGGTTGCATATATATCATAATGGATAATCGTGAACATTGCAACGTCCTTAAATGAGAAAGGTTAATATGTTTAGAGTTACTACATTATATCATTCATGAGCATGTTACTTTTTGGAACCTAAAACTTGAGAACATGAAAGTCAAGCATACTAAACTGAAGCAATCTTGGGAAGAATAATTTTTTGGGAACCTACTCGGGGAGATTTTCCAAGGAAGCATGTGAGTAAGAACAATACATACTAAAAAGCTCAGTGCTAGTATAGGGCTAATAGTCAGCTTGGAAACCAAATGGGTGATGTACTTTACAATAGATGATTGTTGCCGATAAGGAGCCCTTCACAAGGGAGGTGCTTACATAATGGTATCAGAGCATTACCTTGTGACCACAAGTTACACTTAGGTGAGAGTTTTAGAGATCCAATGACCATCTAGCAAAAGAAAAAAATTAAAAATCATGGTTCTCTACTGGCCACAACGAGGACGTTGTGTCCTAAAGGAGATGCATTATAACATCCAAATGAAGAATGTTAAAATATTTGAAGTTACTCCTTATAAATCTAATCTACAAATTACTTTTCAAGAATCCAAAACTTGAAAATTGCAAAGTTAAGTGTTCTTTACCTAAAGCAATTTTAGGGATGTATGACATAATAAGCTTATTTGAGAGGTTTTCTTAAAAAGTGTGTGATTAAGGACCAAAGCATGATGGAAAGTTTAATGGTGGTGTTGAGCTAGTAGTGGACCTAAAACCGATAAGTGGAGATCCTTCGTAAGAGAGGATCATTGTTGATGATAACCTCTTTGCAATAAGGGAGTTACAAATATGCATAAATAACATTTTAAATTTTTATGACACAAATCATTATCTTTGTTAGATGAATGACCTTTGAGAATATAAATACCGCTTGGATTACCATTATGCATATCAAAACATTTAAGAACTTAATGTCTCGAGAGAAATATGTAAACTTCTCTAACTGGCCACTCGAAATAAATATCTCAATAGTATAAGTAACTTTACCTATCTTCCAAACTTATTAGAGAAAAATAGATCATTCGTTATTAACGATCATCTTTCATTTCGAGCTATTAGTTTTTTTATCGACATATAATTAGATAAATACTATTTCACCTCTAGCTACTTACATTGCTATTATTATCCTCATGAATTTTAATGAGTCAAATCATAAATGACTTCACTTAAAAACCTTACAAGTCCATAAATTTTATGTTTATCCCCTTTCATAGATAAACCCTTGTGTTATTGCATATATATTTTTAATTAATTCGCCAATAAGAATAGTGGTTTTCACATCCATTTAATGTTAATCTAAGTGAAGGGTGACAATGCTTGTTAAATAAGCTGAATAGAATAGGGGTAAAATAAATGAAAAGTATTTTAGTGAACAATCCAAACATACTATGTCTACATATCTTTTAATCATACCATTTGCCTCATTATTTTAATGATAGTTCCTAAAATTTGTTGATAGTGATACTCATAAACTTTCATTCATATTCTAATGTTTTAGTATAATATTTATAAGATAGTATGATCCTTAAATCAATTAACCATTAATTTGAGGATTATTTATTGACCATAGACCTCAAAGTCTAAAATTCTCATGTTGTGATCAACTTTTTCTTATTCTTCTTATTTTCGCAATTAATTCTCTAATGATAATAGTGATTTTATTCTATTTCAGGTGAATCTAAATCCAATGGGACAACTATAACTTAAATAATGCGAATTGATAACTTAGCAGTCAAACCAAACATATAATGTTTACTCTTTGGTAACTCATCCAAACAAGATCTTTTAACCATATCATTGACCACTTGAAACTGATACATCTTAAATTATTCAAATCATTTGCAGAGGTCGACTAATTCTTAAACTCCATTGACGCTCATAAACTTCTAGTCATATTTTAATGCTCTATTGTTTGTATGAGGATATAAAGAGACAAAAGTCTCTAGAACATACTGTAATTTAACCTACTCTTGTATGAGCACTTGTATAAAAATAAATAAATAAAAGCCTTACAAATGTATTGTAGTATGACTGATCCATACAGAGGCATCGATTTAACATCTTAATTATCATAACATTAAAATGTGATAGTATATAACAAAGATGTTTCAAATTAGTAATTTCTCTTTATGGTCTAATTTTACTGCCATTACGAAGTCCCTCTCTTACTATGAATAGGACTTCCATTGTGACTAAGACGATCCACCTTATTCTTACATGAATTAAGATTATTATTCTTACTACTATGTGGAAAATGATTTTAATAACTTTTATTCGCATCAAATAATAGTGGTTCTTATTGAGGAACAAATCCATCATCGATTAAAATCCTCTCAATTGAATAAATAGACTTAGATGTGTCTAAATCCATGATCTGTCTTCTTACTTCCTTTTGAAAATTTATTTTATGAAGAATATGATACTTATAATTTAGTCATATACTCGCAATTTTATGAACATGTAAATCTTATTTATTAGTGTATTTTCAAAAGAACTTTATCACTCTACTAAATTGTTTGTCATTTTGTAAAAGAATTATATATATATATTGAATATATATATAAAGTATTAATACACTTAGATTTAGGGATGTATTCAAACGGAGTGGTGCTCAAGCTTGGAGGCTCCTACTTGAACTCGATTTTTGGCTTTCTCCGGTTCTATTCCTGAGCTAAAATATAGATTTAGGCGTAAGCTCTACTCATTTAAATATAATAAATAAAATAATAATTTAATATATTATATTATTAAAATATATAATATATTAAACTCTTTTATTTATTTATTAACTCCGTGAGCCTGCAAACAGAGACGGAGCTAGCGATTAAAGGTTAGGGGGGCCGAATATTACGGGTGCGGGGCAGCGCCCCGTGGTACGGTATAATAATTTTTAATTTTTTAAAAATATTTTATAGTATTTTTCTATTTTTTTTTATTATTTAGAATATTTGTTGCGTATATACCATTCAATACTATTATATACTACTAAAAATTATAATAGCTTGATATTTGAAAAATAAATATCAAAATAAGTAAAATAAAATTTCACCTAATATTGCACATTATACTAATATTTGACCTATGAAAAAACGGAAGTAGCATAATTTATATATTGTCTTAGTTGATACGATGCATACGTTTTATTTTCAGATTTTAAGATAAATTTATTTAAATATACATAATTTTTTATAATTTAATTACATGATTTAAAACTTTTTATTTGATAGTTGGAAATATTTTTTTATATCTAATTATAAATTATTGTCATTATAAATATATATATTATTTATATTTTATAATTAGATATTTATTAAAAAAGGTTAGAATTTTTTTTTATAGTGTATGAATTTAAATTTATTAATATATGAAATTGGCAAAAGAAATAAATATGATATATATTTATTATATAATTTATTATGCTTATAATTTACATTATAATTTATTTAATAACTTTTGAATTTATAAAATTTGATAATACTTTATAAATAATTTTAAAATAATTTTTAACTAACCACTTTTTTAAAATTTATAAATTTTAATTACATAATACTATAATTAGTTAAAAATAAAAATATATAAAAATATTTCAATATAAATTAAAAATATAAAATATAATTATATATTTTTAAATAAATTTATATTATTTCATAAAAATAAAATATTAAAAAAAGTGCTTTTATATATAAATATAAAAGAAAGTGCTTTTATAAGACAATTATACTATGTAGAAATGGATAATCAATATTATTCATAAAAAAAAAATGAAGAAAATAGACAATGGAAGGATTCGAACTCTGCACGTTTTATATGATGATAGAGCATATTACCATATGTATAATAAATTTTATTTGTGAACCTTGGGGCATGGCACCCACCGCCCCCTGGCTCCGTCTCTCTGCCTGCAAACATGTTATTATGAAATTAATGAGTTAATTTATTTATAATTATTTTACTAATTAATAAAAATATTAATAAAAATGAATAACCACACAAATAATGCATAGTAAAATCAATCACATAAAAATTCTTCTATAAATATTTAGTAGATTTACACACAGTGAACTATAATAAATATGTAATGTAACTCTGCCTCCAGATAGTTGGAGTGCAGAGGCAGTAGGTAAAGGTAATAATAGAATCATAAATGATGCAGCCTTCTTCTACAATCATTTCAAATGACTTAACTACATATCCACCAAAGCCCCAAGAAATTAAAAAATAAATAAATAAAAGTAGTAAAAGTTGCTGACTTTGACCGTAACGCCGTAACGTTATTAAAATTTGATTAATAATAATTGTAATAATAATTAGGGAGGGGACCACATAAAATAATTATAAAAATGCACCGACAGTCGGAGATACACATGTGGCATGCAACATATACACTGTACCTAACCAACTGCTGACGTGGCTCACCTACTCAATTTTTTTACTATTTTTATTTTTAGATTTCAAATATGTCCCTTCATAATTGTTAAATACCAACACATTTTCTGCTTATATTCATTTTAAGGAAATACTAAAACTAGGGCTCCATATACCTTCAGTTTTGGACTTTTTTGTCCTCCAATTTTCAGGATTGAAGATTCACCATATTTTAATTTAATTTGCATTTTTTTATATTTTTAATAGTGATTGATGTAGTTTTATATTTTTTTAAAATTATGAAAATAGTTGTATATTTATATAATTTCATTAAAAAATTAATTTTTTTAATAATTTAATTAATTAATATTTAATCTATTTCAACTAAAATTTGAAATTTAAAATTCAAATATAAATTTTATTTTTAAAATAAATTTACGATAATATTATAGTTATACTTATTTCATTTTAAAATTTTTAATTAAATAATAATTATATTTATATTTAATTTACTATTTTACCATTAAATTTTTTTAAAAATATTTTATTGAAAATATAATTACAATTTTATTTAAAAATAAATATTTTATTTGATATTATAAATTTTGATGAAAAAAGAAATTGTAATTTAATTATTTAAAAATTAAATAATATTTTAAATTACTCATATAAAAAAATGAAAATTAAATACTAAAACTTTAAATATTTTATATAATATTGATCAAAATTTAAAATTTTTTAAACAAGAATATTAATTGATATTATAAAGAGGGACATATGTGAAATTTTGGCCATGGTCTCCGACAAATTAGAATATTTCAGGAAAAAAAAAAGCTTTTATATATATATATATATATTTATTTATTTTGTGCATCACATTTGACAGCTAATCAGCAACTCAGATTCTAGAAAAAGCAAAATTCACATCTTTATATATCATTCAAAGCTATGTCCCACCAAGTTCTATGTCACCAAAACGTGACATTTTATTATTTTTATTTTAAATTTAGTGTAAATATTTGGCCAAGTAAAAAATAAAAATTTAATGAGAAGTGTCGGCAGTAGGTGTAGGGTACTCTTTTCTTTTGAAGAATCTTTTGTTTTTATTTAGATTAATATTGTGCAACAGTTTCTGTGGACGATATTTTGGTACAATTGAACCGAAGAAATAAAATTTTATCATCTTAATAACAATAATTCATAAGAATGTGTCGGCAGCTCTTTTGTTTTTTTCTGTTTGGATTTAGTTTATATGAAGAATTTGTTGTGATCAAGTTGTGAGGAGACTTTTGGTGTATTTATGAGAAAATTTTAATAACGTTGATTAATTATATTTGGAGGATACGTTGGTGGTGACATTTTAACTAGAGAAAGATAATACTAGTATTATTGTGATGAAGTTCAGGGTGTGTTTGGCACTAGATGTTACATTAGCGATTGAGTTAGAGTGTGTTTGGCACTAGATGTTACATTAGCGATTGAGTTAACTGTTAAGGTAGCGATTAGCTGTTAGCTGTTAAATTAGCGGTTGAAGTAGCTGTTTGAGATGGGTGTTTGGTAAGACCAATGAGATGTCAAAGTAACTGTTAGATATAAAATGACATAAAAGGATAATATAGTTAAATTGTATTTTTTTTAAAAAATCTAGTTCAAAAGAATAAATTTTACTAGGATATTTTTGTAATAACCAAAATTGGATAAGGGTAGAATTGGAGCTTTTTGATTAGCGATTTGTGGACAGCTACTTCAATTAGCTGTCAGGAAATCGCTAATTAAACATCTAATCGCTAATTAAAAAGCTGCTTCCAAATACCAAAATTTCCAAATCGCTAATATAAAATCTAATCGCTAATTAAAAATCTACCTACCAAACACACTATTAGAATTATTAAAATGATGCAAATGACACCTAAACTTCTTGGCAACAGTATGTTAGTATTAGTGTATAATGAAGATAATACTAATATCATTGTTGAATTTGTGTATGGTTGGAATCCCAGAATTAAATACTTCAATTAATTTAAATAATAATAATAAAACTCTCAACTATAAAAAAATTTTAAATAATTAAAATAAAAATTAGTAATTTTATAAAAAAAAATTGTACTTATATAAAAAAAAAATAAATTACATTTAATTTTTATCTTTAAAAAATTAAAAGGCATAAAGGACTCAAAAGCTCCCGAACTTGATTATATTTTTCAAGTTAACTCTTTAACTTCGTAAATGGTCAAATTAACCCCTCAACTTACGAATAGTGGGTAATTAAGCTTTTTTCGTTGATGTAGATGTTGAGCTGACAGTAAACATAGTTAATTTGAAAGGTCAATTAAACCCTATACATCGAAAAAAAAAAAAGCTTAAGTGTTAGACTATATTTAATCAAATGATAATTTATAAATTATTTTTTTTTCTCCTTAATTTTTCTAGTAGTTCTTTTTGTCATTAATATTTGTCGTCATTGAGCTTTGTCAGTCACTGTTGAGTTCAATGGAATTTATGTTTCAGTCATTCCTCAAAATTGTTATTTTCACCATAATTGATTTGAGTTATCGTTATTTTGCCTACCGATCACTTATACTATTTGTTCGTTGTTATCTGTCGATCTGTTTATTATTCTGAGTGGTTGTAGAAACTTTAAGTGATCTGAGATTTCAGGGTGAAGTTAGGGCAGTGTTGATAGTGGTTGTGTAGTTTCCTTTGTCATTATTTTGGATGTCACATAGCATTGATTGGATAGCCGATAATAAGCACGAAGCGAATATTGTAACATCTAACCCCTCCTTCGGATGACCCGAGACGGACACAAGGTCTTTGTCGTGATTTGCCCGCAACCTTCCCAAATTTTTTACCTCTATTACGCAATTGTCCTGAGCTCTATTGTCTATAGGCGCACCTCGCAGTCACATGATTGTTCTGATACCATTTTGTAACATCCAACCCCTGTACCCGGATAACCCGAGGCGTGGTGATCAGGTCTTAAGGCTGACCACTAGCCTCACAGACCACCACAATGCTTTCTAGTATGCTTTATCTTCACTCGCATGCTTTCTTGACAAACTTCCCAGAATATCATCCATCATAAGATTCCTCCAAGTCAAGCACGCTTAACTCTAGAGTACTTAAATTCTGGGGTCCTAGAAAGCCATGTGCACATTAGTGATATGGTTATCAATTTAAGTCATTTTAACCCTTTTTCAATTTCAGGTGTTACAATTTGGAGTTTTTAAGCTTTAGGGATCCCGAAAAGTTATGTGCATATTGGTGACATTCTAGGAAGTAGTGCATCCTAAGCTTTGATGGAACACAAATAGAGGATTATGCTGAATTTCTTTGAGAAGCTTTTAAAATTCATGAAGTATAATAGTTGATTCAGTAGGAAGATAATTTTGAATTGGTGAAAATTTCATATCACAACTTAGTAAGTAATAACTGTATCTCTATAGTAATCCTTGGTGACAAACATTTGAGGACCTTTTGAAATTTTAAATTTGGAAAAAAGTTTTAGAATGAAAAATTTTTTAGGCCTCTTTGATAAATTATGAGTGACTAATTTTCTTTTGAGTGTTTAAGTGGTATTTGGTTCATCGTCTCTAAGTCTTCATGTAACATCTGGCCCACCCCCGGTTGACCCAAGGCGCGGTGGCAGGACACCATGACATTCATTATCGATCTTAAGGCTGACCAGTAGCCCCACAGACCACCATTACGCTTTCCAGCATGCTTTGTCCTAACTTGCATGCTTCCCGAGAAAAATTTCCGGAAGTTTACCCATCCCAAGATTGCTCTAAGTCAGGCACGCTTAACTTTGGAGTTTTCAAGTTTTGAGCTCCCGAAAAATAATATGCACATTGGTGATATAGATAGCAATTCAATTCATTTTAACCATGTTTCAATATGGGGTGTTACAATCTACCCCCCTTAGGACACAACGTCCTCGTTGTGGTTGGCCCACATCATTATTAGAATCCTTACCCCCACTAGACAAATGCCTAGGGCTCTTATGTCCACAAGCGCACTCGCGGTTGCAGGATTGCTTTGATACCATTTGTAGCGTCCGACCTCCACCCCTGGATGACCGAGGCGCGGTGGCAGGGCACCACGTCATTCACTATCTGTCTTAAGGCTGACCACTTACCCCACATACCACCATTATGCTTTCCAGCATGCTTTGTCCTCACTCACATGCTTCCCGAAAAAACTTCTCGGAAGGTCATCCATCCCAAGATTGCTCCAAGTCAAGCACTCTTAACTTTAGAGTTCTCAAGTTTTGGGCTTCCGAAAAATAATGTGCACATTGGTGATATGGGTAGCAATTCAATTACTTTTAACTCTGTCTCAATATGGGGTGTTACACTTCACCTTCTAAATTATTTTAATTCTCAAATCTCTAATTGCTCTTGAATCTTATCTTCCTAGATGATTCCTTGAGAAGATATCGTAGAGAATAACTATCTCTAGGGTGATTTCCATCATATGGAACCAAGAAGTGAGTGTATTTTGCTACCTTTTCGAGATGAAGGACAGTGACAACCTTCGTCTATTAGAAATCTAGCATTTTTATCATCTTCTAATTCTTTTTCACTTGGTTTTGATGTTCAATTTAATGGATTGACTTATCTTTCAATTGTTACTAAAAAAACTAAGTTTCTGAGTTTAATTCTATTTTAAATGACTTGTTTCTTCACGAAGCACCATTTTCATAGTCATTTGAATTGTCATTTAACCTTAGGTGACCAGATTTAAACTCAATTTAAGGCAGTCAACCTGATCCTGCTAATATTGTGAAGATTTAGAATTATGAGTTCCATGGTTTCTTAAAATTCACCTTATCTATAATGTCTCCATAGTTGAAGTTCTAAAATTCGATGTTTAATAAGATGTTGAGACCATCACTAGTATAACTTAGTTTTCTAATTCTTTAGGTATTCGATCTTTATCCAAACTAAGCATCCTTTAACATCCATCTCAATTTGTCTTCTCTTTTTCTCTCATTTAAGGTGATTGATACCATCACTATTTTAGCATAAAAGTTAGTGGACTGAGTACTTTAGTTTGATTTTCATCCAGTTTTTTAGTTTAAATCACTTTCTTCTCTACTATTACTCTTAATTTAAGGTAGTTGAGACCACTATTATTCTTGAGTATGGTAAGCGGATTGTTTATAAGCCTAGGTTCTAGCATTTATGTATTTGCTCTCTCCCTTTAATTCTTAATTTAAGGTAGTTGAGACCGCTACTATTAAATCTTGCATAATAGACATAGTTCCTTTAGTGTGCAATCCTTTTCAAGCACTCTGGTTATGCATTTTGTCACATCTTACTTCAGTCTCCTTCTTAGTATTCTCAATTTAAGTTGATAGATGACATCTCTATTGTTGAATCTAAGGAGACCAACTAAGTACTTTAGATTAAATATTAATTTATTTTCCAACATTGTTTTAATCTCATTACATGTATTCTTAATTTGAGCTAATTGAAATCGTCACTACTGTTGAATATGACTCGAGGAATGACTAAATGCTTTATAGTAGAGTTAGATATCAAAATTCGGTAACCTTAAATAAAAGTGGTGATATATCAGACCACTGTTGGTTGTAGCTCTTAGAGAGAGATGAAAATTTTTTATCAGTTTGAGTCATAGAATCGGAAAATCCCTTAGGACTCCGTCAAATCCATGTGTAACACCCGACCCCCCGCCCCCAGATGAACCCGAATTGCGATGGTAGGGCGCCACATCATTATTGTACCGATCTTAAGGCTGACCATTAGCCCCACAGACCACCAATACGCTTTCCAGCATGCTTTGTCCTTACTTCCATGCTTTTTGAGAAACTTCCTATAAAGTCACCCATCCTAAGATTGCTCAAAGCTAAGCACGCTTAACTTTGGAGTTCTCATGTTATGGGCTCCCGAAAAACAATGTGCACATTGGTGATATAAATAACAATTCAATTCTTTTTAACCATGTCTCAATATGGGGTGTTAAAATCCACCCCCATTAGGACACAACGTTCTCGTTGTGGTTGGCCCACATCATTCCCATAATTTTTACCCCCGCTAGATGATTGCCCAGGGCTCTTATGTCCACAGGTGCACTCGTGGTCGCAGGGTTGTTTTGATACCATTTTGTAACGTCCACCCCCCGCCCCTAGATGAACCCGAAGCGCGGTGGCAGGGGCGCCACATCATTCAGAATCAGTCTTAAGGCTGACCACTAGCCCCACAGACCACTATTACGCTCCCGAAAAACAATGTGCACATTGGTGTTATGGATAGCAAATTCAATTCCTTTTAACCCAGTCTCAATTTGGGATGTTACAATCCATTCCCCTAGGACACAACGTCCTCATTGTGGTTAGCCCACATCATTCCCAGAACCTTTACCCCCGGTAGACGAAATACCTAGGGCTTTTATGTCCACAGGCGCATTCGCGGTCACAGAGTTGCTCTGATACCATTTATAACGTCCGGACCCCGCCCCCGGATGAACCTGAAGCATGGTGGCAAGGCGCCACGTCATTCACTATCAGTTTTAAGGTTGACCACTAGCCCCACAGACCACCAGTACGCTTTCCAACATGTTTTGTCCTCACTTGCATGCTTTCTAAGAAACTTCCTAGAAGGTCACCCATCTTAAGATTGCTCCAAGCCAAGCACGCTTAACTTTGGAGTTCTCATGTTTTGGGCTCCCAAAAAATAATGTGCACATTGGTGATATAAGTAGCAATTCAATTCTTTTAACCATATCTCAATATGGGGTGTTACACAATGAATTTTAGAGTCCATCGTCTATCCATTCCTTCGTTTAGTCCTCCAACCATAAGCACTTCATCCTTTTTCTTTCAGATCGCACCACAAACATCTTTCAAGACCAATTCTGTCATTTTTCCATCATGGTAGCAAACAGGTGGACAGTTCAGTCCTCTTAAAACTCAAAATGCGAGATCTAAGAGTATAACAAAAAGAGTATCCTTTATAAAAAGACAATAACCAGAACCATCCAGCACTCAATTCCATCAGTTGAATTTCACTTTTATTCCCATGTTGTTTTGTTTACTTAAAGTTTCTAGTTAGTTTTAACAAAAAAAAAAAATTAATAAAATTTTTTGATAAGGCCTTGAAACAATATCAGATATTTTAATATCTTAACTAGTCTTTGAGATGATACCCTAAGAACCTATACTGCAATAAGGTAAACATTGATTCCATTATTAGCAATAGCTCTTTTGGTTTTATACATTTTACTCTTAACATTTTTTTTCTACTTGCTAGCGTAGGATTGTCTACTATTATAATGGTATAGAAAAAAAAATCAGTGTCAAGTAAATATAATATTATAAAATTTAAATGAATATTTATGTAACTTGACCATCTTATTCTTCACCTCATTATCATCATTTCTTCCTTAGACATATCAACCCATTATCAATTCACACTTTACCTCACAAACATATTGATCATTAAACCAACTGTTCATATGCTCATTGCATGAAATTTATCATATAACCACGATTTTCCACTTAGGTATTATTACACCATAATAAAATTCTTAAATTAAAATAGAATGACACTCTGGATAAGTTAGAGAAGAAAATCATTTGTAAATTTTTATGAATCCAATTAGATGGTGAAACACATATGAAGCAAATGAAAATTTGAGTTTGAATTAGAAATATGATTCAAATACTCACCCCTTGTTTGGATGAGTGCTTCTAAATGGTATGGTTTGGTTATAACCAAATCACGCCATGTTTGTTTCTACTCTCATTCATTAATATATAGTTGTGTAGGTTTCTCATAATTCAATTTACTCAACTTTTTAAACCATCAAATTGGTGTGTTAGGATAATTTGATATTTTTTATTCCAAAATTATCCTCCATAAATTAATTTTATTACTAAACTACTATTAGGTTATAAATAATATCTTACCATTTCTTTTTCCCCCAATATTTTTTACTTTCTTCTTCATTAAATTTATTTTATTTTTTCTTTCTCTCAACTCACATTTCCCCCTACTGTTTCTCCACATCTTATGTATCTTTGAAGATTCTTCACCATATTATCTCTTGATTCTTATTAGTTGATTAAATCTATATTTTTTTTTCTTTCATTTTACTTATCCTATTAAAAAAAATTTTTTGTTTTGCTTCAATTCTCCCATAATTCTAGATGGGAAAGATAACGATTAAGACGATTGAGAAAAACTATGTAATGTGATGGGTGAACATTTTGGTAAATCTATTATTATTATTATTATTATTTATTTTTAAAACCATCCATTATAAAACCATCAATCCAAATATAATTTTAAATCAGAATCATATCATATAGAACTATACTTTAATGAACCATACTATTATCAAACCATCATGGAAGTGATCTAAACAAGCGGTGAAAGTTCATAATGTGGTTCAATAAAATAATTATTTATGTTATCTTTTTGCATTAAAAAAGGAAATAAATAACTATTAGAAATCCCATTCTAAAGGTACATATTAGTATTGAGTATTGAATTAATTTTAAAATATGAGATTGAAATGGATTGAATTAAATTAAATTAATTGATAGATAATGTTGGGTGACTGATGGGATGTGACTATAAGTTAGTTACGATAATACCATTCTGGTCAATTAAGAAATCAAGAAGGGTTATTTTTTGAGAATTCATATAAAGAGTCTAAAATATATATCTTTATTGTACAACCGGCGACTATCTATCACTTTGTGTTAGCCATCTTCAATATCATATCTATTCATTTTATAATAGTACATCAACCATCCATTACTAGAATAATCACCTTTAATATATATATATATATATATTCATTTTTCTATCATCATGAATTATTATTATCAATTACCAAAATCATGGTTACAAGTAATTTATACAAGAACATTAGCTTAAACAGTAAAAAAAATACCATAGGCAAACCTTTCAGAATGCAACGATAAAACATCCATTTAAATTAGATGAAATCGACCATGATTGATTTGGACTATAGTAAAGAGTGATAAGTTGAAGACTATCAATATTTTCCTATATAATTCTTGGATATTTGTGATGAATTCTAAATAATAACATTATTCTAATTTATCGAGTAATTTCATGTTTTTAAATTTTAATTGGTCACTAGTGCAAAGCCAACTAGTTTTAGGAATTTTTAGAAATATTAAAAACTTTCAAGTTAAGTAATAAATTTTGAATAAAAAAGTAAGTTGATGAAGTTAAGAAGTGGAAATCCAACTAGTTAATTGAATTAATGTGACAAACATTTAGTGGCGTATTTGGAGATGTTAATAAATGCTTAACTTGTCATATTTAATAGTTTAGAGTTGGAAAATTTATCACAACCTAGAAGGGTGATGTTAAGATAAAAGTATGGAATCACTAACACTTATCATGGAAGAATAAAAAAGACAGGTTTTACTCATCACTCTTAGCATGAGCTGTTAGAGTTAATTTTAGATTAAGCGTAGTAGTTAAATATTGGTTGACCAAATTTTAAATTTTAGGTCAAGTATTTAAACTAAATTCAACCAACTAAAAAGTTAATATTTATTTATTTATTTATTTATTTATATTTGAAGAACCAACCCTACTTGAATATGAGTGAAAATTAACCTAGACTAACCTGACTAATTTTGGTTCAATTTGGTTTTTTGATAAGCCCATTCAATTAAATAGGCCAGACTTCAGGCTTGTATATAAGCATATTAGGCCTAACATTCTGGTCTATAATTATTATACTTAATTTTGTAATATTAATTCTACTAAAAAATAAAAATATATTAAAAAAGAATTTGGAGACTTATTAAATGAGCTTTAAAATAGGCTTAAAGGCTAGGTAAGCTTTTAAAAAGGTCAGGCCAGACCCGTATTTTAGGCCTATATCACGTAAATATGTCAAGCTCAGACACATAATTAAAGATACATGCCAAGCCAATTTAGCTCAAAGCCTACTTAGGCCAAACATATTTCCACCCCTATGCATGATGAGAAAAGCCAAAGGTTATCCCAATTAAAGGTAGGAATAGGCCAGACGGACTTTCAGGAGCCTACGACTTGGACTGTACAGGATCTGGGTTGGCCTATTTAATAAACAAATTAAATTCAAACTTTTTTAAAAGTCTATTTAATTAAATAAGTCAAGCTTAGACTATAAAAAAGCTTTCAAAACTTAACATGTCGGTTATTTATATGTATTTTTATTTATTAAATTTATTGGCAAATTTTTTTTATAAATTTAAAACTCGATAGTTTATTTATAAATGTATTGCCCAACACCTTATTTATAAATATAAATAGCTGTTAACAAAATTTTAAATAAACTTTCAAGTCTAACATGTCTTTAAAAAGGTTAGACCAGGCTTATAATAGGCTTGTAGACCAGGCTCAGACCGGAATATTAAAATACAGGCCGGACTTGTTTAACCAAAATCCTGACCTGGCCTAACCTATTTCCACCCTAGTCCCAATCCAATGAGGAAATTAATTGATAGAGAGAGAGACTATATAATGATAGAAAAGTATTACTGATGAGTCAATAACCACTATAATTGTTATCTCATTAGGAGGAAAGTATCCAAAATAGTGATAATTAAATACTGAGTACCATCCCTAACGGATAATGATCACTATAGATTGTTCTATATGATGAAAAAAGTCAAAAGTTATACCATTTAACAAGGATATTTATTAATAAGGAGAAATCAAGTATAAATAATTGTATAACCGATGTAATCTTTCTCCATAATAAAGTAGTTATTTTCCATGATGTAGGTGATTTGTAGAACCACATAAATTAATTGTATTTTATTATGTTATGACTTCATATTCTATTCTTAAACATAATATTTTGGTGATTCATGAGAAGAACAACCCAACAACAAACTTTAATTCTCAAAGTTAAAAGTCAAATTTAACTCAAAAGCCTATTTACAAATAAGTTCTTCATATATATATATATATATATATATATATATATATTTAATAGTGATTGTCTTTTTCCACTTAACGGGGGTAATTGATTAATATACTGTATATTTATTTATAACTTATGACATATGTAAAATTATTTAAGGATAATATTTATTTTTAAAAATTTCACATTATTCAAACAAAAATTCAATAATTCAACCTATATTCCTAATTAAAAAAAATATCACTTTGCATCTCAACATCGTTCACAAATACATACGAATGTATTTCATAATTTGGTGAACTTTATCACGTTTATATTGATGTAAATTGTACTTAAAGGTATTTTTCAAAATCTAAAAAAATAAACATTTAAAAACCAAAAATAAAAATATATGTAATGGTCAAGATAAACTACGAGAAAGTCAGCTAGGTCCTGGAAGATGAATTCAAGAGTCACCCTACTTCCCTAGAAGCTGTGTTTCGGGGAACGGATTTGAGGGCTGTCCTATTTCATTCGAACTAGAGGCCCAGGGGATGAATTTGAAGGCCACCCCACTTTCCTCAAAATAGGATCCTCGGGGGACGATCTTGTTCCTTAAAATAAGGCCTCTAGGGGAAGAATTCAAGGTTTGTTCTGCTTCCCTCAAAATAAGGCCCGAGGGGACAAATTTGAGGGACTTTTTGCTTCCCTCGAAACATGCCTCGAGGGATGAATTTGAGGGTCATACTGCTTTCCTCGAAATAGGGCACTAGAATGATGAATTCAAGGGTCATTATGCTTCTCTCAAATTAAGGCCTTTAGAGACAATTGAAAGGACTCCTTACTTTTCTCAAATTGGTTTCAAGGCGAATTCAAGGGACATCCTTCTTCCCTCAAAGTAGGACCACGGGGGAAATTTTTGAGGGTCGTTTTGCTTTCATCGAAATAAGGCCCAGAGAATGAATTAGAAAGATTCTTGCTTCCCTCGAAATAGGCCACATGGGATGAATTCGAGGGCCATCCATTTTTCCTCGAAACAATATTCCAAAGGGACAAATTTAAGGGTTATCTAATACCCTCTAAATAGTATCTTGGAGGATTAATTCGAGGAACTTCTTGCTTCCCTCAAAATGGGTCTCGGGGCATGGATTTGAGAGTCGTCCTGCTTCCTTCGGAACAAAGGCTCTAGGGGACGAATTCTAGTCAGACTCAATATACTAAATATTTAATGATTAAATTTGATAAAATTCAAAGGATAAATATGGAAAGTATCAAATAAATGTAATTTACTTGAAAAACTAATCAAAATGAAAGATTTTCTAAAACTCTATGAGAGAATTTTTTAAACTCTATAAATAGAGATTCTCACGTACTATTAATTCATTTACAAATACTTTATAGAAATGCTGCTAAAATTCTCGCTGAAAATAAATATTGAAGATGTCACAAAATAAAATTAAAACCTCCCGACAATAATTTTTTTCAACCATCACAATATATATAATCTATTGTGAAAATTCACAAAATTAGATCTTATCAACTTTTTATTTTCGTTTTAGACCAATCCTAATTTTCTTTTTCACTTTTAAATTTTTTAATAAAAAAAATTATAAAAATAAACTTTAAAAAAAATGCAAAAAATGTGTTTCCCAGTATGTACTATCGGGAAGCAGTGTGTAATACCAGGTAGTAAAAAATCATTTCCTGGTATTACACACCAGGAAACAGATTTGATGTTTACCTATTTCCTGGTGTGTAATACCAGAAAATGATTTTTTGCTTCACGGTATTACACACCAGGAAATATGCAAAATTCAAGTATGTTTTTTGGTGTGTAATACCGGGAAATGATTTTTTACTTTCCGGAATTACACATTGGAAAACTAAACTTCAATTTTGCCTATTTCCTGGTATGTAATACCGGGAAACTGCTGTGTATTTTTTTTTTAATATAGAAGAGTAAGATGGTCATTTTGATCTATTTTTATAATTTTTTTAAAAGTTTAATTTTGTAAAAATTGTAATGGTAGTCTAAAAATATAATTTTTTTAATAAAAAAAGCTGAAAAGTATAAATGACCCTAATTTATTTTAAAAAATAAATTTCTAAAAATTCATTTTGAAGATTTTTTTCCATGTTAAAAACCTCTGATATTATAACTAAACCAATGAGCCAAATCTTGCCTAAATAAAAAAATTTCTATATACGCTCCTATGTAAAAAATAATTAATTTAAATCAAAGCAAGGAGAGTTACATTCTTTTCCCATCAAAACAAACGGCTCGGTACAAACTTTTATTTTATTTTATTTTATTTTATTTTAAATTATAAATTTACCATGTGGAAATGAGAAATTTGACTTTCCATTTAATTTTAATTTAATAAAATCTTACTCTTAAAACTTTTGACCATTCAAATACACTCCATCCTGCATTTTAGATCTAGCTAAGATCCTATCAAATATGAGTATTTAACAATATTGAGAAAAAACAAAATAAAAACTTATGTGCCATAAAACAACAAGAAAATAAGTAAATAATCTTACATTAAAAGAAAAAAAAGAGTAAATAAGTAAATAAAAAAAGCAATTCCTTAAAAAGAAAACAATTAACACAGCTGTAAGAGGAAAACAAAGAAATAGGATCTGTTAACGCGGCGTACATCATGTCCATGTCTTCTCTGTACAACACTACGCGTTTTCTCTCTCTTTGTTTTTTTTAAAAAAAAAATTATTTAAATATAAAAAAACATGTTACAAAGTGGTAATAATCTCACACCTTAAACGACGTAGTTTTCTCATCTTCTAACACACCATCAGACACAACCCACTTCTCACATTTCACTCTTCTCCACTTGTGTCCTTTTGTGTTCTGTTCTCTGTCTCTCTACTTTTCTTTTGTCTTTTTTTATTTTTCAAAATTAAAATTTCATTTTTTTATAATTTTAATTTTTTTATCGCTAACTTTGATGGGACCAACACCCACCACCACCACCACCATAGCTTTCACTGGACCCTACCATCTTCATACCTTAATTTTAAATTTATAATTAGATTTATATTTTTGGTTTTTTTATTTTTCATTTTTATTTCTCTTGATCTCTCTCTATCTCTCTATCTGTCACTCATCTACTTCTCAATTACGCGTCCAGATTTCAACACACTCATTTCACAACACACAATCTCTCTCTCTCTCTCTCTCTCTCTCTCTTTCTCTAACATTATTGCTTTTAGTACATTAGATTTTAAGACCGGCCAGGTTATAGAGAGACTTGGCTTGTCGAATAATCAAACATTCAATCGAAAACGTTTCTTTTGATTCTTTCTTTCTTCAGTTAAAAATAAATAAGGGGTGCGGTTTGCGTTAGCGTTGTCGGAAGGGTGTGGGGGTGGTTTCGTGTGATGGGAGTTGAAGAACAACGGTTGGATCTCTGTACCCAGCTGACTCAGTTGTAAGACTGAGTGTGTAATTTTTTGTTGTGTTATCGTGTCGGTGCTGCTGCTGTTGTGAGTTATGGACACTGGTGGAAGACTCATTGCTGGGTCTCATAACAGGAACGAGTTTGTTCTCATCAATGCCGATGAAAATGCAAGAGTGAGTCACTTTATAAACCCTAGTTTTCTATTTTTGGGTGATGTTTGTTGAATCTCTTGATTTGTTTCGCAACCCATTTTCTAGCTGTGAATTTTGAGATCTGGGTTTTTTTTTCAAGTTTTTCAATTTCTTCGGCATGAAATGGATTTCATTTCTGTGCTGATTTTGGTCTTTTTTCTGTGATTTGGTGTTGTTTCGGTTGGATCATGATTAAAGATGAGCATTTCCCCTAAAAGTGTGTAGATGATTTTTCAGACGTAGCTTGTTAGTAGTTTGATTAGTTAGATTTTGATTGGCTTTAGAGAGGATAGATTCGTGCGTTATTTTTTTTTAACTCTCGAGTTGCTTAACCTTAGGATTTCTGGTCAGATTTGAGAAATTAGCTTTAGAGATTCTAATGCATTTGTCCCATTATTCTCAAAACTATTTGCTTTATGAATCTTTTGGGCTGTCGGTTGAAACCAATTGTGACCTTGTTGTGAAACAATTATACAGTATATCTGACTCCTTACTGTGTTGGTAGCTTGATGAAAAATTTAGTGTTAGATGTTACACATTCCGTCCCTTTCAAATTTCGGTTGTCCTTTAAACGCATCACATCTATATTTTCTAAGTTAATGACAAACTGAGCAATATTATTCAGAAACTTGTCGGTGTAAAGGGCTAAGCTAAAGGAGTTGACTTTGTGGATTTGGACTCTTTTCATTTGTTGTAAGTTTATTTTCAATGGACTTAGATGTAAATCACTGGACAAGCTGAAGTTTAATTGTTGGATTGTTACTACAATTTGATGTAAACTTTGTAGATCTTTAGAATTAGAAATGAGTTGGATGGATTGAGGTGAATATAACTTCAAACATTCACTCCCTTCCTGGCCTTTATGTTTTATCTACTTGACTCACTGAACTCCTTTTTTTTTGGGGTCTGTTTTTAATTTGAGGCTGGTAAAACGAACAAAATGTGATTTTTTTTTCATTTGTTTGCAATTCATATAAATTGGCAATTACTAACTGGTGTTCTTGTTTGATTTCTGCAGATAAAATCTGTGAAAGAATTAAGTGGACAAACATGTCAGATATGTGGGGATGAGATTGAAATTACGGTGGATGGAGAGCCATTTGTTGCTTGCAATGAATGTGCTTTTCCTGTGTGCAGGCCATGCTATGAGTACGAGAGACGGGAGGGCAACCAGGCTTGCCCTCAGTGCAAAACCAGATACAAGCGTATCAAAGGTGAGACTTTTCCTAAAACCCCTTTCCTGATTGCTGTCCTACACATGTACTTAGTAGAACAAGTATAAATTACAGGTAGTCCAAGGGTTGAAGGTGATGAAGAAGAAGATGACATTGATGATTTGGAACATGAGTTTGACTATGATGGTCTAGGCCCACAACAAGTCTCAGATGCAGCATTCTCGGCACGACTTCATTCTAGCCATGGTCCCCACTCGAATATGTCTGGAATGGCCAATCGCGCAGAAGCAGACTCCTCCCCACTTGGTTCAAATATCCCTCTCTTAACTTATGGTGAAGAGGTGATTCTCTCACAAACTTTATGTTTATTTATGCCATGCCAATCTTTATTTTTTGTTTATTTGTTCATCTTTTATTTAAGCCATGGTTATGTGTTTCATTGCCATATACTTCAATATAACAGAAGTCCTTTTGTTTCACTTTTATAAGGATGCGGAGATTTCATCTGATCATCATGCTCTTATTGTGCCGCCATTTATGGGTCATGGAAATAGAGTTCACCCAATGCCTTTCCCTGATTCATCTCCGCCTAGTAAGTCCTCCTTTCTCTCTATGTCTGCATGTCTTTTTCCTCATTGACTGTCTGTGTCCATCTCTTAATGCGAATTTATTATTTTCTTGGTTTCACAGTGCAACCAAGACCTATGGTTCCTCAAAAAGACATTGCAGTATATGGGTATGGTAGTGTTGCCTGGAAGGATCGATTGGAGGATTGGAAGAAAAGGCAGAATGAAAAACTTCAGATGGTGAAGCATGAAGGAGGAAATGATGGTGGGAACTTTGGAGATGAACTGGATGATCCTGATTTGCCCATGTAAGAATTGCTTAAATAAATATTCATTTGATTATCATATTAATATTGGGTGGTTGTCTGCGTCTTGGTCGTTTTTGTTTCTTTGCAATGAAACTCTTAAGGGGTTTCTGGAACATTATCTTACTGCAAGACAGTTGATAAAGTTTTACTGAAAGCTTCTTCTAGGGCTTAAATATAAAGTTGGTAAACCACATATCTTGTTATTGAAACCAGTTGGTTGGTTTGCCTTGGCAACTCATTGCTACTTCAAGGTTGTATGCCTCTTTTGAAGTTATTTTCTCAGGACGCCTCACAAGCTGACAATCAGCAACCAAAAACTAGACAAGAAACTCTGCTACTGAGGGAACTGGATTTGAATAGTCATGCTACTTTTGTTTATTGTTTTGGCTTCTGTTCTCTGCTATCCTGTTTTCATTTGTCGGTAATTTATTTGATTTACTTATTTTGTTGCTGATAAATTTTCAGGATGGATGAAGGCAGACAGCCACTTTCTAGAAAATTGCCGATTCCTTCAAGCAAAATAAGCCCGTACAGATTGATAATCATTCTTCGACTTGTAATTCTTGGCCTCTTCTTTCACTATAGAATTCTCCATCCTGTAAATGATGCCTATGGCCTCTGGTTGACATCAGTGATTTGTGAAATATGGTTTGCGGTTTCTTGGATCCTGGATCAGTTTCCAAAATGGTACCCTATAAAGCGTGAAACCTATCTTGATAGGCTATCACTCAGGTATAAGGAGCCAAATACTTTTGCATGAATGTTGGGCATGATTCCTTAGCACTCATGCATGACTAGTTCAAATATTTTTCTGTTCTAACTTCTTGCATCTTGGTTTTCAGGTATGAAAAAGAAGGGAAGCCATCTGAGTTAGCTAGTGTAGATGTATTTGTCAGTACAGTGGATCCCATGAAGGAGCCCCCGCTAATCACTGCAAACACTGTTCTATCTATACTTGCTGTTGACTATCCAGTAGATAAAGTTGCATGCTATGTCTCTGATGATGGTGCTGCCATGCTTACATTTGAGGCACTGTCTGAGACATCTGAATTTGCTAGGAAATGGGTTCCATTTTGTAAAAAGTTTAACATCGAGCCCCGAGCTCCAGAGTGGTATTTTTCTCAGAAGATGGACTATTTAAAGAATAAAGTTCATCCAGCATTTGTCAGAGAGAGGCGTGCAATGAAGGTTTGACTTCTTGAATTATTGTTTATGTGATGCCTACTACCTTATGGACTTGTGTCTTGTCTCTTGGTGCTATGGGCTGAACTTAATAGTCCTGTAAATTAATGAATGAAGTAATCTGATTGTTCTGTTCATATTTTACAGAGAGAATATGAAGAATTCAAAGTTAGGATAAATGCTTTGGTTGCCACAGCACAAAAAGTTCCTGAGGATGGTTGGACGATGCAGGATGGGACTCCATGGCCTGGCAATAACGTTCGAGACCATCCTGGCATGATACAGGTGAGATGATTTCCTCTGATACACTCTGGATTTTTTCAGGTGATGTATTGGTTGTTGTTAAAAGATAGAACATAGTGGAAGTGATGAATTACGTAGGGGCTAATGCTTATATTTGCTCATCTTATTGATGTATCAGTTCCTCTGTAGTTACTTTACAAATAATGTGAATTTCTCGTTTTTACAGGTCTTCCTTGGTAATGGTGGTGTGCGTGATGCAGAGGGCAATGAATTACCTCGCCTGGTTTATGTTTCTCGTGAGAAGCGACCTGGTTTTGAGCACCATAAGAAAGCCGGTGCAATGAATGCCCTGGTATGTTTCAAACACACTGTAAATTATGTGTTTATGTGATTCTTAGCTTTTACTGCAGTTCTGAAAACAGTGCTGATAACTATTAACTATATTGTGGTAATTTATCTAGATACGAGTCTCTGCAGTCCTCTCAAATGCTCCTTATCTTCTCAATGTCGATTGTGATCACTATATAAATAATAGCAAAGCACTTAGAGAAGCAATGTGCTTTATGATGGACCCACAATCAGGGAAGAAGGTTTGCTATGTACAGTTTCCACAGAGATTTGATGGAATTGATCGTCATGATAGATACTCAAACCGGAATGTTGTGTTCTTTGATGTATGCTGTTTTCCTTATCTTCTCTTACCTCTTTCTTTTGAGTGTACTTTGTTTCTAGTCATAGATGCTAATTTTCTCACTGAAAACAGATCAACATGAAAGGTTTGGATGGTATTCAAGGACCCATTTATGTTGGAACTGGGTGTGTTTTCAGAAGGCAAGCGCTTTATGGTTATGATGCACCTGTCAAGAAGAAGCCTCCTGGCAAGACCTGCAATTGTTGGCCAAGATGGTTGTGCTGTTGCTGTTGTGGACCTAGAAAGAACAAGAAAGGAAAGCAGCCAAAGAAGGAGAAAAGAAAGACGAAGAACAAAGAAACATCAAAGCAGATACACGCACTGGAAAATATTGAAGAGGGAATTGAAGGTAATGTCTCAGTTGCAACATCATCTCTTCAGTTCTCTTCCTTGTTCTGTTGCTGTTCATTTTTAAGTTCTTGACTGTGACTGCTCTTTTATTTCAGGAACAGTGGAGAAAGCATCTGATCTGTCACAATTGAAATTGGAAAAGAAGTATGGTCAGTCTCCCGTATTTATTGCTGCTACTCTTCTGGAGAATGGTGGAGTGCCTAGGGAAGCCAGCCCAGCATCGTTATTGAGAGAAGCCATCCAAGTCATCAGCTGTGGTTATGAAGATAAAACGGAATGGGGAAAGGAAGTGAGTAGAAACAGGAGACAACACTTTTTTGAAGCAAAATAAAAATGCTATATAAAACTTTCATTGCTATGCAATTCACTGATGGTTTCAATTTTTACCCAGGTTGGCTGGATATATGGTTCTGTGACTGAGGATATTCTAACTGGATTCAAGATGCACTGCCATGGCTGGAGATCTGTATACTGCATACCCCACAGACCTGCCTTCAAGGGTTCTGCTCCAATCAATCTTTCAGATCGTCTACATCAGGTTCTTCGATGGGCTCTTGGTTCTGTTGAGATATTCTTTAGTAGACATTGCCCAATTTGGTATGGCTATGGGGGTGGATTGAAATGGTTGGAACGTTTTTCATATATAAACTCAGTTGTGTATCCATGGACATCTCTTCCCTTGCTGGTTTATTGTACTTTGCCTGCAATCTGCCTTCTGACTGGGAAGTTCATTGTTCCTGAGGTAAGCCACTCTTTGAAATTACTTACAATAAGCTGTTCTGTTTTTCTAAAATTCCTTAAAGTTTTGAAGGATTGTGTCTGTATGTATGTGTATTACTATTTACATGTATCTGGAAGTTGTTCTTATTTTGAAGTTCTGTACTTTCATGCATCATAACTAAATATCTTAGCTTGCATTTTCTCAACAGAGTGGCTCAAACTCCATCTTAACTTACAAAGCTTGTGTGAAGGTCTAGGGGTTCCTATAGCTCTGTAGTTTTACTTTAAGCTTCATCTGTTTTGCGCTGCTTGATTCAGGAATTGGCCTAAGTTAACTACTTAGTGATGTTATTTTTTAGAGAATAATGCCTGTTGCATAATTGATCTAAATACTATATGGTAAGGGGAATTTCTAATATCTACATTGGTTAACAGATTAGCAACTATGCAAGTATAATCTTCATGGCTCTCTTCATATCAATTGCTGCGACCGGCATCCTTGAGATGCAATGGGGTGGTGTAGGCATTGATGACTGGTGGAGAAACGAACAGTTCTGGGTGATCGGAGGCGTTTCATCGCATCTTTTTGCTCTTATACAAGGTCTATTGAAGGTTCTGGCTGGTGTCAGCACAAACTTTACTGTGACAAGCAAAGGAGCGGATGATGGTGAATTTTCTGAACTCTACCTCTTCAAATGGACATCACTATTAATCCCTCCCACAACTTTGCTAATTATAAATATAGTTGGGGTTGTGGTTGGGGTCTCAGACGCCATCAATAATGGATATGATTCATGGGGTCCTCTATTTGGAAGGCTATTTTTCGCTCTATGGGTGATCATTCACCTCTACCCCTTCCTCAAGGGGTTGCTCGGAAAGCAAGACAGGATGCCAACCATTATTTTGGTGTGGTCTATTCTGCTGGCATCTATCTTGACCCTTCTGTGGGTTCGAATAAACCCATTTGTGAACAGAGATGGCCCTGTGTTAGAGGTTTGTGGGTTGAATTGTGACTAGGATACTAGGAAAATAAAAATCCTCATGTTTCTCTGCTACAAAAGAAATTTATGAGATAATTGTGAAGTTACGTTACATAAAACAGAAGCTGCTGCGCCTCGTTCTAGTGAAATGTTTGGATGCACGTGGTCTGGATTCAGATTTGTTGTGGGTAGACATACAGACAGACATGAAGAAATTTTTGTGAAAGCAAGCTTTCTTTTGAGAGGGCTTGTGGTTGTTGTAGATATAAGAGAGAGGGGCAAGGGCTGGGGCTATGGGGCTGTGGGGGCGGGGGCTTGACGCATTTGTCATTTGTTTTTTGTTACATGGTTTTCTTTTTCCATTAATTCTTTTATTTATATGTTCTCTTTGGGTGTTTAGGAGTCAATCCCTTGTCTGAATTTCATGTATTTTTGAGCTGCTTCTTCATATTCATCTTCTACTGTATTTTTATGAGAGCATTGAATTATATTTATTCCCTTGTCAATAATGGGGGATCTGTATACGTGTCATGTGATGTCATATCATATCTTTGATGTTGGTTCAATGTTTTAGACTGCTTCTGGGTATGTATGTACCTTCTTGTTTTGGAACTATCAAGTCAAGTGTACTTAATAACTAAACTTCATCAGTTTACTTTATGCTTTGATTTTTTGTGATGTTTGATGAGTTGGCTTTAGAGTGCCTCTGTAGTGGAAACAAGACCATACTAAAAACTTCCATTTTAGTATCTTTACGAACATAAATATTAGAATTAATACAATTGATGGCTCACAGAAGAGACCTTGGCCTTGGTTGAACCAGTAGAAGAGAGATCTTCCCAAATAGCAGGCAAGTTTCTATAATTTCGAAGAATTAGAGGAAGAAGCATGATTTCACAAAATCTTTCCTAGTTCTAGTGGTGGGTCATACTAATATGGTATGAGGCCTAAGCTTAAAGAAGGGTCCGGAGCTGATTTAAGGCCCAAACTCAGCTAGAAAGAAGTCCGAGAGGAATGAGAGCAGGAAAAAGCGCCTTTGTCCTTGAGAATGCCCGAAGGCCCGTGTATATGCCAAAAAATTTACGAAACATGTTGGACTAAATGATAAAGAGAATGGAGGGCAGATGCTACGATCAAAAGCGAATCATGGTTTGCACAAAGATCCTTTATGAAAACGACGAGCTTTGATACCACTTGTTGAATTGCAGCGGAGATGAGTATTAGTAACCATAAAATAAAACAACATACACAAGACAAGAAAATAAGACATAAGGTTTTTACGAGGAAACCCAAAATGGGAAAAAATCACGGCCGTCAGGTCGACGAGAGACTAATTCACTACGTAACAATAAAACAACAATTACAACCAGAATATATCTCTCTCACTCCCCAATCCAATTACATTGGTTACAGTCCCACACAAGCTCTCACACACACAAACTCTCTCAATATGGTTCTCACAGGATAACAAGACTCGATCCTAAAACTCAAGATCTCCATGGTTCCCAGGCTCCCATGGGGCACCTCCCAAATCTTACCAACTAGATCTACATTGTTCTCTCAGGATATCTAATAATAGATACAAGCACCATATTTATAGCATTAGGTTACTTAGTCTCAAAGTAATCTTAAACCATTAAGAAAACCTTTTCCTATTTAGGATTCTCAAGGATCTCTTTTTCCTAATTAGAATCCACTTTAGGAAATACCGTTCCTAATCAAATATGACACTTACAAAATAGTCTTCGAGTCTTTTCCTAATTACGAACCAATTTTGGATACCGGAGTATACCCGAATTCTCGTCAAAATCCTAACAGAAAGGGCCTGCTTCAGCCTAGAACTGTTGAAATAACCTTTAAGAGCTCATAATTTCGTAGAAGTTTCTGCACAACCTGCTGCTTGAATGAGCACAATGCAAAGAGAAAGACAAGTAGAGTTCGGGAATGCATTTATTTATGGGATAATGTGATACTATGTATTAAAAAAGAGAGTATATCACCATTATTCCAACCATTATCGATAAATGCCCAATAATGATATTGATTTGTAGGGAGAATCAATAAATACCATTTAAATATGAGAAAAATGGGATTCGAAGACTTACCGAATGTTATAGAAATATGCTCTGATTCTTCAGGACCATACAAATTTAAAAGGAATATCATGTTTTTCGGACCCTATAAATCTAAAAGGGATATCCTAATTTTCGAGATATTCTGACAACAACAATACCATACCCAACTATTTAGCAAGGTAGGAATTTCAAAGCTTTCGAGAGGAATTTTAAGGGTAAAAAACTAATGCTATAAACAGGTGAATATTTTCTTAATCATCTACGCATGTGAGTTCGTTTTTGTTTACATATGTGAGTTCGTTTTTGTTTACCTAATCCTGACCTATGCTTATTTACGCTTAGAGATTGTGAATTATGTTCTTATAATGATAGCCCATAAAGATGTGGGGATTCAAGTTAAGAAAATTCTAATAGAGTAGAAATCAAACTTTCAATAGGTTTACATTTTTTATAATTAAAAAAAAAACTTTGTAGCATGTGCGAAAGTATTATTTTGATGGCTAAAGGCATGTTTAGACCCTTAAACTTGTCATCAAGTTTCACTTAACCCCTTAAACTAAGCATGATTTCACTTAGCCCCTCCAAGTTGGCAATTTGCTATGAACTCGCTCCCCAATGCTGATTTGGTATGGAGCATGAATTTAATGTGGAAGTAGGCGCGTGATTGTCATTTATTTGTGAAAATAAAAAAATAAAAAAAATTTTAAATGGTAAAATTATATTTAAATGATGAACTTATTTTGATTGTGAATCCAAAAGACAGACATCATAGTGGATTGCAGAAAAGACGGCTGAATATCTAATATATAGAAGACTTGTTTTTTTGCTATATTTGAATTGACATGTGAATTAGTATTAAACATAGATCATCATTTCTTTATAAATTTGAGATGAAAATAGAAAATAACTCTAAAATAAGAATAAAGTAGTCCAATATATGCCAAAAAACTATTACATTGATCGTTATGATGACAGTAGTCTACGTAAGTCAGAGAATACTTCAAATGCATATCGGAATGTTGAAATTTTGATAATAAAATTTGATAAGCCACAACGTATGAATGGAAAATTTTGACAATTTTAAATTTGGAAGCGCACGATTTTGAATTTGATAACCGCACAGAAAAAACCTACTTGCTTCCAGGGCGGTCTCATTTTGAATCTGAAAGCAAAGTAGCTGGGCCAATCCTCATTCGAACTCTAATCTTTACACTCTTCTTTTCTTTTATTATTATTATTATTATTATTATTATTATTTTTTTATCCCCAAAATAGAAATTATCAAGTAATCTTTTAATTGTGGAATCCTACAGAACTTCTATAAAAAATATGATATTTTATATTTCTAATTTTCCCTTTTTTAAATATATATATATATATATATATATTTCATTGGTTACCACGTTTGAACAGAAAATCTAACGTGGATTAAAACAATACATGTCAGGAGAGCGTAAATAACGCCACAAAATTTATTTTAATTAAAATGAAATTAAGGGGCGAATTCATGACAAATTGCAAACTTGGAGGGGCTGAGTGAAACCAAACTTAGTTTAAGGGGCTGAGTGAAACTCAGTGACAAGTTTAAGGAGTTAGATATGCCTTACCTTATTTTGATTCATCATTTAAAATCTGAGAGTTAAATGGTATAGAATGAGACATTAAGATGCAAATTTGGCGATACTAATTGTCTGCCATTGAAATATTAAG
Source organism: Cardiospermum halicacabum (assembly GCA_031304145.1). NCBI lineage: Eukaryota > Viridiplantae > Streptophyta > Magnoliopsida > Sapindales > Sapindaceae > Cardiospermum > Cardiospermum halicacabum. Next base: position 15,695,334 of record CM062394.1, on the reverse strand, counting down.
ACACATGAGACAAACACTTAGCTAAATGCTTAAAGGTCAAACCATTGAGTGTTAGCTTAAGTGTATGTGAACATCAATTGTGATTTATAATTATTTTTAGATCCAATTTCTAAAACATCTTTTATTAAATATATTCCAATCTTTAATGAATATCTAAAACAATTTTATAAATATGTAGGATACTTACAAGTAACCTAACCGAATTCGACATGGTTGACTTTCGGTTGACCTTCTATTTCTTGTTACATCAGTTATGTATTTGAACACTAGTTTGAATGAAAGTGATATTGTAATATTTTTAATGAATATGAAATGAGATGCATGATTATGAATTAAATGATATTTGCTTATGTGCATATTCTTAAAAGTGAACATTGCGCTTGTCTTGTATGAGATATAATCACATAATAGTTTTTATAAGAGTCCATATTATTATGTGTTTATATGTGACAATAAATTTATTGCATGATTTCAAGTGTTTGTACAGGAACAAGAATGCAAACTGGACATTGTTGCTTAATGTGACGTCAGATCCCGCCCTTAAAAGGCCTAAGGCGCAGAGCAGACCTACATCACTTGAACATGTGTATATACTATGATATCATTTAGTTATTCAATGATACCATTTGAATGACTCTTATCCATATACTATAATAATAATAATGTAAAAAATAAAACATATATTCATTCGAATTATTCATAAAATTACATTTAAGAGACGATACGAATAGTTTACTAGTTCATAACATTAGGGGTGTTCATTCGGTCCGAATCGAACCAAACTGAACCAAAATTTTGATATTTCAGTCTAGGATTGTGAGGACCGAATACCAAACCGAAATTTTAAATTCAGCTTGGTCCAGACCGAAATATTTCGGTACGGTTCGGGACAAAGACCGAAGACTGAAATATATAACTTTAAAAAAAAATTGTATATTAATTTAAGAATTTGAAAATAATTAGGTGAATTTGTAATTTATGCGGTGATGTTTACTCGATATTTAGTAAAATTCTTTTAATTTTCACAATTTATTGACTTATCTAATAATTATATAAATAAATTGAATTAAATTATTAAAAATTTTTCAATAAAACTACTAATTCGTTAATTCGGTTTGGACCAAAAAATTTTGGACTGTATCGAACCAAAGACCAAGCTTTTTCAAATGTGTGGACCGAATACCGAACCAAATTTAAAAATTCGGTTTGGTCCGGACCGAAATTTTGGTATTCAGTTTGGTCCGGAACGAAATTTCGATATTCAGTTTGGTCTTCGGTCCAGACCTAATTGTGCACACCCTTACGTAACATAGTTCCAAATTCAAATTACATAAAGTATTCGGTTTAAATTTAAACATAATTTGTAACCAAGATACATAGGTTCCCAAAGTATAATAGTTTTACGAATTTGTCTCATAAGTTATATAAAATTCATAAGTGTAAATGAAAATAAACTTGATGACCTCTAAGGTACATGTTTCATGAAAATTTTACCATATTGGTTTCTCAGTTTGCTCGATCACTTGATCAAAATTTTTATAAAAGAGAAAAGAAAAAAATAAAAGAAAAGAAAGGTCAGACCATCGATGGTGGGTTAACATTCACACTTTAGTGACAATACACATGATGCTTCTTTCCATTTAATATGTATGAGCATAACAAATGCACATTAAATAATTTATAATTAGACATGTATACATCGATAAGTAGTTTTAGACAAGTAACTAAAGTTTGGGGACACCAAATCATAACCTGCGACTTGGTCCACCCTTAAAGCCATCAGGAACTTGCTAGAGACACAACTATGACACCCATAAATGTATCAAGACTTTACTGCATCTTGGTCCTTGTCTTGGTCACCTTGACCAAGAAACCAACTAAGGCGCCTAATTATGTACAAAGAGTTTGTGGCATCTTGGTTTGTGCTTTAGTCACTTGACCAATATGCTGACTAGACTGCCTAAAAACATACCAAGAGTTTCTGGCATATTAGTCTGCACATTGGTCACTCTAACAAAGCTGTTGACCAAGACGTCTAGGAAAAAAAATATGATAGACAAAATAAAATAAAAACCAAGTTATTCATTGGTAGGCTAGTAGTTATGTTTAATTTACCCAAGGCACAATTAAGAATCAAATAACAATATTTAACCACCCTTTAGTTATTCAATTTCAATGCAATTCAATTCAACATCATGATTAAGATTATATGCCAATTCAAGTTCAAATATAAAACAAATCAAATACATTGAACACAATATGCCAGTTTAAGTAAGCACATTTAATTCTAAAGTATTAGGCTGAAGCCTCCATAAGAACATCCTCAATCTAACAATCTAATATTTCCATTAAACTGTTTTATCTTAACTAAACTAACATCCTTAATCAAACATTTACAATTTAAGCCCATTAAGACAAAACATTCTTTAATATTTTTTAGATTTACAAACCAATTCTTATTAGGAGTCATATGATGAGTGCAACCTAAATCTATCACTCAATCAGAATTAGACACTTTATTCACAACCAAAGCATTAAACATTCTAACAATCACATGCAAGTCTTCATAGAAACACATATCACCATTATTAAAGATAGTAATAGAATTAGAAGTCATGTGTTTAACTACACCATTTGACTCATCATTTTTTCTTTAAAAATAGTCTTTAACTAAATAGTTTTACTTTCCATAGTAATGACATTTTGTTACCTTTATTTTAGTTCTCATATATGCCACCGTTAGCAGTATTAGTATTATTCACATGACTTTTATTCCTGAAAGATTTATTGTCACCAGTTTTATGAACCATTAAATCTCTGATTCAGTCTTAACAATCTCCTACTCTACAACTCTAAATGTAAAAATATAAATGATTAACTTAGTAGTTAAGGCATAATTTTGTAACGTCAGTAAACTGGGTTTAAAATTTTGGGCCAATTTGGAAAATTTGAAAGCTTGATTTTCAATATTTTTCACATTGGAATAAATTAAGTATTATTAAGGGCAAAGATAAGATTAAGAAAATTATTTTGAAGTGAAAAGTCTATGATCAAAAACCTCTATTTAAATATTTTTAAAAAAATAAGCTTTAAAATTGAAATTGCTTTTTTAAATTGAAAATTAATTCAATTGGAAGCATAGAGTCCAAATTATTTTTCTATTTGGAAAATTGTAGATTTCGAGACAAAACGTCAAATTTTGGTAAATTTATCATTTTGTCACTATTAGCGGACAAATTTGGATTTTTAAAATGATGGTGGTTTTTGATTCAAAACTTGAAAATAAAATTTTGAAGAAGTACAGAAGTGTCGAAAATGGGTTTCGGTAGAAAATGGACTCGAAATTGGATTATAAGACACAACACCAGCCACTTTCACTCCCACATTTCACTTTCTTCCTCTCTCCCTCCAAATACGTTTTCTCTCCTCTTCCTTAAACAAACCCGAGTTTTCCTTTTCTTCATTAACCATACTAGTTGCCATCAACCACCTTAATAATTGCTTCATTAACCTTCAAGGAGAGTACTAATGTCACGTCCATAAGTTAGGGCTATTCGTCTACTTATTTTGAAATTTCTCATAACTTTTATTTGTTTTCGTTATAATGGTAAATTGGGCATTTTAAAAAAATATTGACTTTTTCGGTGTGACCAAATGATTTGACTAAGTTGACTTTTGGATTGGTTTTGAAAACAATTTGATATTTGAGTCAATTTTGCAATTATTTCTAATGGGGTTGTTTTTAAAAATCACATGAGACATATGGGTTGGTGGTGATATTTGCCACCCATATAAATATGAAAAGAAAGCTTTTGGATTCATTTGTCACCAAAACCTAGAAACTTGATTTCATGTGTTCTTACTTTTCTCTCAAATCAAAAAGTCACTCTACGAATTTCTAAACTCCGTTTGTCAAACTTTCACTTGGGATTTTGTGCTTGCCTCGGTTTCTTCACAATCTAGGTAATGATTTCTTTACTCTTTGATTTAAATCGATTTTATTTGATTTGGGGGTTTTGATTATAATTAGGGTTCATTGATTTGAAGTTTGATTCCAAAAATTGATTTGGGTTTTGAAACCCTAGGATTGTAATCTAGATGATTTGGGTCTTTTTGGGTTTCAATTGAAACTTTGATTTTGATTATTGTAAACCCTAATTTTCTCAATTTGGGAATTTGTGGGTTTTATTCTTGATTTGGTATAGACCAAGTTGGAGATTATCGACCGGAGTAATTTCGGTGGATTTGGATTTAGTGAGAAAGGTTAGTAGCCGTGTTTACGCCCTCACGATTGTTTGCCTTTGTCTGTTTGGATGTTTGCAAATTTGTTAATTGATATAAACTGAAATCTGATTTGATTAGCATAATCTGCTGCATTTGATATGAACTGTCTGGAAAAATTGCTGCCATTATATTTGTATACTATCTGAATATACTCTGCTGAATCTGCTGCTTAATTGTGGACACGTAAATTGATGTCCGTATTTGTCTTTTTATCTGAAATTGGAATTTTGTAACCTGTTAAAGTCCTATCCTAAGGTTAATACGATAAGACCAGCATGCTGTTAGGGAAAACTAGATGTATACATTGATGCGTGAAAGCGTATATGGCCTTGATTGCCAACCACTTTTTGGATGCGACGACATCACTTCTGGAGCTTTACTCACTGTCTGGATGCGATGACATCACTTCTGGGATCTTTAATCCATCTATAAGGGTTTAACCCTATCTGTCTGTTTATGTTCCCGATTTTGTTATTAAGTTATGGAAAGACCTGGTAAGTTAAACACCTAAATAAATTGGTAATCTGAACTCTGAGATAATGGATTCGTTCTGCTTCTGATTATGTATGTTGCCACATTTTGGTTTGATTCTTTTGATGCTCGTTATTGTCTTTTGGGTTCTAACTTTGGGTAGTGTTATTTGTGACTCCTAACTGGCTGTAAGTGCTAGGAATAGAACCAATTGGATAGTTAGACTTTGAATGGCGGAAGACATAATTTGAATTAGGCTAAAAATGTGCCCAGTGTCCGTAACCGGACTATATACCGGAATAGGTACCAGATTTTCACTTAAAAATGGGAAAACTGGACATAGGATGGTTTCTGGCCGAACTCCTTACCGAGCTGGTTACCGAAATACAATTCGGTCAGCCTTGAGATCATTAGCTTTACTCTCTCTGACGAACTCCTAATCGATTTAGCTACCGAACTGTAGTTCGGTATGAACCTCCGAAGACTGTTCAACCTCTCTGACCGAGCTCTTCACCGAGCTAGGTATCGAATTACAATTCGGCATGTCTGAGAGATTTGAAACTCTCTGATCGAGTTTCATATCGGATTAGGAACCGAACTGTCACTTAAACCTTCCTTAGAATCGTATAAATGCTCTCTGACCGAGTTACCTAGCGAATTGTCTACCAAATTACAATCGGTAAGTCTGGTAGTGCTCTCTTACCTAATTACTTGCCAAACTCTTACCGAGCTACTCTTCGATTTCAGTCTCTTTTCTGAAAATAATTTGACAACTGTAAAGCCTTTTTTAGACGGTAAATGCAATAATCTGTAATCACTTATCCTAGATCACTTAAAGATCATATTTGGGATAACTTGATTTGATAATCAACTTGTTTGCTTCTGTTTGTACCCTTTGGTTATTAACTAACTTGCAAATGTGTGTGACATGCTATCTGTTTAAAAAGACGCATCTGTGTGTGTTTGTTGGGCATTGGCTTACTAAACAGGCATTGATAGTCTGACCCTTCGTTGTTTTAATTTTTGTTTTGTATGTTTTGAACCCTTTTTGGGAATGGAATTTGCTGAGTTCAGACAGTCAGGTGGGATAGCAGGATATCATTTGCAAGTCGGCATTCAAGCATCATCTGGCATACTTTTCAGACTTTACTTTCATCTCTATTTTTATTTAGTTGAACTTATATCAGACTTTTGTACCCGCTGCATTACAGTTTTGGATATGTTTCAGAATAAGAAATTTTGAACACAGAGAGTTTATTCTCGAATTATGTTGGGTTTGTTTTAAACTAAAGGATTTTGGAATTATAAGAATTGTCTTTCAACTTTGATTCAGATTTGATATATGTTTTCTGTATATCTATTTATTTCTGTGTCTGTATGTTTATCTATCTCCGCAACGGTAGCATCCGGACTCTGCGTTCCCTTTCCTTCGGGGCGGGGGTTCGGGTGTTACAACTAATCACCCTAAGAATGTTTTAATAGCTTCAAACCCACAGTGGTAATTTTCTTCTGTCTACACTTTTAGAATTTTAATAATATTTTTTTTATCTTGATTATAGATTGATTTTTAGATTGGTTTTGAGTTTATTTGAAGCACTAATATTGTATTTTTAGCTTCTAATAGAGCTATAGGTTGAAAGTCCTAACTTTTACCATTATTGTTGGAATTAGTATTGTGTAATCTTTGAAATAGATTTTGGGTAAGAAATATTGATAAGGCTATGTTTCTATATTTTTGCTAAATAATCTCGGCTTAGTTCTAACCAATTTTATTAAACACTAATATTAATTAGATGATATATGCCCTTAATAGCAGTGGTATGTGGTGATTAAATTGTATTCGGACCTTGTGGTGATGTTTGTATGGTGTAACATGATTGTAGTGTGATATAAACGTCTTGGCGTTGGCTTATCACAAGTAAGACCCCACAAGGAGCAAACTTCTAGCTTGTGGATTAACGGATGTGAAGTTTGTATTTTCGTTTTTAGCCCTATACATTTGTTTATTATTTATTGAGGCATTGAGTGCATGTCTAATTGTATTTATGCTATGAAATCAGTTAAATAAATTAATCATCCAAAAATTGATGTGTTGAATATTCTTGCTATGATAGGGTGTTAGATCATACGTGTGATACCTATAGAATCATGCTAGGCGTTGCCCTTGGGAATTGAAGTTTTGGTGGACTAAGTGCACATTTCTTGTGATGTGATAAAATAGGCTAGAGAATTATATTTCCGTGTTTAATTCTTGCTTGAATGATATGCTTGTACCTATTATGATGAATAATGTTTGAATTGATTACCATTGGTGATTTATGATGTAAATTGAAACTTGAACAATCATAATTATCACTTAAGAAATAATTGGACAAATTTTCATTTGATGACCTTTAATGACATATTGAGCCTTAATGGTACTAACACCCTTGAAAGGTCTTGTGTTGTATTAAAAAATGATGAAAATGGAATTAGTGGAAAAATTGGTGTAACTGCCCTTCGATGGTATTGAATGAATTGAATTGATGATGGAAAAATGAGGATAAATAATGAAACTTGGTAATGAAACCAAATGTCCTAAAATTAGCTACAAGAAAGAATGAAAGGCATGCCTAAGGATTAGAAGTGTTTCGACCCATGAAGAGATAGTAACTATAGTATGGGTATATAGTATACTTATATGATAATAGCTCCGTCTTGTTTACAGGTTTACCCGTATAGGGATATTGTGTTCATAGAGAATGACGATCCACTTATGATTTGGATGCATCTTGTGGTGATAAGATCATCTTAGAACTTCAGTTAACATACGGGCTTACTCGTCTTAGGACTTTGGTCCATTTTGAATCCCGTTTTTGAATTTAAATGTATTTTTGGAAATTGGTAAATAAACTTGTTAAAGTGCTTAAAAATGTCTTGATATTGAAATTGATGATGTTCTTGATAATTGACTTGGTGATTGTCTTGAATTTGAAATTAATAGTGACTTAATGATGAATTGGCTAAATGGTAAATAAACTTGATAATATGGATGACCATGATGTTGATATTGGAATTGAAATTTAAATGAACATGCTTGATAAACAAAGATGACTAATGATCATAATTGAATAAGTATATTTAGGTGTATGACATTTCCATGTATCTCGCGTTCTTGATTCATAATTGGACTAATGGAACAACAAAAATAAATTGGAGTACTTGCAATAACAATAATTAGATGAGATTTTAGTTAAATAGAGTCAATGACATGTAATGTGCATTATCTTGATGTGTTTGTGATGATTGCTTGAATGGTGAACCCTTAGTCCAATACATTTGTCAAGTGTTATGTGATCTTGATGTGTTATAGATCAAGTTAATATGGGTTAATTAAGAACCCTAATGGTATGTCCAGTTCGTAGTTATGGAACTTTACTTTGCAAAGAACATGTAATTCTATAAAACTTTTTGGCATATTAGGGAGTTATGAGCTAAAAGCATAATGTTTTAAAAATAAATGAGTTAGAGTCTAGCATTAAGTTTTGGTGTGCAAATCGCCACATTCAAACTCACTGTTTAGGTCCAAAAATACTTTCAAATGGATTGGAATTTTATGATTTATCTTTTGAGTTGTTTTGGCATGAAAAATTGACAAAAATAAAGTTTTAGGTCCTGTGTTGTTGCACACAGTCTGTCCATGCTTTTTTATAGATTTTTATGTGAATTCACACTAAAAAAATAACTATGTGACCCAACAAGGATTTCCTCTATTCTCCATTAATATTATATGAAATTTTTCTTTAAAAAATGGATTGTGTTGCACAAAACGGGCTGCCCGTGTAGCTTGTTGTCCCTAAACTTTCTTTCTCCTTCATCGAGACTCTAATTCAGGTGTCATTTACGGCCACGCATTCTTTTTTAGAATATTATTTATTTATTATTTTTAAATAATTCACTGGGCTAATTTTTATATTTAAAATTTGAAAACTTCTTCAAGTGTTCGTCAAAATTTAGATTTGGACTAGTGAACAATTGGCCTTCATTCTCCCTTGTTCAAACTCTGATTTGAGTGCCATTAGTGGCTACAAATTAGTATAGATGTTTTTTTATGCATCTATAACTTTTGAATAATTTGTTAGATTGATTTTCCTACCAAATTTTGAAAATCCTTTAAGGTGTATAAAATATTAGATTTCAAAAATTCAAATAATACATCCGTTTTTATTAATTTGATCTCCGATTTAGTCGCTGTTTGCAACTACGAACTTGTATTAAATCAGTCTCTGTATATTTGAAAATGTAGATACATACATATATCTATAATATTTCGAGGTTTTTAACATTCTTTTACTGTACGGGAATATCTAATTTTTGGAAACTAAGTTTTCATAATTTAAGAACCAATTTTTCAATTGTCTTTAAAATCTTATGAAACATTTTTATGATTATTTTATTTTTCTCAATGAATTGAATCTCTTTTAAAAAATGAATTTTGGTTAGCAAAACACCTCTTGGAGTAAACTAAAAGGTGGAAGTTCGAAGTCTTTGATAATGTTCCCTAAAGATTTCTACCTTTTTAACCATTTGTTCACATCTTTTTCCTACCAAATTATTTTGATTATTCCAAAGAGTTAGTGGATGTCAAATATTGTTTTTGACAAATTATATATGTATATATATATAGGTATATATATTAAAATGTATTTGATCACGCTTGGGTTTTACAACTTGGGAAACCTTGTAATGATGCCAATTGATTGATTGCTTCATACTAAAGAAATGCCTTCTGTGTTTTCCTAAATAACAAAAATGTAACTTTAGGTATCCTTGAGTTGGATCATATGGACTAAGTGGGATTTGACTGCTTGTTGTCTTGATTGATTGCATGACTGAATGATTGTCGCGTGATTTATTGCCTTGAATTATTGATTGATTGATTATTTAATTAAACGATTAATTACATTGCAAGATAAACCTCCACCTTGCACTCAATTGTTTATAATCATGATGAAAATGTGATTAACCTTGATAATTGGTAAATAATGAAATGAACATGAAACTCTGATATAGCATGTCATGATTATTGCACTACATGAATGGATTCTAGGGATTGATTGTGATTGCATACTATGCCATAACGTGAGTTAAGAGATTCTCACAATAGAAATGCATGGCGTGTGTGTGCATTATATTTCAATTTAAAGGTAAGAGAATATGTGTGTGATTGTTTAGGATTTAGAATGCGAACCAAGCGTGTGTTTGAACCTTACTTTCTTCTTTTTCATTTTTTTGAAAAATTGTGTTTAAAGATTTGATCGGGCAAGGCATATGGTTCATAAGGCTCTCATGGTGATGTCCCATTGATTATGTAAATACAGACATGTATTTGAAAATTTATCATGTTTATAAATAAACTTATGATGCAATTGTAAAATGGTTATAAAATGAACATTTTATTTGATTGAAGCCTAGATAGACATTATTTATATGATTTCTAATCTAATATCCACGTTTAAAAAATTAGTATTTTTAAAGTCTTTTGCATCTATAACATAACTTGATTGACTTTTGAAAATGGTACTTGATTTGTAATTTGTTAACGTGGCGATTTGGACCACTCGCTATGGTCTCGGCCGATGCGGTGTTCAATGTACATAATTATTTAGTGAGATGAATTTCTTTACTACACCATGTGATTCCGGCAAAATATGTAAGATAATCATGACAAGATATTCATAAACTAATTTATCTTTTTTATTAGTTATACTATTTAGATCTTGGATCGGCCTTTTAAACACAAGCAAATTTTCACTAATTTACTTTAAAGGGTTAAATTTGAAGTTAAGTAGTTTATATAAACTAACCAACCTATTTTGAATATTCATTTAAGATAGTTACCTTCTAAGGCAGTACATAATTCAGATGCAGCTTTAGCACAAGTCAAAGCAGAAACAAAGGTGGTTTTTTGAAAAGGCTTGAACCTGCAGAAGCTTACAATTCATACCATTAATAACCAAAGGATTAAAGGTAGATGTCTGTATGTTCATAACAAAATCAGAAAGCTAAGATGGAGGTTTTCTGACTCTTGTGCTTGCTCTAGGAATATTTTGAATAGAATGATGTAATTCACATAGATGATTTGAATAAGTTGGATTTAAAGAAATATGCTGAGAACTTATATTGGGACTAGATACAATTGTGTTAGATTGTGGAAATAAATTTTCAGATTCAAAATGAGAAATATCATAAGAGATACGTGATTGTTGTGAAATATGATCAGCAGAACTGTGATCATTTGGAATATCAGCAAGAGAAGTACCCTCTAAAGTATGTGGATCTATTTCATCATTAGCAGAATGATCAATGATAGGTAAAGGATAGGTTATAGGTCTATTTGGTATCTTTTGAAAAGGGAATACATTCTCATAAAAGATAACATCACGGCTAACTATCACTTTGTGTGTTAGGATATCATAAACTATGTACGCTTTAAAACCAGGAACATATCCTATAAATACACACTGATGAGCCCTTACATCAAATCTCCTTTTGAGTATTGGTTGCAAAGCAAAGACAACCAAAGGATTTCAAAAAAATATAATCAGGGGTTTTATGGTGTAAACACTCAAAAGGAGATTTCCATTGAAGTATGGGTGATGGTAGCCTATTTAAGATGAAGGCTGCAGATTGCACTACATCAGCCCAAAACTTTAATGAAAGTTTGGCTTGAAACAACAAGCTTCTAGCTAGGTTCAAAAGATCCTTATGCTTTCTTTCGACTTTTGCATTTTGTTGAGGTGTGTAGGGAGTGGTTCTTTAGTGAGTAATGCCATGTTTCAAAAACAAGCTTTGACAAAAAGAACAAGTGAATTCTATTCAATTATCAGTCCTAACAGTCTTAATAGTCTGGCTGTATAAGTTTTGAATGGAAGTAATAAAATTTGTCAAAACTTAGGTAGTTTGGGATTTATGTTTTATGAAATAGATCCAAATAGCTCTAGTAGAATCATCAACAATACTGACAAAATAAGGAGAGCCATGGATAGAATAATGAGCATATGGACCCCAAAGATCAATGTGTACGAGGTAAAAAATGTTCTCAGCTTTATCAAAATTTCGAATGAAAGGTATTCTTTGCTGTTTAGCTATATGACATACTGAGCAAGGACCAAAAACATCATAGTTATTCAAAGAAATATTAGGAATATGCTTTGAAATACACCACCAGATGCATGTCCTAATCTTTGATGCCAAATTTTAAAAGATGTATCAGTAGAATTCAAGGAGATAGTAGACTTAATACAAGAGTCATTAACAATAAATATTTGATGAGCAGTCTTATTTGAAATGAAAACATTAGACTTATTACAAACAGTATTATTATCAAGAGCTGTAGAAGACAGTCTTTTAGAATTCAGATCACCACAACTTTCTTCCTTGATTTTGTCAAGAACATATAGATTTCCAACCAATCTCCTAGTAGCTATAACATGGTTAGATTGCTGCTCCTGCATTTCACGAGTGAAAGAGTGAAAAATTCATTTTATCTTGTTGTGTTTGGTCAATTTAGAGACAAATATAAAGCTAAATTTGAATTGGGAAACATAGAGCACATCTGTGAGTAATAAGTTTGGTTGTAAATGAATGTTTCCAGCTTTAGTAACAGAAAAATGGGTTCCATTAGGCAAGATAACTATGCAGGGTGTCTTAAGGCTATGCATAGAATCAAACAACTTCAAGTTTCGAGTGATATGGCTACTTGCTCCAGTATCAATTATCCATGATTCATAGTTATCTCTATTAAAAGCAGTTAAAACATAAGAATCTGTGGTATCTGAAGATTCAAGCAAATTGACCAAATTTGCCAAATTTGGATTGAGATTGTTCAAGTATTTTGCTACTTCTTGTTGTATGATTCTAGATATTTGTGATCCAGCCTCAACATTATCAGCAGACTTCCCATTGTTCTCACCAGAGTTTAGACTTTTATCTCCTATAGCAGATATGTTGGCATAGACTTTGTTATTCTTCTGATCTCTAGATCCTTTGTACCAGTCAGGATATCCCACCACTTACAAGTTACAAAAAAGAAAAAACAGATCACAAATGTATCATCTCGTATTCAGAAATGTTAAAAGATTTGAAGTTACTACCTATCACCAATATGCACATTGCTTTCTGTGAGCTAAGAACTTGAGGATTTCAAATTTAAGCATACTTGACCTGGCACAATTTTGGGATGAGTGACTTACTCGGAAGTTTTTATAAAAAGCCAAAAATTGAGCAAGATTTATCTAATAATATATCTATGGAAATTCATCTTCCTCTATCCAGCATTAATAAATAATATTCACAAAGCATCATAACTCAACATCGATTTACAGATAAGCAATTCTACCAAACTGTTACCAAAGTTGCAAAATCTTCTAGTATTCCTTAATTGGCTTTTTCTATATCTATTTCCATTTTTTTTTCCTTTTAATTTATTTTTAGTATTTTTTCCTTTTCAATTTTGTTTTCTCTAGTACCTGAAACCACAAAGTTAGAATAATTGAAAAATATCAAAAAATAAAGCATAAATAAAGTTAGGGTTTCATCAAAGTTGTCAATGGAATCTCATATTTGATTCTCAGATAGTGTTCTCATTTATATTTCATCGCTCAAGGTACTGCTCTTGGATGATGAGAATTGATATTGTCTTTTCTTCATTGGCTAGGGTTCCTGTCATCATCACACGAGGTTACACTAGCCACTTGTGAAGCTATTAAAAACACACACAAGTTAGTTAAGAACAAATAAGAAATAGAAAAGAAAACACAAACTAAAGAGACCAGAGTTTCAAAAAATGAGTGATTAAGCTTTGATACCACTTGTTGTAATGGATACAACAATAATCACTCTATCTATGTCATAAGATCACAAATAAAACCCATGGTCTGATGGTTGTAATCATGAACCTAAAAAGTATAATCCTTGAGGGTTGAGCTTAGATGCTTGATTGTATATAGTGGTGCTACTATTACAAGAAAAAGAGGTACAACTCTCTGCAATTTAAAGGAGAAGAATTAAAAAAAAGTAGAAACTAGATAACCCTAATCACAAGAGCAAATACAAGAAGAAGCGAGGAAATAAAAAGTGAGCATCCAACCTAAAATGAGAATAGAGAAATATATATATATATATATATTTATATATATGTAACATCCTCTTTTCGAGCCTATACTTTTTTCGGTATTTTAAGTCAATTTTTTATTTTGGTCATCGTTTGAATTTTCAAAATTTCAAATAGGAATAAAAAAAAATTCACTCTAAGGGCAAAATGATAATTAAAAACTATTAAATGGAAGCACAAGGTTAAATTGGTTAAATTAGAGTGTTTTAAAAAATATTTTTGTAACTTGGGATTTTAATAAAAAAAATGAGATTTTTGGGCAAAAATGGACTTTTTGAGATTTATTGAACTTTTAAAATTCAATTGAGTGATCAAGTGAGTGTAAACCATTTGCAAAATTGAGGAATATATTTTAAAATAAAAAGTAGATGGAATGAGCGAAGTGACCTGTTGGTGGACCGAAAGCCAAGCTAATGGGCCCTAAACCCATTACAGACCCAAAGGCCCATCATGACTACAAAATACCCCAAAACCTCTCTATTTCCCTTTAAACTCATTAAACACTACCAAGTACCCTAAAAACCCCACACACCCCTCTTATATACGTAAAAGCACCACTCATTCTCTTCCTTACCCAATCATCATCTTTACGAAAAACCTACTTAAAACACTTAGCACTAAGTTCCATTTACTTTTCAAAGGAGTTATGGTGACCCTCCTATCTTGTCTCTTCAACTTATGGTAAGAAATTTCAATCTCTACAATGGTTTTTATTGGAGTTTAGTTGGTAAATCTCCACTAGAGCATGTTGTAGTGCTTTAGTAGAGTAATTATGCTTCAAAATATTGTTCCTGATAGAATTAGGTCTCTAAATACCATATTGTCACTAAACCCTAGAGTAGAGACACTTGGATTGTTATTGATTGAGTTGTATAAGTATTGATTATGTTATTAGTTTGGTTAGGCGAATTGGGTGTTGGTGGAAATCGACCCGTGGAGGCTTAGCTAGTGTGTCTACGGAAATAAGGTTAGGATTCTCATTTCTGACTCTTAACTATTACTTGATGTATGTTTCCTGATTGATTCATTAAAATGGATTAATTGCATACTCAATAATATTGATATGTTAAGAATTAGAAAATATTATTTTGGATTGAGATTGATGGTAGGAAAGGAGTAATGTTTGTTGATTGGTGATAAATTGGTAGTTATGCTATGATGATGTGAATTCATGACTATATGGAAGTATAAGTTTCTTGAAATCTCATGATTGTGCTATTGTTGATTATTAAGCCCTTATGATGAGAAATTGAGTATATTGTAGTTAAATGATGAGAATTGATGATATTATGATAGGGTACTTCAATGAGGTTATTGAATATTATAAAGAAATAAAAAAAAAAGTAATTACAATTTGTTGAATCACATAAATGAAATAGATTACTTTCGGTTTGGCTTGATATAGAGAAGTAGTGGCATGCCATTAGGGAAACTGAGATATAGCTCAACATATGTACTGTATGTGAATCATGGTTAAGAAAACCAAATTTATTGAATTGAACACGACTTCTATTGGGTGTGATGACACCACCACCTTTCGGCTTATTGTAAGGAATCTAAATGTTATTATTCGGCTCACAAAGGGGTATAACCTGTTCAATGGGTTTGGTCTTCAGACCCTATTGTGAGCCTAAATCCTTTTATTGGCATTGCCCTTATTGCTCCCATTTTAACTATAGAAGTTAGAGTAATAGGCAATTGATAAAAACTTGATAATTGTGTTCATTGTTTGATGATTGGGTGATTTGCATGTTTTGTTAGTCTTGAATATTATTTGGATGTCCAATTGTGATGAAATGACCTTAATTATCTAATTGGTTGATTAAACATGGTTGGTTTTTATTGAAATATATGTTGGGTAACTTTTGGCAAGCTCACAAAACCATTAGATACTATACTCATAACTTGTTGGGGGCGGGGTTTGGGTTTGAATGTTCTGTTTTTGGTCATTTGATGTACTGAGCGTCTTGGTCAGTTCTTGGTCAGGCATAGCAAGGCGCCAGACAAGATATTGGACAAGGTATGGGAAAAGGCATAAGATACTCTCGGTACACGTCTAGGCATCTTGGTCGGCATCTTGACTAAGACACGGGCCAAGTTGTTAGGGACTCTCGATATGCTTTTAGGCATGCTAGTAAGTTGTTTAGTCTTATGGGTCAAGTTGCCAGAAGCTCTCTGTACTATTTTTGGCGGTGTGGTCAGCGGCTTGGTCCTATAGAAAAGGTGTGGAGAAAGATGCCATGAAGTCTCGTTACCGATTTCGGCGTCATAGTTAGGGTTCTAACGACCTGGTCAAGGTTACCAGGGTGCGGACCTACGTGCCAGATACATTTTTGTCTCCAAACTCTGATTTCTTATGTGATATTGATTCTAATAATTTGACGATTAATGTTAGGAAAGTCCTAAGTGCATTTGTGTGCTCATACATGATTGAATTGTAATAAGAAGCATGTTGCGTGTGTATGTTGGAGTATAAGAATGTTAACCATGTAACGATAGCTTGACGCTTTCCTTTTATATTTTTGCGTCTTTTTCTTATACGTGAAACGACATATGATTGAGCGAGTTAAATCATATTGCATCAAGTTTCAAATATACTTTAAGATTATCTTTTTGTTGGTCTTTTCAAATTATAAATGTCTTTTTATGAATAAATATAAACCAAAAGAATTTGTTACTTTTATCTTCAAAATAAATGTTTAAACTTGAGATTTGATACTGTAAGTACTTTGAACTACTTTTTATTTTAATATCATGATATGATTTGGAACTCATGCTTACTATCATGAAATATTGGACTTGAAGTTTATAAAAGAGTATTGACATATTTATATGTTTGTCCATTGTGTATGGATATATGGATGTATCTATAAATTTAAGTGTACTTAATGTAGCGCTCCCGCCACCGTGGTTCAGATCTATTATAAGCAGGGGTCAGATGCTACAATGTATCTTGGATTAAGTATAGGTTTGGGGCTGCTTATGATTATGAAATAATCATTTATTGGGTGATGAAATGTCAAACATACCCTTCATCCATACTAAATTTACATTCGTACATTATTGTTCTATATGTAAATTTAGGATGAAGGAGGAACATGTTTGAAATTTCACTACACTATAAGTAATTATTTTACAATCACAAGTAGTCCCAAAAATATACTAAGTTAACATGATCGAATTGAATTGAGTAACCTATAATTTTATTTTATTATTTTTTATTATTTTATTATTTTTTATTTTTTTAATATAGCTTAAAGCCTAGAGTTCAAACTATAACGCAGAGGCCTCGTAATAAACCACCCTGGCAGGAGCAGAAGCTTAATAATGGAGGGAATAGAAATCTTAGAAAAAACAACGATGAGAGTTATAATAGGGTCAATTCATATATAGAAAACTAAGTAAGGATAGAAGATAGTCAAATATTGCTTTAGATAGTTTTGACCAAAAACTTCATTCAAAATTAAGGAAATACTTGCGGGAGAAGTCGTGATGCAACTTTTACCAAAGTCCATTTTCTGGTTCAAAGCATTTTGTGGGACCCATCAGATTAACTTCTTCAATTTTCAAGACTTGCATTTACAGCAATCTATTACACTTGTTTTTATATTCTTCTTCATTAAGAAATATAACTTCAATCACTAACCCCAATATAATAAACAAAATTGACATTACCCCGTATCTATTACACTTGTTCAGAGCAACAGCCTTGCGGGTTCTGTATAAAATAATAATAATAGCAAGGACACGGTGCGTACGTGTTCTGTAATCAATGGCGAAAAGGAAGAAGATGTTGGTGGTGGACATGGACATGGCCGTGGCTGTGGCTGCACAACAGCTGATGATGCTAAGTGACGACGATTGCAACAGCTATACCAAAGAGGAAACTGAAGATGAGGAGGCGGCGACATAGGACCATTGATAGTATTTATCAGTCCACCCAACCCATCTTGGTCTCAATATCACTTCAATTGTTTGAATCGCTATATTGAAATTTGTATGATAGCTGTTGGATGAAAGTTGTTATTTGCCATCTTAATCTCTTCTCTCTATATAAAACAAAGTCCTCCGCCAGCTGACGGCGGATGCTCCTCTTGGCTTTCCCTTCTTTTGTAATGGGTTTTGTTTGTTATGCTTATCAACGGATTCCTGTACTGGTCATCTTTAAGTTTTTGATTTTTTTAAAAATAATTATTTTAATAAATTAATTCTAATTTAGTATATTTAATTAATAGAATTAATATATTTTTTAAAAAATTATTTATTGGTTTTGTGGTGGTTACTAATTTTGATGATTTCCAAAAATTTCGAATTCAATACTTACGGTGAGATTTGCGGAATGCTTTCGGTTGTATTTACGCTGAAAATTTTCTTCCTCTTTTCTTCATAAGATTTATACTAGAAGTGAAAATTTACTTTTGTTTAATTTATTTAATATATTTCTATATGTCTTTCAGTTTTTACTTTTTTTTTATTTTTTCTTTCATCGAAAGAATCCTTCTTTAAGGACTTAAGAGGAAACTAATTCTAATTGTCATATATGTATTTCACATTTTTAATCAATAAAGTTTATATTATTTAAAAAAAAATAAATTTAATATCCATTGATTCAATTGATTAGCCTATATATGAGTCTTGCATACTATTACTATTATGATTTTGAGATAAAGTTACATAAACCAGAAAACTTTAAATGAATAGGCTGCTTTAGTTTTTATCAACCAATTCGTAAAAGTTTCAATTCCCTTATTTAGTGGTTTGATGGTGGTTGTTGTTTTCTGATGATTTAGGAAAGTTTAAACTTCGGATCTAATACGTGTCTGAAGATTGAGGATTCTTTTTAAAGCTTATATTAGAAGAAAAAAATTGTATCTGTTTGATTTGTTGGATGTATTTCCACACGTCTTTCATCTTTTAGTTTTTTTTTCTTGAAAAAATCTTTCCTCGAGGAAACTAATTTTAATTGCCCTGTATGTATTTCACATACTTAATCAATAAATTTTATATCATCTTTGAAAAAAAAAATCTTAATATCCATTAATTCAATTCAATTGAATAGTCAATTCAGGAGCCTTGCCTACTATTACTATACTATTACGATTTTGAAATCGACTTGCATGATTTTTTTTAAGAACTTTAAATGAATAATATGCTTTAGAATTTTAAAAGATTTGCTAATTTTAGGGTTATTTTCATTTTTGTTATTTTATAACTTTTATTTACATCATATAGCCCAACTTTAAAAATTTTACAAAAATAATCTTTCAAACTTTCACTTTTCAAAAATGAACCAAATTGACTATTTTATGCTTATGTGAAGATCTTTTACACTGATCTGTAAAGGTGTGAAGATGTGAAGGTGGTCTGTGAAGAGGACCTTCACATATATGATGGTCTATTTTTGAAAATCAAAGTTTGAGTGGTTTAAAAATAGAAATAAACTTCTATTGGTTTAGTTTTGAATTTTTAAATTTTATTTGATTTATTTTATATAATTTTCCCCCAATTTTATATAGAGAAATATGAGATGATAAGGGAAAATAATGACTTTAATTTCTCATATTTGAAAGAATAAAATTAGTTATTTCTTGCTTGTAAAGTTACACCGTTTATCCCTATATTTATTTGTCTTCAAGATTAAAGTTTTAATACTTGATATACAAGTGCATCACTCAATCAGAGTAGATGTTAATGGGGGGAAGTGGTAGGTGCAATATTCATTGTCTCTTAAATTATTTTGAATATTTATCGAAGCACAAATTGAATTTTGCAAAGATTGGTAACACACCTCTTATTTATCATTCATTGCTCTCGTGTAACTCATTGCATCACTAAAATTTGGTGGATTCAATTCAAATTTTATAGGTCCAATCAACATAGGAGTAAAATGATCAACTTATATCAAATTCGGAACGAACTTATGTTCTTTTCATCCATGTGGGTGTTGCCATTTTCATTTGGCAAATGCTACCTAAAATCAAAACTTTTTTTTTTTTCATCTTCTTTGTTCAATCAGTTTCTAAACATTAATTCCAACTTATATGTGAAATGTTTGTAATTTAACATCACATTTATTATACTTATTTATTAATATTATTATTTTAAAATTTTTGTCTATGTTGAGCAGATTCGGTACTCCCGTTTTAGGGTTTTAATTTGTCGATCGAGTCATAAGACGATTTTTTAATATAAAATAATAAACTGAAATTTATCTAAAAAAGTATTATATTTTAAAAACTATTTTCAAAGTCCTACTAAATTAAAATTATTATTATTATTAAAAAAAATTCATTTAAATTATTAGTACATCCGTAAGATATTATTTATATCTTGAAAATATTTAGCCATTTCACCAAAATCATACTTAAATTGTGTTAAGTTGAGTGATAAAAACAAACAACCCCATATATTTGACTAAATAGAGGAATACTTAAATACGTCTTTCACTTATATAAACACCAATCTGAAGCAGGAACACCCTTATAACAATAGTTGAAGTCAAATTATGCTCAAAATTGAATCTACTTATCATGGATATTATAGCAAATAATAACTTGTACGATATGGTTTTGTCGATCCTATAGGTATACTAATATGATCAATAATCATGAATGCAGTAGAAATAAAGTTTGAGCAATTACGGTCAATTGGTCGAAATCGGATCTTT
Organism: Cardiospermum halicacabum; assembly: GCA_031304145.1. Classification (NCBI taxonomy): domain Eukaryota; kingdom Viridiplantae; phylum Streptophyta; class Magnoliopsida; order Sapindales; family Sapindaceae; genus Cardiospermum; species Cardiospermum halicacabum. The sequence goes on along the minus strand of CM062394.1, from coordinate 15,674,758 downwards.
TGGAAACAACTCACTATCCACCAGTTAAAAACTCCAATCGATCTTCTCGAATACGAATGCCTTCGATTCTTGGAAATCTCTCAGAGTCTCACTTCACAAACACTGAGTGGAGAGGACACTATTTATAACAGTCCAGAACTAGTTTACTTTAACTAAAACTGATTTGAATTCAAATAATTGAATTCTTATCAGATATCATCTTACTTATCCATTACTTAATTGACAAGTAAGGGACTTGGATTGGACCTATATTTAGTGGACCAATCATCCAGACCCAATAGCCCCAACCCCACTTCAATATAAGACTTGGGCCGGTCCATATAAGACCCCAAGTCCAACAGGTTTATACTAGGCGTAAGGGTCTTAGGAGCCCCTGAACTTTATTATATTTTCCAAATTAGTCTTTAAACTTTACGGTGAGTCAATTTAGCCTCTCAACTTCTAAATTGTGTCTCAATTAAGCATTTTTGCTTTTAATTTTTGCTGATGTGGAGGCTGATCTGACATTAAAACAATATTAAATTCAAAATGTCAATCAAGTCATCCACATCAGCGAAAAAGGCTTAATTGACACAAGATTTGAAAGTTAAGGGGTTAAATTGACTTTTTGTAAAGTTGGAGGGTTAACATGAAAAATATAGTCAAGTTTAGGGACTTTTAAGATTTTTATGCCTTTATAATACAAAAATAACTTACCTAGATGAAATTAGACTACCGATCTACGTATTCATACAGATTATACAAAATTATTTATTTTAATTATTTTTTATATTATAATATATATATATTCTACGTGATGATTTATATGAGTGTTAAATTTATTTATCTTATTTAAATATTATAAAATTTCTACATTAAGAATAATTGAATATAGCTGCTATTTATAAAATATTTAAATATTTTCATAATATTTTTCTTTAAAATTATGGAAGTAGCTTATTATTAATAATACTTTAATTAATTAATGCTCGTGTAAAAGCAAAGCATAATAATTAATTAATTAATTACATGGAATTCTGTAAATTCTTGAATATGTGATTTTGGTCCAGAAATGCAATAAACACCCAAATGTTGAAAGAGTCCATCAAAGGTTGGCTTACGGAGGTCCAACCAGGCCAATCAAAGACCCATAATCCTTACTTGATTGTTGTGCTTTAATAAATATTTTAAATTTAATGATGATAAAATTAAAAACTGGTTGGTATCTTTAGTTTTTTTTTTTTTTTTTTTTTTTTTTTTTTTTTAAATTAAAAGAAAAATATATATTTTAAACTCAAATTAATTTTTTTGAAAATAATTTATTATTATTTTTTTATTTTTATAATTTTTATAAAAATAGATAAGATCTGGAAGGAAAAAAAACTGCTTTCTTATGTCTTGCTTTTTGGTTTAGCAAGTAAGACTGTCAAGGACTTAGAAAGACTTATTTCAGTTGGTTTAGGGGTTAATTTGACATAAGAAATTCCAAAATCCCAAACAACAACAATAATTCCATTAAAAAAATATATCCAAAATCAAATATAGCATTTACATTTCCAAATTGCAACAACTAACCAAGTATCCAAAAGACAATATCTCATTAATAGTTTGTAATTCCAAATCTAGCATAGTTCGAAAAACCACTAAATGTCTAAATAACGTAAAATATGCGGATGCCATATGCATGCTCGTGCTCCAGATGCGATAGTCATCTCCTAATCGATCGATGTACCTGTACCTGTTCAGGGATTTCCACATAACAGAAGACATAGAAAGAAGAAGAAGAAGAAGAAGAAGAAGAAAGTACAATGTTAGACTACAAAGTCTAGTTTGCAACTCAAGTTCCAAACAGCCACACACCTGATCAGTCTAACATGTTGGAGCACACAATGCAAGGCTCTATGAGTTAGCCAACATACCTGTATGATTCATTTATCATATTTAACAGTTTAGGCTATACTAATAGAGGTCCTATGTATTAGATTAAAGGTCTGATCAGGTCCTAGCATTTACTGTGTAGTTTTTAAGCGAAAACAGTAACATACAACATGCAAATTACATGTCCACTTTAGTATTACCACTTCAATCATCAAACAACAGTTTTGCCAACCTTTACAGATATCCGATTAACACCAGACCTATCACAGAATTACCAAGCAGCAAAACATATTCCAATTTAGTCAATTAACGATTAATGCCTTAGTAGCTATATATAGAAAACGGAAAACAATCAAATATCACATATATGGCCGAAGCTCCTGTATGGCCAAAGCCGATCACATATAAATATTGGCACTTCAAACTGGTTAAGTCTGTTATTTCGAGGTACCTCTATCCCTAGGCATGCCATGGATTCTACTATAGATTAACCTAAGGGCATTTATCCATTAATAGTGTTCAGTTTATTTCAGAGTTACGCTCAGATCATCATCCATTTAAAATAGTATTATATTAATATCATTTTTATTTTAGGTTAAATTCCATTGTAGCATATTACAAAATACAATTTATATGCTATCGATACTAGGGTCGTCTAGACAGCAATACTAGGGTTCCAAAACAGATTCCACAATGACACACAATAGTAATATGCACAACAATCAACAACCAGCACCAAATATGTAGGACACAAAATGAGGTACTAATCTATCCTCCGACGAATAAGCAATCGACAGAGTCCTCACTCCTCGTCCTAGTTCGTGACTTCCACTGTACCTTCCGCTACAATCAGAGCGACCAAAACGCGAGTTAGTGCAGATTCTGAAACCCTAACAGAACAGTGACGATTAGAGACAATTTGAAAAACCCTAAAACCTGAATCCTACAATCAAACTAACTTACCTTTACAGACACGAAGACAAAACAAATTCTATTACCCTTCTGCGACGACCACCAGTTGAACTCACCCAAATTGACGATTTTGCTCTCAAAACACACTCTCTCAGAATTCCTCTCTAATTCGTATAAAGGCACAAATCTGATTGCTTAGAGTTACAACTTAGTTTATATACTCGCGAACAATTCCCAATACCTCCCTATAGTATTAGGAAATTCCAATAACTGACACAAGAAGGTAAAATGATGCAAAAACCCCCATATAATGTTTAACTGGAACGGATAGCCCTAATCCAAGGGAACGGAAAGGCCAAATCTCAAATAAAGAGAAAGATATAATATTATTGCTAGACAAGGTTTAGAATAACGTAAGACATTTCTGTAGTGCGAAGGAAACCAAAATAAAATAGAAATCCTGCTGGAATCAGGGACCCAAAAACTAGCAAAAATAAAAAAAAGTCTGAATTGACACCTAAAACAATTCGATTTGAGCTAGTTAATTGTGCAATAGGGTATTCGGCATCATGTTGCAAGCTGAAAAATTGTCCGTCTCACACTTCCCTTTCCAGAAAGTTATTGCATGCCCCAAACGGGCAAGAAACGATTTTTCTAAGTCTTACACAAGTTGCCTCAAAATGATTTAGAAATATGTCAAATTAACCCCTAAACCAACTAGACCAGTTTTACTTGCTTGCTTTTTCTTATGTCTTGCTTTTTGGTTTAGCAAGTAAGAGATAGAAGTGAGATAGCAATAATGGTTGCTCTAATATGATGAGGAAAGGATGAAATATAGCGGGAATGAAAGGAGAAAAAGAAACAGAGGGAATGAAAGCAACATGTCGAGTGAAGAAGATGAAAGAGATATTGAAGATTACATAAGCCTAGATAAATCACTAGGTACCGTCAGTACTCAATGAAGAGAATGAAAGTCATAGTAGGAAATAAGCGAACAAAAGCAATAGAGGAAGCAAAGAAGAAAAAAGCGATAATAGGAGTCAAGGGAATGAAATTACATTAGTGACAGCACACAATTACGTAGGGACACACATAAAAGCACTAGTGGCAGTGAAGGAAACTAGAATACTCTCTATTTAAAGAAATATTAATTTTGAGCACTCAAGATGTAACATGTACTGTTTATCCCTAAAGGAATTTTAACGAGGTCATTTGATAAAAAAAAAGTTTCAAATTTCTATATGAAATATCAATTTATGCATGGTTATATTGTACGGATTATACAAGCTTGCTAACGAAAAGACTAAATTAAGAGTTTGTATAGAGATCGAACATCCAAACAAAAATTATAAGGCCCGGGTAAAGCCTTTGGTACCAGCAACTCACATGTTTACAAAAGGGATTTGACCGAAAATAATCTTTGAGATAGTAAATTGTTAACACAAACACAGTTTCCAGAGAAACATATGACCAATGTAATATTAATTATTTCACACACAATGCTAATAAAGGATGGATAGCATCCCTAGTGCTCTAAGAGCTCGGACAGGCTTCAACACTTTGCGCTCAGATGCTCTCCTAGTGCTCTCAGGTGCTTCTTCTCGCTCTTGGTGCTCTATGTGCGTATACTCGCTCTTAGTGCTCTATGGTTTTCTAGGGCTCGAACAACGCTCCCTGTGCTACTAACACTCGACTGAGCTCCCCGCGCTTCCAGCTCTCAAACATGCTCCTAGCGCTAGAAAACAATTAATATTATATTACCTTGTGTCGTATGCTTAGCGGACGCATACTGGGGAATGGATGTGGATTAGCATGAAAAAAGCATCCTCCACGTGTGATTATCAACAAAAAACATCATGGTGGGGATTCACAAGAAAAGTGTCCACATGCATGGAAGTCAACATAAAACATCAATTTTGGGATTCGCTCGAAAAAGCATCCCCACACATGAGTAACAAAATTCGGGTCAAGCCCTTGATATTGACAACACAATATTAAACGTAGGATTCTCCTAAAATAATTTTTCCACAGATGAATTAATGCAAAGGTAAATTCGAGCAAGCTTTCGATCTAAAATATCGTACACATTTATTCATGTATGAGATATTCTGCCAATAAATTTTGGAACTATATCCGATTTCGAGTGCTCATTTATGGTATGAAATTATAACCATTTGAGCATGAGAGCTTGTGTCATGTAATTTTGAACCCTATATAATTCGAGCACTCATTTATGATTGAAATTGTATCCACTTATGAAAAATTAAATGTAACAAAATTAGAGTCAAGAATTTCGAGCGCTGCAAATTGAGTAATAAAAATTTCTATCATATGAATTGTGCTCATTTATGAGTGGAACATGTTTATGTTATAGAGCTTCGAGCTCAATGCCACTTTAAGTGTATCCAAGTAGTGGAAATTCGAATAAACAATTTTAGCATATGAAAGTGTGCACATGAAAACTTGTGCCATGAAACTTTGAGTACATATGAATTCAAGCGCATTAGAACGAGAGTCAAGAGTTTCACATAACTTTTTTCATATGTATAGTTTATGGAAATTATAATTCCTTAAATACATACATAAATATGAAGAAAACAAGATCTTTCACACACAAAAGAAGTGTAACAAATACTCCAACAAGCGAAAGAAGTGCTCCAACAAGTGAAACAAACTCTTACGAGCAAAAAAAGCTTCTACAAATGAAGCAAGTCAAATTGTTAATAACGTGAGAAAGTTTGAAATAAACACATGCAATGTCATCCCTAAACGAGTTTAAGAATAACATTGTGGGATTATGTAGTAGGCCAAATAAAATAAGTATTTATATTGGCATGTGGAGCAGCAAATAAGAGCTGGGCTGATGGCAAAATTTTGTGTTGTTGACATAATCTTCTAAAATCCACGTCTAATTGTAGTTTTAAGATATCGTCTCCATAGGGATTGTTTATTTTTGGAAGAAAGAATTCAATCAATATTCAAAATGAATTGTTGAAAGAATTATTTAAAATTGTTGAAGACTTGAAATGAATCAGAGGAATTTAGATAATATTTTGACAGTTCAGTGACAGAATTAGAGTCAAGAATTTCGAGCGATGCAAATTGAGTAATAAAAATTTCTATCATATGAATTGTGCTCATTTATGAGTGGAACATGTTTGTGTTATAAAGCGTCGAGCTCAATGCGACTTTAAGCGTATCCAAGTAGTGGAAATTTGAATAAACAATTTTAGCATATGAAAGTGTGCACATGCAAACTTGTGCCATGAAACTTTGAGTACATATGAATTCAAGCGCATTAGAATTGAAGTCAAGAGTTTCACATAACTTCTTTCATATGTATAGTTTATGGAAATTATAATTCCTTCAATACATACATAAATATGAAGAAAACAAGACCTTTCACACACAAAAGAAGTGTAACAAATACTCCAACAAGCGAAAGAAGTGCTCCAGCTAGTGAAACAAACTCTTACGAGCAAAAAAAAAAAGCTTCTACAAATGAAGCAAGTCAAATTGTTAATAACGTGAGAAAGTTTGAAATAAACATATGCAATGTCATCCCTAAACGAGTTTAAGATTAACATTTTGGGATTATGTAGTGGGTCAAATAAAATAAGTATTTATACCGGCCTATGGAGCAGTAAATTAGAGCTGGGATGATGACAAAATTTGTGTTGTTGACACAATCTTCTCGAATCAACATCTAATTGTAGTTTAAGATATCGTCTCCATCGGGATTGTGTATTTTTGGAAGAAAGAATTCAATCAAGATTTAAAATGAATTGTTGAAAGAATCATTTAAATTGTTGAAGACTTGAAATAAATCATTGGAATTCAGATAATATTTTGACAGTTCAGCAATAGAAAGTATGAAAAACTAGTATTGGAAATAATTGTTTTGATTGAAATACAGGTGGATGATGAGCTTGAAATATGATAGTAAATTTGTATGAATTCGGTTAATTTTTCTTAAGTAATGCACATAATTGAGACACTTTTGCTTATTTTCTGGTTTAAAGCTTAAAAATGGAGACTAAGAGGACAAAAAAAAGGTTTTGGATAAAAAAGGAATCGAAAAGCGGAGGAAAAGGGTATGGAAGCAGGTAATCGAGATGGATCCCGAATTTTCTACCGTACTACAATTCGGTAAGATGGGTTTTGCTGAAGAAACCTCCCTGGTCGAACTTCTTACCGAATATAGTTAGGTGTGCGCAGAACATTGTAGAAAACCTCCCTGGCCAAACTTCCTACTGAACTCAGTACCGAATTGCAGTTCGGTATAGCAATTGAAGACAAATTAATGCTCCTTGGCCGAACTCCTAACCGAATTCAAGACCAAACTACAGTTTGGTAGGATCTTTAAAAGAATGAAAACCTCCCTGAGCAAACTTGTCATCGAACTGACTACCTAATTACAGGTTCGGTATAATCTAAGAAGAAATATTGCAAGCTGAAACTGAACTAGTTACCGAATTACAGTTCAGTAATAGTGCATTTACGAGACTTTTGTATTTTTAGAGCCATTTCGAGTATGATTTGAATTGTATGATAAATACTCATCTTAAACTATTAGAGAAGAATTTTGGATCATTTTTGTAAAACTCTTACACACATAAGAATTAAGTAAGATTAGAATTCATTTGTGTTCTTCAATTTCTCTCAAATCTTCAAGTGTGTTCCAAGAGGAGAAGTGTAGATTGGAGTTCAATTCACCAAGACCCAAGGATTCAAGCTCTAGATTCATCATCTCCATTATAAGTTCCATCTAATCTCTTACTTTTACTTCAATCTCTAGAGTTTTGATATGGTTATCTTGTTGAATTGTGATTATATTAGTTTAGCTATGCTAAGCCAACTTTGTAGTGGTTGAATACTTGTGGATTTAGATAGATCTTGTTATTCTTAAGCTTTTTATGTGCTTTAATGGTGAATTCTCTAAAATAGCATATTTCGTGTGTTAATTGCTTAGTTCATTTAGTGAAAATCAAGTAATAAATAGATTTAATCTTGTTTGATTGATTGAAACTTTACACAAGCTAGATATCTCCCCTTTCTTGAACATCCTCTTGTCGGCTGCTTAATAATCATACAAGAGTGACAATCAATACCAAACCAAGACAAAAGCCATTTAAAAACCTTTATCAAACAATTACAATACTATTCAGCCAAAAATCAAGAGCATAACTAAAATGATCCATGACAATAATTACCTAGACTCCAATAGTAATGGATACCATCAATAATTTTAGAAATGACGTGAATAGAGTGATAGAGGTTTTTATTACCTTGTTGAGAGAGCTTTAAATCACTAAAAAGCAACTAAGAACCTTGATAGAAATTGTTGGAACAATTAATTAGAGGTTTTACAGTGGTTGGAGATCATTAATTGAAGAAGTTGTGAAAGTTAAGGTTTGGTTATGGAGAGAAGAGAAAAACATAAAAATGGAGTTGGAGGAGAGAGATGAGAGTTGAGGGGGAAATGTTTGGTGGTGATGTTCTATCGTTACATGACATCTAGTGGGCTTAACTTTTGATTGGGCCAAAATTGAGTGTGATCCAATTCCGAGTCCAATTTCCACCAGGACTCATATCGCAACTTTAATAACTCTCGGAAATTTATTTTCATGTTTTAAATAAAAGAACATATTATTTTCAAAAATCTGAATTTTCCGCTTAAAAATGGTAAAATTGTCATTTTTATCAAAAATGAGATTTTAACACAAATATGCTACTTTTTTTTGGATTTAAAAATAATTTTGACTCTAACTTTCAATTTAGTCTAGCTACCAATAATTCATTATGCCAAGTTTTTAAATACTCCCATTTATTCCGATATGAATTTTAATAAAAGTATAGAATTAAAATAAAATTGTGAAAATTCTAAGAAATGGGCTTTTTAAAGTTTAAAATACAATTATAGGCTTGTTTTGAAAAACATACAAAAACAGGCTTTGTAAAGTTTAGTTTTCACTCCATAGGCCGAGTTTCCAAAAATACCCCTGAAACTTTACAATTCACAGATGCTGTGAATTATGCTCACAGTCTGTGAATTACGCTTACAGCTGTGAATGACCTATGGAGTGAAAATCAAAGTTTAATTTTGCAAACTTTTCAAAAGTGGCCTATAATTGTATAGTAAACTTTTGATGGCCTAGAAATCCAATGGACTCAATAAAATTAAAAAACACTTAAAAATATTCAAAATAATTAACGAAAAAAGTTTGGGCCAAATTTCAGATATTACATTTTTAACTTAAAGGCTCAAGGTTTGGCTCATCTAGGCTCGGGCTCAACTCGCCAGAAGCTTGTTCCAACCCGAGCTTTAAACAAGTCAAGCCCGAATCATTCGCGATTGGCTTGTATTATAGACTGTGAAAATATACTCTCAAGGGTCATATACTCTCAAGTCTATCAAAATCGACTTTGTATTATAGACAGTGATATTATAACGAAGATAATTGAATGGTCGGATGGTTTGAAGTTGTTATCTATATTACTAATGTGCACATTACTTTTTCAGATTTAGAGTTTGAGAATCTAAGAAGTAAAGAGAGGCTTTTTCTAAAAGCATGCGAGTGAGAAAAAATAATTTTAGAAAGTTTTGACGTGGTTTGTGGGACTAGTAGGCTACTTGAAAATTATTTAGACAGATAACGATGCCTTAGAAGGAAGGGTATTATCGGTAATGATCCATTTGCAAGGAAGGGATGTTAAGCTCTGCCTGTGATGGATTCTTCGTTTATTATTTACATAATTTTATTTTATTTTTCCACTTACTAGTTAATTCTCTTGAAAATAAATTATTGATCTAGTTTTGCTCATAAAACCATGTCATTTAACATTTAAAGGATGTTATATACTCTTCCTTTGATATTACTAACAATAATATATATATATATATATATATATGTGTGTGTGTGTGTTTTTCTTCCTATAAGAGTAGTTTTTCTTAAAAGAAAGTGTACTTGAGTTGGAATAATTTATGGATAAGTAAAAAAACATGGTGAAAAGTTTAGTAGTGTTTTGTAGTGATAGTTTAGTAGCCTAAAAATCATTTAGATGGATGACTACCTCTTCACAAGGGATGGGCATTATACCCCTTCACTAGAAAGGGACATTATATATACAAAGCAATAGTTTTCTGCTCCCTGAAGACAAACCATACTAGAAAGCTTAGGAGGGTTTGTGGGGCTACTAGTCGATTTGAAAACTTCGCTAATGAATGACAACCTCTTCACAAACGAGGGCTGTTACATACATAAAGTACTAGTTTTGAATAATAAGATGATTGAGAGTGAATATATGATAAGATAGTTGAGATGAAATATATGGATTAAAAGTGGTAAAAGAATTTGAATAAAAAGATGATTAAGGGGGAATATATGAATTAAATTGATTAGACGATAAGTTTAAATATTTGAAAATTTGTTTTAGGGATGGGAGAAATGAGATAAATGTATATGCAACAAATTTATGAAGACATTATATCCATTTCTTTCTTTTTTTTCTTTTAAGGTGAGGTTAAGAATCTCAAAACATTTGAAAGTCGAATAAATATTTACTTAAGAGTAGTAAAGATACCACTATAATGAAAGTTTTCATATAAAGTAGATGAACATAAAATTGGCCTACATTAACTAGGTAGATAAATTGTACTATTCAAAATCTCTTTCATAATCATACTCCAACAATTCTACATCATATAAGCTAAATAGCTTCAATGGTATAAGATTTATTGCATTAGTGAAAAATAATTAAATTCAATTTCATCCATAATACTAACTCTACCCTAAGAGATTAGGATAGAAACCAAATAAAAAATTAAGAAAATCAAATGTTATATAGTATAAAAACACATTAGTTGTACTATTATAAAATCTAAATTAATGGAGAACAAAATAATAAGTATGATTTACGTGTAGGGGTATGAGATAACATCATAATAACATAAAAGATTCACATCTTAATGTTGATAATTTATCAAATCTTTAAAGAGATAATATATTTTTAGACCCTTTAGGTTTTAATAATTATTACTTAGAAATTTTCAACTTAGTGAGTTTCATTTAAACCCTTAAAGTTGTTAGTCATCAATCATGTTAAACCCTTGAAGTTATCAGTCATCAATCATTTAGAATTTTTTTTTTCCCCGATATGGAAGACCCCTATCTTTGATTGTTAGAATTTCACAAAATTATCCATATTAGTAAAAAGAAAATTGTTCAATTGTATAGGTTCTGACAATTTTGAGAGTTTAACACAAACTTGTAGACTTGAAAGGTCTAAATGAATAATCGTTACAAGTGAAAAGGTCTAAAAATGTATTATCTCAATCTCTAAACACTAATAAAATGCATAGAACCATTTTGTAAGTTCAATCTTAAAATTAACTGATAAAAATAGATTCAGGTTATTTTAAACATGATTCCATATGCCTCATATTATAATTTTAATTTTCTACTATCCAACAATCTTTTACAAAGAAATAAAAATTGGAAAAAACGTAAACGAGATCATTGACGAAATCTAAACAAGATCAAAGGCGAAATATAATGGAGACTAAATGCAAAATCTAGTATACATACTCAATTAAACCAATTAACGAAACTACGTATAATTCATCTTCAAAATTTTGAGAGAGAAATAATTTCTTTACTATCGGTGCTTTTACCATGAGCTTAGAAGAACTCTTTATTAAATATAAAAAAAATCCCAAATTAAGAAAATAATATTCAAATAAATTTTTCAGAAACCATAAACTTAATGATTCAGATTGATTTATTAATTACTCCCTTTAAAACAAACTCGTCTAGGGTTTCTTTGACACAGACCTCATTCGATTATATCGGTTTGGTTACATCATAAATATCAGCCATAGATCGATACTTCTTCTTCTTAAATCGGCGATTCACGATTCAACGTCCCAATCCAGAATTCCCTTTGTTGATCTTCATTTTCTTGTTGTTCCTGCTTCGATCAACCACTTTTCGATTATCATCTGAAAAAATCTAATTGACACTACTGCAACTCAGTTCTTCCTTATGATCATCAAAATAAAAATGTTTCAAAAACAATAGTTGTTGCGCTGCAATAATCGTCTCAAATTCCCATTCGGGTAAAAGTCTTGAATAAGCCATCACAATGAGAGAAAATACGAATTAATGCTGGTTCTTAATGTTAAGTAGAAAATATATATTTTTTATTTTATTAAATATTATTCTTTTATAGAAAAGATATCCTATTTGTTATTATATTTAGGAAAAAAAGAATTTTTATATTTTTTAATTTTAATTATGTTTATAAAACCATTTAGTAGAAAAATTTCAAAAATGACACTTAAAAATATCAGTTACAATAAATGAATAATAAAAAGTGCATCATTAACAAGTAAGAAGGACAATTTTGTTCAGTTTGTTTCTTTCTTACAAATTGAAAATTTCATGATCTATTTTTAAATATATATTTTTTACTTTTAGTTTTCTATTAGTTGAATATTTAACTTGATCCATATTTGCTAACTTTAACTTACATTCATAAAGCATGTAACCTATTGAATCTTTACAAGCTAATCACTTATTTTTTAGGAAATTTGAATATTTAGATGTGGTTTATTTTTGTATATAAATTCTTTTTATCACTTTTATCTATTTTTTTGCAATTTGGAATTGGTTTATTTTTCAACTTATATCTTATTTTAAGAGTTAAGAAGACTTTTTAAAAAGGTATAAGGGTTTTAGAAACCCCTGAACTTGACTATATTTTTCAAGTTAGTTCTACAACTTTACGAAGGGTCAATTTAACCCCTTAACTTTCAAATTCTATGTCAATTAAGTCATTTTTGTTGATATGGAGGGCATAATTGACATTTTGAAGTTAACATTTTTTGCTGCAGATCAGCCTTCCTATCAGAAAAAGGGCTCAATTGACCCACAATTTGGAAGTTGAGGGGCTAAATTGATCCATCGTAAAGTTTGAGGGCTAACTTGAAAATTATATTCAAGTTCGGGAGCTCTTAAGACCCTTAGGCCTTTTTAAAAATGGACTAAGATAAAGATTACATGAGCAGAGTTCGGGATGCTACAGTTCGAACCACCCCTTTAGGAAGTCACTTTAAACTTTCAAAGACACTATCACCAAAACACAGACGAAGATAGAGATTACATGAGCAGAGTTCCTTATGCATCAGCAGTTGGTAGTTTGATGTATGCGATGATATGTACTAGACCGAATATTGCTCATGCAGTGGGAGTTGAGTCAGTTTATGTCAAATCCAGGAAAGGAGCATTGGGAAGCAATAAAATAGCTTTTCCATTACTTGAAAGGCACTGCAGATAGAGGACTTTTTTTTCAGACAAACAAATACTATTATAGACGGCTTTACTGATGTAGATTTAAGAGGCGACTTGGATGAGAGAAAAAGCACTACAGGATATATTTTTACTCTAGGTGGTACACCTGTTAGCTGGATGTCTCGACTTCATAAATGTGTTGAGTTCTCCACTACAGAAGCTGAGTACATGGCTATTTCAAAAGCTAGCAAAGAGATGATTTGGTTGAAAAACTTCATGGTAGAATTAGGTAAGGAGCAGATTAAAAGTGTAATCTACAATGATAATTAGAGTGTCATCAATGTTGCAGAGAATCCAGTTTTTCATGGCAAGACGAAGCTTATTCAACTAAGATATCATTTTATTCACGAGCTGATTGTTGATGAGGTGTTAACCTTGGTAAAGATAGTAGGTGATGACAAACCGACAGATATGTTTACTAAGGTGGTTACCAAGGAGAAGTTGAAGTATTGCATAACTTCAGCTGACCTGTAGAGCTGATCGCAGAGAAGGCTATTGCACTAGTGAAAGAAAAGAATGGTTTACTAGATTTACAATAGTGAGAAAGATAGTGATGTCAGCCTCCAAGTGGGAGATTGTTAAGTGTGGAGTCTGTCTTTATTATTTTATTTTTCTCTTTTATGTTGGGTTCAGATTGTGTCGGGTTAGTTAGAATATAAATAGATCCCCTATAATTGTAAACCCTATGTACTCAGAAAAGATAGTAGAAACCCTAATACTAGTGCGACGTGAAGTAGGCCGTTTTGACCAAACCACAGAAAATTCGTGTGTTCTTTATTCTTCAGAATTTTAGCTTTCTGTCTTGCCTACAATATTTCCTAGCACTTTTTTGTTCTAAACCTGAACTTAGTCACATGTACCCTAATTTCAAGCTTATTTATCAAAGAGAAAATTGAGATTCTACTCTATTCTTCAGACTTTTAAATGTCATGTAGTGTTTATTTGAGTTTCAAATTATGAGGTAAGCTTATTGTTCAAAGAGAAAATTGAGATTCTACTCTATCCTTGAAACTTTTAAATGTCTTATAGTGTTTATTTGAGTTTCAAATTATGAGGTATAAATTTATTTGACTAGTCTCTTATGAATTACAATTACAAAATCGATTAGGTACATCAATTTTCTCATCTTTTAAATTGGATAGTTATTGTGTGAGAAACTTTAGGATCATATGTAGAAAAATTGAGTGAACTAAGTAAGGTATAGACTCAAAGCTTGAGGACTTGATTCTTGATCTTAAATCGAATCATTGAATCGACAAATATTGGTTAATATAAGCTGAGATTGGTTTAGTTAAAGGCTAAAATTTTAATTCCTTCTATAAGGCCACTTATGGATTTAAAGGTTTGTAGCATACGTTAAATGCTACAGTTTCAACCTGCGAAAGTGATGTCTATTTTTGTTGTGATTTTTTGTATATATATATATATTGTTATGTATTGTTTATTCTTGATTAACAGAGGTTATATTTTCATATTGTTTGCAGAAGGACAAACAAAATCTCGATGTTTAAAGAAATTGCTTTCTACTACATGAATCAATAAGGTCCAAGCTTAAAAGAGAAGATCCATCACTTTAACCGCTAGAACAAACTTTTTCTGAACTTAATCTTAAATATTATTGTGTTTAATTATGAGACTTTTGATGATTTGTTTGATTTTAGCTTACTCATTATAGGCTAAACCTGGGGTGTTTTCATTTTTTCACTCACTTTTTAAAAATAATTTAAAATAATACTCACTTTCCATAAATAGTATGTTTTAAATTCATTTTTATGAAGAAAACTGGGTTTAGAATTATTTTTAAAAGTAGTTTTTTTTCTCGAATTATTTTACAAAGGGGTGAAAAAATGAAAATACCTACTAAACCTTTGTGGTTAGGATTAAGTAGATTAATGAATTCTAGAGGTGAATATGTGTATTGATGGTTGATATCATAGATCTTGCCATTTCAAACTTAATTTTAGAGTTTAATTGATGAAAATTAATTGTTCTATGAAATTTGTTGTTATTTGATGTTAGACATAGCTAGATATAAATGATTATTTGATTGATGTTTGATCTTAGACATCTGAGTACTTGAATTTTCCATCGATTTTGTTTAGTACCTTTTGGTATTCATTAATTTATATATATATATATATATATTTGAAAAATAGTTGAGTAAATATTCATTTACTCCAACTTCTTTAAAGAGATCTTCCAGCTTAGTATTAAAGCTTTTTGCGTAATAGTAGAGTTTTGAAGTAGATGCAATAGTAGAGTTTTGAAGTAGATTATTTAGTATGTAATTCGAAAAAATTACATATTAGCATTTTTAATTTTATCTTAATTTTCATTACTAAGTTGTTTGATGAAGTGGTGTAGATATGTTGTTGCTTATTGAATGAAATTCTATCTTGTTGGTTCCTCCCAGTGATTCAAAATAAATATTACATTTAAATAAAATTTGATAAGAGGATATGATTGACAACCGTAATCAACACGGATACTGATTCGATGACTAGCATAATGATTTCATAAGTTCTATTACTTTTTTACAATATTAAATTATGTTTGGATAGACGGTACAATTTTATTTAATACCGTACATTTTTCTATTTAGATGGATGGTATGGTATTGTTATAAAACTATAAAATGACCACAATATCCTCTAGTAACTAATATTATAATTCAAGTTAGATTTTATTAATTTTTTTCCTCCTCATAATACTTTAAATACAACTTAAATAAAAAATCATATTCCTATTGTGTTATAACTGAACGATCTGGTTTATAAAATTCATTTTTGACTATTTACTTAATTTATTTAAAAATATATATTTAAAAAAATTATAATTAATATTATTAAAATAAAATTATATATTTAATTTTTATATGTATATATTTATAATATAAATATTAATTTGATAAGAACATAATATTAATTTAATAATATTGTTATAGTTTAAAAATATTAATAAAATAATAAAATAAGGGTAAATTTTAAAATAAAAATGTAAAACCAATTTACCCCACCAATTTGGGTAGCAGCAAAAAGTGCAGCATTTATACCCATGCATTACATTATTGAACTAAACACTATCATCCCTGCCCATAAAACAATCAAACATGTATTGATTAAAAGTAACCCAAACCATACCATACATACCAACCAAGACCCAAACAAAGAGCAAGAATTTAGATCATTTAATAGTGGTTTCAAAAATCTACTGATTTTTTTAACTAAACGAAATTTATCATTTCAAACTATTAACTAGATACAATTCAAAGAAAAATAAAAAAATCAATCTGAATTATAGAGAAAAAAAAAGAAAAAGGAAAAAGAAAAGAAAATAGAGAAGCATTCAAGAATAATTATTATTAAGAACAAAAGAATGTACTGCTCTATTATTCCTAAACAAAAATGTACATTCTGCCTTGGTATGTAAAAGGGAACACTTGGACAAAACTTTTTACCTACATCACAATCTACTTCGGAAACAAAAATGCGAGCAATAACTAACCATGATGGCCTTTCAGGAAATGCCCATAATATTATATCACCAAACATCATGTAAAACACAAGCAGAGCAGGCATCCACAACTTCATTCTTCAATCCCACGCCATATATATATATTTTTTAAATAATAGATCATAGCTTCAGCAGCATCTCACATTCTCATGCAGCTGCTGCTTGTACCATTCCCCCTGGCCTATAATTACGCCCGCGACCACGGCCCCTTCCCCTGCCACGCCCACGCCCTGCAAAACCTGCAAAACCTTCAAGTAGAGTCCAATACGGTGAATCTGCCAAGCCTATAAGACAAAACCTACTAAAATTCTGAGTACAACCTTCATTCCTAGTGAACCATATTAGACTTTATTAACAACAGGGAAATTTGAGCAATGCAAAGCTGACTTACCACGTGCTTGGGCAGGTGGTGCTTCATCGCCATAATCATAATATCCACCAGACTGACCACCATGGCCCCATCCTCTACCCCGGAATGAGCGGCCTCTTCCACGCCCTCGACCTCTACCACCTAGACCACGACCACCATCCCATCCATCATTATAGTCTCCTGCCCCATTGTAATTTCCTGTAAACACATTAACCCAATTGGAATCCATTCAGCAACCTATGGGACAAGTCATTTCGTATAGAAGAATTTGCATTCTATCCATGTGTTGAGACTATTATCAGCAAAATTTCACACTGAATAGAAACCATTTGGTAGACCTCTCAAATTCAAATTTCATAACACTCAGAACTCTGAAAATATATCAGCCCTACAGTTTGTGAAATCAAAAAATAAAAATAACATAGAAACAGAATTTCCACAGTTCAATAATTGTTCCGTATTGGCAACTACACTTGTATTATAAAGAAAATGCATTGTCCTAACTTGCCATGAATTTTTTTAAAAATAAAATAAAATAAAACTACAGAAAATCACATTCAAGGAAGTAAATGAAAATGTCCAATACCTCTACCCCGACCACCCCTTCCACGACCACCACGTCCCCTACCTCGTGCTCTAGGTGAACCCTCTGAATGAGATAACATAAAGAAAGAAAATAAATTGTCAATAAGAGCAGTATTAAGTTAATAAGTACATAAGAAGAAAGTTCTATCACCTCCTTCATCTTCATATTCATTCAATGGTTTCACTTGATCAGCAGGAAGAGGAGGTTGGTACCTGCAGCAAAGGAGAAAATTTAATTAATTTATATCTGGCTCAGGTAATCACAAGAAGATCTGGTTAAGCTCCCAAAAACAAAAGTATTATTGTCAAAGTGCTCTGTGCTACTGGATCCAACAAGTTGAAGATATTCTTTCACAAACCAAGAGAAACACCAAAAGAAAAATTGATAAATTTTTAATTCAAATCAGATTAAATTTACATCTAAAACAAGTTGGAAGAGAATTTCTAAACTTGTATTCAACACAACAATCAGAGATAATTTCGCAGCATTCTTTAAACGTAATGACAAATATTAACAGCTCCTCAACTATTTTTTATATTACTAAGTAAAAATACTTAACTTCCCTCAAATGACTACCAAAAGCACTCATATAAAGCTAAGTGTGTGCATGAATGAACAATATAGCTGCTTATTATATCAAATACAATACAACGCTTAAAAAAGAGACGGAAAAAATAAAGAGAAGTTCCTAGATTGAATAATAGCAAATATTAAAAAAAAAATTAAAAAATAACTTTGGTAATGATATTGAGCAATTCAGAAAGGATTGTAATGATATTGAGCCAGGCATAGTAATACATGCAAATTTGGTAATATATATCTACACATCATGTCAATTCCAAAAACAATAACTTTATATCTGCCTAAAGATTCATAACAATATCATAATTCATCCACAAAAATCTGACTCAAAATTACTCTGTTTCTTGTGGTTTCATAGCCGGAAAAACATGTTGTATAACTATCGGGCACAATAAAATCCTGAGTTATGTTTCTTTCTCTTGTGTGGTTGAATGCAACATCTGATACTAGTTTCAAAAGTAGATTTCTATCATTGATAACTATTGAAGTATCTCAAAAAACTTATTGCTAAAAATCAGCAAGCGAATCAGGGATTTGAAAAGTCATTAATTTTCAAAAATAAACACAGTATCCATACTGGATACCAAATGCCACCTTCATTACCCTGTTGAGGATGTATCCAATTCTCTTTTAGAAAGCGTGATTGTGATCATTGAAACATGACGAGTAGTCTCCAAACTACAGCAAGAAAAAAAAAAAAAAAAAAAAAAACAGGAAAGGCAATCAATAACCAAAACCTACAAATCAGAAACAATTATCCACACAAAAAGATAACAGAAAATAAATTGCATACGGAAGAAGGCCTTCTTCGAGTGGCTCCCACATATCTGTAATATCCGTAGATCCAATCAAAGTGTTTTGGTGAAGACCAACAATCCTTCTCTAATAAAAATGTAAATACAACATTAAGCAAAACAGTAGTAACAAACTAAAACAAGTAAAAATAGGAACAAAAAATCAAATAAACCTTAATTAGCTCAGCAATCATCACAGTCTTATTAATAGCTCTGCCCATTGCTTTAAGAACAATTTCATTAGATCCTTTCTCCTGTAAAGCACACATTAATATGCAACTAAAAACAGCAAAAATCAAGATAGCGTCCTAATGAAACAAAATTAACCATGCAAGTCTAAGCCATGTATATAAAAAATTAGACCAATTTGTAGTTAATAATGACCTGTAAGAGAGTGGTGGCATAGGTAATGTAGTTTCTCATCCTTCCTTGAGTGGTAATACGAATCTCATTCTCATTTATAGGTGTATCTGGCTTGGGCTTCTCCACTCTCTGGTACCTGTCCATCTCTGCTACAATCAGAAAAGACAGTTGGATAAATCAAAATCAGGAAAAGAAAATCAAGAGAAATTAGGGTTAGAGCAGAGGGTACCTGAGAGAGAGGATTGATTGGTGATGAAGCAGTAAGGGAGGTGTGAAGAAGGAGTCGGATAGTGAAAATATTCAAACCAACCAG
The DNA here is from genome assembly GCA_031304145.1 of Cardiospermum halicacabum. Classification (NCBI taxonomy): domain Eukaryota; kingdom Viridiplantae; phylum Streptophyta; class Magnoliopsida; order Sapindales; family Sapindaceae; genus Cardiospermum; species Cardiospermum halicacabum. The sequence goes on along the minus strand of CM062394.1, from coordinate 15,655,116 downwards.
CAACTAGAAGTGAAGAGAGGAAGGGGTTGTGATGATAACCAAAAGCAAAACCACTCGAGAGAGAGTAGGGCTTCTCTGTGGTCCCGGTCTTCACGCCCACTAGACCGCTCACACACCCACTCTCCTCGCCTCCAACCCCATTTTATCCAAATCAATCAAGTTTATGTTTTCATTATTAAAATTTAATCAATTTTGAATGATGCCAGTCTTCCTATAAAAAATCCAATCAAAGATCATTTCATCGGCAATTTTTGTACGGCACCAAGAATAAAATTTAAAAATAAATGAATAAATAAAATTGTTGCTTCAATATTTTATTTATTTTTTTAACATTCAGCTCACTTTACAAATTTTAAAATAGATTTCGTCCATTAAATTTTTTATTTAGCTGACATTTTATTTAACAGTTAGATAGACATGTTGACTCAATTTTTTATATTATTTTATTAGAGTTTTTATATATACAAATTGTTTTTAGTATTATTTATATTTATAATTTGTTCAGAGAGTTTAATTTTAATTTAAATTTCTATTAAATATTTAAAAAGAAAAGTGATCGATGGTAACTATTGTATGACTATTTTTAAACAACACTGCCTATTAATAAAAAATTTTGTCACATCATCTCCATGACTTTTATCTTACACGAGCACATCCTGTTTCAGCCACATTCCAATGAAGATACTCTAAGAGCATGTACAATGACACTTTTAATTTACAATTTTGTCGTGTCACGTCACAAATTGTCCCTCTTAACAATTTCTTGTCCAATGTTTTTGAGTCCCAGTTTTGGACCCAGTTATTATTTTATTAATTTCAATATTAAAAATATGAAAGTATTAATATATTTTATTTTTAAATAGGTAACTATAAATATATATATATATATACTTTAACTAATAGTTTTATTAAATTATATATTTATATTTTTAAAAAATAAAAATAATTATTTCAAATATTTTTATAAATTAAAAAATTAAATTAATATATTTAGCACACTCAATTAAAAGATATATTAAAAGAAAAATATAACATGATTACAAATAATTAAACTTATAAACAACTTAAACTAAGGCATGCTATAAATAACTAAACTTATAATATCAAAGTGACTAATTATTGTGAAACTACCATATATGTTCGACCGAAGCGGCTTGGAGTTTGCGATGCGTTGCCCCATCATAAAGTTGGACTGTGTTGAGGATATATTGTTCATATGGTGGAAAGAATTCTTCTCTTACATTTGGCGGATTAATAAAATTAATTTCATCATAAAATTGAACTGGATCAAAATTACTTAAATACGTGTCTCTTTCATCCTCCACGATCATGTTATGCATTATAATGCATGCTCTCATTATTTTTTGAAACTTCTTTTTTTTTTCCCACGATTTAGTTGGCCATGTATAATTGTGAATCAAGCTTGCAACACCCCAAATGCCCGTTCAACATCCTTACGTTGTCCTTCTTGGTATATTGCAAATAATTTTCTTTTTTCAACTTGTGTTCTTGATATTGATTTCACAAATATTTCCCATTCAGGATATATTCCATCAGTCAAATAATAGCTCATGCTGTAATTTGTACTGTTAATGACGTAGTTTACTTTAGGTACACATCCCTACAAAACATCATCAAAAACTGGTGACCGATCTAACACATTAATATCATTATTGGAACTAGTGACTCCAAAGAATGCATGACGTATCCATAAGTCCGATGAAGTCACGACTTCAAGTATTATTGTTGGTGCCCCTTGATGACTGCTTTGAAATTGAACTTTTCACGCCGTGGGACAATTTTTTCATTCCCAGTGCATACAATCAATACTCCTCATCATGCTAGGAAAATCACGATCTTCTCCCAGTTTGAGCAGACGTTCGACATCACTCTCAGTCGGTCTTCGTGGGTACTCATCCCCGAATACAAAAATTACATCTTTACAAGATTTCACTAAACATTCAAGAGCAGTTGTTATTCCTATTTGCACATAGTCATCAACTGCATTGGCAGACGATCTATAAGCTAACATCCGTATAGCAGCTGTGCATTTTTGTAAGGGAGATAGACCTTTTCTGCTAACAGCATCGTACCTTTGTAAGAAATATGGATCAGTTGTTGAAAGAGATTCCACAATGCGAATGAATACATATTTACTGATGCGAAAGCGTCTGTGAAATGTCTCAAGAGGATATGTCGAATCAATTGCAAAATAATCTTTCACCAATCGATTGTGCCCCATTTCACGCTCTTTATTAATTGAGCGTCGCCGCCTTGACCCATTTGAATCTTTTAATGATACGTTTAAACAATCAACATATACTTCATTAAATGCCTCACTATACCATGCATTGTATTGCTCATTAATCGGCGCATATTGATAAGTACCTCAGAAGAGGGAGCATTATTGCCACTTGATATTTTCTTATGCAAAAATTGAAAGCGCTATTAGATGAGGAACGTAGAGAAATTCTAACTTCTATGTGTAATGATATAAATTTTGGTCATGACATATTATTTATAGCAAGCTTAGTAACGGTTAGTCAAAAACGGGTAGTTGGCGGGCAGTTGGCAAGCAGTTGGCGCTTACCAACTTTAAAAATCATTTTGACAGTGAAGTTGATGGGCAGTTGGCGAGCAGTTGGCGCTTGCTATCTTCAAAAACAATTTTGACAGTGAAGTTGGCGAGCAATTGATGAGCAGTTGGCGCTTGCAAACTTTAAAATCATTTTGACAGACTAGTTGGCAGCCAGTTGGTCTGTTTTGACAACATAGTTGGCTAACAGATGGCTAGCATTTGACAAGAAAAATCCTTTTTTTTGTTTTGGATATTTTTTATTGTTTTGAGATGTTTACTGACTTGAAATGGATGTTTGGCTTATTTTGAACATTTTGTGTGACATTTAAACATATTAGATGATAGAAGCATGCTTATATGTCTATGTTTGGGTACGGTTTTGCGAACTAGGCATCGATAGCATAAACCCATTATTTTCTCTATTTTTATTTATTTTGTCTTTTCTTTTGTACTTGAATGGTAACCACAGGTGATCAAGCACATCTACGAAGGGTTGGGTGACCTTCAGGAAAGATTTACCTCATTTGCAAAATTACAACAGTAGAAGTACAAATTAATTAAAATTACAACAACAACCCAATTAACTAATTAAGATACATAAATATTCAAATAATTCATTATAACAATACCCTTATTTTTCTAATATCTTTTGAACGGCCTTCTAATGTGCTTCTTGTTGTAACGGAGATAGTTTAGATGTGTCGGCCAAAATGAAGTCCATATATGTCTACCATAATCTCGCTTCTAACTCGGTCATTTTAACTCACCCATTTTTATTTGTGCTTGAAACTTTAATCCCTCGGTTTGATTTGCTTTTGCCTTTTCTTTTGCATTTCTTTTTGCGACTTTGTTACCTTGTGGACGTTTTGGAGACTCAATTTCATCCATATTTTCAGTAGGATTTTCTCTGTTAGAAGATGATGTATATGCTTTTGCATTATTCAATTTAGACCGTTTCGAAGAATCTCCACTCTCTGTTGGATGAGATTTCCATTTTTGTTCACAATGTAATGTCAACCAATGTTCCAGAAAAGCGAATTTTGATGACTCGGTCATAAAATAGAATTGACAAGCTCTTTTCATAATATCATCTTCATTGGTAACGCTCCGTGCAGTTTGAGTCGTTTAATCATAAGCTGCACCAAATTTTCGACAGCAAGCATTAATCCTATGCCATCTTTTCTTAATTGATTCCCTTTTTCTATCCCATTTTTCTACAGTATTGTATTTGTCACAACATTGGTAGATCCATTTTCGAAACCTCACTTTTTTGATCCATTCCGACTATAACATCTTTAGAAATATTTAACCATGTAGAAATAATGTGATTATCCTCCTCCCAAACCCAATGCTTGCTATTACGTGGAGCACGATTGTCAATATCATCATTTAGGTTTTGAAATTAGGTATTAATTTGAATGGGGGTTGTGCATGGAGTCGGATTAAAAACTGAATCTGAACCTCCAAATTTAGTATGATGTGTAGCGGGTGGCGTATCGCTATATTGCGATGAAAATTGTGGCACTTGAAAATTGAAATTTGAATTTGGAGGTTGAGGATTTTCTGTATTTTGATTTTGATTTTATTGAAAGTTTTGTAAAATTTGAAGAATTGCTAAAAAATTTGCTTGGTTTAGATCCATGATAAAGAGAATTTTGAATTGAAAATGATAATAAATTGATAAGATAATTGTAATGTATTTATAGGGCTAAAAAAAGTAGCGGTTTGAAAGGAAAAAAATAAATAGATATTTGTAATAGTCAAGTGATCGTTTGAGTTATGTTATATAATCAATTTTTAATATAAAGGGAGATTTCCAAAAACCAACTACAGGTTTGAAAAATTAGCCAAAAACCTATCGCTTTTTCATTTTTGGCCAAAAACCAACATTTTGACAGTTTTCATCCATTTTACTGTTCATCCGTCACTCGATGAACAGTAACTAGGGGTATTTTTGGAATTTTCGATTTTTAAAAAATATTTTTTTATTTTCTTTTGCTTTATAATTAATTTTGATTTTTTAAAAAAATAAAAATTACCAAAATACCTCTGGTTATTGTTCATCAACTGACGGATGAACAGTAAAATGGATGGAAACTCTCAAAATGTTGGTTTTTGGCAAAAAATGAAAAAGTTGTAGGTTTTTGGCTAATTTTTTAAACTTCCAAAAAACCACCGCTAGTTTGATCTTTTGGCCAAAAAATCTCAACTTTTCTATTTTTAGCCAAAAACCGCTTTTGGACAGAATCCGTCAGTTTTACTGTTCATTATCGTTTCAATCATTCCCACCAGTTTACTATTAGGGGCAAAAAAGTCTTTTTATTATTTAATCAAAAAAATTAAAATTTTCAGAAAAAAATAATAAAAATTGGTGTTTGTGGGTCTATGTTTGGCACGTCGCCCTTTTTTTTCCTTTCCGTAAACCCAATTCAAAACCAACAAAATAAACAAAATTAAAACACCATCAACAACAGCCCAAATCATAAATGATCATATTTTGATTAACAACGCAAAGAACCCATAAAATTAGACACACAATAGTTTGTCTGAGGATGCTTGGACTCTATACAATATCACAAATCATACATTAAAGAGAATTGAATTGAGTTATAAGTTTCAGATTCCTTTATTTTGTCAGTGTGTTGTGATTGAGTCTTATAAGAAATTAGTGTTATTAGGAGGTTAGGACTAGAGAGTCTTGAGCCTGTGAGTATGTGTTTGTGTTGGATTTAGTTGATAACAAGTGGGAAAAAAATGGCTTATATGGGAAAGGCGAGATCTTTCTTTGCTTGTGATGTGGTGAGTGAAAAGGAATATGTTGTTGCTGGTGGACATGATAGTCAAAAGAATTTTTTGAAATCTGCAGAGGTCTATGATGTTGTTAGAGATGAGTGAAGGGTTTTGTTTGATATGGAAGAGGAAAGAGATGACTGTTTAGGGTTGTGTTATGAAGGTGATGGTGAGAAATGGAGGGTTATAAGTGGTTATGGTACTAAAACTCAAGGAAGGTTCAGGTCTGACGCGGAGTGTTATGATCATTCAAATGGGTCATGGTCGAAATTTGACAATATTTGGCCTTTTCAGAATCTGAGTCCTAAATGTAACAGTGTTAATTTGCAGAACCGTGAATGGTTGTTGTTGTCTGGAAATCAGAAGCCACAATTTGAGTTTTGTGAGGAGAATGAGAATGAGAAAAAGTGGGAAATTTTGAGGTCAAAGACAACCAAAAAAAAAAAAAAGAGGCAATGTGACAAAAATAGGTCCACACACGTCTATTTTATTAAAAAAAATAAAAATTTTAATTAAACAGTAAAAAGACCATTTTACCCCTACTAATAAATTGGCGGGAACAACTTAAATGACAATAAACAGTAAAATTGACGGATTTTGTCTAAAAGTGATTTTTTTTTTTGCTAAAAAAATTGAGGTTTTTTTTGGCTAAAGAGTCAAACTAGCGGTGGTTTTTTTAAAATCACCCTATAAATTAATATTGATTTGACATTGATTTGATAATTTAAATAAAATAAATAAAATATTAACTGGGACCGCCACAACAAAGTGGGACGCATCCCATATCAGCCTGCTGTTACAATGTGCAGGGACACAATTTTCTGCTCCAATCCCACTTTTCAGCAAGTGGGGCAAAGCATTGTACATGCTCTAAGGGTCAGTATAGCGGTCTGCGGATGACAATACCGGTAGTAATGGTTTAAATGATTTTAAAATTTAACGGTTAGAGTATTAATATATAATATTTGATAATTAATATTTTAATATATTATGATATTTATATGTAATGAAGAGGTAAGTGGATGCAGGGTTAGAGTTGGTAGGAGAATATATATTATATTATAAATCTTTAAATTAGTAAAAAATATATAATTATATTATTAACGGTTTCAATTACAAAATGATATATAATGATATTTATTGAAATAGTTACTCGTGGTAGTCGCCGAAAATCACAGTCAAAAATTTTTTTATATTCGAATTCTCTTTTTTGTTTTGTAGGTTTCTAGTGAGAGAGTTAATATTTTATGTGTAGCCATTTGGTGGAGGCTCGACAAGTATGGTGTCAAAACGTATTAACGGGTCGTGTCAGACCAAACCCAACCCCGTTCAATTATAAACAAGTTAAATGGATTCATGTAATAATCGTGTCACCCCATTTATCCTCAACCCAACTCAACCCCATTTATTATCAATTTCGTGTTGAACCATGTCAACCCATCATGTCAAATTCTAATTAAATAATTCAAATGAGAAACACTTTAAGGGCTAGTTTGTTTCACCGGACTGGGATTGGATTGGATTGGATAATTTTAAGTGATGGGATTGGATTGGATATGGTTGGATAAATTTAAAAGCAAGTTCATATTTGGTGCATTGGGAGATAGGATTAAAATTTATGTGAAACATGTTTGTTTAATCATGGGTTTGGACAAAATAATGGAAATCTATATTTATTACGGCTTATATATTTATTTTGTAATTTTATTTTGATAAAAAAAATTACGCCTATTATATTATTATTATTATTATTATTATATACATATGTAGAGAGAAAATGCACAGAATTTTCCCTTTTTCGTTGGTTCTCTAAACAATTCAATTTAGGTATATCTGGAATTTGAATAATTAAACCAGATGATTCAATTCCACTTATCAACACCAGCAGACTGAGAAACAAAGTATTTGAACAAAAATTTCAAAAACATTAAAGTATGTCTCCATAGTATGGAGCTTATCATAAGCCTTGAATGTCTCTATCTCGCTAGTAAGGCTCCACAATACGATTCTTATGATGATCAACATTATCCCATTTGTGGGTACCAATTTCCTTGGAATACCTACGGCCTGATGAACAAGGGGGAAAAGGATTACATCTAATATCACAATTTATATTTGGGCAAAATATGTATTTGCAACAAAGAAACTAAAATTCCGTCCAACAAATAACATTTAACTTAAGATACCTTGAGTTCTTCAAGAGTAAACCCTCTGATAGTCCTTAGTTTCATGTTATAAATACAGGTCTGACCATAAAGAATTGGGTGCAGAAGTCCAACAGTAGGATGAAAAAAAATTTCACAGCCTTCTTTTGACATGTTGTTAGAGAATACACCATCATATCAGCCAAAATAATAAGAACGCAAATCATTTCTTACATATACAAACATAGCCACATAACACCAAAACTAAAATCTTAACTTAACAACCAAGTACTAAAATGCCAAAAGCATAACAAAACAATGGCATCCTACCAACACGGTCTCATTTTTTTCCTAGCTGGCTGGTTCTTACATAGTTTTGTCAATGCCTCTTAAAGTTTATACAATTGTTAGAATGAAACTAGTTCCAGAAGTTAAAGCATTTATCCTAAAACATCATATCTAAACAACCCTTAGGTGAACAAAGTAAAAGTTTGGGACCTTTCATAAAGAACTACAACATACGATAGTAGTTAATTCAAAATCAAACAAGCAACAAATAAGACGACCATTGGAGTAACAGTAACCAATAGCATATTCAAACTAAAGAAATAATTTCCTCAAATTTACGTAATCAGAAGGCAATTAACTATAACAAACTAATTCCAAAAGGCAAACTAGGAGCAAAACACTTACTTTGAGCACCTGCGGACAACCACGTTGGCAAATGGAGAGAGCTTTAGTATCCAATTTTAGGGTGCAGATGCGAACCTCCCCATTTCTTCAAATTCATCCTCAAAAGAACTTCTTTTGCTAAGCAACCATTTGAATGAACCTTCTTTCACAAAGCCCTCTATATATTTTTAGTTTTGCTTGAAACTGACATCTCCCGAATTCCCCTAACACTATACTCTAAAACATTGTAGAAGTATCTAGAAACCTAATTCCCTACTATAAAAATGAGCTAAATGATACCTTCATTATCCAATCAAATTATAGCACCTCTCCAACACAAATCGTAACACACACTCCAATTGAAAAGATTGCTTTTTTCTTCCTCTCAATCAATTCAACTCCCATTATATCCAACAATAGAATACTTGGTTTCTAGAATCTAATATTTGAATTATCAAGCAGCATTCAAACGGTTGAACTAAATTAATTACAACCAAAAAAGCATTACCATAAATAGTTCTTGATTGACAACCACAAGACCCAGCAACTAAAATTCACTAAACAACCTAATCCCAACAAATTCTCACTAAACCAAATCATTACAAACAACATACCTAACACATTAAAAATACTAGATTTGCACGTGATAGTCTTAATCTATCAAAAACTGACCTCAGATTAGTTTCAACAGTCTAGTTTCCAACAACCTATCTCAGCTGAAAGAGGCAACAACTAGAGCTTCGATAAAAAAAAAACCCTTAGATGATTCAAAGAGTGATGATTTGGTGTTTATTTAGAGTTTGAAAAGGAGCAAAAAGTGGAGGAGAGTATATACAATAAAGATTATTAAAGCGGTATAGAGACCATATATTTCCTTATTATGAAGACGATATGCTACTCTTTTTACATCTTTCAAGCTTAGAAGCTAGATAGAACTGAGAAAGAGAGATGGTAGAACTTATCATTGAACTGAGAGGGAGAAATGAAGTAGGTGCAATGGGGCTTAAAGAATTTAGCATTTGGAGGGAGAAAAAGGTTGAGTACCAAGAGAAGAAGGAGATAGATGGTCTATGTGAGGTGGGATAGGTTAAATGTAATCTACCATTTTGAGAAGATAACTTTAACCTGATGTGGTAGGTTAAAATAAGGAAGGGTTACATTTTAACTCATCCAATCTGACATGCCAAACATGGGCTTGGATAAATTTTTATCCAAACCAATCATTTTCTAGGCAAACAAACTAGGCCTAATAAAGGTACGAATTATTATTTTTACAAAAAAAAAATATTCATAAGATGATAATATTAGTATTGAAATTGATGTGGGTAAATATATATTATAAATTTATTAGTTTCATCGTCCATATATAAAAATAATTTTTTGAGTCTAGTAAAACATATTGACACGTTAACATATTAATGAAACTCAACCCAACTCAACCCATTTATAATCATGTTAAACAAGTCATGTTGCTAATGGGTTAAAGTCTATTTAACTTCAATCCATTACCCATTTATTCTAACAGGTTATTGTGGACCCATCGTGTTATGACTCATTTTAACACCCCTATCGGCAAGTAAATTCTGGATCCCTTTCTTCTTTGTGAAGACCTCTATTTATAGAGGTTGTGGTGACAAATATCTTATGGAAATTGGAATCCTAATATGAATACAACTCCCTTTTTTTCTTATTTAATTGTCTTTATTATTTTAATATTTTGAGATCTTGGATAATTAGGAAATAACCCGATTTTATCAATAATACATTATTAATTGCTGAATTACCATGTGATGGTCGTACCCTATTAAATCAAAAATCCTGAACCCCTAAGGAATCCTAATGGGCTTTATACTACCTAGGCTCCAAATAGGCCCACCTTGAATTCATCAAAAGCCCCAAAGTTTCGTCTACTCGAGACACATAGCCGCTTGTCAATAAGCATTTTGGTCGAAACTCCCTTCATCTCAAGTATGCTATTGACCTTAGAGGAAAGTTAGATCGAAATACCTTTCTTATTAAACTCAACTCCCTTCTTGGGTAGCTAGGACTTTGTCTAGGACTCGACATTGATAATTTTTATTCTAAAAAATAATAGTGTATGTTATTAATATTATACTTAGGCCTAGTATTTGTTACACTTATAACTTCCAAAATTTTTGCCTTTAAAGTAATTTTAGTTTTAATATATTCCATCACTTGACCAAACATGTTAATCATTAAATCTTTCCTCCCTTTTTTTTGCTCAAATCACTCTTTGCACTTTTTTTACTTAAGATACTGGAATCATTGCCATTTATTTCTTTTCTTGAAGCTCTTGTTGGGATAGGATGGGTATAACTAGATTGTAAAATTGCATTCCAAACTTGAGTAATGTCATCATTATCTATAATATGATCCCAATCAAACATAGGATTATAGAAATTACTATTCGTCCTAAGTTCAAGCTCTTCGCCATCTTATTCATCATCTGTATCTTGATCTTTATTATCCCTTAAGTTCTTATCATTGATCAATTCATTCTTCATCTTTCGAAGGGTCATCCACGTTATCTCCAGTAGCCAATGATTCTCCAAATAGTTGATCTAACTTATCTTCAAGCTCAAGCTCTAAACCTTCATATTGAAATGTCCTAAAACCCTCATTTTCTTGTGAAAATAATTATAATCTAAATAAAAAGTTGTAAAATATAAGAATGCATAATGAACTAATACCAAAGAAATTTAGGTTAGTACAAACTAACTTGATCTTCATCTCCCACCATTCACATGAAGCATCAACGGTCATTTTCTCATTGTTCCAACCTAATCTCGTTTCACTTTCTTTCAAAGTTTTTCAAGTACGATACGTACTCCTCAACCCATTCCATTTATTTTTCAGAGTGTTTGTTTTATAATCTAATGTAGTCTTGGAAATAAACAATGGTGGCAGTTTTTTCCATGATATATTTGACCGGTTATTGCATCCCTTTCTCCTTAGTCTTTTGAATGAATTCGAAACAAATATCAACAAAAGAAAATTTGCATCTCTTGATTAAGAAACATAGCAATTTGAAGTTTTATCCACACACTCCATACCATCTACTTTTTTTTCCCTTGATTCATTATCATCTAACTAATTTTTACAAATATTCACCTTAAAATCACTTCATTTTTAATAATACTAATATGCATACACAAAATTCATTTAGTTATAATAATATACAATTATATAAATTTTTAATTAATCATTAGCAAATCAACATTCACTAATAATATGACTAATAAAATTGATTTTCTAAGCTATGTTGTTAAAATAATAATATCAAAATATAAATAGCAAGTAAAAAATTTTAAACAATAAGTAAAAAATTATATTAAAAATATATATAATAAAATAAAGAAAATTTCACTACATCTCAAAACAATAATTAATTGAAAAGATGATTTATGTGTAAGACACTGCATCCCACTAACAACAATAATCAATTCTCAAGCATCCATAAACTACAAATATCATTGGTCTAAGAACATAACTAACCATATTTAGAACAAATTTTAACCAATAATTTCTAATTCATTAGATAAAATTTACCTACGATTAAACTACTATTGACTTGGATCCTAATGAGCAATGAGATTCATCATGGTAATAGGGGGATGAAACACAACACAATAGGTGGTTAAGAGACCAATTACCGACCTGCAAATCTTTTACCAAAACTAAAAAGGAAAGTAAAAAATAAAAATAAAATAAAATACAAAACAAAACCCAAATTATATTTATTTCTTACAATCATATAACCATAATCTATTATTGAGTTGTGATTGGTTTTTGGATGCAGATCTATCCTACCGACAACACGTGATTTATTTCATTCATACTAAGAAAAATTCAAATTCTTTTTTTCAACAATTATAATGATACAAGTAGCAAATAGAAGAAATTATTCATAGTTATTGTTATGCACACAAATTAAATACATCTAATGAAGTTCACAACACACATTTAACCATTTTTAATTATTCGCCCTTAGTTCTAACTTAACTAGTGAAAATGGAACTATAAGGTCGAAGTCACAATAAGAGAGAATGCTCACAATTGACCCAAAGGCTGAATCCGTAGTAATCGATTGTACCTCCTTTTAGGTTGATTACTATAGTTTGGATTCTATAACGATGGACTTGAAGGCCGGTGATGTCGTTGCATTTGATTAGAGTCGTCGGTTTAAAACTCAATAAGTTAGACCACTTAACCAAGTTTTTACATATGAGACATATATGAGGTACATTTATTCCTTATGGCATGCCATTTCATTCTTTAATAAGTTAGACAAAGAAAATGCCATTTTAAGTGATTCAACCACACAATTACCCCATTTATATGCTTACAAACTCCATGGTACATAATTCACCTCTTCAAGGCAATTTGGAGATAATTCCATCATTATCAACACATAGCCTCAAGGAAAAGCATATAAAAATAACCATGTATTTATTTCACAATTTTATCAACTTCAAAATTCCACATTTATTACAATTTGGCCATCAATTCTCAATTGTCTCAACATCACAATTCATAGTAATTTAGCAAAAGTCAATATCCACTATTACAATATCATTTATCATTCATTTCAACCAAATCATCTTGTATTAGTCAATGTAATTTATTTAAATATCCAACAAACAGCATACAACCATATAAAGCTTAAAGCAAGAGTAATAATCTTTCCTTCGATGATAGCATAGCTAAGCTGCCACGAATTGGTTCTCACTAATACCTAGGTAGCCTAATGGGCACCATCACAAAACACATAATCAGCATTGAACACTAAAGCACCAAAATCAACATTTCTAGCTCACAGTTTGTACTCCAATGCTAATAAGAGACTACTCTAATTCAATCTACCTATCTAGAAGCATTTATCGATTTCTAAGGAATTTATCAAGATCATTTGTCTGAAATGAAAAGCACAAAAACTAATCATGCCATTAATGAGTGATAGAGTGACAGAGCAAAGATTATGCACATTTGTGCATGGATTTTCTTAGTAAGTTTTGGGTTTATTTGAATATTTGTCCCTAAAAGCTTGTTTTGTAATTTCTGAACAGTTGAAGCTAAATTGGTGACTTTGAAGGATTCAAAGGGTTGTTTGATGAATTTTTCAAGTGAAAGAGTGAAGAATCAGTTGAAGACCGAGTCTTGTGTATTTTGAGTTATGAATATTTGAATTAGAACCATTTGCGGATCATTTTGTTTCTCATTTCCATACTTTTAGCATTAGAATTTGGATGGTATATTTGGAACTATGAACAGGAAAGAGGGTACATTTTGTTTTGTGGAGTTTTTTTTATTAAGGATTTGTTTTTTGCATTCCTTTCTTTGGTTTTTAGGTTTTGTACATATAACTTTATGATAATGATGCTAGCTGTGATCACAGCTAGCTAAATTATTATGATCCAGTAAAGTCTTTTAGTTAATTTGTGTGCTGTGAGCATTGATTTTCGTTGTTTATACTTGCAGTATTCATTACATCATTGTGATTACAGGGTTAAATATATTTCCTTGATTGATTAATTGATTTGGCCAGTTAGTTGATCGATTAAGTTAATATCATGCAAGTTAAAGAAATTAAATTCGTAATTGTTTAATTGATTTAACCTAGGTAGCAAACAGTTTGATACGTCGGACTGTGTGGTGTTGTGATCATAGGTTAGTAAACATGCTTATTGATTTGCTAGCTATGACAATAGGTCTTCCTCATACTTTATGCAATCTACGGTTGAACTTGTCAGGCGCTTGTCGAGGTTATCTGTGACGTCGGACCCTTACCCCATTATTAACCCGATAAGAGACCAACGTCACCTTATCAAATTATATTTATCAATTAATTATCCATTTACTAATGTCATATATTAATAATCTGTTATTCGAATCATACATCAAAACATTACTTATATGTACAAACTAGTAACATTCTTTATACAATACAAGTATTTAATTTACATATCAAGTATCCATATAACAAGTTACTCTTTAGCCCGTAGGCCAATTCTTCATCAGTTCATCAAACTTTTCTTTAATATACAAGTACGCATTCAGATTATGCATATAACTATACATGTCACCATGCATTTTACTTATCATCATTCCTTCTCTTAAAAATTTCATTTGCTTCACATGGTAACCTGCCTTAGTCTTTTCCTGAAACCATATCTTCATACTTAGAGTGGTCCTTGATGTTTTTCCCCGATTGCCTTTCCTGGATTGTTATTAAATAAAGGAAAAAAAAACATAGAAAATAAAACGTCAGGCAACAATGCCTGGTTTGTACCCCGTGCCCGGGGCATGCAACACAAATGCTTACCTTCATTTTCAATACAAATCATTAATTCAAACAAGTACACCCAAGATCAATCAATCCATAAAATGTTTCCAAACATCATTACAAAGGCAAATTCATTAGAGTTTCCAAGAATCCAAATAATGTAAATTTTCATGTTAGTTTAACTTACATGTGGTTAGTAAGTCATATAGGAATCCATTTATTTCCATATATTCTATTATTCAATAAGATTTCATTTAGCCTTATACCTTTAATCATTTGAGATTTAGACACAACTTATGTTAGTTATTCTTTTTTTTTTTTTTTTTTATTGATAGCCCTCTTCGAATAACCTATGGAGGAAACGGAACTGTTTTGGCTCGAGAGCCGCCGATAGACCCGAGGGCCGCCGATAGACCCGAAGGCCGCTAATAGACCCGAAGGCCGCCGATAGACCCGAGGGCCGCCGATAGACCCGAAGGCCGAATCATCATCATCATCGTCTCATTTCATTCAACTTTCAGGGTGAAGTGCACTTCTAGTTCCTAAGGCATGCCTTTCATCCTCTAACGGTATTCTACAAAGGCTATCGCTTCAATTCATCTTTCATATGTTTATACTATTAAATCATTCTTTTATTAAGTACTAACGATACCATCATCATTTGATTCGATGCTAATAATCACATTACTTCTATTTCCAATAGGATGCATAAGCATCCAATATCATCCATAAATTAAACATTTCTTTCAAATATTCTTTTACAAGATCTCTATTTATGTCATCTTTACATTTATGTATAAATTATTTCACATTATACAAGTATGCTATGCTAAACATCAAGTAAAAGTGTTGTTATAAAAGTTTATTATCTAGTGGTAACAATTCCAGTTTTCAAACAAACTGAGTAGTTCGAATTCGATTTGGCATAATTTATTCTATAGGTATTTAATTAACTTCAAACCACTTCTATCATTTCCATAACTCATTCTTATATGTTATGATGGCTTCACTTGTCATTAATTCAAGGTCAAAATATTTTTAATCATCTCATTTTCACCATTCCAGATTCACTGGAATCTGGGACAGTGTTACAGGACTTATTTCACTTTACTTAAAACCTTATCAAATCAATTCCAATTATCATGATTTTTGGTGTGAGTCTTATTTGAGGTCTTACCTTTCTACTGTTTAAATTTCAGCATTTTGAGTCTTTTAGCTTAGGTTTTGGTATGCCACAAAATTAGGTTACCAAACTGCCCTGTTAGGGACAGTTTGTATGTATTGGACTCTTATCATTAAAAGGCTTAACAAATGAACTTATTTCACTTTCAAATCTTCCAGTCTACTAATACACATGTAAACCAACATTTTTTACTTACACAACTTTTTCCAAATAGGCCTCTAGCTATTTTTCACGTTTGTATCAAGTTTTAGACATGCCCTGTTTCAGGACAGTCTGCATGTATGGCATTCTTGACATCAATTAGGGTATTAAATGGAATTATCTCAGCACCAAATTTTACTGGTTCACACTAGACTTATAAAGGAACATTTAATTCTTGTAGGTCTTGGTCTAATTATATTTCTAACTATTTTTAAAAATTCAACCAAATTAGAGGACAGTTTCAGTATTTTCTGGAGTAGGCTGGACTTGTTTTCAAAACCATATCATTTTATTCAAACAAACATTAACCATCACAAATCTATTATTTCTTAGAGCCAAATACTTCAAATAAGTCTCTACTAACTTTATAGCATATGTCCATGCTTCCAAAAATATTGATAAAAAATTTTAAACCAACAAACAATTATATACATCACCATAAAAACCATTTTAGCATGCAAATCATATCAAACATGAAACCAACAATAAAACCTTTAGGACTTAGGGTACAAACCTCGCTTGAGAGTTTCCTTCTAGGCTTGTTCTTGCTCCTTATGATCTTCCTTTGGTTCTACTAACCATGAAAACAAGATTTTAGCATTCATCTTCACAAGATTCAACCATAAACAACACTAATATCAACTTTACATGCTAACTTGGGTACTTCTCTTTCTAATACCATAACTATAAAACTAAGAACATAACCAAGGGCTTTTTAACCATTAAAATCATCTCCTTAACCTCAAGACCTCATTACCATGCTAAGCTAAGTTCAAATCACCCATGAATGAAAACTAGGGTTTGATAGTCTTACCTTGATTCTTGCCAAATCTTGTTGTTTATGCTTGTTTTCTTTACTTGAATGGTGTTTCTAGGATGTGAAGAAGGTAGAGAAGGGAATTTGGAAGTTAGTTGGTAGAAGTAGAAGAAGAAAAATGAAGTTATGGTGCTCCTTAGGGTGGTTGGCCAAGCTTGCTAGAGAGGAGAAGATGAAGCTTTCTTGAAGAGTGAAGAATTATGGTGAATTTTCTAGATCCCCTCCACTTATATACTAGTCTTCATTTGGGTAATTGCCACATGGTCCTTCATCTTTCCAATGATTGCTAAGTGGTCCTTTGACTTTCTAATAATTCCATTTCATGACCACCAACTTTATTCTATTTACATTTTAATGAAGGCTTTTCATTTCTTTTCATTTAGGTCCTTTGACCATCTTTGACCTTTCCCTAGATTAATTTAAAATTAACCTTTGAACCCACTTGAATTTGGAAATTAAAGGAAATAACCAAATCTTTCTATAGCTCCTTATATGTATTCTATCACCTCTTAGGTGAAAAAATGACCAAAATGCCCTTGGATGTTCCTAATATTTACTATAATGCCACTAGTACCCAAGTTGCACGTCTTATGGTTCTAAATTATCTCTAACAACCTATTTACTATTCTAATAAAGGAATAAGAATTTTATCGAAAAATTCTAGCCTATAATTGTGGACCTTACAACCCTACCCCCCCTTAAAAGTTTCGTCCTCGAAACATTACCTATATCGAATAAGTAGGGATATTGTCTTCTCATGTGCTCTTCCGTTTCCCATGTAGCTTCCTCTACCGCGTGATTTCTCCATAACACTTTAACTAGAGGGACAGACTTGTTTCTCAACTGCTTTACTTCTTTAGCCAATATCTTCACCGGCTCTTCCTCATAAGATAAGTCCGGTTTAACCTCTATTTCCTCTTTCCTTAATACATGGGAAGGGTCTGAGCGGTATCTCCTAAGCATCGACACATGGAATACGTTATGAATCTTTTCCAGTTCCGGCGGTAATGCAAGCCTATAGGCTACTGGGCCTACTCGTTCTATAACCTCGTACGGCCCAATAAACCTAGGAGTTAGCTTTCCTTTTCACCCAAATCGTAATACTTTCTTCCATGGAGATACTTTAAGGAAGACTTTATCTCCGACTTCAAATTCAATGTCCTTCCTTTTCAAATCAGCATATGACTTTTGACGATCCGAGGCCTCTTTTAGTTTGTCTCGAATAAGCTTTACCTTTTCTTCCGTCTCTCGAATCATCTCTGGTCCTACCACTTTAGGTTCGGACAATTCAGTCCAGCAGAGAGGTGTTCTGCATTTTCTTCCATATAATGCTTCGTAAGGAGCCATTTGTATACTTGCTTGGTAGCTATTATTATAAGCAAATTCCACTAGTGGCAAGTATCTTTCCCAGCTACCTCCGAATTCAAGTATACAACACCGAAGCATATCTTCTAATATCTGAATTACCCTCTTCGACTGTCCATCCGTTTGAGGGTGGAAGGCCGTACTAAAATGTAATCGGGTTCCCATAGCATCTTGAAGCTTCTTCCAAAATCTGGAAGTGAATCTGGGATCCCTATCCGTTATAATCGATGAAGGAACACCATGTATCCTTATTATCTCTTTTATATACAATTCTGCCAATCTTTCCAAAGAGTAATCCATTCGGACTGGCAGAAAGTGTGCAGACTTGGTTAATCGATCAACTATAACCCATATAGCATCATGCTTCTCTTTGGTCATAGGTAATCCTACCACGAAATCCATGGTTACCCTATCCCATTTCCACTCCGGTATGCTTATGGGTTGCAATAGTCCAGAAGGCACTTGGTGTTCTGCCTTCACTTGTTGACATATTAAACATCTTCCCACAAATTCGACTATACTCCTTTTCATACCTGGCCACCAGAACATTGCTTTTAACTCTTGAAACATCTTGGTGGCACCTGGGTGGACAGCAAAGGCCTGATGGTGAGCTTCTTTTAGGATCATTTCTCGTACACCCAATTTTGTTGGTACATATAGTCGATCCTTGTAGTACAGTCCACCATTTGCTTTCAGTTGAAATTTGGTAGGCTTCCCATATGATATCTTCCTTATCCATTCTCCTACTTTTGGATCCGACTTTTGAGCTTCCAGTATTTGTGGTATCAAATCAGGTTTCGCCCGTAGTTCAGCCACAAGAACATTATCTTTCAAGCTCAGATTAGCCATTAACATTGCCAATGTATACGCAGACTTCCTACTCAGAGCATCTGCTACTTTGTTCGCCTTTCCTGGATGGTAATTAATTACACAATCATAGTCCTTTAGGAATTCCATCCATCGGCGCTGTCTCAAGTTCAACTCCTTCTGAGTAGGAAGATATTGGAGGCTCTTATGATCTGTATAGATATAACACTTCTCGCCATACAAGTAGTGCCTCCATATCTTTAAGGCAAAAACAATGGCTGCTAACTCCAGGTCATGTGTGGGGTAATTACGTTCATGTGGCTTGAGTTGCCTAGAGGCATAAGCTATCACTTTTCCATCTTGCATTAGCACACACCCCAATCCTTGTAAGGAAGCATCACTGTAGATAACATATTCTTTCCCTTCCTCCGGTTGTACTAAGATAGGAGCTTCAGTTAATATTTTCTTCAGACGCTCAAATCTTTCTTGGCATCTACTCGTCCATTCAAACTTCACTCCTTTATGCAATAATCGAGTCAATGGATTAGCTATAGAAGAAAATCCCTTCACAAATCGACGATAATATCCAGCTAACCCAAGGAAACTCCTTAACTCCGCTACATTCCTTGGGGGTTCCCATGCAATTATGGCTTCTATCTTCTTCGGATCCACACTAATCCCTTCCTTCGATACCACATGTCCCAAGAAAGTTACTTGTTCCATCCAAAAATCACACTTGCTCAGCTTAGCATACAATTTCTTTTCCCTTAAGGTTTGTAGCACTATC
Organism: Cardiospermum halicacabum; assembly: GCA_031304145.1. Taxonomy (NCBI): domain Eukaryota; kingdom Viridiplantae; phylum Streptophyta; class Magnoliopsida; order Sapindales; family Sapindaceae; genus Cardiospermum; species Cardiospermum halicacabum. The sequence goes on along the minus strand of CM062394.1, from coordinate 15,635,468 downwards.
CTCAAATGCTTATCATGCTCCTCTGGAGTCTTCGAATACACTAGGATATCATCAATAAATACCACCACGAACTGGTCCAGATATGGTTTGAATATTCTATTCATTAGATCCATGAAAAATGCCGGTGCGTTGGTAAGACCAAACGGCATTACAATGAACTCATAATGTCCATATCTGGTTCTGAAAGCAGTTTTAGGAATATCCTCCTCCTTAATCCTTAATTGATGATATCCAGATCTTAGATCAATCTTTGAAAAGACTCCAGCTCCCCTTAACTGATCAAATAGATCATCTATGCGTGGAAGCGGATACTTATTCTTCACTGTAAGCTTATTCAGTCGTCGATAGTCGATACACAACCTTAAGGATCCGTCCTTCTTGCGAACAAATAAGACTAGCGCACCCCATGGAGATACACTCGGTCTAATAAATCCCTTATCTAAGAGCTCTTGCAATTGAGTCTTCAACTCCTTTAACTCCGCAGGAGCTATCCTATACGGTGCCATAGACACTGGTGACGCTCCTGAAATAAGTTCAATACTGAACTCTACTTCTCTTTCTGGAGGCAATCCAGGTAGCTCTTCTGGAAACACATCCAAGAATTCTGACACCATAGGGATAAATTTCCTTTCCATTCTTGGTTTATTCAGCTCCATTACGTGAGCAAGGTAACCCTTACATCCCTTCTTAAGCATTCTTTCAGCCTTAATGGCTGAAATTACATTGTCAAGGCAATTCCTTCTATCACCAGTAATAGTTATTTCCTTATCAGAATTTCTAAGGGTTACTTTCTTGTTTCGACAGTCCAGCTGAGCGTTATATTTCGATAACCAATCCATCCCAAGTATAACGTCAAACTCCCCACTCTTCAATTCTAACAGGTTACTATTAAAAATTTCTCCTCCTACTTCTAGTGGTACATTCCTATAAACTCGGTCAACAATCATTTCCTGTCCCAGTGGGTTGGAGACTATTATACTATAATCGGTTTTCACCGATTCCCATCCTTGGTCCGAAAGAATTTTATTACAAATATATGACAATGTGGACCCGGGATCAATCAATATAAAGACAGGTGTATTAAAAATATGGAAAGTACCTGTCATCACATCGGGAGTATCTATCTCTTCTCGCCCCCGCATGGCATATGTACGTGCTGGCGCCTTTCCCTCTGCTCGGCTACTAGCACCAGAGACTGCTCCCTTTCGATCGCCACCTTGAGCAAGCTTAACATTCCTGGGAGCTGTAGAGGCTCCTTCTGCCGGTGGCCTAGGCTTGTTCCGATCATTAGGACAATTACGAGCCAGGTGCTCCTGAGAACCACATATGTAACAGGCACATGTAAGCTTTCTGCACTCACCCCAATGTTCCTTACCACAAATTTGGCATTTAGGCTTTTCTGATCTTGTTCTAGCAACTGAGGGAGTACTAGCAACTGACTGAGCAGGCTGATTACCCTTGCCTCCTTGACTTCTAGGTGCTGTTCTTGTCGCCTCCATATTGGTCCTCTTACTTGGATTACCACCGCTGGTGGCCCCACTTTTCAAACCAAACTTTCTTTTACCTTTACTTTTATCAATATTACGTAATCTTTCTGCTTCTATGGCCCTCTCCACTAACTTATTGAAATCATCAGTCTCAAGGGCCAATAGGGTCTTTCTAATCTCCAAATGTAACCCCTCTCTAAACTTCCTGCACTTCTCTCTGTTGTTGGGAATTAACTCGGGGCCATACTTGCTCAGTCTTACAAATTCAATCTTGTATTCCATTACTGATTTGTCTTTCTGCTTCAAATGTAGGAAATCCATTCTCTTCTCATCTAGGAATACCTGGCCCACATAGTTCTTTCTGAACTCTTCTTGGAAAAATTCCCAATTAACCACTTCTTGGCGGACAGTACTAACCAGTGAGGTCCACCATCTGTATGCGTCTCCTTGCAGCAGGGATACTATACATTCTAGTTTCTCCTCTTCGTTGCAATGAATTTCCTCCAGTACCCTGCTCATGTCCTCCAACCAGTCTTCAGCTTTGGAGGGATCCTCATCTTTAGAACCAGTGAAATTGCGGGTTTTCCTCTTCGAAAGTCTTTCTAAAGCTGGTTTCTCTGCCCTAGCAGGTCTGGCCAATCCTTCTTGTACTACATGCCCTAGGAGGTCCGCAATTTGAGCAAACGCCCTCGCTTGCTCAGCCATGGGTCAGGAGGGATGTTGACAGATTCATGCCCCTCTGAGGGCTGCCTAGGAGGACTTGGATTTCTATTCAGATCTCTAATGCTCTCAACACTTCTACTTGTACCCTCCTCCGCGTGTACGGAGGTAGCCCTTTGTGAACTCATTTCTTCTAACCTACATATCCAGGAAGCAATCGGGTTGGTACCAAGGACACAATTATATTTATGCAATGCAATGATTCCTTATGTATCTCTAATGCACAAACAAGGCAAACGATTACAAACAATTACAAACAAGCACAAACAAAAGTGTCCTAGACCCTGCTCTGATACCAAAAATAAAACATGTGACGTCGGACCCTTACCCCATTATTAACCCGATAAGAGACCAACGTCACCTTATCAAATTATATTTATCAATTAATTATCCATTTACTAATGTCATATATTAATAATCTGTTATTCGAATCATACATCAAAACATTACTTATATGTACAAACTAGTAACATTCTTTATACAATACAAGTATTTAATTTACATATCAAGTATCCATATAACAAGTTACTCTTTAGCCCGTAGGCCAATTCTTCATCAGTTCATCAAACTTTTCTTTAATATACAAGTACGCATTCAGATTATGCATATAACTGTACATGTCACCATGCATTTTACTTATCATCATTCCTTCTCTTAAAAATTTCATTTGCTTCACATGGTAACCTGCCTTAGTCTTTTCCTGAAACCATATCTTCATACTTAGAGTGGTCCTTGATGTTTTTCCCCGATTGCCTTTCCTGGATTGTTATTAAATAAAGGAAAAAGAAAACATAGAAAATAAAACGTCAGGCAACAATGCCTGGTTTGTACCCCGTGCCCGGGGCATGCAACACAAATGCTTACCTTCATTTTCAATACAAATCATTAATTCAAACAAGTACACCCAAGATCAATCAATCCATAAAATGTTTCCAAACATCATTACAAAGGCAAATTCATTAGAGTTTCCAAGAATCCAAATAATGTAAATTTTTATGTTAGTTTAACTTACATGTGGTTAGTAAGTCATATAGGAATCCATTTATTTCCATATATTCTATTATTCAATAAGATTTCATTTAGCCTTATACCTTTAATCATTTGAGATTTAGACACAACTTATGTTAGTTATTCTTTTTTTTTTTTTTTATTGATAGCCCTCTTCGAATAACCTATGGAGGAAACGGAACTGTTTTGGCCCGAGAGCCGCCGATAGACCCGAGGGCCGCCGATAGACCCGAAGGCCGCTAATAGACCCGAAGGCCGCCGATAGACCCGAGGGCCGCCGATAGACCCGAAGGCCGAATCATCATCATCGTCTCATTTCATTCAACTTTCAGGGTGAAGTGCACTTCTAGTTCCTAAGGCATGCCTTTCATCCTCTAACGGTATTCTACAAAGGCTATCGCTTCAATTCATCTTTCATATGTTTATACTATTAAATCATTCTTTTATTAAGTACTAACGATACCATCATCATTCGATTCGATGCTAATAACTTCTATTTCCAATAGGATGCATAAGCATCCAATATCATCCATAAATTAAACATTTCTTTCAAATATTCTTTTACAAGATCTCTATTTATGTCATCTTTACATTTATGTATAAATTATTTCACATTATACAAGTATGCTATGCTAAACATCAAGTAAAAGTGTTGTTATAAAAGTTTATTATCTAGTGGTAACAATTCCAGTTTTCAAACAAACTGAGTAGTTCGAATTCGATTTGGCATAATTTATTCTATAGGTATTTAATTAACTTCAAACCACTTCTATCATTTCCATAACTCATTCTTATATGTTATGATGGCTTCACTTGTCATTAATTCAAGGTCAAAATATTTTTAATCATCTCATTTTCACCATTCCAGATTCACTGGAATCTGGGACAGTGTTACAGGACTTATTTCACTTTACTTAAAACCTTATCAAATCAATTCCAATTATCATGATTTTTGGTGTGAGTCTTATTTGAGGTCTTACCTTTCTACTGTTTAAATTTCAGCATTTTGAGTCTTTTAGCTTAGGTTTTGGTATGCCACAAAATTAGGTTACCAAACTGCCCTGTTAGGGACAGTTTGTATGTATTGGACTCTTATCATTAAAAGGCTTAACAAATGAACTTATTTCACTTTCAAATCTTCCAGTCTACTAATACACATGTAAACCAACATTTTTCACTTACACAACTTTTTCCAAATAGGCCTCTAGCTATTTTTCACGTTTGTATCAAGTTTTAAACATGCCCTGTTTCAGGACAGTCTGCATGTATGGCATTCTTGACATCAATTAGGGTATTAAATGGAATTATCTCAGCACCAAATTTTACTGGTTCACACTAGACTTATAAAGGAACATTTAATTCTTGTAGGTCTTGGTCTAATTATATTTCTAACTATTTTTAAAAATTCAACCAAATTAGAGGACAGTTTCAGTATTTTCTGGAGTAGGCTGGACTTGTTTTCAAAACCATATCATTTTATTCAAACAAACATTAACCATCACAAATCTATTATTTCTTAGAGCCAAATACTTCAAATAAGTCTCTACTAACTTTATAGCATATGTCCATGCTTCCAAAAATATTGATAAAAAATTTTAAACCAACAAACAATTATATACATCACCATAAAAACCATTTTAGCATGCAAATCATATCAAACATGAAACCAACAATAAAACCTTTAGGGCTTAGGGTACAAACCTCGCTTGAGAGTTTCCTTCTAGGCTTGTTCTTGCTCCTTATGATATTCTTTTGGTTCTACTAACCATGAAAACAAGATTTTAGCATTCATCTTCACAAGATTCAACCATAAACAACACTAATATCAACTTTACATGCTAACTTGGGTACTTCTCTTTCTAATACCATAACTATAAAACTAAGAACATAACCGAGGGCTTTTTAACCATTAAAATCATCTCCTTAACCTCAAGACCTCATTACCATGCTAAGCTAAGTTCAAATCACCCATGAATGAAAACTAGGGTTTGATAGTCTTACCTTGATTCTTGCCAAATCTTGTTGTTTATGCTTGTTTTCTTTACTTGAATGGTGTTTCTAGGATGTGAAGAAGGTAGAGAAGGGAATTTGGAAGTTAGTTGGTAGAAGTAGAAGAAGAAAAATGGAGTTATGGTGCTCCTTAGGGTGGTTGGCCAAGCTTGCTAGAGAGGAGAAGATGAAGCTTTCTTGAAGAGTGAAGAATTATGGTGAATTTTCTAGATCCCCTCCACTTATATACTAGTCTTCATTTGGGTAATTGCCACATGGTCCTTCATCTTTCCAATGATTGCTAAGTGGTCCTTTGACTTTCTAATAATTCCATTTCATGACCACCAACTTTATTCTATTTACATTTTAATGAAGGCTTTTCATTTCTTTTCATTTAGGTCCTTTGACCATCTTTGACCTTTCCCTAGATTAATTTAAAATTAACCTTTGAACCCACTTGAACTTGGAAATTAAAGGAAATAACCAAATCTTTCTATAGCTCCTTATATGTATTCTATCACCTCTTAGGTGAAAAAATGACCAAAATGCCCTTGGATGTTCCTAATATTTACTATAATGCCACTAGTACCCAAGTTGCACGTCTTATGGTTCTAAATTATCTCTAACAACCTATTTACTATTCTAATAAAGGAATAAGAATTTTATCGAAAAATTCTAGCCTATAATTGTGGACCTTACATTATCAATAGGTTAGGGGCTAATTTAAAGAAGCTTTTCCGGTTAGTCTAAATATTAAAGGAAGATAAGGTTGTTAGGTGCGACGTCAACGACTATAACTGCGGTTACTGTTTTGGTATATTTATCTTTAGTTTCGATGATCAGCACATTAATATGCTAACCGAACTTTGCTGGATCGGCTTCCTTAATTGATATTTATCTCAAATTTTTTGTAATTTAGTTCTTCAATCTACCACTCAAACCACCAACTTGATTTTATAGGTCATTAACAAAATTGAAGTTAATTAAACCATTCTCAGTAGATTGACTCTCCTATTACTATCTACAGTTCGTTGCATGAATTTTATTATCTTTGATGAATTCGACACACGTCAAATTTTGACACTGTTGTCGGGAAACGGTACTTATTAATTTTCTTTTTTTTTGTGTGTATGACCAAGTCTGATCATATAGGAGAACTTCTATACGATCCAGAAATTGAGAGAACTGCTAGGAGACTACGAAAGGAAGCAAGAGCAAGAAAGCATATTCTTAGGAAGTAGACAACGTTTTTTATCGACTCTAAAGGAAGTGAAACCTCACCTGTGCTCATAAGTCCCACTCATAACACGCTTGGTGACGAATTTTGTGATACTAGTACCTTAACTGTAATCACAGCTAAGATATTGGCAGCGAATGGACATGAACATACGCTCAGAGAGTTAAGACGACAACAAGTCAACCAAACTCCACTCTGCATCACCTATCTGGAAACAAAAGGGACATTCGAGCTAAAGTCTGGCTTGATTCAATTATTGCCTAGTTTTCATGAGTAGGATAATGAAGACCCCATAAGCATATTAAAGCTTTTCATATGGCTTGTTGAACTATGAAGCCACAAGGGGTGACTAAAGAGCAGATTAAGCTGAGAGCATTCCTCTTTTCTTTAGAGGATGCTGCTAGAGAATGGTTGTTCTACTTGCCATCTGGATCAATCACATCCTGAGATCAGATGGTTCGGACATATTTAGACAGCTTTTTCCCTGCCTCACGAGCCCTAACACTTAGGAGGGAAATTTGTAGCATCAAACAGAAAGATTCGGAGTCTATTCATGACTATTGAGAGAGATTTAAGAGGACTCTCGCCAAATGCCCATAACATGGACTTCCTGAGGAGTCACTAATTATGTATTTTTATGACGGTTTACTTCCCATGGAAAGACACATGATTGATGCAGCCAGTGGTGGATCCATGGAAAGTAAGACTCATCAACAAGCTAGAGACTTGATCGATACCATGGCAGCAGCTGCAGAAAACCACAAGGCTCGTCTGGAACCCTCAAGAACTGCCAATGAGAAAGCTCTTCTGCCTTGTCAAATCAAATTAAAGAGCTAACGGTTCTGGTTCACCAATTAGCAGGAAAGGCTGTGACCCAGCCGTGCTCACAGGCAAGGCCCACTGATGCTTGTCCAACACTGCAAGATGATTCAACTGAGCAGGTTAATGCAGCATCCTATGGAGGTCAAAAGAGATATGATCCCTACTCCAACACCTACAATCCAGGGTTGAGGGATCATTCTAATCTAAGATATGGCCAGACAAATTATCAGCAAAGGCCACAGAATTTTCAAAGCCAGAATCAGCAACAATCAGGTAATTCTCTAGCTGATATTGTTAAATAGTTGGCAACTAACACCCAATAATTTCAACAGGACACCAAAGCTAGCATCCAGAATTTAGAAAAGCATATGAGTCAGCTTGCAACTACCGTGGGTAGATTGGAGTCACAGGGAAAGCTTCTTTCACAAATGGAGACAAATCCAAAGAATGTCTCTGCACTCACGCTTAGGAGTGGAAAACAGTTGTCAGAGCCGATTTTTAAGAAGAGTTGTGATCACAATCAGGGGTCACAGGAAGAAACCCTAACTTTGGAAAATGACTATGAGCATAGACATGGGTCACAAGGGGAGAAAACCAACGTAAGAAATGAAACCCTAACTTCAGACGAAAGTTTTGCTCATAGGCAGGGGTCACGGGAGGAAAAAGAAATTGAGAAACCCGTTCAACAAACACCTAGAGTTCTAGAAACTAGACCTCCATTTCCGGGAGACTTCAAGAATCCAAGAGAGCCAAGGAGGAAAATGAGATTTTTGAAACCTTCAACAAGGTTGAGGTAAATATTCCCTTACTTGATGCTATTAACCAAATACCTAAATATGCCAAAATTTCTCAAGGAACTTTGTGTAAACAAGAAAAGGCAAGTTGGGTATGAGAAGGTTTTGGTGGGACTGAATGTTTTTGCGGTCTTACAGAAGAAGCTTCCTCCAAAACGGGAGGACCCAGGTTTGTTTGCTATTCCCTGTACTATTGATAGTGTAGAGATAAGAAGAGCTATGTGTGACTTAGGAGCTTCGCTAAATGTTATGCCTTATTCTCTATATTCATGCTTAAGAATGGGTGATTTGAAATAAACAAGAGTGGTAATTCAGCTACCTGATAGGTACTTAGTTTATCCTAAAGGTGTTCTAGAGGATGTTCTTGTTAAAGTTCAGGGTTTGATATTTCATGCTGATTTTTATTTGTTGGATATGGGTAGTAAGGATATTTCTACAACTCCATCTGATCTGTTACTAGGAAGACCTTTTCTCAGTACAACAAAGACTAAGATCAATGTACATGAGGGTACTTTAACAATGGAGTTTTATGGTGAGATCGCTAAATTTAGTGTTTTTGATGCCATGAAACATCCTGATGATTTTTCTAGTGTTTGCAGAATGGATTTGGTAGATTCTTTTATCAAACAGTGTTTTGAACTAAGTAGAGGAGATGAATTAGATGTTGTGCTTTACAACAATCTAAAGGCAGGAGATGAAGAGTTGGAATTTCCACTCAGTAAAGGACTAACTGAAGTACTGTATGAATTGGAGACGTTGAAATCCTAGGTTAGTAGCAAACTAAAATTAGCTATGACCGCAGCTAAGGCTCCTTTACCTTCAATTTTGCAGGCACCGATTTTAGAACTAAAGCCACTGCCCAATCATTTGAAGTATGTCTATTTGGACAAGAAAGAGACACTGCCTGTGATTATCTCCAATAAGTTGACACTTGGACAGGAAAATCAGCTCATTCAATTGCTCAAGGAATACAAAGAAGCTATCGGATGGACTATCAATGATATCAAAGGCATCAGTCCGTTAACATGTATGCATAAGATTCTTCTTGTGGAGGATAGCAAACCAATTAGGCAGGCTTAGAGGAGACTAAATCCTCCAATGATGGAAGTGGTTAAGAAGGAGGTTTAGAAACTTTTAGATGCTGGTATGATCTATCCAATCTCAGCCAGCAAATGGGTAAGTCCGGTTCAAATTGTTCTAAAGAAGATAGGTATTACTGTAGTTGAAAGCGAAAATGGTGAGTTGGTACCACTCCTGTTCAAAACGGGTGGAGAGTTTATATTGATTATAGAAAGCTCAATGCTTCTACTAAGAAAGATCATTTTCCACTACCATTCATTGATCAAATGTTAGAAAGATTAGTAGGAAAATCTCATTATTGTTGTCTTGATGGTCTTTCAGGTTTTTATCAGATACCCATTGCACCCGAGGATCAAGAAAAGACTACCTTTACTTATCCGCTTCGGAACTTTTGCTTACCGAAGGATGTCGTTCGGCTTGTGCAATGCACCAGCTACATTTCAGAGGTGTATGGTGAGTATTTTTTCTGATTATGTGGAGAATATCATTGAGGTTTTTATGGATGATTTCACAGTTTATGGTGATTCTTTTTTATGCTTGTCTACTTAATTTTGGAAAAGTTTTGCAATGCTGTATTGAACTTAACCTTGTATTGAGCTATGAGAAGTGTCATTTTATGGTAGATCATGGCTTAATATTAGGTCATATTGTTTTTACACATGGAATTGAGGTAGACAAAGCAAAAATTAATTTTATACAGTCTTTACCTTACCCCATGAGTATATGGTATGTGCATTCTTTTCTTGGCCATGCAGGATTTTATAGGAGCAGGGCTGCAAACGAGCCGATCCGAGCCGAGCATATGAGGTGCTCGTGTTTGGCTCGTTTGTCAAATATCGAGCTCGAGCCGAGTTCGAACTCGACGAGCTTTATAAATATTTGTTCAAGCTCGGCTCGATAATTTTTTTCTATGTTCGAGCTCGACTCGTCTAAACTCGTTTAAGTTAATCGAGCCCAACTCATTTAAGTTAATCGAGCTCAGCTCGTTTAGTAGCTCGTTTAAGTTAATCGAGCTTAGCTCATTTAGTAGCTCGATTAGGCTCATTTAGTTGCTTGTTTAGTGGCTCGTTTGAGCTCGTTTAGTAAAATTAAACAAAAATAAATTGAATTTAAATTAAACCTAAACTAAAATTAATTCAAACCATGAGTTCATTCTCCTTGTTAAAAATATTAATAAAAAAATACTAATAGTATCACACAAATCTAAGTTCAAAATACAATTTAAAAGAGTGTTCATAATTCATTCGTGTTGAACCAATATAAAGTCATCAACCATGAAATTTCGATATAATCTAAGTTATATTAAACAATGAAATTTTGAATTATTAGACTCAATAAACAAACAATCCAAGTGAAATCTATATTAAGACAAATAAAGAAGAAAAGAAAAAGATAGAAAAGTAATTTAACTCACCAAGTGATAGAGAAGCAAGTTGGATTAGACGCAAATTTCTGAGCAAGGCTAAAGAGAGTGAAATTGTTTTACGCTTGATGACGGAAAAGTAGACAGAGAGAGGCGGCGGTGGTAGAGATGGGTGGTGGAATTATTTGAGGGCTTGATGACCAAAAAATAGAGAGAGAAAGAAGGGGTAATAGATATCAGTGGTGGCTATCTTGACAAACTATTAGTCATAAGAAAACTAAACCTTAAGTTAGATAAATTATTTTAATTAACTTTTTTTTTATATATATTTTTTTAATTCTGGCATCTATTTTAATTTAAATCTTTTTTTAATTTGGATTTTTTATATCAATTAAAAATTTATCTATTTATTTTTATTTAAAAAATATATTAAACGAGTTATAAATGAGCTCGTTCGCGAACACAAACGAGTTTTAAACATAAACGAGCTATGAATAAGTTTGTTCATGAACATAAACGAGCCGAACAATGATTTGTTTGGGCTCGGCTCGTTTACTAAACGAGCTATAAAATTTTGTTCGTGATCGTTTATTTAAGTATTGAACAAGCTTTGATCGAGTTTTGACCGAACCGTTCACGAATCGTTCACGAGTGCTCGTGTTCGTTTACACCCCTATACAGGAGGTTTATAAAAGACTTCTCAAAGATAACCCAACCTCTCTATCAATTCTTAAAGAAAGACGTACCATTCAATTCTGATGAGGACTGTAAAGTATCTTTTGACATACTAAAGGAGAAGCTGGTAGCTGCGCCTATAGTTAAGGCTCCCAGCTGGGATATACCGTTCGAAATTATGTGCGATGCTAGTGATAAGGCTGTGGGCGCAGTGTTGGGTCAGAGGATTGGTAAAGAGCCGCAAGTGATCTATTATGCCTCAAGGACCCTTGACAACACACAATGCAACTACTCAACAATGGAAAAAGAACTTTTAGACAACACACAATGCAACTATTGATCATGCAGCATTGAAATATCTCATGACAAAGAAGGGTCCTAAGCCGAGGCTTATCCGGTGGATTCTTCTCCTTCAACAGTTCGACATCGAAATCAAGGATAAGAAAGGATCAGAGAATCTAGTGGCTGATCACTTAAGCCAATTGGTCACAGCTGAACCGGCACAACCATTGAGCGATGGATTTCCTGATGAATATCTCCTAGCTGTGAACATAGCTCACCTCTAGTATGCAGACATTGTTAATTATCTCGTAACAGGGAAACTACCATATGAGTTGAGTAAGAGTGAGAAGGAAAAGGTGAAAAGAGATTCAAGAAACTATGTTTGGGATGATCCTTACTTGTGGAAATATTGTTCGTGTCAAATGATCAGACATTGTATTTCTAAGTAGGAGTCTGAACCAATTTTGAGGTCATGTCATGCAGAATCTTGCAGGGTCACTTTGGACCTTAAAGAACAACAAAGAAGATACTGGATTGTGGGTTTTTCTAGCCCAGTATATTTTATGATTCTTATGTCTTCTGTAAATCATGTGATAATTGTCAAAGAAGGGGGAGTCTTAGCCGCCGTAACCATGCCTATGACCCCAGTTCTTGTAGTAGAAATTTTTGACGTTTGAGGCATTGATTTCATGGGTTCTTTTCCACCTTCTTTTGGTTTCCATTACATTCTACTTGCTGTTGATTATGTTTCGAAGTGGGTGGAAGCTAAAGCCACCCGAACTGATGACGCTAAAGCTGTTGCAGATTTTGTCATGTCTAATATTTTCTGTATGTATGGCACACCAAGAGCCATTATTAGTGATAATGGGACACATTTTTGCAACAGAACAATTGATGCTCTACTGAAGAAGTATGGGGTGACACATCGAACCTCCACGGTCTATCATCCGCAGTCTAATGGCCAAGCTGAGGTCTCAAACAGGGAGATTAAATCAATCTTGGAGAAGATAGTTAATCCTTCAAGGAAAGACTGGACCCTTCGTCTGGACGATGCACTATGGGCATACCGTATAGCTTACAAGACTCTAATTGGAAAGTCTCCTTTTCGAATGGTGTACGGTAAAGCATGTCACTTACCGGTGGAGCTAGAGCATAAAGCCTTTTGGGCAATCAAGGAATGCAACATGAGAATTGATAGAGCAGGACAGCAACAGAAGCTACAAATTCAGGAACTTGAAGATATACGGAATGATTCTTACTCGCGGGCATAACATTACAAGGATGCTTTAAAAAGAAGTCATGATCTGAACGTATCCAGGAAGTCATTTTCAATTGGACAAAAAGTTCTTCTTTATTATTCTAAGTTGAAATTATTTCTTGGTAAGTTGAAGTCTAGGTGGATTGGTCCATTTGTTATTGTTAACATATTTCTTCATGGTGCACTGGAAGTCAAAAGTCTAGAAACTGGAAAAGTTTTCAAGGTGAACGGTCACAGATTGAAACTGTATTTCGAAGGGTTCCAAGTGGGACAATATGATGGAATCCAGTTGGACCCTAAAGGTTGCAACTGAGTGAAAATTGGTGCACGTCTAGCCGTAGATGTTAAAACAGACGCTACTGGGAGGCAACCCAAAAGACTTTCTTTTATTTTATTTTATTTATATATTTTTTTATTTCTTGATTTTTATTTTTATTCTATTTATTTTATTTCTTATTTTATTGATTTTTCTTTTTAGTCCATTTTTTAGTTTTTTTAAATAAAATAAAAAAAAATACTCTTTTTAATTTACTTTTACTCCACTTTTTCTTAGTTTTATACAAAAATCAATTTTTAGTTAAGAAAAAAAATTAAAAACAACTTCTCAGATGAAAAGGAAAAGCAATTTAAGATAATAAACATGTGTAAAGTTCATGAACTAAAAAAATAAATAAATAAATAAATTATAAAAACAAATACAGCAGAAGAAGTCAAAACCTAATCTTGTGACAAAAGCTGAATTTTTTTTTTTATGGGGCATGGTTAAGGGTTGTAGAGTCAATTTTGGTTATTGGTTGGCTCGTCAGTTTAACTCAGTTTTTTCATGTAATAGTAGACCTCTTATCTTAGGATCTTTTGTCACTTTGCTTGCTAAAAATTTGAGTTCAATTAATTTCTCTAGTCTTACTATTGGCTGCCAAATGATTGCTTTGGATATGGATAAATTAAATTCTATAAAAATTCTTGATATTTCCAAGGAAGGGAAGAGATGTTTGATTCCTGCAGGTTCAATTGGAGAAAAGTTAAGGGAACTCAGGCTGCTCCCACAGGCAGTTCAAGGGTGAAGTAGATCCACGTGTGGAGCAGCTTGAAGCAAGAATTGCAATCTTGGAACGTGCATTGGGTGAGGCCACTGCTTTTATTAAAGAGCTCATTCCTATGCTACAGGCAGTCATTGATCTTCGTGATGCATCGTAAAGAGTAATGTGCCCTCACCTCCACTTTTGTTCAGGGAAGTTTCTACATCTGTCTGTTTTTGTTTTGTTTTATTTTGTATTTTTTAATACGTTTCACATTGCAGACAATGTAATGTTTAAGTGTGGGGGAGGGATTTTAGGTCTTTAGTTTTGTTTTATTTTATTTTATTATTTTTAATTTTAGGTCTTTAGTTTTATTTTATTTTATTATTTTTATTTTTAGGATTTTATTTTAGAGTCTTATTTTTTTTTTATTAATTGTTGCTGCTTTTGGGATTAACTTGAATCACCCTGTGCATAAATTTTTTTTTTTTAGGTTTGGAGAGTTTGCCTAATTTCTTAGATTTAAATTCGTGCATGCTTAAGACACATAGATGCTTTTAGAACTGTGTACAATTTGGTTTAGAAATCACTGTGTAGGTTGTGTGGCTCTGTTAGAAATTTCAGACTTTATCCATTTGGGCCCATGAGAGAGTGTCGGTCCATTAATATTTCATCCAATTATCTTGGTTTGTTTTAGCATGTTATTAGTTTGTGGGCTTGCTTGTTGGTAAAATGACTTAAGCCATACTACCACAAGCCCATTTAGTCTTTATATTCAATTCATTTGTTATTTCCCCAACCAATGTGGGATTCATATTTCCAACACTCCCCCTCAAGTTCAACCGGTCCGGCTCATTATCTTTGCAGGCCAGTTGATACTTGCATTCATGCCTGGGCTTGTGCTCTTTGAACCTCAGAGGCCTTTTAAGTCATTGCCTGGGCTTGTGTTCGAGCCTCAGAGGCCACAGGTCCACATCGGATCCTGGATCATTGGCGGTTAAGCCCTTTGGGCTCAGATACCATGTTAGAAATTACAGCCTTTATCCATTTAGGCCCATGAGAGAGTGTCGGTCCATTAATATTTCATCCAATTATCTTGGTTTGTTTTAACATGTTATTAGTTTATAGGCTTGCTTGTTGGTAAAATGACTTAAGCCAAACTACCACAAGCTCATTTAGTCTTTATATTCAATTCATTTGTTATTTCCCCAACCAATGTGGGATTCATATTTCCAACAGGCTCTTTAACGAGTAGGGTATTAACTTGTTTGCTTTTCATTGCAAAGCTTTGTGGTAAGATAGTTGGTCATCACTGATGGTTGAGAAAAATTAGTGTAAAAGTGCATTTGTTTTTAATCTCACACATCTTTTGTGAGTGAGTGGAGAGTTGAGAAAACGGCCTGTGAATTTTCATTAACCCTTATTAATTGATTGTTTTGCATGGTGGATGTTAACTTTAAAGTTAGTAGCTGCTTTGGGAAATCATCGGTCAGTTATTATATTGTTAGATTCGAGCCTTTGGTTTGTATATACATTTTGGGTGGGATTTTATTTTATTTTGATTTGTTCCATTTTTTTTTTGTATTTTTTGTTCTTTTGGTTAAAAAAAAGAAAGAAAAAACAACATGTAGAAAAAAAAATTTAAAAAAAAAACAAAAACAAAAACAAAAGAATAAATCTACAAAGAAACAAAAAATCTGCAGGAGAAGGAGAAGGAGAAGGAGCAGGAGCGGGAGGAGGAGGAGGAGGAGCAGGAGGAGCAGGAGGAGGAGGAGGAGAAGGAGAAGAAGAAGGAGGAGAAGAAGAAGGAGGAGAAGCAGAAGGAGGAGAAGGAGAAAGAGAAGAAGGAGAAGGAGAAGAAGAAGAAGAAGAAAATCTTTATTCACTTGCTGTCCTTTTACTTTTTCCTATTATTTGAGTGATTTTCTACTTAGTTTCCAACTCCATGAGTGTTACTTAACCCGTTTTATACACACTTTACCTATTAGGATATGGAGTTGAGACTTTTTCGCCTAATTTTTCAATGCTATCAGTGTTGGGGTTTGTGGTAAGATGGTTCGGCTTAGCTGTGGTTTGCTACTTGTTTTTACCTTGATTGTTTGAGAGTTAGCAATAGTGACAGTGATTTGTTTTTCAAATTGTGTATAGGTCTGCTAGTATCTATATTTAATTGAAGATGGAATTTAATTGTGTGTGCTTAACTTGACTGCAAGCTCTCCTTTCCCTCTCTAAATCTGAAATTTATTTTTGATTGAGTGATTTGAGTACTCTGTTTTAGCAGCTTTGTTAAATCATTTTGTCCGTTGTTGATCTTTTCTTGAGTTTATTGTTAAGACACACTTGGGGACAAGCGTGAGATAGTGTGGGGGAGTTTGACAGAGCAAAGATTATGCATATTTGTTCATGGATTTTCTTAGTAAGTTTTGGGTTTATTTGAATATTTGTCCCTAATTTTGCTTGTTTTGTAATTTCTGAATAGTTGAAGCTCAATTGGTGACTTTGAAGGATTTAAAGGGTTGTTTGAAGAATTTTCCAAGTGAAAGAGTGAAGAATCAGTTGAAGACCAAGTCTTGTGTATTTTGAGTTATGAATATTTGACTCATAACCATTTTCGGATCATTTTGTTTCTCATTTCCATACTTTTAGCAATGCTATACTGGGGACTATGAACAGGAAAGATGGTACATTTTGTTTTGTTGGAGTTTTTAATTAAGGATTTGTTTTCTGCATTCCTTTCTTTGGTTTTTAGGTTTTGTACATATAACTTTATGATAATGATGCTAGCTGTGATCACAGCTAGCTAAATTATTATGATACAGTAAAGTCTTTTAGTTAATTTGTGTGCTGTGAGAATTGATTTTTGTTGTTTATACTTGCAGTATTCATTACATCATTGTGATTACTTGGTTTTAGGGTTAAATATATTTCCTTGATTAATTAATTGATTTGGCCAATTAGTTGATCGATTAAGTTAATATCATGCTAGTTAAAGAAATTAAATCCGTAATTGTTTAATTGATTTAACCTAGGTAGCAAACAGTTTGATACGTCGAACTGTGTGGTGTTGTGATCATAGGTTAGTAAACATGCTTATTGATTTGCTAGCTATGACCATAGGTCTTCCTCATACTTTATGCAATCAACGGTTGAACTTGTCAGGCGCTTGTCGGGGTTATCGATAGGTTAGGGGCTTATTTATAGGAGTTTTTCCAGTTAGTCTAAACATTAAGGGAAGATAAGATTGTTAGGCGTGACGTCAACGACTATAACTGTGGTTACTGTTTTGGTATATTTATCTTTAGTTTCGATGATCGGCACATTAATATGCTAATCGAACTTTGTTGGATCACCTTCCTCAATTGATATTTTATCTCAAATTTTTAGTAATTTAGTTCTTCAATCTACCACTCAAACCACTAACTTGATTTTATAGGTCATTGACAAAATTGAAGTTAATTAAACTTTTTTCAGTGAATCGACCCTGCTATTACTATCTACAATTCATTGCAGAAATTTAATTAGTTTTGACGAATTCGACACACATCAAGAGAACTTACTAAAATAATATATATGGAAATGAAGTTTTGTTCTCTTTACTAAAATAAAGATAACTTGAGTAGATTTTTGGGTGGTTGAGTGTTTGAGTGAAGTGTGAGTGGGGGTGATGGTTTGAACATGAATGAGGGAGAGGGAGAGGGAGAGTGAGAGTGAGAGTGAGAGAAGTTGAAGAGTTGTCTTAAAAGGATTGGAGGGTTTAAGGGTGTAGAGATGAGAATGAGGGTTTTTAGGTGTATGATGGGTTTTTTTTGGTGGGTTTGGGCTCATTCTCACTTTCTAGCCCACCAGCGGACACAACAATCTTCCAATACTCATTTCTACTCACTCTCAATTTCAAAAATATTATTCGGGTCCAAATTAATTTTCCATACCTGAAACTCTATTTCGAACGTAAAAACACATTTTTCCTTCGAATCTCAATTTTTGCATTTAAAACCCAATTTATGAAAATGCCCTCGAAATTACCTGAGAAGAATTATATTTGACTCTATGTTTTGTTTTTATCTTTATTACCATTTCACCCCTAGAGCAAAATTTTGATCTACTCTATATAAAATTTTAAAAATTCAATTCTTGACCATAATTCAAAAATTAAAAAAAAATGCAAAATAAAAATAAAAAAATTACAAAAATTAAAAATAGACACAAACCAGATGGTATACTCTGTTTCTTCGAGAGAAAGCAGCACGACTTTCGAATTTATCACCAGAGTCCTGTTTCGACGGAAGCCAGATGACCCTGGAATTACTATTACTATAATATACAACGTTGAACTAGTAGTAGTTTCGAACACCAATCTATATATATATATATATATATATAAAAAGGAGAACTCTCAACGGGCCCCACAAAATGACGTGGCAGCCTTGAGAGTTCTCCGTTGGATAGAAAAACATCAAAAATGAGATGTTTTGATGAATCAAATGATGACATGTGTATTTGCTTTTTCTTTCTTTTTTTAACTTTACTCTTCCATTAATTTTTGAAACTCTTCATTTCGTTTTCCACCTTTAAAATTGGTTACTTTTAAACAATCTCTCTTTCTTATGAATGGTAGTTTAAATGTCGCATTGTAAATACGCATTATTTCTTATTTCCGTTTCTACATCTATTTCTCTTCCTCTTCCTCAATCAACCACCAAACTAAAATTATATAAATAGAGACTACTCTCACTCAATCTTCACACACATTTTCATCCCTCAAATCCCACAAATTTAATTTAAAATAGCGTAGTCTCATCAGATCGATAGGATCAATCTTAGGAGCGAGAGAGCTCTTGCTCTTATCTCACCACCAATGATACAAATGAAGACATTGACAAATTGGGTTGGTTGAACTTTGTCCGTATCTTGAGAAATGGTTGGAGTGGTAATTGCGAGTTGGAAAGGGTAGGGTTTGAAAGTTTAATGGTGGTGGCGTAGACATCGAGAGAATTAAAAGAAGTATGAAGCAATTCACATGTTATGAAATGAAAAAGAAGGTGACATATTTTGTTTTGTTAAGATTTTTTTTTTAATGTACCAAGCTATTATATTTCTTTTGATTTTCTATTATATTTCGTTTTTTTTTTAAATAATAACATTGTTGTATTCATTTTGTCCCTATTTGGTTAAATTTCAAATTATTTTTATATGAATATATATATATATATTTAATTTAATGTATTTATTAATTGTAATATAAATTTAGTTTTATTATTTAATGTATCATGTATTAATTGTAATATCATGTATTTAATTTAGTTTTATTATTTATATAGATGTAAATAAGTGTAATTTAAAATAAAAAAATAAATTATATTATACGAGATATTATTGAATGTTATGTATATTAACATAATTGTTAATAAATATTAAATAATATAATATAATTTTATATGAATAATCATGAAAAAACCCAAATAATTTGAATAATTATAAAATTAAGATTATAATTTTAAGGTATTGAAAATAATAGGTGATGAAATAAAACTATCGGATATAGAATTTTTTTTTTCTTTCTACTTGCAAATTACTGTATTAAAATATTTGATATATATATATATATGAATTATTTTAAAAAAATTATGCTATACAAGTTTTATATGGTATCTTACAAAGGAACGCTCTATTTTCAACCTCAAAAAGCAAACAAAATAATTAATTGTTCTATCTTCCAAAAACTTTATTACAATTTATAATTATTAAATTAATTATACCATAATTTAATAGTTGTAATTATAAAAATTAATTAGATCATAAAATATGTTTCTTAGTATCCATTATAATCATAGTTTAAATTTATTATAATCATAATTTAATTTTTCATTATAATTTAATATTATTAAATTGATGGTTCAAAATTATATTCTAAAACTTTTAAATTATATATATATATATATTAATTAAGTTACAAGAATATAATGATTATTTCATCATTCAAATAGTATTTATATATACGAATAACATATTATTTCACACACATACATGTATATATACACATTGAATTAAATATATTAAGATTCATTTAAATTAATTATTAAGAATTTATTTGTTAGTTTCTATTTTTTAAAATTAAGTTTTAATAATAAAATGGTGTGAATTAATATTAAAAAAAATTGAATCTTTAATTCTTTTCAAACTTTTAAAATATATAAATATTTATTTATGTTTATTAATTTAATGGTATACTTATTAATATAATTACGTGTTTATATGAAATAATTTAATAAATATAACAATAATAAATTAATCTCTTATCACTTATCAGTTTTTATCTTCTTATAAATATATTAAAGTGACATTAAACATTTTAAATAGATCAGTTTCATATATTAAGACATTAAAATACATTTAAAATGTATGTTATGAATTAGGTGTATATATAAAGAGTTTATTTTTTTCATTTTATTTTTTTATATTATGAAAAGCAATTCTCTCACATCAAAGTTATCCATCTTCACTATTTCTTTCTTTTACTGATTTATTAATTGTTATTTTCTTTAAGGTTTGTTTATAATAATAATAATTATTATTATTATTATTATTTCTGTAATTTTTTATTTTTACTAATTGATAGTCATGTATTTATTTATTTCGAAATTATAAAATATATATTTGTTTTATTTAATATTTTTTTTATACTTTGGTTAGTTTTGACTATATATTTTTTTTGTTAATGTTTATCAAAATAAAATTTATATATATTTATCAAAATAAAATTTATATATATATATAATGAGAGAGAAAAATGTATCAAAAACATATAGGACTCACATGGATCATCGTATAGGATAAGCACAGAATAGTATAAGGAAAAGGATTAGGATAAAAGTTTTGTATAAGGATTAAGTTATCCATAAATTGTATTTGGCTGGTTATCGTATAAGTAACATGATAGGATAACAAAGTACTAAACCTATATTTGGTAAACCTCGATAAGTAATAGGATAACAATATGGATTATCAAAATACCCAAAAACTTGACAAGTAATAAAATAGTTATTTACAGATTAACAATAAATAAATAAAATATAATAAAAATATAATAATATATTTTTTAATAAAAATAAGTATTAAGAATAATCTTAAAAAACCTATGAGAGTTTTAGAAATTTCTCCAAAATCTCCGTAATTTTTTTTTTCCAATTTGCCACTTTGCTGTCAATGAATGTCTAATTTACTATTATTTACTATTTTGAATTTTTTCTACAAATTTTGGAAGGGTAATTTAGTCATTTCAGTTTTTAATTTTAAAAAAATGTTAATTAAAAAATAAATTAAAAGTAGAAATTTAAAATAATATTAAAAAATCTAAAAGGGTAATTTGGTCATTTTAATTTTTGAAAAAATTTATGAAATCCTCCTTGATTTTTTTGAGATTATTCCAAAATTTTATGTAGATTTTTTTTTTATTTATTAATTTTTTTTTATAATTTCATCAAATGATAATTTAGTAATAACATGATGAACATCTAATACGAAAAGTACGTGATAAAGTTATCAGAGCATTTATCAATGATAAAATAATCCTATATGTATCGTATAAAATTATAGTTAGTATTATTTTATCCTATTCTAAACAGCAGCCAAATGTTTGATAAACATATAAATCGTATTAAGTTATCCTATCCTATTTCTTATCCTATAAACCATGTGAGCCCACATATATATATATATATATATATATATATATATATAACGGTTGAGATTAACTTTCTCATCTCTCATTGAAATATAACTTTCTCATTAAATACAAACCTCTATATATATATATATATATATATGGTAAGGTCCACGTTTTATCAAATAATAAAATAATTCTATTTAATTATTTTTTATTAATTAAATATTTACTCTAACGTTTTTACTGAAAAATATGCTTAAAAATAAAACTGATATTAATAATAAAGAAAATATTTATGGACTAATTAAAATGGGGTAAAATTATATTTGAATACAAAAATATAGAATTAAATTAATTTAATAATAAAAATACAATAAAAATTCTTAAAAAGACATTAATTAAAATATTAAAATTAATCACATTAAAACATCTACTAATTTTTTTATGTTTATCTATAAATTTAACCACCATTTAATCTTGAAAATATCAATTAGGGGTAAACAAGTAGTTGTATAAAAATGTCAAAGTTGCTTGATAATTAAAATGTATAAATAGTAAAAGATGTGAATGGAAAACAATATAAATGGTTAGTTTGAAATTCAAATTGAAATAATTGAAAAAATAGAAATTGATAAAAATTGTTAAAAAAATACTCAAATAACTTTTAGTGAATAATGCCTTCACCTAATCATGTTGACAAAATGAAATTAATAAACAAACTAAAGTAACTTTTATTTCCATGATCTATTAATAAATGAGTTGGAATTAATATATTCATATTTTTTAATAATATAATTAAGCTCTACTTTATTTATAAATAAAATAAATTTAAATTAACAAAGTAGTTTTAATTGTTAGGTAGCTTAAATCAAAAAAGTAATATTTAAATTTATTTTATTTTAATTTTTTTTCAAAGGTTGTTTTTTTTTTATAAGTTTATAACCTGATTTTTTTTATTAAGTTAAATAAATTAAAATTAATATATAAATAAAGTTGTATACAAATATTACGCATATTTTGAAGTAATTGTAAAATTTAATATTATATATATCGACAAATAAAATAATTGTAAAATTGAAAAATTACAATAATATTTTATCAATTGAAATTTAATTATAATTTTGTATACTTATAAAAATTTGTATTATATTCAATTTAATATAAATGAATATATTATAAGTTTAATTATTATTTTATGAAATTATATATTTTTAAATATTTAAAAATTAAATATAATTTATGATTAATATTAATATAATTTTTAAATATAAATAAAAAATTATATTCTCGCCCAAAGCGCGAGCAATTTTACAAATATATTTATATAGGATAAAGTTGATGATGTAAAGGTCAGACCACATCAAATAAGCCATTATAGGTGAATTTAGTGATGTTTTGACAAGTAAAAGAAGAACAAGAGAATGTAGTAACATTATAATATTAGTTCCTCACAAACATTACTTTTACGTTACCTTATCTTCTCGACAGAAATTTTTGAAAATGTAGATTAAACCAGAATCAAATTACCAAACCACTCGACTAACCTGGTAAAAAAAAATGTGAAATTTTAAAAAAATGAGTTTTTTAAAATTTAAAATATAATTATAGGTCTGTTTTGAAAAATATAAAAAACAGACTTTTTAAAGTTGTTTTCACTCCATAGGTCAAGTTTTCCAAAATATTTCTGAAATTTTACAATTCACAGATGCTGTGAATTATACTTAGATGCTGTGAATTATGCTCACAACTGTGATTGGCCTATGGAGTGACAATCAAAGTTTAGTTTTGCAAACTTTTCAAAAGTGGCCTATAATTGTATAGTAAACTTTTTATGGACTAAAAAAAATAGCTTGTCTGCTTGTGAATAATGTAATATGTAATAATGGATATTGTAACGTTCGTAAACTTTTTGTAATATAATAACATTACGTTGACTTTTGACCTTGGGCCTGGTTGTAAGAGACCAAAACTTTTGTGGTCAAAGTGTAATTTTAAAAAGTTCAAGGGTTGTTTTGGTAATTTGTCTTATTATATAAGGATTTTATTTCTTTCTTCCTGGTCATCCTCTTCACTCGTGTTCACCAGAACATTCTGTATTTCTCTCGCGTTCAACAATCTCCTCCGTTTTCACTTCGCCATAACTTTCAATCCGCTCATCCGATTCCAGTGATTTTCGTATTTTTGGATTCCTCGCGGAGAGTACTTCATAACGCCTATAAGAAACGACACTGTCAGAAATGCGTCCCTGCGACTTTTGGAGCAGTTTCTGGTCGATTCTGATTTCGGTTTGAGGAACGGACACCACCATTAGAATCAGGAGATCGAGAACTCCTTAAACCTGTTGTTAGGTTATTTCGCCGTCGTTCGCCATTTTCGGTTACCGTTTCTCGCTGTATTCCGATTTCCAGAATTTCCAAACTCTTATGGATTGATCTTTATCGGTTTTTGGGTATATTGGGCTAAGGAATTCTTCGGAGGTCAGGTAGGTTCTCCTATTCATACTTAATTGAATTGGTTTTCAAAACTATGATTTAAATAACGTTCTTAAGAAATAATTTTGAATATTAATATTTGCTGCTGATATTTATTGAATAAATGATTTTGTTATTGAAAAGTTGATTTTGGTTATTGATTAAGAATCTGCAGGATTTGTATTGTGAAATGTGATATAATGTTTATTATGGTAATTGCTATCAACCTGGGATTTATATTATTGTTATGGAAAGTGGTTATGGTGAGATATCCCTATGTGGATATGTTGGTGGGGGTGAGCGCGTGACACGAGAGTGGGAGGGTGGACACTGCCTCCTTGGGTGCGAGTCCCTAAACCTGCGCAGGGTTGTGTCATGTATGGTTCACGGGCACCGGTGATATTATATATTATTGTATCAGTGTTGATAGCATGGAAATTTATGATTTTGATATGGTAACTCAACTTGCTATTATTATTTTTATTGATTTTGAGAAATCGGATTTGATACAAGTTATTCGGATATTTGATAAATGTGAAAAGGTTTTGGACATGATTATTGATTATTACTCTGTTTATGAAACTATTTGAATAAACTGAATTCTGCAGATTTGTTTTCTTAATATCCGGTTAAGATATGAATAGGGGATTGGAACCTACGAGCGAGTAGCTCACATCTACTCAATTAACATTTTTCAGGTGGTACTCAAGACGTTCCTGGACGTCAAGCTTGATAGGTGTTGCTTCCTGAAGGATCTTTGGTTACGTTTTGACTTGTGTAGGTCTGTACAGTTGTATCTTCAGGATTTTGTTAAGTTATGTTCTGTATATGTAAGCTGAAAGTTGAATTAGTGGTGATGTAATATATATTATGGATTATCTGGATTTGACTGCCAATTTGGATTTTGTTGACTTTTTGACTGTAATTGTATAGTCCCCGGGAGCGTTTGAACGTATTTGATTGGTTCTTATTTATATTTTATTATTTTTTTCTTTGACTTTTCAAAAAGTTACAGCCCTATAAAATGGTTGTGACAGTTTTTGGTATCAGAGCCCGGTCTGGTTCTTTGGGGATCAGACGTGTCATTTTATCTTCTATTTTGGGTTTTTGAATTACATCACCATTAATTAAGACTTTCTGTGAATATACAGTTCATCAAGATGCCTCCTCGGAGACGTGCTTTTGGGTCACGCCCAGCACCAGAGGTTGGGGAAGGAACAGGTGAAGTTCCTGGTCGACATCAAGCTATAAAAGAGTTTCTGATATTGAAACCCCCTAGTTTTGAGGGTGGTGTTAATCCATCTGAGGCGGAGAAATGGTTGAAATCTATAAAGAAGAAACACGATGTTTCAGAAGAACCTGTTGCGAATCATGTAACTTTCGCCGCCTATCAACTGGAGGGTGCAGCAGATGAATGGTGGAATATGGTCAAAGCGGAACATGATGTTAATGAAATGGATTGGGATGAATTTGAAAGACTTTTCCGCGAGACTTTTATTCCTATTGCTTATCTTCAGGATAAGATATCTGAGTTCAATGATTTGGAGCAGGGAGATAAGTCAGTTGCGAATTATCATGCTGACTTTATCAGATTATCTAGATATAATCCTGGAGTAGTGGAGGATACTATGCATCGATGTGTTAAATTTAAAGATGGGTTACGAGGTGCAATTCAGGCCATGGTGACTGCTTGTCCACTGAATGACTTCTCTGAATTGGTTGCTGCAGCATATCGGGCAGAAGAGCACCTGAACAAGCAGTATGGTCCATATAAGGGGAAAAAGAAAGATGGTGGAAAGGCTGGGCAGATGGGAAGAGGTAGAGCGCAGAGTTCCAGGTCTAGTGGAAGTACAACTAGTGTGAGTAGTGGATCGTCCGGAAGTGGTCGATACCAACCCTATGCTTGTTATAACTATGGACAACCTGGGCACAGGAAGAGAGAATGTCCTCAACTTCAACCTCAACCTCAGTTTTCTCAGGGTACTCCACAGGGAAGTCAGACTGGATCAGTATCTTAGAGAGGACAGGGAGTCAGATGCGACCTGAGCAATCTTATTCCTATCCTCAGCCATATGTTCCTGGATCTCAGCAATCAGCATACCAGCGACCCTATTATCCGCAGTATCGACCTCAGATGATGGGATATCAGCAACCTCAATAATTTCCTGGTGCTGAAGCCAGTGGTAGTTTTGGAGGAAGAGAGACTGGATCTAGAGGTAGTCAGTCAAGCCAGGGTCGTGGGAACCGTGGAAGAGGTAGGGCTGCTGGGCAATCTTTTGCTGTGAGAGGATCAAGTGAGGTGGAGGGACCTATCAAGAACACTGTGGTTGAAGGTATGCTACTTATTTCTAGTTGTTGGGCTCACGTATTATTCAATTCTGGTGCTACCCATTCTTTTATATCCTCGATGTTTGCTATGTCTTTGGGGTTGGAACTCGAATTGTTTAGCCCCCCTTTACTTTTGAGATTACCAACAGGAGACTCTCTTTCAGTGACCCGAATGGTAAGAGATTGTCCTGTAATAATAGGATATCGGAATTTGAAAGCTGATTTGGTAGAGATTTTTATGAATCAGTTTGATGTTATTTTGGGAATGGATTGGTTGAATCGATATAGGGTGATGCTCGATTGTTATCGGAAAAGAGTGGTTTGTCATTTGCAGAACGGACAGATTGTTGTAAATCAAGCGTGTTCCAACGATACGATGCTTAGCCCTATTCTTAAGACATCTGTTGGTGGGAAGAGGAATTTGGAATGTCTCGGAATCATGTTTGCACTAAGGGATGAAGTCGAGGGAGCGAGTTCTCCTTTAACTGTAGATGTGGTGGAGGAATATATTGATGTATTTCCAGATGAACTCCCTGGACTTTCACCCAAGAGGGATATCGATTTCTGCATCGATTTAATTCTGGGAACATCACCGATCTCGATTGCTCTTACCGTATGGCTCCAGCCGAGTTAGCTGAATTGCGAAAGCAATTGAATGAACTGCTTGGTAAGAGATTTATTCAGTCGAGTGTTTCTCCTTAGGGCGCACCAGTTTTGTTTGTAAAGAAACACGATGGTACGTTGAGATTGTGTGCCGATTATCGACAACTTAATCATCGAACCATAAAGAATAAGTATCCCTTGCCCCATATTGATGAATTGTTTGACCAGTTAGGTGGATCCAGGTATTTCTCAAAGATTGATTTGAGGTCAGGTTATCACCAACTCAGAATCAGAGAGGAAGATGTACCCAAAACAGCTTTTCGAACTCGATATGGGCATTTTAAGTTCCTGGTGATGCCTTCTGGGTTGACAAATGCTCCTGCTGCATTTATGGATATGATGAACCATATTTTTAGACCTTATTTGGAACGATTTGTCATAGTTTTTATTGATGATATCTTGGTTTATTCTAAGACATCAGAGGAGCATGAAGAGCACTTGAGAATCATTTTGCAGACGTTGAGGGATAATCAGTTATATGCTAAAAAGGAGAAGTGTGATTTCTGGTTAACTGAAGTGAAATTCCTAGGGCATGTTGTTTCTCATAAAGGTATTTCAATGGATCCATCTAAAGTAGAATAATTACTCAATGGGAACAACCTAGGAATTTGGGTGAAGTTAGAAACTTTCTTGGTCTGGCTGGATACTATCGGCGTTTTGTTGAGAATTTTTCTCGTATTGCTTTACCTCTGACTCAGTTAACTAGAAAGGATGTCTGGTTTGTATGGGATGATTCATGTGAGGCAGCCTTTCAGAAACTCAAGAAAAGATTGACATCAGCACCCATCTTAATCGTTCCAATTGAGGGGGAACCTTATTCTGTGTATACAGATGCCTCTAGGAATGGATTAGGATGTGTTCTGATGCAGCAAGGTCACGTTGTGGCTTATGCTTCAAGGCAATTGAAGAATCATGAAAGGAATTATCCCACCCATGATTTGGAGTTAGCCGCTATCATTTTCGCATTAAAGATTTGGAGATGTTATCTTTATGGAGTAAGGTTTGAAATATATTCTGACCATAAAAGTCTCCAGTATCTCTTTACGCAGAGAGATTTGAACTTGAGACAACGGAGATGGATTGAATATATGGAAGATTATGATTTCAGTTTCAATTACCATCGGGTCAATGTGGTTAGCAGATGCTTTGAGCCGCAAAAAGCATGGTACGTTGTCTAGCCTGGCATTAGAGGATTGGGATAGATCAATGATTATGGGTGAATATAATCTATATCCTTATGAGTCGGGTAATCAAGCTTGGGTATGCAACGTTGTAGCTACCCCATCTTTGGTTCAACAGGTGACACATGGTCAATGGTATGATGACTTCCTAAGTCAAGTGCGCACTCATTTGGAGAATGGTATAACGATAGAAGGTTGGAAATTGGAATCTGATGGATCCCTTAGATACAAATGGAAATTGGTGGTTCCGAATGATCCTGATCTCAAGGGAGCGATATTATATGAAGCTCATCATTCTAAGTTTGCTGTACATCTTGGTAGTACCAAGATGTATCAAAATTTAAGGAAATAATATTGGTGGCGAGGAATGAAAAGGGAAGTTGCGCAATATGTGGCTAAGTGTATGAATTGTCAGCAGGTTAAGGCAGAACATCTCAAGCCCGCTGGGATGCTTCAACCTTTACCTATACCGGAATGGAAATGGGATTATGTCACCATGGATTTCATTTCCGGGTTACCGAAAACGCAATAAGGATTTGATAAAATATGGGTAATCATGGATCGATTGACAAAGTCAGCTCATTTCATTCCGATTAAAGCCACTTATTCTCCGACGCAACTTAGCACTTTGTATATAAATAATATCATTCGATTGCATGGTGTACCTGTAAGTATTGTATCGGATAGGGATCCCAGATTCACATCTAAGTTTTGGAAAGCTCTACAAAATGAATTGGGGACTAGGTTGGATTTTAGTACAGCTTTCCATCCTCAAACTGATGGACAATCTGAAAGAGTTATCCAAGTTCTCGAGGATATGCTTAGAGCTTGTGCGTTAGATTTTGCTGGGAGCTGGAGTGATCATCTACCTCTAGTAGAGTTTGCATATAACAATAGTTATCAGTCCAGTATTAGTATGGCTCCTTATGAAGCTTTATATGGGAGACCGTGTAGATCTCCACTCTGTTGGGCTGAAACTGAGGACCACGTTAATCTCGGGCCGGATTTGATTCAAGAGACTACCGAAAAGGTTAGAATCATTCATGAATGACTAAGGACGGCTCAAAGTCGACAAAAAAGTTATGCTGATAGAAGAAGAAGACCTTTGGAATTTGATGTTGGAGACTTTTTGTTTCTTAAATTGAGTCCAAGGCGCGGGATAGTAAGATTCGGCACCAAAAGTAAGCTTGCTCCAAGATATACAGGTCCTTTTGAGATTATCGGAAGAATTGGACTTTTGGCCTGTCGTTTAGTTTTACCTCAGGAATTATCTCACGTGCATAACGTGTTTCACGTGTCCATGTTGAGGAAATATGAACCGGATCCTTCACACGTTATTCCTTGGATGGACGTTTCTATTCAAGAGAATGCGACGTATGAAGAAGCTCCGGTGCAGATTGTAGATCGACAGATAAAGATACTTCGGCGTCGTGAGGTTCCACTGGTTAAGATTCTATGGCAATATCATGGTTTAGAGGAAACCACTTGGGAGCTGGAATCTGAGATGTATAAGCATTTTCCTTATCTTTTCCAGTGAGATAAGAATTTCGGGGTCGAAATTCTTTTAGGGGAGGAGAGTTGTAACGTTCGTAAACTTTTTGTAATATAATAATATTACGTTGACTTTTGACCTTGGGCCTGGTTGTAAGAGACCAAAACTTTTGTGGTCAAAGTGTAATTTTAAAAAGTTCAAGGGTTGTTTTTGTAATTTGTCTTATTATATAATGATTTTATTTCTTTCTTCCTGGTCATCCTCTTCACTCGTGTTCACCAGAACATTCTGTATTTCTCTCGCGTTCGACAATCTCCTCCGTTTTCACTTCGCCATAACTTTCAATCCGCTCATCCGATTCCAATGATTTTCGTATTTTTGGATTCCTCGCGGAGAGTACTTCATAACGCCTATAAGAAACGCCACCCTCGACGCCATCAGAAATGTGTCCCTGCGACTTTCGGAGCAGTTTCTGGTCCATTCTGATTTCGGTTTGAGGAACGGACACCACCATTAGAATCAGGAGATCGAGAACTCCTTAAACCTGTTGTCAGGTTATTTCGCCGTCGTTCGCCATTTTCGGTTACCGTTTCTCGCTGTATTCCGATTTCCAGAATTTCCAAACTCTTCTGGATTGATCTTTATCGATTTTCGGGTATATTGGGCTAAGGAATTCTTCGGAGGTCAGGTAGGTTCTCCTATTCATACTTAATTGGATTGGTTTTCGAAACTGTGATTTAAATAACGTTCTTAAGAAATAGTTTTGAATATTAATATTTGCTGCTGATATCAAATGGTTATTGAATAAATGATTTTGTTATTGAAAAGTTGATTTTGGTTATTGATTAAGAATCTGCAGGATTTGTATTATGAAATGTGATATAATGTTCATTATGGTAATTGCTATCAACCTGGGATTTATATTATTGTTATGGAAAGTGGTTATGGTGAGATATCCCTATGTGGATATGTTGGTGGGGTGAGCGCGTGACACGAGAGTGGGAGGGTGGATACTGCCTACTTGGGTGCGAGTCTCTAAACCTGCGCAGGGTTGTGTCATGTATGGTTCACGGGCACCGGTGATATTATATATTATTGTATCAGTGTTGATAACATGGAAATTTATGATTTTGATATGGTAACTCAACTTGCTATTATTATTTTTATTGATTTTGAGAAATCGGATTTGATACAAGTTATTCGGATATTTGATAAATGTGAAAAGGTTTTGAACATGATTATTGATTATTACTCTGTTTATGAAACTATTTGAATAAACTGAATTCTGCAGATTTGTTTTCTGAATATCTGGTTAAGATATAAATAGGGGATTGGAACCTACGAGCGAGTAGCTCACATCTACTCAATTAACATTTTTCAGGTGGTACTCAGGACGTTCCTGGATGTCAAGCTTGATAGGTGTTGCTTTCTCAAGGATCTTTGGTTACGTTTTGACTTGTGTAGGTCTGTACAGTTGTATCTTCAGGATTTTGTTAAGTTATGTTCTGTATATGTAAGCTGAAAGTTGAATTAGTGGTGATGTAATATATATTATGGATTATCTGGATTTGACTGCCAAGTTGGATTTTGTTGACTTTTTGACTGAAATTGTATAGTCCTCGGGAGCGTTTGAACGTATTTTATTAGTTCTTATTTATATTTTTTTTTTTTTTTTTTGACTTTTCAAAAAGTTACAGCCCTATAAAAGGGTTGTGACAGATATACTAGAAGATAATTTACGAAGAAATGTTAAGAGTGAAGTTCATGTATATTTTTCTCTGTGCCTATACGAAACGGGGGAAAATGGCGGGAAAATATTTTGATCAGACGGTCGAAACTAACAGTTCTTGATCAGACGAATTAAAAACCGCCACTTAGAAGACGCCAGAAACAAACCCAACGACCTATAAATAGGACGCGACGCGACGCGTCGTAATTCTTCATTTGTGATTGTGACCCAAATCGCAATCTCAAATTCTTGAAGAAAGTAGAAAGAATGGCGGGGGCGTCAACGTCAAATGCAGAACCGATGATCACTCTGGTGAGCTCCGATCATGAGGAATTCGTGGTTCCGAGGTCTGTAGCGGAGGAGTTCAAGATAGTCAAAATCTTGTTAAGCGACCTCAACGCAACCAGAATTCCTCTCTTCAATGTCGAAGGCAAGATCCTCCGTATGCTGATCGACTACGCCAAGAACCATGCTGTCTTGAATGCAATGCCTCATGTCCTCCCCTGGAGCTACGTCGTGGCTCTCCATCAATTTGACGCTCAATTCATCAACGTCGATCATCAAACTCTGTTTTCTCTTATGCTGGTTAGTTAGGTTTTTATTACGCTGTGGATTGTTCTAGAATTATATTTGTCAATTTTGATTGATAAGAATCTTGTGATTGATTGACACTCCAGGCTGCAAACTACCTGGAGATAAAGGGACTATTTGACCTCATTAGCGAAAAGGTTGCGAAAATGATCAAAGGGAAGTCAGCTGAACAGGTGCGGGAGCTATTCAACATCGAGAATGACATTACTCCTGAGGAGGAAACACAAATCAGAATGCAGAATGAGATAGTGTTACCAGGTAATGGAAAGTCAAGGAAGAATTTAATCAGACCGCAATTCCAGAGGAGGAGGAGAAGAAGGCACTGATCTTCAACTTTAGTCATATCTTCTGAATACTACTCTGCTCTGTTGACGTTCCTTGTTTGATTTTGTGTTGCTACTCTCCTTGTTTGATTTTGTTTGAATTCTGTGTATATACACATATACACAGAAGTGCATATGTGTATATGGAGTCACTGTTACAGTACTTGATTTGTAGAATGATATAAGGATTTACCATGGATAGTATGTTCCTGTTATCGGTGCATTTTTTTCTACCTCCTACTCGGTTTTTTCAATTGAAGCATTTGTTACATATCTCAATTGAGTTACTATTGTACAGCGTCTTCTTTTTGGTCCCTTCTAGTTAAACCCTCAATTGGGTTTTGGTTTGGTAGAAGAATTAGATAGAGCACAGGTAGACTGATAAAAATGGTGAGAGTAAACAAAGCACTTCTGTATGGAGCAGGCTCAGTGAGACACTCTCTGACATTTTAGTTTGTCCACTCTCCAAACAACCTCTTAGGTGATCTTCTTAATATCTTTACTTCTTAGCTGGGTTTGTATTGGTCTTGCAGGGTTTGTCAAGAGTCTGATTCGCTTATCAGTGAATCTGTGTTTGTTTAATTGCTGATTCATCTGCATATTCGATTTCTGGTTTTTGAATTCTAAGCTCATATGACACAAAATGTTAATATATATCTGTTGCAATGGTAGTTGTTTCTTTTGTTTGCTTGTTAGTTGTATGTAGCTATGAATGTGATATGCAGGAAGCTATACTATTGTTGATGTTTATTTATGTACTTTGTGTGATTGGACCAACGTCCGAGTGAGGAGAGCACAAATTCATGTTAGGAGAGAGTGAAAGTTTTGAGATTGAGAAATGTTGAATTTACATGATACAGTAGTTGTGGATGTCATTCCAACATACTGTAATTATCTGTGTTTGCGTTGTTTAATTGTGGATGTTAAACTTGCTTGGTTCCAAGGGATGGGAAAATCTTAACTACCATGAATAAGAGTTCTTGACTGAAACTATGTTATATATCGATGACAAGTTTATAGAGGATTGTATGTCTATTTGAACTACTTCTCATTGGATTATGTGACATATGATCCTACTTTGTTTCTTCTTGTTAATGAGTTACTGTGCAAGTATAGTTGATTGGATATGTAGTCTAATGCTTTTCCAGATTTGATGGTCAAGTTAGGTTTTGATTTTGATATCAACTAGTGAAGAAGCTTTGGTTTGATGAAATAGATGCCAAGCTTATTTATAAACAAAGAGTAGAGATTGGTCAAAAGTACTTCTCTTGTTTAGGTGTAACTGCTTTGTGTTGAACTCTCCCAATCAAATACAACCCTTTAATACCAAGCAAAACTATTGAATAACACAAGGTTTTTGTATCACTTTGACACACATTTTCCACCCAGAATCTCTTTCTCTTCTTATTAAATATCTACTGCTAAATGTTAATGTTGTTCCTTCAATGAAAGTCAAAATGATTTTGAAGAAGTTAGTCTCTTCTCTCTACAACTTTATCATCATAGGTGTGCAGCAGCAGAAGAGAAGCACTAAAGCTGCAATGCAGTTGTTTGATGTCACTGCTTCAATCCTTGAAGGTAGTGACAATGCAGAAGGTGATTCATGTTGTGTATGTTTGTCGAAATTGACGAATGGGGAAGACTTGCGTGTTCTTCCCTGTACGCATCAGTTTCACAAGGTGTGTGTGGATAGGTGGTTTTGTGTGCGGGCCAAGACTTGCCCGCTGTGCAGGTTTTCAATGGGGGAAGAAGACAAGTCTGTGAGAAGACATGAATTTACTGAAGAGATGGTCATTTGGTTTTCGTCTTTTCATGTTGCTGGGTTTTGAATGTGGTAGGATAACAACTGCATGTCAAATGAAACCAAGTAGTTGTACCAACCCATTCTCTTGTTTCTGGTTCCAGGTGAGAAAAGTAAGATGACATGGTGGGGACTAAGTTTTGATAGAGTTGGATTTGCTTCATGTTTAGATTGCTGTGCGAAAATTTATAACAGATAAAATTTTGATCGTAATATTGAATGACCATGTTTATTCACCGGAATATGATGGTGATGTCCAAGTATTTTTAGCACAAAATTTTGATCCCAGTATTAAAAGATATTTTTTTCCCTCATTATCAATTTATTAAAAAAAATAATAGCATAATTCAAAAACCCGCGGGAGGTGATGTGGCCCTTAGTTTGAAAGGGAAGATTGTTAGGATGTCAAACTCAATACCACATCGGTAATACAAGAGAATATTGACTTGCATATAAAGTATCCAGAGAACTTCATTAGTATGAGGCATTTTGGGTGGTTCTATTCAAGAACAACTCAAAATCGATTAGAAATGACATTCTAACCGCATGTCAAAATATTAAATACCGCATATCTTTCCAATTATATCCTTTTCAAAATATCATCTCAACTCGTTTGAATTTTTTCTTCAAATCCAGAATTTTGATAATGTAGTTTTAATAAAATTCTTAATTCGTTTGATTTTTTTTTTCAACCAAATAATCATAAAGAACATCCACGGAAATAATTCAAGCAACAATAATGAATGAATGAAGTGAGCGTTAGGATTGTTAATATTGGTAAATTTCAAAACTCTTGCGCGAATTCAGTTTACATCTATCTTATCAATTAATACCTCTATGATATCACTCTTCGCTACAAACTTTGGAAGACTGAACATGATTTGTTTTCTGAGTGATTAAAGGATGAAATTTCGGAGAATCTAGTTGCATCTTTGGACGTCTTCGCAGCTTTCTAATGAGATTTCAGATTAAAATACAAAACATATTTTCTTTCTCTTCACCCTCCATCATTACACTTGTGATTTTATTTATAAACTCATCTAGGTTGAAAGGGTATAATTAGAATTTTAATTGCAGTATTGATAAATTTAATGCGGTATTTAGTAATGCCCTTACAAAAACATATATGTAGCACTAACAGATTATGAAAATTGAACCAAATTTGATGAGGGTTTGGTATTTGAGAAATTTGAAAATATTAGGGTCCATGAGATTGCAAGTTTTTTGAATTTGAATGTTTTTATTTTGAATATCATATTTGAATTCAAAATTTTAAATGAATATAGTAGATTTTACATGATGATTAGAAATGATAAAGAAAAAATAATAACAATTTATTAATAGAGAAGGTTAACCTTTATCTCAATGTTTAATTTTATAGAAAATTTAAAATTGGTAGAAAAATATAAAAATTTTAAATAGAAAAGCCCAAATGGGCCAAATTGGTTATTCACAGACAACTTCACGAATCCCTACTAGTACTAGAGAATGTCTTGAAAAGAATATAATAAAGATCATTTCGATATCATCTGCCTCGCATACTATGCGTTTATTAGCAGCTACAGGCCATGAAGACAAAGAATACTAATCAACAACATTCTTAGCTACAATCTTAGGCAACATAAAGTCTCGAATCATGTTTAAATTTCAATAATGATTACTGCTACACAATTGAAAACGCAGATTACAGACAAGACAACCCTTTCAAGTTAAAACAAAATGCACTTTCTACCGGGGTGGGGTGGGTACTACTAAGATGTGTCCTACCTCTAATTTCAGACCTATAATTGTATAATGGAGAACCACCACTGGTCAACGACCTTCAACATTGAAAAAATTCCCCTCTGATCTCCCATACAACCATGGCTGTTCCAGCTCAGCCTTTGAATTTCGCTTCATAATCCTGTGGTTTCTGCAACAGAAATGAATGACCTCAGCAATTAAATGAAACAAATGCATCTTATTTTCAGGAGAAAAAAAAGGACAATAATGTCACAGATCATTACCATAAAAATGGCTGATATCAATCTGCGTGCAAACCATCTCATATGCATAGCCCGCTGAGCACTGGATGCCGCTTCCACTGATTCAAACCGTAGATAAACAAAACCTGCACTATTTCTGTAAGGTGGAGGGCAATATTAATACATATCCTTATACTTGTTCATGATTTTTCAAATTAAATTGAAATCATGTAGATTGAAATCAATTTCTACCCTGAATTTGTTATAAAACCATGTTAGTTCCAAAGAAAGTCAATCGAGAGAAAGCAATGGACCTTGTTTTCTTATCTAATTTAAAAATTAGTTAAGAAACTAAATCGACAGTGGATTATTGCCAAATTAGTTCGATTTACTTTAATTCTATAAATATCTGTTTCTTAATAGCCTGTTAGTAGTTCGCTGTTCTATTACAGTAGTCTGTTTTTCATTTAAATATGTCACATTAAAGATCAGAACTAGAAGATTAATACATACTTAGTCACTCCAATACAACCTAATCAACTTCTTTTACGTAATTTGTTAACACAATTTGGAAGATGCATGAAAAACTTACTTGTCCACGAATATATGCTTCACTCTACCATATTTGGAACATTCTTCTTCAACATCCCCTTCTATTTCCATATCAAAATCAGGGTCCGTCTGCATTAAAGAAAATAAGTTACTCCCTCACAAAAGAAGAGCACCAAACGAAAGCAAAAGGATGAAAGACCTCTGTAGCAGGATCAAACATGTTCTTCAATAATAAACATTCGCTGGGAAATCCAATAAGTTCAGTGGTTGGAGAAGGAATAACCGGAGCTGGGATAGCTGAAGCGCCAAGAGCAGGTTGACCGATGATAGGCATGCTGAGAGACTGTTGATTTGCAGCTGAGCCATTAACCATAGGTACTCCAAGAGTGCCCGCGATACTGCAAATAAAATTCATTTAAGTTAAGGACACTTATGTTAGTATTCAATTCTAAAGATAAAATGAAAAACAAACCTCGTTGCTATTCCAGTACGATCCAGTTTCTGCATAAGCAATGCTCTTGATTGAGCATTTAAAGCCTGCATCGAAATATATATAATACATTAGCTGCAATAAAATAAATTAATCAAGATTCAAACAGAAACCAGAGAACATAATGCAATCAAATCATGCAACACATACAGTAAACTGATGATGACAATAATAATAACAATATGAACGACTTCCATCCTACAAAGTGCAAACAATATGAAGAACTGAGCAAAGCCAATAGCGCGCACTTGACAATTGCTCAACTGTGGTACAAATATAAATAATAGTCATCCGTTAAGGATAAAACTTTCTGAGGATCCTCAGTCGAGCATTCACCCAGTGAAAATCTTCTCAGAAGACTTCTCCCGAGAGCAAAAATCCATGATTTATCATCTTCATTCTTTTATCTTATGATAATTACCTACTGCTGATATCATTAAGCCCAAATGCCCCACAAGCACAAATAATTTCAACAAATTTTACAACTTTAAACCAAACCCCTAACTTGGGAAAATATTTTTCCACCAAAAGTCAATGTATTTATCCAGAAATACATTACCAAAAGCTACAGCAAAAGTTCCCACAATTATTTCTCCCATGACAAATATATGCAATAGTCATACCATGTCAACCAGATGTTCAATGAAGCTTGCCATTCATTTTCTAAGTAATATTTTAAAATTACTGGTTACGCCTTTGTTATAGTAGCCCAAAGTCATGAGTAAACAAGTGGAATACTAAAAATGTAATAGTAAGATGCCTAACCAATCCACCCCCATCATCATCATCAAAGTCAGCAGATTTCGCTCCTGTATCTTGTGCTCCCCCATGTTCAGTAACAGATGAAACCTGCATATGTACAGAAACAATTATTAGCATGAACCGCTATTGGAAGCTTTGGCAAGACATCGTGTCAACTCAAATTCAAGAATTGAATATTTACACAGTACAAAAAACTCTATTTACCTAATGATGAGTCATAATAGACACCAAGAACATAAACATAACCAAATGAACTATAACAATAAAACAATTGAATATTAAGATTAACGATATTTCATAACCAATATGCCTTCAGTTAATAAAGAAGACATGAAATAAGAACACCCCTTCCATACACCCTCAGTCCACACAGATAACCCAGAACCCTGCCACTCAAAAACATCACATCACCCACTGCACTGGAACCAAAATCATTGTGGTATGGAACCATATAAATATCAATCTGCTTCTAGCAAATGGATGACCAACTACAATGACCAGGGAAGCTGATGAACAGGTAGTCACTTAGGCAGACGGCTTAGGTCAGGTGACCACAACTTAATTTCAAGGCAGATGCCTCAGCAGGGGAAGGGTCTATCCTTAAGGAAAGCCAAGGTGGCCAACACAATATAGATCACAATAGTAAGAACCAAATCATATCATATTACAAACGCTAACACACAGGGAATTATATATCATTTTTGTCTTCAACATCAACGCAATAAGCATACCTTAATGGTCCGCCCAACAATCTCCAATTTTCCATTCAATGCACTCTGTGCCGCCTTTGCATGTTCAAGCTGACCAAACTGAAGAGGAAAGAAAGCCTTTGCATCATTAACAAGGGGAACATGTAATAATGAGACGTATACATTCAGAAACAGATCTCCACAAGTTCAGCAGGTATTACAGACCTGAACAAACCCAAAACCTTTACACTGCCCTGTCTCAATGTCAAGAGGAAGTTGCACAAGCTCCACAGGACCAAAAGGTTCAAAAATCTAATGATCACCATAAAAGATAAAGTAGTTGTCAATAGTAGAATGAGAATAGTAAATACAGCCGAACCCTCTAGACAAAATGCTCAAAAATTACTCAGTTTTAATTCTTGCAATTATACTAAGTGAATATATATATATATATATATATATATATATGTGTGTGTGTGTGTGTATATTCCTCAAACTTATATATGATCCTTCACTCTGTTAGTGCATCGATAGAGCTCAAACACCATAACATCAGCATTTCGCAATACAATTTGCATGCTAATCGTTGCACAAGTTAGCAGCAGCAGAGAGAACTTCCACATGGGTATAAAAGATCTCTGGATAGCATATCAGGGTGAGGGAAGCTCTATGTATGTTTAAGTTTAATTATCCTCTGCATAAATCAAAGTTCCCCAACAAAACTAGGTATTAAGGCTGGCATCTGGTCATCTGCTATGCTATAATCTAAGAAATACAAAAAATTCTTTCATCATGTCAATTAGGCTAGCTTTAGAAAATCAGTAAGATGACACAATCAGTATTTCCTTCAATCATATGCTTTGACTCCTGATAAGCCTAAAGATCTTCAATGTCTAGCAATAGTTTAAAAATTCCCATTAAACAAAGATGCTGCAAACATCCTGCTATAACACTAGGATAGTTCGCAATGATCAGTACACAAATAACATCTTTTACATGCAAGCGTCCACATTGAAGGTGACTAATACGTTTGAAATATTTTACAATACTATCAACCGATTGTTAACAGACTAAGCATCAGTGTATCATTCAAAACTATAACTAGACAAAACTTATGAAATAATCTATTAGTTTCAATGCACTATAGCTAAAATAAACACTAACATCAAAATTACCTGCCGGAGCTGTGTCTCGTTCATGTGAAAATGCAAATTGCCAACATAAAGTTTTCTATCAATTGCTCCATATGGTCCAGTAGCAGCCCCACCAGCAGAGGTATTAGACTGAACAAGATTCTTTTCCGCTTCTGAGGGCTTAACCATAACAGGTTGTCCCAATAATAGTTGTCCAGATAACGCTATGGCCATGGGTACTGACATCACATCGTAGAATTCAATATACCTGCAGTTCCACCAATTCCATAATTGTTATCAGAATGCCACTAGATAAATCATGACTCAAACTTGTGAAACCCATAGCAAAGAAGAGTTGAAGAAAGAAAACAAAAACTCTCAAGAAGAGTTCTTTTAATGAATCTGATATCTCCTATAATAGGAAACGTTAGCCGATGAAAACTAAAAATTCAACTACAACAAACATCAGACACAGGAGGACTTCGTATGAGATGGAAAAGAAAAGCAATAACAGCAGTGGTCTCCATGTTCACTTTGACATCCGAGTGCGTGTCTGTACAGAATCCCAAACACAAAAACAAATGAGGAAGATGCCATCTTAAAGGTTAAACCATCACTACTGACAGGGAACTCAATATTAAATTAGATCCTATAAATATAAGATACCAGAACTAAGTGGGGCCAAGAACCACTAAGGTCTGATCCCCTGGAACAAGTGCCAACTTCACTTACTAAGGAAAACTGCTATCAGTGAATGAACTACACTTAGTATGTGACTTCTGGTCCAGATAGTGAGCACTATAAAATGAAGAATTGGAATGAGGTTCCCAGGTTTACAGACTGCTGCCGATACAATATTTATCGTAGAAGAAAAATGGGAAAATAACATAAATATTCAGGTTTATGTCATCTACCTTCAATGCGCAGCATGAATTGATTAAACATGAGTGCAAGGTATTCCCATCATCCCTCATCATTATCGCATTGCTAGTGAATTTAAAAATACAGTTAAACTTGATACTAGAAAGAAAATACACTAATAGCTGCTTTACAAGATCACATACACATAAATATACTATTTTTTAACATCAAAGCACATACCCAACTCCCTTAGACCTTCGTGAGTTCCTGTCCATGATCAGTCGAACATCCCTAACCTGAAAATGATATCAGTACGATCAAAATTGGAAATAACAAGACTCAACATCTAGTAGCAACTGCTATTCTAGACTCTGACAGGAAGCTGAACACAAAATAATTAATAAACCTAAATTCCAAGTACGGTGGAATGAAACTAACCTTTCCTGCTTTTGAGAAGAACTCATAAACATCTCGCTCAGTCGCTTTAAGAGGCATCTAATACCCATGAAACATAACAAAGTGATCAATGGTTAAGTTGAAACAAAATACAATAAAATGAAATAAAATAACATAAGTTCCATAATCCCTTAAAAACAGAAGAAAGCTATGTAGCACTGATTCTTCAGTACAGATGAAGTGTCAGTATTTGATATGTATATACGGTTTGACACGTATCTGGTATAATTTTTTTATATTTTCTAAATTTTTGTCAATCCGATACGATTAAGATACCTTTGGGATATGTGATAGGGTGAAAAGTTGAACTAGAAATAAAATAGGATGAGTTATCTAGTCAAGAATATAAAAAGTATTCTGAGCCTGCCAATTTTTAATAATTTCAATGCATGTAATTAAATTTTAGTTTATTTAAATTAGAAAAACAATTACTAATGTCTATAATTTAGCTCAACATATCAGAGAAAGCTTAAAATACATACATTAAATCTTTTTTATTTTTCTTTTAGAATTTTCATATTTATCTATCTATCTATCATATATATACACATGCATATGTATATATAGATAGATAGATAAACATGAAAATTCTAAAAGAAAATTAAAAAAGATTTAATGTATGTATTTTAAGCTTTCTCTGATATGTTGAGCTAAATTATAGACATTAGTAATTGTTTTTCTAATTTAAAATAAACTAAAATTTAATTACATGCATTGAAATTATTAAAAATTGGCAGGCTCAGTAATACTTTTTATATTCTTGACTAGATAACTCATCCTATTTTAAGAGAGATATATAATGTATGCATATCCTAGGCTTACTGATAAACACATATCGACATATCTGAATTGTATCCAAGTCCATAAATGAGTAAGTACCGCATAGGAAGAAAGCCACAGCTACTAACCTGGTAAGCAAAAACAGTTCTCTGATCCCTCTCTGGATCAGCTTCAGGTTCGGCGACTTCCTTCTTTTCTTTGTATCTCCTGCAAAAACAAAAACATATAAGTAACCATACTCTATTTGGACTTATTAATAGAAACAAAATTTTATATAGATAATGATGCCCACCAATTAAAACCCATTATTAGCTAACTTATGATCATTAAAACTCTGTGATACTAGAAAATCAAACAGTTCAGTAAGAAAAAACAATGGTAAAAATTTTACTGCTTATTACTTCATAGTCAGAAAAGCCAGACCAATCACGAAATGTTTTTTAAGGTGACCAACAACATTTTTGCCTACTCTGTTTACCATATCAACAAATCAAGCACAATTATAGCAGAACAACAAAGATGGATAAATTTATGCACCTTAAACCATCACCAGTATTCAATATTAAGAAACCATTCTTATTCAGTTACAAACACTTCTCAGGTCACTTGTTCTATTGATTGAGGATTCCAATTTCCATTAAAATATTAAGGTTACATACAAGGTAGCTCTGGCTTTATTCGCATTAATTTACTTCTACAAACAATTCACCATTAATTTATAAAATGCCAACTTCTAAGGTTGCAATTTCTAAGCAGTAAATCACAGCATTACACTGAGAATACTATTTGCACAAAATTTTACCGAATTGAATTGAGAAAGTACCTGCTCTCTCGCATTTCGAGATCCCTCTCTCTCTCCCTAAGCTCCCTCTCCCTTTCCCTTTCCCTTTCTCGTTCCCTTTCCTCTTTCCTGGACCTACTACTACTCCTTCTCGAGCGGCTACTGCTCCTCCTCGAACGGCTGCTGCTCCTCCTCGAGCGACTGCTGCTCCTTCTCGAGCTCTCCCTTTCCCTTTCCCTTTCTTTTTCCCTCTCTCTTCTCTCCCTCCTCTCCTTTTCCTTCTCCTTCTCCTTATCCTTCTCTCTATCTCTCTCCTTGTCCCTCTCTTTGTCCTTCTCTCTCCTCTCCTTCTCTTTACTTCTCTCTCGATCCCTGTCCCTCTCCTTATCCCTGTCCCGATCACGATCTCTTCGGTGCCTTTCCCGGTCCTTTCCACCGCCGTTCTCTTCATCTTCCGCCTCTTCCCTGTGGGAGCGCCTCCGGCTCCTGGACTTCTCTTCCTCCAAGTTCTCGTCTTCCACATCTTCATCTTCTTCTCGCTTCCTGTAGCTCCTCTCCCCTTCTCGCTTTGCTCTCTTCTTTGAAACAGCGTCGCCGTCTTCTTGTTTCTGCTGTTGCTGCTCCTCGACCGTCTTCTCCAAATACTCGTACTCGTCGAACTCCATTGACGCTAGCAATCAATTACCTCACTGATTTTATCCGATTCCTCAATTGAATCCAAAGGGCTGGAATTTTCAGTATATCTTCGAAGTTAGGGTTTTATTGGGGTTTGAAGCGATGGAAATTACTCTCGAGACTCTTTTGTGTAATATCTGAAAGTAGGGACTTAAAAGTTATTTAGTAAAATATCGAGGACACTTTTGGTAAGAAGTGGATTAATATAGACCCCAACTCGGTAGCCACACAATACTTATGTTGGACTCCCTCCCCTGCTCATGTCGATCTGAGCCTTACTAATCGACATCTACATTTTATGCATATGAGTGGATAATACTAATAAGGCTGTGTTTCCACGGATAGCATTTTGTTGTTGTGATTTGAGTAGCAGAGGTGTTTTCAGTAACTTATCAAACATTTAGCAAGGTTAGGCCACAACGCCGCTCAGAAAATTACAACTTATAAAAGTTACTATAATAGTGAAGTAAAGCTTTTTTTATTAACATACCACATGAAGATCAAACGAATTGAATAAATTTCTTCTCATACTACATATGACCACTTAAATAACTAAAATGCCATCCAATGCAGCACACAACTTACATAACTAAAATGCCATCCAATGCAGCACACAACTTACAAAGTACCAGGTGCAAGAAAGCATTTAGCTGTACTACAGTGCAGTTTATGAAAACGTGTACTTCCTTCATAGTATACAACCGAATAACAGAAGTAACTCTATATTCTACATTAAACTGAATCCAGCCTTCTAATTGGTGACAGTAATTACAGTATCCATTCTCCACAAGATTCTTCAATGATGCCATAATGTTATTTAGCTCAATGGTATTCTCCTCACCTTGACCATCAACCCTCTTTCTGGAGAGAGACACCTTCAAATAATTCTGTTTAAGGGGATTCTATCGCCCTGTCGAGCAACCCTTTCTAGAGGTGAAATCACTTGCGGCATTGTCATACCTCCCGAAACAATGATCTCTGCATCATCAACTTAGGGTAAGGAAAGCCCAATGGATATGTTACATTACACAATTAAGTTCACACCACTTATGCAAAAAAATAATCACTGCATTAATTAATGTCTGCTAGTTTCAAACAAAGCACTTGTTTAGCTTGCGCATGATTCCTCAAAATCACTCACAAGCAAGTTTGTGCAGTGATTAAAACATTAGATAAATTTTCATGCACAGATGACTATCCTCGCTAGGGGTGGATTAGTATTAACAAATAGTCTATGCATTTTCCATAAAACAACTCCCAGTGTCATAAAACAGATTGATTATTATTAAAATAGAAGCGCAATGAGGATTTCAAGTCCTTAAATTAAGTTATTTTATGTGCAAGTGCAGAATTCAGATGTACTTAGCATCTATAGAACCGATAAAAGCAATTTTATAGATTTAGAAATTAAAGGGAAAAAAAAAAGCATAGGCTTATGTTGTTAGTATAAACAAACCAGAAATGTATTAATACAATAATTAGCGAAATAAGAAGCAAATAGATAATA
Organism: Cardiospermum halicacabum; assembly: GCA_031304145.1. Lineage (NCBI taxonomy): Eukaryota > Viridiplantae > Streptophyta > Magnoliopsida > Sapindales > Sapindaceae > Cardiospermum > Cardiospermum halicacabum. The sequence goes on along the minus strand of CM062394.1, from coordinate 15,590,842 downwards.
CGTAAGCCACTGACCTATGCCTTCACGGATAGAAAGATTTGGTCTTATTATCTCTTTAGAGTTGACAAGGAAAATATCACCAATGTACAGATGATTTGTTGGTACGAAAACACTACATAACTCTTCATCTTCACTTTCTCTCTGTGTTGATAGTATACAAATATAATCAGTGCCTAAGAAAGTTTTGAAACATATGCACAGGCTTTGTGTAACCTTAACAAGCAGTACCTGAAGAATAACGGTGGATGTTATAAAACCAAATGCATATTCACCAATACGAGGATGGCGGATAATAGCTACCTCTTTGAAAGCAGTGGTGTTTTGATCTACAAAGAAAATTAAATACCTATATCAATATCAATTTGGAGCAAGTTTCAAATATAAAAAATTAAAAGGAAGGAAGGAATAAATCAGTTCAGAGCAAGTCCATAAACTTCTATGAAAAGAAAATGACATCAAAATTTGTATACAGCAAACAAATGGCTTCTTTACTGTCACTATCTTCTCCTATCCTAAGTAATCAAGAATTACAGACCTAAGAATAGGAAAACGAATATTAATAAAACAAACTGACAAATTTAAATCTAATTCGAGTCTGGTCAAGTAGGAATATTCATAAGCATTATAATACGGCACACACCCTATGATAATATCTGATAGTAAGAATATATCAGGATTAATATTTTCTGCTTCATCACAAGGCCCCATGATTTTTCAAATATTCATATTGCAAAAGCATTTATGCATGCCTGTAAAAACCAGCCTTGCAGAAACTTTTAAAAACTATAAACAAGATGATTTGCAAGCAGAAATGGAAAATAACTGAATGAAAATAACCTGGAGATATGGCTGCACTAATTTGCTTGGAAGCCGAATATAAATGCTTAACAAAGGGCATTCGCTTTATGAACCATTCTCCAACCCAGAAAACTGTTGACCCAACCCATGAGGACACAAAAACACCAACCAGAAATACAAATAGCAGAGATGTGATAAATCCAAGTCCTGCATGACAACACCCCTTCATACTATTATCAAACTACCACATAAATAGTAGGAAGATACGGAAATTAGCATATAAGTATAGCCAACAAAACTTCCAGATAATAATGAATGGTTATCATATAATGCAGTTTCAAATACTCTTAGATTAGCACTGTAAACTAATTGCATGGCCACTACCTAGAATTCAAATTGCCAGCTCATTTGTAGAAAAAGAAATGAAATTCAAGAAACTGTTTTTCTAGCAGCAAGGGTGCAGATACTTGTTAACAATAAATGCGATTTATGCAAGACTATCTAAGATTTTCCTTAAAATTCCTGCAGTATCTACAGTTACATTCACTTAAAACTTACAGCCAGAAGGAACCACGAACCAACATACAATCTATAAAAATTGGAAGGCAAAAGAATTCTGAGGCTTTTCCTGGAAACAACTTTAAAATCCTCAATTAATAATGATATCATAACCATTAACATATAAATGATGGGTTCGACAATTTGAGTGTCATTCTCAGATATAATACAAATACACCCACATACCTACATAAATACATATATACCTGCATTCATATTTACTTATCTATATGTTATAGGATAGTGTTGAAAGATTAATAATGTAAAAGTTTTATATATCAATAATGCCAGAAGACTGATTGTGTGTAGCAGGATGCAAAGAAATTTTGTTCTTGTATGTCTGTTAAAAGGTTTGGTCTGACGGCTGGTGGTTTTTCTGCATAATTAGGTTTGTACAAGTTTGATTGTGATGTGGGGTAGCACAGTAACGTTCTTCTTTGGTTTGTTCTTCTAGGGGTTTGGTTGCTGGGGCTCTCTTTGTTTGGGTAGGATTTTGTTGGTTTTGTGGTTTTCCTCTGTCTTTAATGTATTCCCTTTTGCAATGATATTCTAATTTGTTCTAAAAACAATTATGCCAGAAGAAATAAACTGCTTGATCTCCGGTCTAAGTTCCTACTTTTCAATCTCATCTCAGTCTAAATATATCTGTGGAACTGATTTTTAGCAAGCTCCGGACATTCTCCTTTCAAGGGTTCACCACATAGCTCAAGGAGGAGCTCCTTCTGAGTTAACTAGTCAGTTGGTCAAGTTAATTGGTAGTTTACCTTTTTAATTCTTTTAATTTAATCAAAAATTGTAATAGAAATTTTCTTTAGACACAATCACTGATTTTTCTGATGTTCACACGAACATGGATTGAAAGCTTTACTATCCAAGAAGCAACCATGTTAGGCAACTTTTACCTTTAAAACATCATTCATATCAAAAGTCACCAAAAATGGTATAACACTTACCAAATACATCAAAGCCAAGATGTTCGTATAATGGGCTGAAGAAACCATCAACAAACTGAATGAACCACCAAGTAATAAAAAATGTAACAGCCACAGGGAATAGAACTACACTGCAATTTCAAACCAAACAAATGTTAGTTTAAATTTGAAAAGGGATAACTCATTTTAATACGTAATTTCAAGAATTAAAAATTAAAAATAAAATTGCAGGATTATTACCATCCAGTCATAAACTTCCTGGACACCCAGCTCTGGACAACAAAACAGCATGCCTGGACAAATGAAACAATGAATCAGTGTGAAAAGAAATTCCACTTGGTTTGCAGTTTAACATTACCAATAAATTTCAAGACCAGCCAACAATGATTCCAAAAATATGTCTGTGGTGTTAATTTATTACACGTACATGTTAAAAATCTAAAAACGGTTCATGTCTGAGTTCAATTTGAGCACCTGCATACTATCGTGCAAAACTAGAGACCAAAGAATATTATATAAATGAAAGTCACAAAGAAATATTCAGAAGAAAATCAGTTACAAGAACTTCTTTAAATTTATACAGCAACACATAGGCATAATTGTCAAACCAGTACAGTAATTGACCATCAAGGTGAACAAGTAGGACACCAATTTGCCTCCCAAATCATTTATACCCTAAGGAGATAAAAGAAATAGTAGCCACAACTAAAAGAAATAAGTTATTGATCCAAGACCATCAATGTATATCACTCTCAGTAGTATAAATACCCAAAACCTTCATAATCTACTGTCATCCAAATCTCAATAATCAACCCACAAGGCAGTTTCCCACCATTCAAATTAATTGCATGAATAAAACATTATACTCATTCCCATTCTCACTCAATAACATCATCCATTTTCAATGAACTACCACTTGAAACCAAACATCATCAGCCAATCAGTCCAAATTAGTCAACCCAAACCCTCTCTAAGCCCATCTCAACACACATTCCACATGAGAAAAGTCATTCATGCACTTATCCCAGGAATGCGACATTGCGTTTGCAAAAGAGAAGTAAATATGACAACAACTATCCTACATCATTCAACTCCATTACACAAACAAATTGAATACCCAGCATTCAAGCCTCTCATACACTCTCCAGACACATCTCTACAAGCAAAAGCGAATAGAGAGACCAATTCTCCAAACTCAACATTTCACACTAAATTTTTCTTTTCCAATTAAAAAAACCTAAATTCCAAAAAATAATAATTATGATGAAATTGAGATCGCAGTCGCATGCAATCTAAAAACCCTAGATAAATCACAGCAAGCTAAAAATTAAAAATTAAAAATATAAATAAAATAAAATCAAAGATAAGTGAATGTAGTAGTAAATAACGAAGATAAGATCCAAATAAATCGGTGACCTGACGAGTGGAGGAATTAGAAGAAGTAGGAGGAGACTTGACAGGATCCTCGGGATCGTGTTCACCGTTTTCAGCTTGACTAAGAGGGACTGACGTTGATTCCTTCTCTTCCGCCATTTGAGTGAAAATCGGAAGAGAGAAGTGAGCGACTGAAGGACAGATGGAGACAGTGGAGAGGAAATGAATGCGAAGTTGGAATTGGAAATAAAGCTTTATATGAATTAATTAGTTAATAAAATTACAGTTGGCTATGATCAAAAAGGTTGTCTTGGATATTAAGTTTGAAGTAAGGTGTTTGTGATTGGATAATGACAGATTGGACTTACTCTATTTTCAAGCGATATATTTTAGGTTCGTTTGGTATATGTAATGTAATGTAATGGGAGGCTGATACTACGTAGCCTCAGTTTTCTATACACCTTTCCTTAGAGCATTTCTCGTGCATCTCTTTTTATAATTCGCATATATAAAATTGGTAAGGTAAATAATATTTTACAAAAGAAAATCTAAAATTTTAGCAGGTGTAAAAAATGTATATATTTTTTTATGCTTAAAAATTTATTTTGTATAATTTTAATTTTTATTTTTCGAAATTCGGAGCTTTTATAGATATAAACAAGAAGTTATAACGATACAACACATTTCCGTGCAAAATAGTGCAATAAAGTGCATCTTTATGTCAAATAGTGTCATACTGTATAACACGATCTAACACAAAAGAAACAACACCCAGTACACAGACATTTGGAATTTAACAGAAATAGAATTCGATCTAAGATGGTCAGACATATAAAATGTCTAAGCACTACAATCGGTTGTTCGTCCACACCTAACAAAGGTTGATTGGATCTAGCCATACAAACCGAAGGAAGGCTTGAGAGGCGAGCGAATTCCTGGTCCTGACTGGTCCGCACCGGCTTGAAACAGATCTAAACTGCCGTCCAACAATCTTGACATATCGCAAACAGAATTGACATCCCAACAATTATCCATGGAAACTGAAGAACCATCCGACCCCGATCTCGAAGTAGGTGGTGGAGATGAAGAGAAAATACTAGATCCACCATCTGAACCCAAATAGCGGACTGGTAACCGCCACAATCTTCACGGTGGAAGAACAGAAAATCTTCACGGAGGAAGAAAAAATACTCCCAGACCGATCAGAGACACCGAGGCCGAGAACCGAAAGCAGAAGTAAAAACAGAAACAGAAATTAAAAGGAAGAGACCAGCCGGAGAGGGGTTAGAAACCCCCCCCCCTCCGGCAAGTCAACAGAGATCTGAGGTTTTTTTTAAAGAGAAGGCAGATGAATTTTTTCTTAGAGAGAGAGAACTAATTATCACCACACTACTATCATTATATAATTTTAATCCATTTTATTATTTATCCGTCAAAGATGAACAATAATTGATGGGTTGTGTTAGTAATTTTAAATTATTTTTAAAATAATGGAGATTCACTTACTTTTTTCAAACAGATGATTCAGACTACACCCGCTGCAATCAAGTAGTGGAGTATTATTTATGGGCATTTGATCACTATTATTGGGAATTGAGTCTCTTTCAACTCAGTGTTCTTCTTCAAATCTATGTGGCTATCAAATCCTCTAACTCATTTTGTTCAAAAAATGAAGTTTCTCGCTCAACATCACCTCCCTTCGAAAATTCAGTCTGAATAAAAATTACATCACGTGACTCTACTTCTGATATACTCTCATCAGAATTTTCTCCAATCAATACATGTCCTTTCAATTGTTCAGGGTAACGTATGAAAATACATTTTTCCCCTTAGCACCCAACTTTCTATATTTGCTGAATAGATCATGTATAAAACCAGCACACCCCCAGGGTTACAGGTAGGACAAATCAAGTTTCCGACCTATCCATAGCTCATATGGAGTTGAAGCCATTGATTTTGTTGGGACCCGATTTAGAATATGAGTAGGGGTCCAGAGTGTATCTCCCAAATATGAGATTAGAAGATTAACTTGTGCCATCATAGATCTTATAATTTCCACTAATGTCCTATTTCTCCGTTCGACAACTCTGTTTTGCTGTGGAGTTCTAGAAATTGTCAACAAGTGTATTATACCTTTTTCTTGATACAGCTGTTTAAATTGTTCCGATGGATACTCTCGTCCATGATATGTACGAAGTACTTTAACCGTCCTATCTAATTGATTCACCATGATAGCCAAAAATTTCATGAAATAATCTAAGGCTTCGACTGATGTAAGATTAGATAGTCGAGACCATATCGCGTAAAGTCAATCATCTATAAAGATAATGAAATATGATGCACCACTCATGCTTCTAACATTCATCGTTCCAGGAATATCTGAATGAATTATTTCTAAGAGGTTATTAGCTCTAGTAACCTTACCAAAAGGTTTCCTAGTAGCTTTTTCGGCTAAACAATGACCATAGGTTGTGAACTCAATCTTGTCATAAGATCCTTAAATCCCCTCTTTGGTTAATCTGTTCATTCTTTTCTTCTTATATCTATTCATTCTTTTCTTCTTATATGACCAAGTCTAGCATGTCATGTATTCACATTAATGTTAAAAGAGGTAATGTAAGAAATACTACTATCATGTAAGAAAGAAAAATGTGCATAACAATCAATGTCTAAAATCATAAAATCATCGGAAATATATCCAAAACCAATAGAAACATCATAATACAATAAAACCAAGCTATCACATTCAAAAACTAACTTATAGCCAAAAGAGAGTAGAACTGGAATAGACACTAAATTACGCCTTATGTTGGGAGCATAGAGAACATCATGTAGGAATAACTGTTGGCATTCTCGCATGATCATTTTGCAAGAGCCAATTTCTAAAATAGCAACACGCGTGCTATTCCCTACATATATCTAGCGAGTATCACGTGGAATCCAACGATACTCCATAAACGCCCATCAATCTCTAACTATGTGGTATGTGGCGCCTGAGTTTACTATCCACATTGGGTGAGCCTCAACTAGTAATATAGAGCTAGAAACTAAAACATTATGTAAGGCATAAGATAGAAAAGATGCCTCTTTTTCTTGCCCTTTGCACTCACGGGTATAGTGTCTCATCTTTTCATACTTAAAGCACTTGATCTCACTTTTATCTTTCTTCTTCCCACAACCACATTTGGCTTTTTTATTTGGATTACTCGACCCAGGTTGATTCGGTTTTCGGGTTTGCTACCCTTTTACCCTTTCTTTTCTTGGATCCTCTCTGTCCCCTGATGCGCTTGTTGTTCTTGCGCACATTGGTCTCAGCCATATAAAGTTGCCTAGAGGATTTAGTCGCTTCCAAGCACTCATCCTCTAGCTCCACATGATGAGCAGTACAGTCAAAAGTTTTAATGTTGTCATTAAGTGTAATGTTAATCTTCATATGCTCCCAGTTATTAGGTAGAGAACAAATCACTACCTGTACCTGTTGCTAATCAATAAGAACGTGTCCAACTATCTTAAGCTCTTGGATCATATGAGTCATCTCTCTCAGATGCTATCGCATGGTATGATCTTGTCGCTTCTTATAAGTGTCAAACTTTATGGTAAGTTGATGGAGCTTGGTGGTTGAAGTGCCACCGTACTTGTCCTTTAGAGCGACCTAAATATCTTGAGTCGTGTCATAATCTTCGTAAATACACATCAATTCATCTACCATGCTCGAGAGAATTGTGATCCTCGCGATACTGTTCTTGAGTTTCCAAGATATGTAAGCCTTCATATTAGGTCTTGTCTGAGCAGGCTGACCTCTTTTAGGCTCCACCATAGTGTTGGTTAAAGTTATTGGTGCCTCTTGTTCCTCGAGAATGTAATGAATATTTTGGTGCCATATATCATAATTGTCACCATACAGTTTCTCACATTGTTCAACTCGGCTACTATCGACTTGGAAGCAAAAGCCATTAGTGAAACACATTCAAAAAAAAATAGTGAGACCGCCATAGTTCTCAATCGAGTAGAATTTATCCAAATAAAAGTATTGCTCTTATCTGAGATCTTATCATGAATATAATAACAAAAATAAAGAATAGAGAATCGAAAAAAAAGTCCTGGCTATCTTATCACAATCTATGTTTTTAAAATTGTCATTATTATACTCAATCAAGCAAGGGAGCTCAAGTCCTAATATACTCTACAAGGATTCCCGCATCAAACAACAAGATCAGAGTAGATAATTCTAAATGTATAATCAAACATAATGCATAACCCAAAAAAATAACTCATAAACCGGTAAATCTTCTAACTAACGATAAAAATATAAGACAATGGAAAAACCTAAGAAAAAACCATGATCCAAATACAGAAAAGTCTAAAACAAAATCATGATAATAATATAAATGATTAATCATATGCTCAATGATCACTTTCTGATCTCTCTATAGTCCCAGGGTCCTCCTCATGCTCTTCATCACGAATCCTACTCAGCACAGCTTCACTATCGTATGTTGTCTTCCCAATAAGAAAACTACTCGGCTATAGGGCTATATAATAGCTAGGGAAGCTGGATAAATCCTCAAAAGCAGAATATGGAAGATGGTTAGTGCTAGTAGGGGAATATGTTATTAGATGGATCAATGCATAATCATAAAACACACAATAATCATAATATGGAGCATAAAACGAGGTTGCTAACCTTTCTTCTAAAGAAATAGCTAAGCGTCACTGGTACGAGTTTCGGCACCGTTCGTTTCGCATAACAAACGATAATAAAACTCTTTTATACCTTTTATCAAACACTTGGTGCACGAATGAAAAAACCTAGTTCTATCGCTTAAGTATTAACGAACTAACAACCAATAAACGGAAACGTTAATGATTATAACTTAAAGCCCAACTCAATCAATATCCAATTCAACTCCCTCAAAAGCTAGGGTTTCCTACCAAAAATCCTAACTAATCCAATAGCGAAACAACCTTAATCCAATCTAAGAATCTAATCTATAGAAATTGGAAATTGAACTAGGGTTGTAGAGATCACTTACCGAGGTCACGATGTCGATCTTGTAGTGAGTGATTTGAGAGAAAAACCCTACCACACTACTTGGACATTCTCACGCATGAAAGTAGAATGAGATCAATTTCAAAGGCTTTGGATTTTATTCTAAAATCAACTCAGACGGTCTCTGGCAACATAGGGCCTATGTCCCCAAAAGGCCGCCGAGACTTGTCCTTGGCATTGATAAATTTGTGGTCTGGCGACATAGCTGGCTACATAAGGCCTATGTCGCCAGAACCGGTGACATGGCTGGCTATATAAAGCCTATACTGCCAGCACCTGAAATGATGTGTACCTCCGAATTCTTCTTCGTTCAATTTCGTTTCCAACTCTGGTTCAGACATAAGGCCGGTATTACACTGATAAACATTCACATAACAACTCAATAAACATAACATCGTTTCGATTAATCACGAATCATTCAAGAATTACAAAAGAATGTCCATAAAATTAAAAGTCACACTCGGTTAAAAAATGTCAAATCGTCTAACCCCAAAATTTGGACGTTACAGATTTCAACCTAAAACTATCGAATTGATCTCATTCTCTTCTCTTCTCTTCTCTCAAGCACTCAAATCGAACGATCAGTCTTTCCTCTCGAATCTCTCTCTACGAGTTTATCGACGCAACTCTGATAAGCGATCTCTTAACCCTAACATGAATCCTATTTTGTTGTGAGCATGATTGTTATGGTAATCTAGGCTCGCCATGGATGATTTAGGGTTGTTTAAACTATTGGATTAGTTGGGGTTTTATTGGTAAGAAACCCTAGATTTTAGAATCTTAAATTGGGATAGGCTTTCAGTAGTAATCATTAGCGTTTCCGTTTATTGGTTGTTGGATTGTCAAAACCCTAAGGGATAGATGTAGATTCTAGTTCGCTCACCAAGTGTTCGATGCAATGTCTAAGTGGATTTTTGTTATTTGATAGGCGAAGTAAATGGTGCCAAAGATTGTACTGGTTACACTTAGCTTTTGTTGATGGAAAGAATGTTAGCAACCTCAGTTTATACTCTACATATGGTTATTGTATATTTTATTACTGTGCATCGAACCAGTTAAACGCATGTCCACATAAATTGATTGAATTGTATAAAATAGGTGATTGTAATGTGTTGAAATGACATTATTAATGTGGTATTATCTTTACTTGCATGAATTACTGTTAATTGTATATGTATATATATATATGTAGATGTCATATTTCAATGTAAACTTAGGCTTTGGTTAGTTAGAGGTGGAAATAAATAAATAAGGCACTAGTAATGTACCCGAGAATGTTAAATGAAAGCCAATAAATGTTAAATGTTGAATGGATTGCTCTCGTGGTTGAAATAGTGATGGAATGACATGTCATTAGGGATAACCGAGAATTCTCAACCTATTTGAAACATAGGTCCTTTGGTCTAGCCAACCATCATTGAACTGAGTGACGACTCCTGTTGGGTGTGACGACACCACCGCCTATGGGCATATTGTATTGGTGGTCTTCAGACCTAATTGATGGAAATTTAAGATAGTTGTTTGTCCCGATGGGGAATAAACAACGTTATAGATTTCAATCTTCGGACCCTATTGTATGGCTTTGGCCTAATTGTTGATACTAGATTAAAGAAGGAAAGTTTGTTACACAGTTTATTGTAACGAAGTGGAAAGAGATTTCCGTTGTACATGTTATCTATTTGAGTTTAAAGGGATTATATGTCGATATATGGCAAAAGTGCTTATTGATAAAGAGGTAAAAGAAATACCTTCTCAATATATTTTAAGTTGTTGGAGAAAAGACATCAAACATCGACATTATTATGTTGGAACTTGTTATGAAGATTTGAATTCTAATGAGCGTGACAAGCGGTTTGATAAGTTGTGTGCTAATTTTCATGAAGCAACATATATTGCAGCTAATTCAGAGGAAGCATATGAACGATTGATGAAATATATAGATGAGGGAAATGAAATGTTGAACAATGAGTTACATTTGAATAGCACTTGTGTAACTCCAATAGAAGTTGAGTTTTGTCAAGGTTCAAATTCACAAATGAAATTGCAATCACTTTTAAAATTTCAAAGTAAAGGTAGACCACCGTCTAAAAGAAAGGAGTCCAAAGAGGAAAAAATAATCAAAAGAAGAAACAAAAAGGTATCACTATCTTATAATTTATTTAGCTATATTTATTATTCAAATACTTTTTATATAATATAATTGTTTGATTTCATATGATGCAATTATCAAATGGTTATCATCATATTTTATTGAAATATTTTGGATTGTAGAATAATTATGAAGCAATGGAACCAAACAGATTGAACAGCTCAACTCTTTCCAGGAATAAAACTTCAGAACGTGATTTTGATTGGAAACAATTACTTTATTTAATTTATAACATCTTTTAATTTTATTATTGTTTATTAATGTTCTAGTCTAGATTATTCAAATTAATCATGAATAATATTTTTATAATAGGATGTTTGTAATAGAGCAAATTATGATAGAGTGTTTGCCTCGAATTATGATTTGTAAGATATTTCAACTGACATTATATATTTGCAGGTGGGAAAAAAGATCTGAAACTACTAAAGTATGTCGAGACGAAATATGCTGAGACAAGAAGAATACTAAGATTAAAATGCTATTTCTTCAAGTATTTTGTTTGATCTATATTTTGATTTGTTGTACAAAATTATTGAAATATTTTGTTTGTTTTTTTTTTTTATCAAAATGAAAATTTAACTTAACTCAAATTACGTCAGTACCAAATTTAGTTTAGATTGATAATTTATTAGAAAATATTTTAGTATTAAATTTAATTTATTAATTTAAACATATTTAAAATTAATTTATTTTTAAATATATAGTTAATAAATAAAGTGAAAATTTTAAGAAATGGGTCTTTTAAAGTTTAAAATACAATTATAGGCCTGTTTTGAAAAACATACAAAAACAGGCTTTTAAAAGTTTAGTTTTCACTCCATAGGCCAAGTTTCCCAAAATACCCCTGAAACTTTACAATTCACAGATGCTGTGAATTATGCTCACAGTCTGTGAATTACGCTCACAGCTGTGATTAGCCTATGGACTGAAAATCAAAGTTTAGTTTTGCAAACTTTTCAAAAGTGGCCTATAATTGTATAGTAAACTTTTTATGGCCTTGAAATCCAATGGACTCATAAATAAATATCATTAAAATAAATTGTTTATATTTTATACATTTTGAAGTAAGTATTTAATATTTTAAAAAAATATATTATTTAAAATATTTATATATTTTTTTAAAATATATATTATAAATATTTGAGACATCCAAGTAAAGTATATTCGAATTTAACACTATTATATATTTGATTAATTTTTTTTTTAAAAAAATTGAAACGGATAAATTTAAAGTATATATTTATTATTTTATTTTTATTAATTTAACATCTAAAAGAGAGAAAAAAGGAAAAGTGCAATGATAACATTTATATTTAATGAACAGCCGCATGACAAGTGATGTTTCAACTGGACGGTTCTTCTGAAGTTGTAATAATATTTTATTATTCGTGTAAAAATTCGGAACGTGAATTCGGTGGTTATAGCATTTCTTTTTATATTTTGATTCTAAATTATTTGGTGGGTGATTATTGTTGATTTCGAGACATTTATTTGTTCTTTATGGATTATCGAACTATTTTATTATTATTTCATCACTTTAATGATACGAATGAATGAAATGATAAATGTAATATGGCGTTTCGATCTTTGATTACGGTTCTGGCGTGGCTAGGGATTGGACATTATATTTATTCTAACTGAAGTCGTGCCTTCTTCTAGAGGTGAAAAAGAAAAAGATCACACCATTTGTTTGATTAGTTTATTTGACCAGTTGATATTGCTATTAAAAATATACGATGTATTCTTGATTCTTTATAATTATATATATAAATATAGAAAATTAAATTAAAAAATTGTCAAATAATAGTTAATTTAATTTCGATCAAAATAAAATTTTTTATTCTAACTTAAAACTATAAAGGTAAAAAAATCTCTTCATACATTAATACAATACTATTTAATAAATAATATAAATTACATATGGTATATAACATATGAATATAAATAATAATAATAAAATATTGTATTTTCTATTCAATTCAGATAACATGTCTATTTGTTTAAAATTGCTTTGTAGGACTTTATTGAGTTATAGTCGAAATTAAAAAGATGGTTCAATTTTTTATCTTTTCTTCTCCTTTCATCTTTTTTTTTTCCCTATAAAAAAACACACATCAATATAATATCATCAATTTTATGTAATGATAAAATATATAAATTTGGGAAAAAAAATGAAAACACTGCCTATATATTAAAATAATAATAATAATAAAGTAAGAAGTATATCACGAATATAGATGAATAGTTAATTAATATCCTCCCTTTGATATACACTTTATGTTTATTTCGTACTTTATCTTGATTTCCTCATCTACAATCATGAAAAATAAAAAGAATATCATATATAAATTATACAAATATAGAAATATACAATATATAAATCATACAAAGATGAGAATTACCATGAAAAGAAATATAGTACCACCAAAATAACAATGAAAAATTAATTGAGATTGATAGATATATATAGCGAGACAAGATTGATATGAAATCGAACTCTACAACATATAAATATGAATTTAAATATTTATTTTCTTAATTCAAATTTGAATTATTTTAAATATATATTTTTATCACAAAGATGTTGGGTGAGTTGATAATATTATTTTTAAAAAATATATAATTAATTAGTTATCTTTAAATTATAAAATATCTAAAAATAATTATAAACTTGCTACACTAAATATAAAGATAATTTTTGTCGAATTAATACAAATATTTTATCTCGTCAAGATTTGTCCCGAGACTTTTATCTTTTATATATAAACTAGATAATACTTGTGCGCGATACGTACTTTAAATTTAATAATAAATATAGTTACAAATACATATGTGAATATAAAAATTTAAATCAAAAATTGATAAATAACGGTAAAGATAATTTTTTTATATAAATGTGAAAATTAAAATTAAGCAATAATTAACCTAACTCAAAATAATTTTTCAAGTAATTTTTTTATATAATTAAGTTACCTAGAAATATAATTGAATTTAACGATTAGTTTAATTATTTTATATATACATATATAAAATAGTGAAAATATACAAAATTAGATCTTATAATTATTTTTTTAAAAATTTAAACCCGCCGTCGACAGATGTCCATGCCACGTTTCGTGAACAGCTATGTCGAGAATGAACAACTCTTTTTTTAACAATTTTAAACTTTTTTATAAAAAAATTATAAAATTAAACTTAAAAGAAAATTACAAAAATGAATTTGGATATACTTTTTTGTGCGTAATACCAGGAAGCAAAACACACCATGAAGTATATTTGAATTTTTCTTGCTAAATAGTGTGTAATACCAAAAAAAAAAAATTTATATTAATTTTATACGGGATTTTTTTAAAAAATTATTAATTATATTTTTAAATTAATTTATTATATTTTCTATTTAAACTTTTATATTGATGATATAATATCATCTTTATAATTACTAATAAGTTATGTATATATATATATATATATATATATATATATTTGAATTCAATTCAATTTTATTATTTAATATATATTTTTAAAAAGGACTAAAAAAATTATGATATAAACATGTATTTTATCAAAAGAATTTTAATATTTATCGTAACAGTGTAAATTTGATGTATTAGAATAAAATAATGTAACAAAATTGTAATTATTATATTATTTTTTCTTAAAATAACTATTATTTTATTTTTTTTTTCTTTTATTGGGAATTGGCTTTTAACTAAGTTAAGTCTCAAATTTAAAATATATAGTGATATTATTATTCATTAAATTAATAGATATGATTATTATTACTTTATTTTATTTTAAAATTAAAATATACAAATCTTCATAATTATTGAATAGGTAAATAATAATATAAATTTTATAATATATACATATATACATATTAAAAATGAATGAGGAAAACAAAATAAATATATATATATATATATATATATATATATATATATTACATTACTAGCACGTTTGGCACCCGCAAGGCAAATGCGCATTCTATGCAACTTTTTTTTTTTAAATTTTAATTTTATTTTTAAAAATATAAACATATATTAAAATATAATAAATAAGTGAATACTATTTTTAATAATTAATTAAATAATATATAAATATTTATGAATATTTTTACTGAATAATTGAAAGAAATTATTTTTTTAATATTTATAGTATGAATTTAATTATGAGAGTTAATTTTTTTAATATATATTTTTTTAGTTATTGAATTGTTGGTGATATTAGTTTTAATTTATAAATTAATTGTTAAAAATTTAATATAAATATAAGTAAAATTAAAAAAATAATAATACGATTAATTAGTGAGCTCCTAAAATAAATTGCTATTAGTGTTTGAGTTGAAAATTATTTTTAAATATGCTTATCAATTTTATTTTATTTTTTTTATCAAAATTAATTTGAAATCCAAAAACTACTTAACCAGTTTTACCAAACACACTATCCGTTTATAAAAATTTAGTTGATATCAATATATTGGAAATTTTTGAAACTGCACCATTTTATAAATTTAACTCGAAATTACCTCATTTTTAAAAGAATTTCGAAACTGGTCTATATTCGAATAAAAAACGATTTGAAATGTTGAAAGTTGTTTATAATGTTGAGATTGATGTTAAGTTATCTCAAAATTATTTCATTATCCTTCTTCATAGTTAACAACCTGGTGGATGTTAAATTTTAACCAAATCTTCCATCAAATGTGGAATTAAAAAAATTCCCTTAAATTCAAATCTTCCACCAAATGTATATATATTTAAGAATTCAAAAGAATTTAAAAAAAAAAATTGAAAAATGATCCAGATTTGAATCGAAAATGGTTTTAGGTTGACACGTTTGTAAGGTTATATGCTTATAAGGGCAATTATGTGAACTCGTAAGTGTGTTAGATTATTTGTTGTATGATTTTTGTGGTGTTGTATTTTTTCTTTGATACAATGTGTTGAAATATTAAGCAGCAATAATATTTATAGAAAAAAATAGTTTAATTACGTGCCATTTATTGAATATTAAGCATCAAGTCGTTAACTGTCAATAAAAGTATCTCATCAGATCGTTAACTGTCAATAAGGGTACCTCTATCAGGTCGTTATACGACTATAAAGGTGGTAAAGTAATTTAACATCATAATTGGATTTTCAATACATAAAATAAATTTTGATTCAAATCTAAATCTTGTTTCGAAATTCTTTTAAAATGGAGTAATTTCAAATTATTTTTATAAAATGGGTGCAGTTTCAAAAATATCTTTAATATATTTATATAAAAAATTTTATATACATATATATTATCTTGAATTTTACTTTTAACTCTTACTATATTGATAAGAAGTAAATCTACAATATGTTATTTAATTTTTAAAAAAAAAATTAAATAATTAATCAAATTCACATACGTAGCTTTATGTCCGGAAATGGTAAATAAAGAATAATGGAGTTCAGATGAAAAAAAATCAAATTACAAAACAAAAACACTACAGTTTCAATTATTTTATTATCAAAAAGGTAATTTTATATAATAATAACTAAATTTTCTTACATGATAAATATTAGATTGATTGCTACTTATACTCATTCAACATGCTCTCAACAAAATAAGTATATATAAATATATCAATCATACATCGGAAGGAAAAAGAAAAGGAAACAAGAGTTGCATTACTGGTCAACTTCTGAAAATCGGGAAAAATCACAACTGAATGATTTCCTCAATTCACCAACTAAGTGCGATCCAGTTAAAATCTTCTTCTTGTGTTGCTTTCTCAGAGTCACCGTAGTTCATTTGTTGTGTTTTTTTTCTGTATGTTTTCTTTTCATACATCCGTTTTCCAAAACAACAACTGAACCTATATGTTTTCTATGAATGTTTAGAGGCAGTTTACCCATGTTGGGTAACTGCGTCTCACACGTGTCTTTGACTCGTTGGCAACTTTGGGTGTATATCCAACATTCTCCTACTCACACAAAGAAGTAACTTACTGACTTTATACTCGCAAATAGTCGGAGTGACCCAACATAAATGAATTAGTTTTCTGAAATTCAAAATATGACATAAATTCATTTTCAATCCTAGACTATAGAGTTGTATTCACATCAGACACGTTCGATCTCGTCGAAACAGTATTCTGACCTCAGGAGTACTCCTCAATCACTATTGTGTCCCTGGGAACTACAGTTTCCTTGCTAGCTTGTGATAAGTGTGAATATAGTCAGTGTCTTCCAATCTACTCTAAATCCAAAAGTCGATGAAAGTAACTGATATCACAGACATACCACATAGACCGTATTATCATGGTTATAGAAAGACATGCTAATGATACAGTCATTACCCTAACACTCTAGACATAAGACTGATCGTACTAAGGATCAATATCGGATGGGACTTGCACGATAAGGAGTGGGGACATACTCAATACTTATCTTCCATTAGGTCAACTTAATAGCGCGTACGGTATAAAATACGTGCGATAATGAACCTTTCCATGTAAAACGGTGCGTATGTCAATATATGGTTTATGCTCATTATACGGACTATGACACCAAGCTATCTCACAAACTTGATTGCTCCCACTATCTAAGTTGAGAGAATCAAAAGTTTTAGTCCGGCTAGTCAGGTCTTATGAAATTGGAATTTCACAAGTGATCCTTCAATATGATTTAAAAGAACCTCATTTTAACATGTCAAAACGATTTTCTGTACAATTCCTTGACTGGAACATCTAAACAAAACAAAATGTACAAGTTTTATCCTGCATTATCCTTAGATAATCAAGGCGGCTGTGCGTGCAAGTTCACCAGCCTCTAATACCTGACGACATACTCTCGGATGATAAGAAACATACAAAATATATATGCTATGATAAAAGAACAGCACTAAAAATATGAATCATACTTGAACATAGATAAACAAACAAATATAAAAGGTTCACAACCTATATAGACCCAACGACCTAGTATGCTTCGCAAACACATCTCTAGTTACAGCTTTAGTAAGGGTGTCTACAATCATATCATGTGTCGATATGTATCTAATAATTACATTCTTCTTAACCACTATGTCTCTGACAAAGTGATACTTAGTCTCTATATGTTTGGACTTGCTGTGATACTTAGCATCTCTAGTGTAGGCAATAGCTGTCTGACTATCACAGTATACAGTAATAGGCTCAAGTTCACTCTCATCTAAACTTAAATCTTCTAAGAACCTTTTTAGCCAAACAAATTTTTGCACAGCCAGTGAGTAGGCAACAAATTCTACTTCCATGGTGGACAGGGCTCTGCAAGTTTGCTTTTTGCTACTCCAAGAAATCGCTCCTTGACTCAAAATAAAAGCATATCCAGAAGAAGACTTTCTTTCATCCAAATCGCCACCCCAATCTGCGTTTGTGCATCCTACATAGAGCATAATCAGCGGTACCCTTGAGATAAGCTAGGATTCTTTTCACTGCTATCCAATGTTTCTGTCCTGGATTTGATTTATATCTGCTTACCAGTCCAACTGCATAACAGATATCTGGTCTGATACATATCATTGCATTTATCAGGCTTCTAATCGCATTTGCATATGGTACTCTTCGTATCTTCTCACGCTATTGCGGAGTTTTTGGGCACATTTCTAGACTCAAAGTCTGACCTTTTGCAATAGGTGTGTCCATCGGCTTGCAATCTGCCATATGAAACCTCTCAAGGATCTTATAAATGTATGGCTCTTGTAACAAGGCCAAAAGTCTTTAGTTTTGATCCCTTGATATTTTGAATCCTAAAATATAGGCAGCCTCACCCATATCCTTCATTAAAAAAACCGTTGATAATCAGTCCTTCGTGGAAAGAAGAAGGGTTTTGTTATTAGACGTCAGAAGTATGTCGTCAACATATAAGGACAGTAAAATGAAACCGTCAGTGGACTTTTTCAAATAAACACAATGGTCCTCTTCTGTCATTTGAAATCCATACGACATAATCGATTCATGGAATCATAGGTACCATTGTCTGGAGGATTGTTTAAGTCCATAGATTGACCTCAAGAGTTTACAAACTTTTCTCTCTTTGCCTTTGGTAATAAAACTTTTAGGTTGTTCCATATAAATCTCTTCCTCCAGTCCTCCATTGAGGAAAGTGGTCTTAACATCCATTTGATGTTATTCCAAGTCCATATGTGCGACTAAGGCTAATATGAGGCGTATTGAAGAAAATCTCACCACGGGGGAGAATGTTTCTTCATAGTCTATACCCTCCTATTAAGTATAACCTTTCGCCACCAACTTTGCCTTATATCTCTCAATCAAACCATCTGCCTTTCGTTTAACGCGAAGGACCCACTTATTTTCGATGGCTTTTCTACCTAGCGATAAATCAACTAAATCTCAAACCTGGTTACTTTTCATCGACTCTATTTCCACTTCCATGGTCTTTATCCATAAATCTTTGGCTAGTGAATCGAGAGCTTCTTTTACATTCTTTGGCTCATCACCGTCATGAGAAGCCAACATGAATGTTTCTCCTTCAATCTCAAAGCATCGCCGGGGAATTCAAATTCTCCTACCCCTTCGAGTTGACGTCTCTGGAATTGAAGTATCAGGAACCACGTTACTCCCACTGCGATTAAGCTGTGGAGTAGGTTCATCAGGCACTTGTTCACTCCCACTGGGAACAACATCCCTTTGAATAGAGTTTAAGTCCTCTGATTCATTTTATTCAAACAAATTAGACTCTCTTTCTACATCACCTCTCAATGGAAATTCATTCTCTAAGAATACGTCTCGTGACTCAAGCTCAAATATAGTTCCATCTGAGTTTTCTCCTATCAGTACATATCCTCTTAATTGTTCAGGGTATCGAATGAAAATACATTTCTTTCCCCTAGTACCTAGTTTTTCAAATGGGTTACTTAGATCATGTACGTAACAAGCGCACCCATAGGGTCCAAGTAGGATAGGCTAGGTTTTCTTCCTGTCCATAATTCATATGGAGTTGTAGTCGCGGACTTGGAGGGAACCCTATTCAAAATGTAAGTAGCTGTAAGAAGCGCATCTCCCTAATATGAGATTGAAAGATTGGCTTATGCCATCATTGACCTAACCATTTCAAATAGCGTTCTATTTTTTCTTTCTGCGACTTCGTTCTGTTGAGGAGTCCTAGGAATGGTCAATTGTCTCACTATACCTTTTGCATGACACAATTTCTTTAATTGGTCGGATAGATATTCTCGTCCTCGATCAGTGCATAGCACTTTGACGGTCCTATCTAATTGATTCTCCATCAAAGACAAAAACAGTTCAAAACAGTCTCAAGCTTTAGACTTATGGGAGATCAGATAGACTTGACGAAAACGAGTGAAATTAACATCAAAGGTAATGAAATAAGATGCACCGCTTCTAGCTCTAACTCTCATGGGTCCACATATATTAGAATGAATTAATTCTAACGGAGAATTAACCCTAGTAGCCTTCCCTAAAGGTTTTCTAGTGGCTTTACCTGCTAGACAATGATTACAGGTCGGCAACTCTATCTTATCATAAGAACCTAAAATCCCCTCTTTTGTCAACCTGTTCATTCTATCATGTCCTATATGACCAAGTCTAGCATGCCAAGTCAAAATACTCGTATTAGAAGAGGTAATCAACGAAAAACTATCAGTCGAAAATAAAGAAGAGTTTTCCTAACATTCAATATTAAGTACCACAAATCCATCAACAAGTTGTCCTAACCCAATGTAGATAGAATTATAAAATATTTGTAGACTAGCAGCATAAAACACCAACTTATAATCATAAGACAATAAAATAGGAACAAAGACAAGATTGCGCCTAATTTTTAAGACATCATGTAGGAGCATTGTGTGGCCACTCTGCATTCTGAGTTTGTAAGTGCCAATTCTTTTAACCTCTACGCGTGAGTTGTTGCCCACATATATCCATCGAGTACCTCGTGTGACCCGACGATACTCGACAAATGCTTCTCTATCTCTAACTATGTGGTCCGTGGTGCCGGAGTCTACATCCACATAGGGTGAGCCTCGGCAAGCAAAACTGAGCTAGAAACGTAAACATTAATTAGGGCAGAAACATAAATGGTTACCTCCTTCTTAGGCTTAGTGCATTCACGAGAAAAGTTACCCATTTTGTCACAGTTGTAACACTTGACCTTACTTTTGTCTCTCTACTGAATTTTGCCTCGCCTAACTTTCTTCTTTGGGTTATTGGTCCCAGGCTTGTTAGGGTTCTTCGTATCCTTCCCTTTCTTTCCGCCCCTTGTTCCCCTCTTGCGCTTAGCACCCGTGCCTTTGCACACACTGGATTCAGCCATATAGAGCTGACCCGAGGATATGGTCGCCTCTAGGCGCTCGTCCTCGAGTTCAACATGACGAGAGATATCATCAAAAGTTTTGATATTGTCATATTTATGAGTCATGTTGATCTTCATATTTTCCTAGCTGTTGGGGAGAGACCTTATCACTGCTTGTACTTGTTGTTCATTTGAGAGGGCATGGTCGACCAACTTCAACTCCCGGATCATGTTTGCTATCTCCCTAAGATGCTGGCGCATAGAGTGATCATTGCGCTTCCGGTAAGTGTCAAACTTGATAATTAGAGGCCGAAGTTTAGTGGTGGAAGTCCCACCAAATTTGTCTTTCAAAGCAACCCACATGTCCTGTGCTGTGTCAAAATCCTCATATGAGCACATCATATCATCATCCATACTGGATAGAATAGTGATCCTCGCGATACTATTCTTCTGCTTCCAAGCCAAGTAAGCCTGCATGTCTCGCTTAGCTTGAGCACTCGTGCCAGGTGCTTGTTCGATCATGGTATTGGTCAGAGTTTCAAGAGTCTCTTGCTCTTCCTGGATATACTGGATCTTAAAAAAGTTGTCCCCGTTCAACTTATCTCCCCTATTGAGTTCAGCAACAATGTTCTTGGATGAAAAAGTCATTACTGTAAACATAATTCGAAGACATGTAAGACAATCTATGTTCAATAATCCGATAAGAAACTTAGAATGCACTAACCAATTTATTTAAAAAACATGTTGAGTCAATCAAAGGAGGACTCGAAAAAAATAGTAAATCTATCTACTCATCATCCTTGATCTTCAATCAAATCAACACATTAAATCATGAGGTGTGCAAAAAATGTCCATAATATCATAAGAAATAAATCACAAGAATATATTATATCTCATGGGAAAAATAGAAAAAAAAAAATATAAAAACAATCATATATACGCGATAAAATATACTGAAATCTACAAAGATGTAACAAAACAGTGATATCATGAACATATGAACAGAAATAATGCATGAAATGACATTATATGTATGGATCAATATAATCGGCCTTAAGGTCCGGTCGATATCCTTAATCATCATGCTAGACATCACTGGCGGAAGAGTTCACTTCTTCCAGCCACGTATCATCAGGAATGTAGTCCTCGAAACTTATCTCGTTGTTGCCATCCTAGACCTCATCCTGGATAATCGAATCAGCAACTATAGGGTCATCCCAACCGTCCATTACCTCCTCTATGATCTGATCGACGTCAACATCCTCCTCAGTATCCGCATATACAAGAACCTCCACTGGGTCGGGTACTGGAGCCATAGGGGCTACCATAGGTGCAACCAGGTGCTGCACTGGAGGAGGAGGTAGTGGTGGATGGTGATGATGAAACACCGGAACTATGACTCTAGGAGGAGGAGGTGCTACTATCCTCGACGCTAGAGGCGCATGTACAGGAATTGGGCCAAATCTAGTTGGGCCAATGATAAGGGCAACTGCTAGCACACGTAGAAGTGGTGGAACCGGATGGTCAAATCTATATCTTAAAGGGTGAACCATCCCTGGTGCAGGTGAATACATCAACGTATGAGTCAGCTGACGTGGATGGTTATAGATCGCTCGCTGATACGGAATCCAGTTCCTATCATCGACCAAGAACCCGCGCCAATAGTCATCCATAATCTGCAAAATAAATGAATGTATGCCAAAAAATGCATGCAAATGACATCTAATAAGTATTCAAAAATACAAAATAAATGTCAGAAAATTAATTAATTGAAACAATTAACTATTTCCTAACAGGCAATAAATTAAGTCATTTACTAACATTTAATAGTAAACTAACTCAAGAAAAAAAAAATTGAAGTAAAAAATTTTAAAAAAATAAATAATTTTTTTTTCAAATACGGCCTCCAGAGGTGGTCGCCCGTCGTCGTCACTACGACAGAGGGTGGAGGATGAGCTCACGCACCGGCGATATATGGCGCGGTGAGTGCTGCCACGTGTCACTAGTGAGTTTGCGTGCACAGTCAGCCCATTTGCTGACGTGGCGGCCTCGCAAGTGGCCATGTTAGTACTGACTGTGCAACATACCTGGGAACTGGACACTTCACGCGTCCTGGCTACGCGTACACCCCACGCGCCATCTTCGCGGCGGCCGTGGATTCATCTCGGGGTCCTGGTTCCAATGGCGCCCTCTGTTTCCTGTTTCTGGCAGGTGGTCGTCGGCGGTGAGATGCAATCTCTGAACCTGAGAGTGGAAAAAAATAAAAGCATCAAATTCTTTTAAAATTAATTATAAAAACAAAACTGATACTTTTAATTTTTCTATTTTAAAAAAAATATATGAACTTCCGACGACCGTAACGGCTTCAATTTTAGTCCAAAAAAAATCATATTATATATCATTGGATTCGTATAAAAAAACTGAATCCAATGACATGCACTTTGATATACTTTAAACAAACATAGAATTTTGTAAAAAACCGATTAATGCAATGTAATCAATTTCTTAACATAAAATTCTGTAATAAAATATAAGAACTCAAGAAACCTTCATACAAGATTCGGTCATTTACTTGGCAATATTATATCCAGTTTGAATCCAATTCAAAAACAAGTACCAAATATGATTTCAAATAAAAGGTGTTAACAAAATCACGGTGACCTTTAAGATCTTCTAGTTTCAAATTAATACAAATATTGTTCAATTTAAAACACTCTGAAGCAATCAATAATTAACAGGCTTTGATACCATATATTAGATTAATTGCTACTTATACTCATTCAACATGCTCACAGACATAATCAACAAAATAAGTATCTGTAAATGTATCAATCATACAGCGAAAGGAAAAAGAAAAGGAAACAAGAGTTGCATTACTGATCAATTTCTGAAGATCGGGAAAAATCACGAGTGGACGATTTCCTCAATTCACCAAGTGCGATCCAGTTGAAATCTTCTTCTTGTGTTGCTTTCTCAGAGTCACCGTAATTCCTTTGTTGTGTTTTTTCTGTATGTTTTCTTTTTATACGTCCATTTTCCAAAACAACAACTGAACCTATATGTTTTCTCTGAATGTTTGGAGGCAGTTTATCCATATTGGGTAACTGCCTCTCACACGTGTCTTTGACACGTTGGCAACTTTGGATGTATATCCAACAATAAAGTTTTATAACCTGCTAGAGCTGAAATTGCTAATGTTAGTAGACAACATGTGTGAAGGATGGAGAAATTCATGTTTTATTGATCAATTGTAAGGAGATTTCATATTGGACAAGATAAATGTTTCGGTTGACTATTTTTGTTTTTATCTTTTTAATAAAAAAATTCATTCAGTAAATTGGTGAATAAATGGAGGTCACAAATGGAAAAAAAAATTAAAACATAAGGATAACATTGGAGAGTGCCATGGGCACTTTCATATATAGTAAGATATGACATTGATTTATTGGTTGTGGAACATAGCAATCTTCACCCACAAACCTTGCAATTCAAAAACCAACTATATTTAATAATGCATTAAGGAGTAGATTTAATTTCTTATTTCCTCTCATCTAAAATCATAAAAAATAAAGTAAATAAATAAAACAGAACTTATTAAAAAGAGATGAAAATTTACGTCATAAAAAATAAATTAAATAAAAGAGAACTTATTAGAATATTATTTGATATGGGTAATATATATATATATTAAAATTAGAAGTTATTTTTAAAATATTATTTTATCATCATTAGCTAAAATTTACATAAACCTAATTTCAATTAATAAATAATTTAATTATTTATCTTTCAGTTTTAATTTTAGAAGTAGATATATTTTAAATTAATTTATAACTTACCGATAATTCTTCATTTAATTATTATTAAAGTAAAATTTATCTTAAAATAATTATGATAATTTTTTTTATTAGAAGTTTCTTTCAGAATAAGATATATTATCTTTATTCAAATTAAAATTATTAAAATAAAACAATATCAAATACTTTTAAAATAAAGGAATAATTGTTCTGCATTTAAATTGTAATATATATAATCAATATTGGAAATGATAAAATTAAAATGGTATATAAAATATTTTATTAATTAGAATGACGTAAGACATAATTTATACTTAATATTTAAGTATTATGATTAAAACTCTAACAATTATTAAAACACGTAAATATCTAGGTTAACAATGAACTTTTTAAAAAATATATACATATCACTAAATTAAACTAAATGAAAAGAAGAAAAAAATTATCCGGGAAAAATACATACTTACACTGTCTCATCTTCAAATATAGAAAAAGATTGCAAGTTCTTTTAATAAATTAGATAATCATGCTTATACATCTCTTTATTTTTCAAATATTGTTATGCTTACCTACAATTATCAAAATTGAAAATAAATATTAATAAATTTGCTCACAACAAACAAGATCAATATTTATAAAACTAAAATAATAATAATAATAATAATAATAATAATAATAATAATAAACCACATCAGAATAAAAGAAACAAAATTTTACACTATCTCATCTTCCAATATAGAAAAAAATTGCAAGTTCTTTCAAGTAAACGGAGTAATCACGCATTATATATATCATTATTTTTCAAATATTGTTCTACTCACCTGTAATTATCAAAATTGAAAATAAATATTAACAATAAACAATGATTAGTATTTATAAAAAAATTTTAAAAAAAATCACATATAAATATATATATATATATATATAAAGGTGTGAAGTTGATATTAAATCAAACTCTATCACATTATTAAGATAAATTTGAATATTTATAAAATTAAAAATAAAATTACATAAAAATAAAATTTAATAGGTTAAAAAGATGAATATAGAGGTGTGATGTTTGATATTAAATCAAACTATATCACATTATCTAGATAAATTTAAATATTTATAAAATTAAAAATAAAAATCACATCAGAATAAAATTTAACGGGTTAAGGATGTGAAGTTTGATATTAAATCATACTCTATCACATTATCAAGATAAATTTATATAAAGAAAAATATTTTTATCTTCTTAATTTTATCATTTATCTTTAAAATTTAATATATCAAGATAAGTATATTTTAGAATTATTTTTAAGATGTATTAAAAATTAAAATAAATTTATATTTCATTATTATTAGAGAGAAAGATAACTTAATTATTATTTTTTTACATATTTGTTTATTAATATTTATTTTTTAAAATATACATTATAAGATTAATTTTTTAAAATTTTATTTTATCAAAAAATTGTTGTTGGATGAGTTTAAATTTATAGACAGATAGATTTCTCTCTCTTTATGATTCTGAAAGTTTCTCCATCTAACTTTTCAAGTAATGCTCTTATCAAAATCAAGTTTGAATATAATGACAATAGTGACACACAACAGATGAAGATGACGATAGGTTCGAACTCTCACCGGTCCGGAAGCCATATCGCCATATAATACACAATTTAATTCAATCATACTCTTGATCTATACATCAATACATCTCAAATATAAGTATATCAAGTACATCAATATTAAGAGTTATAAATATTTCATTATTATATGCACGGTTCATGTTTACGTTGTAATAGTGGAAATAATACCTTAGGTAAACGTCATTACTCATCAAATAATTATTGAGTTAATGGTTACATTAGTTTTACAAAAGTTTTTAAAATCCAATGACAATGAAATGCATGAAAAAATAGTGAGAGGTAAGAGTAATCACTTCCTTCAAGCCATCAGTAGAACACCTGTGGGACCATTCAAGTGCAAAGAGGGAAAGAAACGAAAATGAAAAGTAAGGAGATTAGATTATTGACGTCTAGTTTGAAATCTCATATCCTAAACACACAAGTATGCATATAAATTATAAAAGAAATAAGTGAGCACATAATGCAACTTTAAAATGTTATAACATCCACTCTTCATAGAAATTATACAATCAAATACTCGTATTTCTATTAATCAATCACACATAAACATTTATAAACCATCCATTAGAATAATCTTAATCAATTAAACAACTATGACTCATGAAATAGTGCATAGGTAAGATTGCTTGTTCCAAAAGTAACGACAACCAGTGGCGGATCCAGAAAAATACTAAAACGATGTCAATAATAAAAAAATGAAAAATTTATATTCAATAACATTTCAAGTAAGACAATTAAAATTAGGTTTCATTATTAAATTAGAGAGAAAAAATACTCATACTTATAAAATGAATTTGAAGAGTCCATCATTGTGGTATTGTGGACCACTGTGCTAAGTCAGTGGTTGCATTGCTATCTAAATGATGAAATAAGAGTTGATGTTGGCGACTTAATTTGCTTTATTGAGATTTTAATCTTTGAGTTGGTAACGGAAATTTGAAACTCGAAAAAAAAAATAAATAATAAGGGTACTGAGTTAAATTTAAATCGTATAAAGGGACCCCACTTTAAAAAAAAATATAAAAGAGAAATGAAGCTTTAATTAAAAATAATAAAAACTAAAAATTAGGAGAAAATAAAAATTAAAAACTAAGAAGATCATGGTTATAGAAATTAAATCGTATAAAGGGACACACTTTAAAAAAAATATAAAAGAGAAATGAAGCTTTAATTAAAAATAATAAAAACTAAAAGTTAGGAGAAAATAAAAATTAAAAACTAAGAAGATCATGGTTATAGTGGAGGAGCATTATTTTTAATTAATTTAAAAAATTAAAAAATATATAAAAACTAGAATGTCATGGTCGGATCGAACTCAGGATCTAGTAATTGGTTGACCGATACTTAACCATCTCTGCTCCTCGTATTCTTGTTATTTTATTGAATACTGTATATATAAATCTAGAACGCGGGCAGCATGTTAGATCCGCCTCTAACGACAACTGACTATTCCTATAATTCAGGTCAAACCAAATATGTTCACTAGTACAAATGGTATAATAGTCAATTCATTAAACTACCGCACAAGGCAGACTTAATTGAACTTATTTATTAAGACAAATTTAGCCATTAAAAGTCATATGCGACTTGTTAGGCGATATTCAAGTCGTTTGATTTTGAAATTTTTTAAATTTTAGGATATGTAACTTACTGGGTGACTTGTAAGTCATATAACAAGTCTTCTTATTTGAAAAGTTTTTGGAAATTAAGACAAATGCCTTGCTGGATGATTTGCAAGTCACACAACAATCACATGCATGTTCAGTATTCAATATTTTTATGTTTTTTTTCTGATTTTTGAGTTTTTTTATTTATCTTTTTAAATAATTAATATCCTAATTCAATTCATATTCAAATCATTTATAATTTTTTAAAATTAATAATATAATATATTGATTTTCCTGATATTTGAATTTTTAGTTTTTTTTTAAAATTATTTTTTTAAATAATTAATATCCTAATTCATCAAATTCAAATATTTTTAATTTTTTAAATTAATAATACAATATATATAAATATTTTTATATTTTTCTGATTTTTGAGTTTTTTTAATTATCTTTTTAAATAATTAATATTCTAATTCAATTCAAATAATTTCTAATTTTTTTTTAATTTTTTTATATAAGTAATATCCTAATTCGATTCAAATAATTTCTAATTTTTTAAATTAATAATACAATATATATATATTTTTTCAAAAAAAAAAGAAATTAAATAAGTAATATCCGTTTTTTTAAATTTTTTTAAATAAGTAATATCCTAATTCAATTCAAATAATTTTTAATTTTTTAAAATAAGTAATATTCTAATTCAATTCAAATAATTTCTAATTTGTTAAATTAATAATACAATATATAGATTTTTCTGATTTTTGAATTTTTATAGTATAAATATTTTAATCTAATCGAATCCAAATAGTATTCAATGTTTAATTAGGATTGGATACTATTTGAATTGAATTCGGATATTACTTATTTAAAAATAATATACATAGATTTTTTTTAATTTAATTAAAATACAAATATATAACCGAATCCAAATAGTATTCAATGTTTAATTAGAAAATAATCTATATTTATTTGATTTTTGAATTTTTATTAATATCGTAATGCAATCTAAATACTAAATTTTCAGTCTATTTATAGAAATAATTAATGAACTTGAAATTTACGCTTTATCCAATATTCGCTTTCTCTATCAATATTCGTATTCTCCATCATTTAAAGATTCATCTTTTTTTTATATATATATATATATATTTTGATTTGATTTATCATCTTAAGGTTCATCTCCATCAATAAATAATGATTTTTTTCAGATTTTATTCCGTATTTAAATGGATTTCGTATTTCTTGATAAATTGAATTCTTCTAAAGAAGATTGGCATGTGAAAGTACGTATCATCCGATTGTGGAAATCTATTAATATAAAGAACAACGAACTCATGAGTATGGACATGATTTTTATGGATGAGAATGTATTTAAATAATTCATTATTAAGGTATTATAAGGTAATACTTATCATAATTAATCATCGTATTTTGTTTCTTTTTTTAATAGGAAAATAAGATACATGCCTTCATGAGAAAAAATCATGTACTTAAATATAAGCATCTCCTATATGAGGATATATACCTTCATGAAAAGAAATCATGTTTCTTTTTGGATAATTTTATCCGTGTTGTTTTGCAGATTCAGGAAAAGAACAAAGGTGTTTTGTTTGAAAAGTGGAGGAAAATAAGGTAGGCGATCACGTTTTCTTATTATGATTGTTTGAAATTTAGGAGTTACAAGATAGGGTAGCTACTCTGAGGACTTTCTTCAAGATGGTAAAACTATTCTCAACCTTTGGATTCTTGAAACCTCACCAAAGTATGACTCAAACCATAGTACAAAAGAGTTTTAAGAAGGCCAGTCAAGGATGTGGATGGTATCCAAATATGAAAAGAAAATTATTGGTTTATCAATTTATTCAACAAAAGTAACATGTTTGTTTAACAATATGTTCAAAATGTTTGATTAATTTGTTCTTTACATTGAATACTATTTTATGTAAATTTCAAATTTGAACTCAAGTGAAAAAACCATCCAATTCAATAATAGTTGAATATATTACATTTCAAAACAAAATAAAATAATACTCTATTAAATTTATAAAAAAAATTATATTACATAAATTTACAAATTTAAAATACAATATAAAAAATAAAATTTTATTTAAAAACTAAAATTAGAATTAGAGCACTATTTCTATTTATTAGTTATTGATTTTAATTTTATTTTTTAATTTAAGTAATATATTTAATTTTTAATTATATAAATTAAAAAATCATTAAATATTTAAAAATTATAGCACATATATTTCCTAATTAAATAAAAATTTTAAAAGTATAATATAATATAATATTAAAAAAATACGAAATAAATTCGACTGCGCTACGCATTGGCTAACGACTAGTATAATATGGACTAAAGTCTTAATATGGCTCCATGCTGAAAAATATGATTCATTCATGGCGAAGTACTTCTAATCCCCAGACATGCCTCATCTCTTACCTTCTAGAGCTAGCTTAAGAGAACTTGGTTTTACTACCAAATAGTTGTTTAATCAAGTTATTCAATACAATAAGGCTAAGATTTGAATAATCTATATATATATAAAAGCAGAAAAGTCTCAGGACAATATTCGGTCGAGACAACAATTGTTTTAACTAGACAAAAATTATCTTTAAATTTTTATTTTTTAAATTAAAAGTAAAAGTAAATAACAAATTGATAATTTTCAAAAATTAAAATTCACATAAATTAATTTCAAAATAAATTTAGATTATAAATATAAATATTAATGTTTATCTGTATTATATTTTAGAATTTCACTCCAAATCAACTTTCTCCCCCCCTATAAATACTTGGTCATTCATCTAAATTAATCACTTCAATTTTTTTTTCTCATAATAGTTGCAGGAAACTCAAACACAATTTCTTCTTTCATAATCGCAGGATCAGAACTCCGAGATCGACATGGTAATCGCAGGATCAGAATTAAGGTTTTGATGGTTCTACTATCCGAGATCGACATGGTAATTCTACTCTAAATTAATCACCTTATTTTCTTTCTCAGGAAACTCAAATGCAGTTTCTTTTTGTTAATGTCAATGTTTTTTATTTTTTTTGTTTTTTTTTCTTTTGGGTATGAGTTCGACGAGTTCTTGAGTGGTAAATTTTTGTTATGTTTTCATTTGACTATTATATTTTTTAAAATAATCATTTGATTAATTGTTGATTTATGTTTTTTTTTTACTATTGTTTTTTAATAATTATTCTGTTATCTATTGATTTGATTTATTTGTTCCATGAGTTCGGATCCTCTAATAAATTTTGTTATATTCTCATTTTATTTGAGTCTCTAATTCTTTTGATTTTTATTTGTATGATCAGAGAATGGAAGTTTTGATTTTTGAGTATTAAATTTCAAGACTGATGTGAGAGAGAATGGAAGTTTGATTTGTTTTTTTTTTTTTTTTTTTGAAGATTTTACCCTCATGAAAATATTGAACGGTATTTTATTTTATTTTATTTTTAAATATTTTATCCTTACTCATTTTTTATATTTTCATATACAGAATAAATTTTATATAATGTTATTGGGTTACACACATTAGTTGATTTTGATTTTCCGTAGAATTACTGTTTATGTTAATTTATTATTAATTCTTAAATTTTTCACTAATTGTCACATCGTTTGGTTAACGAGACTACGTATGTCGGCATATCTCCATGTATATGTTCTTTGCAACTAGAACTCATAAATAGAATGAAATAATAGTGAACCTAGGGCGAGGAATATGGCTTAGTGTGCATATTTTAGTTGTGTTGGTTACTTATGGAGTTTTATTTTTTCCTTGATGTTGTGTTCTTCAATTAACAAGTGTAAATATGAAATAATAAAATATAATTTTTTTTTAAGAATACAGATTAAATATAAAAATTTATCTTTAATAAATAAATAAATTAATATAATTTTTTATATTTATTTTTAATTTATAGTTAAAAGTTTACATATAAATTTATTTTAACTAAATAAAAAAACTTTTATAAAAAAAATTATTTCTTTTTAATTTTTAGATATTTTATTTATTATTTTTTAAATTTATATAGTAATGGATTAAATTAAAAATAAATTTAAATTATGAAATTTATTTCAATCACGTAATAGATTTTTATTTTATTTCAAACTTTATACTTTTATATAATATTATATATTTTTCTCTTGCATGCTTTATATATACACATATAATTTTCAAATATTAACTATATTTTCAATTTTCATTATTATAGGTGAACTGATAAAGAAGTTGGAAAAGTATTAGAAGAATATCTTAGTCTATCTGTAGTCAACTCTCCAACCTCCAAATTCCTACAAACTATTTGGCATTTTAATATATTTTAAAATGCTTAAACTTCGAATTTGAGATTCACTTAATAGGCACTTTTTCCAATTATAATATAATCAGTATATTATATTTCAATCTCAATTTTTTATACTCATATTAAATAATATTGATTAATTATTTTATTTTAATTTTTTTTAGTAAAAAAAATATATTAACAGAAAGGATATAAAATATTCTTCGATTTGAATTACTCATTTCAATATATAATATATTTAATTATAACAATAATTTAATTTTTTAATTGTGATACTATGTATTTTTACTCTATATTGGAATTCTTAGGGTAACTTCAATGTCGAAAATGGAGTGTGATTAGAAATAACCTTAGAAATTATTACTATATTGTTCTAACGGTTGAAAATGGATTGTGATTAGAAATAACTTTAGGAATGTTTACTATGTGTTCCGATTTCATATATATATATATAATAATAATATCTTTTAATTTAATTTAATCTTTTTTT
The DNA here is from genome assembly GCA_031304145.1 of Cardiospermum halicacabum. Classification (NCBI taxonomy): domain Eukaryota; kingdom Viridiplantae; phylum Streptophyta; class Magnoliopsida; order Sapindales; family Sapindaceae; genus Cardiospermum; species Cardiospermum halicacabum. The sequence goes on along the minus strand of CM062394.1, from coordinate 15,557,855 downwards.
TATTAAAATAGATATCTCTTTAATATTACTATTATTTATTGTATTTTAAAAAAAATATATACTTATATATATAATTGTACTTTTATTTATAACTATATTAATAAATATATTTGAATATTTATCATTAAATTTAAAATGTGTATAGTACATGTGTTAGATTTATAATATTTATGGGTTAGCCCAAGCCTTATATTGATGTGGGCTTGGGGCCATTGGGCCTGGGTGATAGGTCCACCCAAGATAAGCCCAGCCCAGAACTCTTTACTTGTCCATGAAGTAATGGATTAGTAAGAGATCAGGTGATAAGAATTCAATAGTTTGAATTCAAATGAGTTCTAGTTCAAGTGAACTAGCCAAGGTCTGCTATAAATAGAGTCCTTATTTCATTCTTCAAATCATCCTAAAACATTCCATCTCAGAGCGTTCTCTGAAACGTTAAATTGCAAACAGTGTTTGCAAAGTGAAACCTATTGAAAGTTTCCAAGAGTTGAAGGCATTAGCGTTCGTGTTCTAGAAGTTCAATTGGGGTTCTTAACTGGTGAACTGAACGGTATTTTCAAGAGATTTATCGTCGACCAATTGACAGTAATCTCTATTTCCCTTTCCGCTTATTATTTATGTTTGTTGCTTATAGTATGCATATTGGTCAATATTGGTAGCAGAGCCTGTCTACAATATTGTTGTTGGTCGATATAATTATGCCGATGTTAATTTTGCTTAAATAGAACGTAAACTAAGTGCTGAAATAGTAGTTTGCATGTAATTTTCATGGCCATTTTTTGGCTTTAATTAATTGCACGAATTTTTTCAATATGCAAATTATATATCGTTGGATTCATCTTCGAAAAACGAATCCGTCGATATATTATATGAATTTTTTCAACGAGAAACGAAGGAGTTATGACATTCCGAAGTTTGGGGATAGATTCGAATGAATCAGACCCAAACAGCACTAATGTTTCACATGTTGAGCAATCTTGACCAATCACAGCTTCGGAGAGTGAAGTTCACCGCCGACAATCGGAGCCCAGAAGATGACAACTGTAGGCACGACTGGAGAGAGGACGGCGAGAGAAGAAAACGGTCGTCGCCCCGACCGCCGTCGCACCACTGCAAGGCGGCGCGTGAGGCGCACAGGGGGTGGCCTGCTCCTCTGTCAATGCCCTAGTCAACGCTGACGTATCAACACGTTAGCAATTTTTGCTGACTGGGCAAGCTAACACCAGGTGCCGCGTGGCGCACAGGTCAACACTGACGTGGCCGCCAAGTCAGCCCAAATGCTGACTATGCGGCTGACGCACCTGTGACACGCGGCAACGCCTTGGCGCACCACGTGTCACCGGTGCGTGCAGCACCTACCCGGCTCTGACCGGCGCGTCGCCGGTCAACCGCTAACCTCCGGCGGCACGTGACCGCACGCGCCGCCGCCGGCGACCGAAAAAAAAATTCAAAAAAAAAATAAAAAAAACTTTGATCCAAATTTATTTTGGTTTTTTATTTTATTTTAAAACCTAACCTTTATGCCATTTTTGAATTTTTGAGCATGCAATTTTGTGGAAAATTTTTTGAAATATTATTTTCTATTTACGATGGTATTTTTTTTTTATTAATTTACTAATGGTGTTTGCATGCTTATGGCATGTGCATTTTTGTTTTGCACAGGTTATGGTTCATATATATGGTTATGTTATGGACAACGACTTCTGGGTCCCCACTGAGAGGGCTGCTCAGTATCCTAATAGGCACCTTGCACCGGCCATCGTCTACATATTTCCTCCGGAGCTTCCTCAAATGATGGTGCCACCTTCTTTTGGACATGCTCACCCAGTCCAGCAGTAGCATCCAGCTGCTCCACCACCTCCACTTCCACATCAGCCGATGGGTTTTAGGTGGGGACACCTTTTTCCCCATCCACACCCCCCGGTGGGACATTATTTCGGTCCACCGCCTTCTCAGCATCCTCCGATGGTTCCACCATTGGTCCATATGTATCCTGAGCATCATCCGGTTGCTCAAGCTTTTATTCCTCCTCTTTCTGAGCAACACCCGGTTGCTCAAGCTCATGCACCTCCATCGGTTCCGCATGTGCATGGAGCTTATATGCTTGGAGAGAACATCAACTTCATGGATGACATACTTGCAGAGCAGCAAACGGCTGCCGAAGCTGAGTTGGAGCAGCAAAATGAGGCAGATGATGAGTTCGAAGATGAGTTCGAACCTGTGGAAGATGACGCCAAATGGAATGGTGTAAAAGAGGAAATCCCCGAGTGGGATGGTGAAGAGGAGGAAGAGGCCCACTAGGCAGGGGAGGAGGAAGAGGTCACCGAGTGGAATGGCGACGGAGAGATGGCAGTTGTCGATTTAGACAACAACGAACCTGAGGTACCTGACAAGGCTCAGGATGGTGATAGTGTGATTACTGAGCCCGAGTATACCCCTCTCACACCTTCCGATTGGGACCCAGAGGACTATCCATAGACTATATATATATATATCTTTTAGATTATTCATGTTTTTTAGAACTGTTTATTATGCAGTTTTTATTTAATATATTATAGATATTTTTTTAAACATGAATTCTTTATGATTATTCCTTGGTTGTTGAATAATTTAGTGGATGCTCTAGGCTTGCATGCTTAGAAATTGTTTGCACACTGCTTGATTAACAAGTTGGTGAAGTTTGAGGACAAGGATGGTGATTGGGTAGATTGCTTATCTTCTCCAATTCCCCCTCAGATTGATTCGATGAGTTTTTGATTGTTTTAGCCAGTGCATTTATATTACTATCGGATGATTATGCTAGATTAAACATAGATGGTATTATGTATCTTTTTGGTGCTTGCCAGTGATGGCCTCTCTACTACTAAGTCTATTGTCGCTAAGTTGAACAAGGGTGTCAAACTCAATGGAGACAATTACGATATCTAGCATCGCAAGATCCAGTATATCCTCAAAGAGCAAGAAGCTCTCGAGACCCTTTCGAACACGATGGTCGAACCAGCGTATGGTTCTACTGCACAAGCAAGACGTGATATGGATGCCTATTTGTCCTGGAAGCGTAAGAATAACATTGTGCGCATCACCATATTGTCGAGTATGGTTGATGATTTGATGTGTGCTTTTGAGGATTACCACACTTCACAGGCTATGTGGGTAGCACTTAAGGACAAATATGGTGGAACTTCAACCACCAAGCTCCGACGGCTGGCGATTAAGTTTGATACTTATCGCAAGCGCGGTGATCATACTATACGCCAACATCTTCGTGAGATGGCTAACATGATCCGCGAGTTGAAATCAGCTGGTCATGTCCTAATGGACGAGCAAAAAGTGTAGGTAGTGATAAGGTCCCTCCCAAACAGTTGGGAAAATATGAAGATAAACATGACACATAATGATAACATCAAAACGTTTGATGATATCTCTCATCATGTAGAACTTGAGGACGAGCGCCTAAAGGCGGCAAAATCCTCTAGTCAGCTTTACATGGCTGATTCAAATGTGCGTAGAGGCAGTAATGCTAAGCGCAAGAGGGGTAATAAGGGCAGCAAGAAAGATAAGGATTCGAGGAATCCTAATAAGCCCGGGACCAAAAACCCTCGAAAGAAGGGCAGACGTGGGAAGGGGTAGAAAAGGGACATGAGCAAGATCAAGTGTTACAATTGTAACAAGATGGGACACTTCGCTCGTGATTGTACCGAGCCGAAGAAAGAGGTATCCTATTCTGATCTTAATATGTCTAATGCTTTTGTTTCTAGCACCGTTTTGCTTGCCGAGTCTTATTTTATGTGGATTGTAAACTCAAGGGCAACCGACCATGTAGCTAGAGACAGAGGAGCGTTCGTAGAGTACCGACACATACCGCGTGGTACTAGATGGATATATGTGGGGAACAACTCTCGAGTTGAAGTAAAAGGGATCGGCACTTGCAAACTGAGGATGCAAAGTGGCCACGTTTTACTACTACATGATGTCCTCTATGCTTCTGAGATTAGATGTAGTCTCGTTTCAGTCTCTATTTTGATGACTTTTGGATATAAACTAGTGTTTGAATCGAAAGTTTTGAGTTTGTATTATGACTTTGTTTTTATTGGTTCTGGACGAATGGCTGATGGATTTATTTATCTTTGCATTGATAATTATGAGAACCCTTCTTATGTCAATAGTGATACTAGTTTTACTCTTGTTGCATCAAGTGATATTGATATTTCCACTTGGCATGCTAGACTTGGTTATATAGGACAAGATAGAATGAACAGGTTGGCAAAAGAGAGGATTTTAGGATCTTATAATAAGATCGAGTTGCCAGCCTGTAATCATTGTCTAGCTGGGAAGGCCACTAGAAAACCTTTTGGAAAGGCAAATAGGGCCACTTTTCCTTTAGAGATAGTTCATTCAGACATATGTGGACCTATGAATGTTAGGGCTAGAAGTGGTGCATCATATTTCATTACCTTCATAGATGACTTCACTCATTTCGGTATTGTCTATCTAATCTACCCATAAGTCTGAAGCTTTAGATTGCTTTGGAAAATTTTTGGCTATGGTGGAGAATCAACTAGATAGGACTGTTAAAGTGCTACGCACTGACCGAGGCCGAGAGTATCTATCTGACCAATTTAAAACGTTGTGTCAGGAGAAAGGTATAGTGAGACAGTTGACAATTCCTAGGACCCCTTGGCAAAACAGAGTTGCTGAGAGGAGGAATAGAACACTGTTAGAAATGGTACGATCAATGATGGCATAAGCAAATCTCCCAATATCTTATTGGGGAGATGCACTTCTGACAGCGACCCACATGTTAAATAAGGTTCCAACGAAATCAGTGACTACTACACCCTATGAGTTATGGACAGGTAGAAAACCTAAACTCTCCTATATGCGACCCTAGGAGTGCGCGTGTTATGTACATGATCTTTTTAGCCCATATGGGAAGCTAGGTGCGAGGGGTAAAAGATGTATTTTCATAAGATATCCCGAGCAATCCAAATGATATGTATTAATAGGAGAAAATTCAGATGGTACCATTTCTGAATTGGAGTCACGTGATGTTGTGTTCCTTGAGAATGAATTCCTTAAGAGGGGTGAAGTAGAAAGAGAGTCTTCCTTCTTTGAACAAAACGAATCAAAGGACTTAGTTCCTCCACAGATGGATATTGATCCTAGTGGGAGTGAAAAAATGCCTGAAGAATCAGCTCCACTGGTACATGACAGTGGGAGTACGCAGATTCCTGATCTTTTGATGCTTGAGTCATCGAATCGAAGAAATAGAAGAGTCCCCATTCCCCGACGACGTTATGAAATTGAAGGGAAAACATTCATGATGGCTTCACACGATGGTGATGAACCAAAGAACGTAAAGGAAGCTCTCAATTCACCCGCCAAGGATTTATGGATGAAAGCCATGGAAGAGGAAATGAAATCAATGAAAAGTAACCATGTCTGGGACTTGGTTGAGTTACCGCCAGAACGTAGACCCATCGGAAATAAATGGGTTCTTCGCGTTAAATTGAAGGCTGATGGTTCGATCGAGAGTTACAAGGCAAGATTGGTGGCGAAAGACTATACCCACCAAGAGGGCATAGATTATGAGGAGACATTCTCACCTGTAGTGAGATTCGATTCTATTCGCCTGATCTTGGCCTTAGTCGCACATATGGACTTGGAATTGCATCAAATGGATGTCAAGACTGCTTTCCTCAATGGAGGACTGGAGGAAGAGATTTACATGGAACAGCCTGAGGGTTTTATAACTAAAGGCAAAGAAAAGAAAGTGTGTAAACTCTTGAGGTCCATTTATGGACTCAAACAATCCTCCAGGCAATGGTACTTGAGATTTCATGACTCAGTGTTGTCATATGGTTTCCAAATGATACAAGAAGACCATTGCGTTTATGTGAAGAAGTCCAGTGACGGTTTTGTATTACTGTCATTATATATAGACGACATTCTCTTGGCTTACAACAACAAGGACATTCTATTGTCAACGAAGAACTAGTTGTCGACAACTTTTGAGATGAAGGACATGGGTGAGACTGCCTATATATTAGGAGTCAAGATTTCAACGGATCGAAGTAAGAGGCTATTGGCTTTATCGCAAGAGCCCTACATTCAAAAGATCTTTGAACGTTTCCATATGGCTAATTGCAAGCATATGGATATACCCATTGCAAAAGGGCAGACTTTGAGTCTTGAGATGTGCCTTAAAACTCCGCAAGAGCGTGAGAAGATGCAGAAAGTTACATATGCAAATTTCATCGGCAGCCTGATGTATGATATGTTGTGTATAAGGCCCGATATTTGCTATGCAGTAGGACTGGTAAGCAGGTATCAGTCTAATCCAAGACAAAAGTATTGGATTGCTGTGAAATGAATTCTAGCATATCTAAAAGGAACCTCTGATTATGCTCTATGTTACCAAGGTGGTGAAAGCCATCTAGTGGGTTACACTAACGCTGATTAGGGTGGCGACTTAGATGAGAGGAAGTCAACTTCCGGTTATGCCTTCATTCTGAGTCATGGAGCAATCCTCTGGAGTAGTAAGAAGCAGACTTGCATAGCATTGTCCACCATGGAAGCAGAATTTGTAGCCTGCTCGGTGGCTGTGCAGGAAGCTGTCTAGCTCAAAAGGTTTTTAGATGACCTTAACCTAACTGAGAGTGAGCCAAAGCCAGTCACTGTATATTGTGATAGTCAGGCAGCTATTGCCTACACTAAGGATGCTAAGTATCACAGTAAGTCTAAGCACATAGAGACTAAGTACCACTTTGTCAGGGATATAGTGACAAAGAAGCATGTAACAGTCAGATATATATCTTCACATGATACGGTAGCAGACCCATTTACAAAGGCTGTAACTAGAGATGTTTTTGTCAAGCATTCTAAGTCTTTGGGTCTATGTAGATTGTAATGTCTTGAATTGTTATGCATATGTTTTAATGATAATTGTTTATCTTCATGTGTTTTCTGGCATATAGAGAGTTAATTCATCCGAGAATATGTCATCAGGTTTGAGAGACTTGCGCACTTGCACGCGCAGTTGCCTTGATTATCCGGTGATAATGCAAGATGAGATCTATACACTCATGTTCTGAATAAGAGTTTCATGAACTAAGAGGGGTGTATACAATGATCGCCTTGACGTGGTCATCAAGATGAGATTCTCCAACATGGATTGAGAATCGCTCATGAGAACCACAATCATGAGACCTGACAAGCCAGACTAGACTTTTGAGTCATCACACTTGGAAAGTGGGAGTGATCAAGTCTGAGGAATAGCTTTGTGCTATCGTCCGGACAATGAACTATCATAATAGACATGCGCGCCTAACGTAGAGGCAAGGTTCATTGTCGCGCATGCTTTTATACCGTGCGAGCTATAAGTTGACCCTATGGGAGATAAGTTTGAGAAAAGTCCCTACTCCTTATCGTGCAAAGTCCCATATTTATTTATCCTTAATACAATCTCTTTTGTATCCAGAGTGTTGGGGTAATGACTCTGTCATTGGCGTGTCTTTCTATGGCTAGGCTAAATTCGCCTATGTGACATAACTGTGATGTCAGTTACTTTCATCGACTTTTGGGACAAGAGTGAATTGGAAGACTCTGATTGTTTTCACATTATTTAAATCACACGCTACCGGACTGTAGTTCTTGGGAACACAGTTGTGATTAGAAGTACTTCAAAGTTTTCAGAATATTGGTTCGTTTGGGACCGAACATGTCTGAAGTGAATTCAAATCATGGTAGTCTGGGATATAAAGTGAATTTCGAGATTATTCTTCTTTATTGAAGAAACTGGTTCATTTGGTCACACCGGTTATTTGTCGTATAAAACCAATTGATTGATCGACGCGTGCTTTCTCTGTTTAAGTCTTGACGGTCCTTAGTAGGCTATACCTCTCTTGTGTGAGTAGGAGAATGTTGGATTTATAATATTTATGGGCTGGCCCAAGCCTTATATAGATGTGGGCTTGGGGCCATTGGGCCTGGGTGATAGGTCCACCCAAGATAAGCCCAGCCCAGAACTCTTTACTTGTCAATGAAGTAATGGATTAGTAATAGATCAGGTGATAAGAATTCAATAGTTTGAATTCAAATAAGTTCTAGTTCAAGTGAACTAGTCAAGGACTGCTATAAATAGAGTCCTCCTCTCATTCTTCAAATCATCCCAAAACATTTCATCTCAGAGCGTTCTCTGAAACGTAAATTTTAAACAGTGTTTGCAAAGTGAAACCTATTGAAAGGTTTCCAAGAGTTGAAGGCATTAGCGTTTGTGTTCTAGAAGTTCAATTGGGGTTCTTAGCTGGTGAATTGAACGGTATTTCCAAGAGATTTATCGTCGACCAATTGACAGTAATCTCTTTTTCCCTTTCCGCTTATTATTTATGTTTGTTGCTTATGGTATGCATATAGGTCAACAACATGGATATACAACAAAAGTATTATAGTCAATTTACAATTATTAAATCCATATCGTATATGAATCCAAATAAGAAATTTAATCCAAACAAAAAAAAATTAATTGTAGATTAGAAAATTGGTTTATCAATCAAGATCTCAGTACAACACGAACATAACTTAATTATACAATATGAAATAGTAGTGGTAGCATCCAAACATACCCTTTATATTTAAACTATACTTTCAATTTGAATTTGTTTATTTTTCTTTTATTCTTCTTCCTTTCAATAAAATAAGGTATAAAATAATTAAAGATGAAATTTATATATATATTTTTAATTTTTAATTATATTTGATTATATTGAAAACATATAGTAAATTAAGAAGAAAGATATAAGTTAATTTAATTTTTAAGTTCAAATTTGAAATAAATTTTTATAAATAAGTTATTCAGTCAAATTATGATTATTAATTCTTTAAAATGATTCATTTTTCTTTTCCATTATTTTATTTTTTATTTTTAAAAAATTTCTATAAAAATTTATAAATTTCAATTCTAGCCGGGTGATTTGAATCTCAAAGTTGAATTTAAACCAATTGGACCAAGTCTTTTCCTTTTACTATTAATTAAAAAAAAAAAAAACAAATCAATCCATCTTCCCCATTAGAAACAAATAAAAATATATACCACAACTCCTAATAGTTTTTTTTTTTGAAATTTTTTTTTTTTTTATCTTTTTACATATTCTAATGAAACATTTATTATATATATATATATATCATATTTTAGGTTGATATTGTAGTGATTTTATTTATATTTGATATTATATTTATAAATAAATTATTTAATTATTTAAATTAATAGAATTTTAAAAAAATTATTTTCTGTTAATAAATATATCAAATTGGTTAACACAAATCAATGCGATAATAAATAGGTTATTGTGGGGTTGAGCGGGATATAGTAACACGATTTACCCTCCCTAAATTTAATAATCTTTAATTTTCATCAAAACAAAATTTCCTTTTCTATATTTTATCAAATTTGTTATATTTATAATAATAATTATAATTATCATAATTTTACATTTAAATATTTATTATTAAATTTAAGGTGCGCGTCGCGCACGAGTACTATCTAATTAAATAGTTATAGGCGAACAATCCAATTCAATACATTTCATCACGACAATCAATAACAACTCACAGTATCACCAAAATGTATATGATCATTTAGCAAAGTCATCTCAACACAATCATTTTCCAACACACTTAGCAAAATCATGCATTTCTTTTTTATCGCTTTCACCCTATCATGCTGAGTGTAACAAATATGGAGCTCTGGATAACTCTTAAATTAAGTGTCAAATGTAAAAAAAATAAAAAATAAAAAAATCTTAATCCAATTAAAATCTCTACTTATTTGTTTTTTTAAAAAAAAAGATATTTTACTTAAATTAAAATGAGTCATCTTTTTTATAATTTGATTATGCCTACAACATCTCCATTATATTCTTTGGTAATGATTTTTTTTTTAAAAATTTATTTTTTCTAAATCTAAAATACTCATGGATATATTTATAATTTAAAACTTAGTAAAAATATATAATAAATATATAAAAATGATTTATTCTACATCATTTTTTTATTTTACTAAAATTTATTTATGATATATTACTACTCTATTATGTTATTGTTATTGATTTGTTTTTTTTAAATAATAATAAACTTAAAATAAGTGATTGCTTATTAATTTATAATTTTTTTTTATTTTTTTCATTTCATCAATTCTTTTTTAAAAAAAATTTAATACTTGATAGTTTAATGATTTTATTTAATTTTTAATTTATAATATATAAAATAAGTAATTTTAATTCATACAAGGACGGAGTTAGATCTGAAAGGTTAGGGGGGACGAATGCAATGTTGGGTATTTACGTGCCGCGGGGCAATGTCGTACGATATGATATATTTTTAATAATGTTTTTTTTAAAAAAAATATAATATAAGTTATGTATTGTCTTGATTAATTCAAAATATGTATTTTGTTTATATTATAAAATATCTTTTTAAAAATATGCATATATATATATATATGATTTAAAACTTTTTTATTTCATAGTTTAAATACATTTAATATCTAATTATAAATTATTATTATGGTAGTGGTTCGGAAACTACAGCTCGATCCAGCCTGATAGAACTGGATTCATTGGGACGATAGGGGACCGATTTCTAACGCAAAGGGATCCTGTAAAAGAATAAGTGAACGTCCAAGTAAACCTTGGGAACATCGGTGTGGTGTTTGTTGTAGGAACTCCGACGCACAAGTCAACTTTGAGCTTTAATATGAAAAGTAAAGGAAAGAAATAATCCTGTTGAAATGAAATGATTTGGACATAGTCAGACACCTGAAGCTTTGTGCTCATATGGTTAAGGCCAACAATGTGACCGGAGTCGTGAGTAATGCACCAGAGTGTATTTGGAGATGAGAGCTCTACGAGGAATGATTTTGGCATTGTTTTGATAAGTATAAGATAATATCATTTTCTTGAGGTTTAGACACCTATTTATAAGAGTCTGATGGGTCTATCAGGCGGACTGACCGAGATCCTCGTGGAAGGATCTCCGCTATATTCGAAATCCTCGTAGCTGTAGATCTGTTAGTTGAGGGATCACATAGGAGCTTATGGGCCTATGGGCCGTCCGGACAGATTAGGCCTGAGCCTTGTATATGGGTTTACGGGCCTCTCAGAATTATTGGGCCTGAGTCTTGGTTCCAAACTGGGCGTGGTTCTTCAACCTATATTGTTGTCATAAATATATGTCATTTATAAAATTAAACAGGTCAAAAAAAATTTATTTAATAGTGTATGAATTCAATTTTTTTAACATATGAAACTGGTAGAGGAAGACAACATAAGTATATATATTTATATATTTATTATGCTTATAATAATATTATAATTTATTTATTAACTTTTAAATTTATAAAATTTGATAATACTTTGTAAGTGATTTTGAAATTATTTTTAATTAATCATTTTTTTTAATTTTATAAGTTTTAATTACATAGTACCATATATATGTAAGAAAAAAAAATAAAAACATCTAAATATAAATTAAAAAAATATATAGTTATATTTTTTTAATTGAAAATTAAATTTTAAATAAATTTATGCTAATACATAAAAAAATATAATATTTTTAAATAAAAAGTATATTCACCATATATGGAAAGGATTTTTCGGGGAAAAAATGGGTATTGATTTAAAAGAAAGAAAACTATACTAAAATTAAAATTAAAATTTAAATAAATTTATGTTATTATATAAAAATATATATTTTTTAAAATACACATATATTCACGATGATTTCTAAAGGAAAAAAGATATCGTTTTAAAAGAAAGATAAAACAATGAATGCATAAAGAGTTTGAACTTGCGACCTTTTACGAAAGCCTAAAGCTTCCAACCATCAAGGCATCCTACACTATATAAATCATTTCATTTCAAAGCCTTGCAGGTCACGATTTCTAAAGTCATATGAATGTTTATATTTTTAATATTTTTATAATTTTGTCATATATAAATTATGTAACGTTCTGAAAAAGGGGTTAGAATTTTTGAATGCTTTTAAATAACTATGTGATTTCATAAAATGAGTTTAAGTATCAAAATCAGGGATACTAGGAAGACTAGTTACTATTCTTCTCTTTATCCGAAGTGTGCAAGGTAGATCAAGCAGTAGAGACCAATTAGTAAACGAATGCAATGCAATTATATGATTATAAATTAATGCACAAGAAATTCATATCACTAATGCACACACGACACAACAAAAGCATCCGAGAAACGGTGCTCTAATACCAAAACAACTATCACGCCATAACCCACCCCCAGTCTGGTGATGGACCATCCCGAATGCGAGCTATGGAGGACCTATGATTGCAATTACACAAACCTGTACAATATTAGTTATCATAAATTGACACACTTGATCAATGTAAGTAACAAAAATAAGATAAAATAAAAATAAAAAAATAAAAAATAAGATAACTAAACATACTAATATCTATATGCATTAGTCTTACTTATTAACTTGATTAAGCTAATGCAAATGCAATATTGAGGTAACTTGCACCGCAAGTAATCGAATCAAACAATTCCTATAAGTCGAGACAAATTAAACTTGTGCTTGAGACATGTTTGAGAAATACTAAAAAGGGTAAAGTGATCAACGTACATGCCTATGAACCTCCGTAGACTAAATCGATTTAGTTAAATCAAACTTAGCAATGCTTAACACTTGAAAACTTTCTGAAATTTAAAATATAAAAGAAACAGTCCAACAAATTATATTAAAAAAAATTAAATAGTGGGTATCAACATAAAACACTAGCCTTAAAACGAAAAAGAACGGAGATAAAGAAGTCCGCTATTAAAACCTGAAATTTTAGGAACACCTGAAGGAGTTTCTAAATTTTTAAATATAAAATCAACCTAGTAAAATCTGAAATATATATATATATATATATAAAATTAAATAGTAGATATCATAATGAACCCGTGGCCACAAATTTTGTCCAAAACAAAGTTAAAACGAATGAGAATGGAGATAAAGAATTATGCTATTAAAACCTGAAATTTTACAAACACCTAAAAGATTTTCCAGATTTTTAAATACAGAACCAATTCAATAAATACTATAAAAACTATTAGTAAATAGTAGATATCATAACAAACGTGTGGCCGCAAATTTGGTCCGAAACGGAGTTAAAACGAAAAAAGAATGGAGATAAAGAACTTTGCTATTAATGTAACACCCGAACCCTCGCCCCGACGGAAAGGGAACGTAAAGTCTGGACGCTACTGGTGCGGAGACAGATAACAAACATACAGATACAGAAATAAACAGATATACGGAAAACAGATTTCAAATCGGAATCAAAGTTGAAAGACAGCTCTTATAACTTCAAAATCAAATAGTTCAAACAAACTCCAACATAATCCGAGAATGGACTCTTAATATTCAAAAATACTTATTCGGAAAATAAATCCTAAAACATGGTGCAGCGGGTACAAATACAGAAATACATCTAGCAAGAATAAAACAGAAATGCAATCCAAGTCTGAAGAGGATGCCATGTGATGCTCGATGCTAGTGATATCCTGCTATCCCACCTGACTGTCTGAACTCAGCAATTTCCATTCCTAAAAACGGTTCAAAACATACAAAACAAAAATGAAAACAAAGAAGGGTCAGACTATCGATGTCTGGTTAGAAAGTCAATGCCCAACAAACACACACAGATGCGTCTTATTAAACAGATAACATGTCACACACATATGCATGTTAGTTAACAACCAAAGGGTACAATAAGAAGCAAACAAGTTGATTATCAGATCAAGTTATCCCAAATATAATCCCCTTTAAGTGATCTAGAATAAGTGATTACCGATTATTGCATTTACCGTCTGAAAAAGGCTTTATAGTTGTCAAATTATTTTCAGAAGAGAGACCGAAATCGAATAGTAGTTCGGTAAGCAGTCCGGTAAGTAATTCGGTCAGAGAGCACTACCAGACTTACCAAATTGTAATTCGGTAGACAATCCGGTAGGTAGCTCGGTCAGAGAGCATCACTAGAGTTATCGAATAATATTTTGGTAAGCAATCCGGTAGATAGCTCGGTCAGAGAGTAATTATGCGATTCCAAGGAAGGTTTAACTGACAGTTCAGTTCCTAATCCGGTATGAAGCTCGGTCAGAGAGTTTCAAGTCTCCCAAACACACACCGAATTGTAATTCGGTATCTAACTCGATGAAGAGCTCGGTCAGAGAGGTTGAACAGTCTTCTGAGACTCATACTGAACTACAGTTTGGTAGCTAGTTCGATAAGAAGTTCGTCCGGAGAGTGAATCTAATGATCTCAAGGCTGTCCGAATTGTATTTTGGTAACCAGCTCGGTACGGAGCTTGGCCAGAGACCATCCTACGTCCAGTTTTCCAGTTTTTAAGTGACAATCCGGTATACAGTCCGGTTACGGACACTGGGCACATTTTAAGCCTAGTTCAGATTATGTCGATCGCTATTCAAAGTCTAGCTATCTAATTGGGTCTATTCTTAGCACTTACAACCAGTTAGGGGTCACAATTCATACTACCTAATGTTAGAACCCAAAGGACAATAACAAGCAATCAACAGAATCAAACCAAACATATCAAACATACATAGTCAGAAGCAGAACAGTTCATAGTCACAGAGTTCAAATTACCCAATTATTTAGGTGTTTAACTTATCAGACCTGTCCTTAGTTTAATAATAAAATCGGGAACAGAAACAGACAGATAGGGTTAAACCCTCAGAGTGGATCAAAGATCCCAGAATGATGTCGTCGCATCCAGAATGAGCCAAGCTCTAGAAATGATGCAATCGCATCGAGAAAGTGGTTAGCAATCAAGGCCATATACGCTTTCGCGCATCGATGTATACATCTAGTTTTCCCTAACAGCATGCTGGTCTTATCGTATTAACCTTAGGACAGGACTTAAACAGATTACAGAATTCAGATTCCAGATTACAGACAGATAGCAGACAAATAAGGCCACTAGTTCACATGTCCGATCATATACAGATAAAAATGGCAGCAATATACCCAAACAGTTTATATCACATGCAGCAGATTATGCTAATCAAATTAGAAAGCTTATATCAATTAACCAATTAGCAAACAATCAAACAGAAAAAAGCAGACAATTGTGAGGGCGTAAACACGGCTAGTAACCTTATTCGCTAATCCAATCAACCGAGTCTACTCCGGTTGGCGATCCTCAACTTGGTCTACACCAAATCAAGAATAAATCATAAATCCCCAATTCTAGAAAGTTAGGGTTTTATACTAAGGATCAATTTAAATCAATTGGAACTTTATTAAAACCCAATTTGTGAAATTATACTAAGGGTTTCAAGACCCAAACCATGAAGAACATAAATCCCAAATCAATTTGTTGAAATCAACTTCAATTTATCAAACCCTAACTCAAGTAAAAAATTTCCAAATCATATTAAGTAGTTTAAATCAAAGAGTAGAGAAATTGTTACCTAGGTGGTCAAGAAATCGAGATGAGTGTAAAAACCCAAGTGAAATCCACACAAGAAGCTTAGAAATTCGTGAGGGGTGTTCTTAACTTGAGAGAAAAGATGAATACGTAAAAATTACTCTTTCTAGGTTTTGGTGCAAATGACCCTAAAGACATCCTTTTCATATATATATGGGTTAATATCACCACCAACCCACATGTATATAAATTAATTTAAAAACAACCCCATTTTAGAATTAATTGCAAAAATTGACTCAAATATCAAATTGTTTTCAAAATCAACCCAAAAGTCATATTAGTCAAATCATTTGGTCAAACTAGAAAAGTCAATATTTTTCTAAAATGCCCATTTTACCCTTATAACGAAAATAAATAAAATTATCAAAATTTCAAAATAAGCAGACAAATAGCCCCATATTACGGACGTGACAATTAAAACCTGAAAATTTTCAGCTAGCTTGTGACCATCTGAGCAACTTATTCAGTTCCAAAAAGCAATCGGGTCAACTTGAAATAAAATCAAATTTTAAATAGGACATCTATAGCTATCAAACAACACAATTATACAAACTACTCGACCAACGACCCATCCATTTGATCTCCTGGAACTGCACAAGTGACCTACTTGGTCATCTTTTTATCACTATATAGAAACACACTAATTGACACCTAAAATGTGATGTAAGCCTAATTATTAATTAAAATCTGCAACGCAATAACTCTAGTATGACATGATCAATTTAGAAATCAACTACATGACTGCCACTATATATAACATTTCAAATCTATACCAAAACTCATAAACTACCCAAATGTCACTATGGGTCTGTTTGGATAAACTGACTTTTGGCTTCTGACTTCTGAAAGCTGTTTCAGATGGTGTTTGGGTAACTGACAGAAGTGCTTCTGCCCTCCCAGAAGCTCTTCTGGATGAAGTAAAAAAATATTAGCTTCCTAAAAATGGCTTCTACTTCTCTTCTTCTACAGACAGAAGTCAAAAGCAGCAGCAATCCCAAACAGGCCCTATGTGTGATAGTATGCACAAATTCACAAATTAGCTCCAAAGTCAAGCACAATAAAAACACTAATATATACATTGCAAACTATCACTCAAACACATAACTGAAACCATAATCGGCCAATAAGACATCAATATACCCAAACAATGCATAAATTGCCCAAAACCATAAGATGCACAACACTATTATATAATTATGAAAATGATAATCTGAATTACAACTTTTCAATGCCCAATTAGCCTATAAACACCTGTTGAAATAGGAACATTCAATGAAACAAATCCACTTTCAGACCTAAGTCCTCACTTTCATTTTTAATACACTTTAAACTAAAGTTTCACTCTTGGACCGTAGTCCTACTAATAGATAGAAATCTATAATATGGCATTAAATTTGCCAAAACACCGCAATGGTGGCAAAGTACTTCTTAAGCCCTATGGCGCCTTTTCATCACTGAACACTATAAATTAAAAACAGACATTAAGTTGTTTCAGTTTGCACTTAATCAATTTATTTTACGCACTCCATGAGATTATTAGTACTAATATCAACACCAAACCATAACAAAGTATAGATTCAACATCATATACAACTCCAACATTTCCACTATAAGACTAACTAAACTAAAATCTCATTATACGCTAGTCTCTAACATAAATTAATTTCAATTTATATCAAAATAGCAAGTACAAAAACACAATACTAACCAATTTAATACACAGCCAAAGTCAAGAAGAATAATCATAAACAAACAATATGTTGGGCAAAAACAGATTTTAACAACCTTAAATGGTCATCTCTCTTAAAATAAAAATATAAGGTTATGAGTTCTAAAATGATAAGATTTTGACTCTTCAATTAACAACTCGCAAATTGTACTCCATAAAATAGGGAGAAAACCAATTCTTCACTAAATCACTTTAAAGAAAAGATAATTTCATATGCATTTCAAGATAGGGCAAATCATGTGGGTAGGAACAAAAATATAATCTAATAAAGACTCAGCTTCAAACTCAAGATAAGGAGAATTCTAAAACTAGAGATCAATTTTAAAGTCCAATGTTACCCCACAAAATAATCTTCTGAAGAAAACAAGACAAAATTTAGTAAGGTGAACCTCCTTATTCGCAGAATGAACCCTAGACAGAGATTAGACAACGATTTAAGTCAAAATTCAAGCTAAATTAAAGCGGTTCTGTAGAATAAAGAAGAATCAATTACCTCAAATAGGTCTTAACTCGCAATTTGCAGAATTGATGAGACTCACCGCAGATGGTCAAAATTTAAAACCTTTAAAAGTTAAATTAGAGGATGAGAATTCTACGACCTTAGATGAAACTAGCTAGAGAGAAAAGAGTGAGAAGAAGCTAAATTACCTTGTAAATCAATTTGAAATTGAGTTGGCTTGGAAGACATGCAAAATCAGAGCTAGATTACTCTGTTTGTTTGTTGTTTGAAAGAGAAGAACGATGGAATAGATCTACTAGTTGAGTAAGGATGTGAGATTCATCCGATGGGCTGGGCTCTAGTTAAAGAATGAGTTCTAAAATTTAATTGATTTATACTAAGCCCAAAATTATCCTAACTTCACTAATCTAAATCAATATATATAATTTTTCTAATTCATTAGAAAATTTTAGAAATTAATTAAATTAAAAGATGAATATTGTCATAACGGTTCTAAACCTCAAACTACTTCAATATTCAGTCTACTCTTAATGATTTGCCAAAAAAAAATATATTTCTTGAATTCCTTGAAATAAAAATTAAGATAAAAATGATTTTTTTATTATATTCAACATAAATTTTTATCATTTGATAATTAATTTAAAAACGAGTTAAACTCATTTTATGAAATCACATAGTTATTTAAAATCATTCAAAAATTCTATGCCTATTTTCAGGACGTTACAAATTATTGTTAAATTCATCAATAAATCGTCGTTAATGTTAATAATGTATAATATAAAGGCTGTGTTTGATGACAACGGTTAAATTAGCGGTTCCAATAGCGGTTAGGTTAATTATAGCTGTTAGATATTTAAAATAGCGGTTATAATAATGGTTCAAATGATTGTTCAGTAATAACGATAACGGTTAGATATAAAATGACTAAAAATGATATTGTTTTATTTTAAAATTATATTTGTTATACCAAATTTTATTTAATATATTTATACTAACAATTTCAAGTTTATAAAATTAACAAAGTTTTCACCATAGTTATTATATATATTATTATTATCACATTTTTCATTATGGTATAATATAGATTAAAAATAACCATTATAAAAATATTTTAACTGCTATAACTAATATTTTAAATATAATAATTAATAATATTATTAATAAAAGTGATCAAATTTATTAGATAAAACTTTTAGAACAAATTAATTTTTTTTTAAAAAAAAATACATAATCATGCAATGTAGTTTAACTATCATTTGTTATTCCACGACATGGTGGTAATATAACCACAAGAGGTTGATCTTCTTGGTTCGTCATTTCTATAAGAAACTTGAAAATTTAGAAATTCTTCATATGACATGTAATTTGGATTTCTTCTAAGGCATCAAAGACAAGATCATCTAGAGAGGTGATTCAAATATAGTCGTGCAGTGCAAAACATGCTTTAACTGCATGGACTTGTGTTTCAATACTATAATTTGGCATGATGCGTAGTACCTTCCATCTCTTTTTCAATACGCCAAAATACCTCTCAATGCAACTTTGAAGAGAAGAGTGTGCACGATTAAAATTTTCTTGAGCTATTTGAGGAGCTACAGTATAACCTCAATAAATTAATATTGTTGGGACCATCAAATTTTATTAATTTAGCGAGGTATTAATTAATCGTATAAATTAATAATTAATAATTTATAAATTATATAATTTTTGGGTCCATATTATGAATGTACCTAGGTGTATGTGAAAACTAATTTCTACATCGACTATTTATTACGCATACTTGAACCAAATTCATATATTTTTGCTGATACATTTTCAATATTCTATGTATATCTGAATAAAATATTTAAATATACTTAATTATTAATGTAGTTACATGTACATTCATTAAAATGTATAAATCCACTCAATTATTAATGTAGTTAATCGTACATACATTAACTAAGTTACTATATAAATAGATGTATTATGCAAGTCTTCAAATAAAAAAAATGGCTTCTCATCTCAAAGGTGTTAAAAAATCAACCATGACGAATAGTACGCGTAGAGAACTGTGTGAGTTTAAACAACAAAATCCAGCATGCACTCAAAAGCAATTGCAACAATGGGTGTTAGAGAAGTTTAATTTGCAAGTGAGTTAAGTCACAATATCAAACACGATAAACAGGTCAGCAGAGTATCTATTAGTAGTCGACATTCCAAAAGATGAGGCTAGAAGACATAAAGCTGCCAAAATTTCTAGAATTATAGAAGGCTTTCTTCGAATGGTTTATTCATTATCAAGAGCGTGTTAATATGAATGGGGAACTAATTGTAACGAAGGGAAAAAAGGTTCTAAAAAATATGTATCCCACCGATACACCTGATTTTCATTTTTCTTAAGGCTGGCTAGAGCATTTCAAATCAAGACACAGTGTTAAGCAATATCGTCTTTTTTGAAGAAAGTGGATCAGTTAATATTGACGGCATGGAGAGCAATTTACAATCCATCATAGAAAAACTTGATCAGTTTGCTAAGAAAGATGTTTTCAATATGGATGAAACTGGATTGTTCATTAGGCTACAACCAGATCATTCTCTTGCAATAAAGCAACTTGAAGGTAAGAAACATGATAAAGAAACACTTACAGATGTTATCTGTTGTAATGAGGATGGTTCTGAGAAAATTCCTTTATGGATCATTGGAAAGTATTTAAAACCACGTTGTTTCAAGAATGTAAATTTGGGAAGTATAGATTGTGAATATTGAGCCAATAAAAGAGCATGGATGACTAGGATTCTATTCCAAGAATATGTTCAACAACTTGATGCAAAAATGGATGACAAGAAAATTCTTTTAACTGTTGATAATTGTCCTGCTCATCCAAAAAATGTCGACGGTTTGAGAAATATTGAATTATTTTTTACCACCTAACACAACATCAAAGATTCAGCCTTGTAATGTAGGGATCATAATAGCTTTTAAGATGCATTATCTTATGCAATTTTATCGAAATCTTTTAGAGGGTTATGAAATTGGGATCTCAAATCCAGAAAAGATTAATATTTTAGATGCAATGAATCTTGCAATCTGGGCATGGAAAATGGATGTCAACTCAAGTACAATTGCAAATTATTTTAAGCATTGCAAACTTAGGTTATTAGATGCCGAATCCTCGGAAAATCAAGAACAGATGAATAATGATGGCTTATAACAATTGCAGAATTTAATCAATGGATTGAAGTATCGAAATGCAATGAATGCTAAAGATGTTTTGAATTATCCGGGAGAAAATGATATGAGTTTTGAGTTACCTACGGATGAACAACTAATTGAGAGTGTTATGGAAACACATAAAGAAGATGAAGTGGAAGACGATAGTGTGGAATTAGAACAAGTTTTGCACAAAGATGCTCTCAAAACATTCACCTTACATCACTTTCTTCTGCAATATGAGAAGACTATACTTGATATTCTTAATACAGTAAGAAGGGTTAAAGATGAGATTTAAGGTGATAGTGATTTCAAGAAGAAACAAACAACATGAGATTCATATTTTCATAAACATGTTTAGTTTACTTATGTATTATGTATGAAATATTTTGATACAGATGAATTATTAATTTATATATCAAATGGGACCTATATGAATTTTTTTTTGTATTATCTTATAAATTTAGCGAATTATTAATTTACTACGTTGATCCCTACTCGGGACCAGAGAACGATATTATTTTAGCGAGGTTATTAATTTATCGAAGTTATACTGTAGATTTTCAAACTCAAATTGATGATATCTAATCTTAGGATAAGATGCAAGATATCCTTCCCGATCTGGATATCCTTTATCCACTAAGTAATACTTACCTAACATCATGTGAAATTGTTTTTTTACAAAGTTACTATGAAGTGCATTTTTTACTTAACAATAATCAAGAAATGAGCATACCTTGCGGTGGATGGGGAAAATTATACTCTTATATGTTAATTGCATCAAGAAAAATACGAGTGTCATGTGCCGATCCTTCACAGCCTACTAACGCAAATGTGAAGCACATATTAAAATCACAAACAATCATCACATTTTATGTTGTTATTCATTTTCTTCCTCTCCATGGGATTTGTTCTGCTCTTGGAATAGTTGTGCAATATGTGTGTCATCTATGCAACTTATGCAATCCTATTATTGAATTTGAAATTTATATTAAAATAAATAAATTATACTAATAAATAAATGTTCGATAAGTAATTTCAAATAAATAAGTTTAATACCTTAAAGAATGGCATATATTTTTTTTCTTTAGCAATATGTGGAGCAACTTGTTTAAATTCTGAATCTTTTAGCCTTATAATATCATGTGCAAGGTTTGTCACCGCATTCAATACCTCATGAAAAATTCGACTTATAGTATCACCGGATCTTTAGATCTCTCTTGACAATATTTGTTTGATGCACCCAAACTAGGAACATAAATAAATATATCGACTTTTTCAGTTATAGTCATATTATCACTTCACTTCAAATTATATTAGAACTCTAGTTCCTGACATAATCGTATTAATGTTTGCTTGTCCATCCTAAAGGCATTAACACAACTAATAGGATGATCGTCCAGAATTTCATTTATCCATTTCTCTCCTATTTGTAAAGAAATCATGCATGATTTCATTCATATATACGTATAAAACTACTTTTGTTGTAGCAGCAACTAGATTCCAGAATTCATGGTCTCGTTCATCATTTGAACTCGTCTCAACACCTATATTATCCAAGTAAACTCATTTATGTAAGAAAAGTAAATATATCATATTAAAACATTAACAAAAATATATGAATATGCAACTTAAGAAAAAGGAAAATTGATCATAAGAAAGTGAAATAATAACATCATATAGAACTAGTATGTGGGCCCGCGCTTCACGCGAGGTATTATTATTTTTAGCATGTATATATATTATATTTATTTTTATACAATAATTATATATAATAAATTAAATTTATAAATATGTGATGCTTATTTTTAAATAAAATAGGAAAAGAGTATCATACGAGAAATTTAAGATATTAAGTCATAAGTTCGATATTGTCAAGGTGCACGTGTATTTTCAATTGTTTAGTACAATTTTGTTTTAACTTAATTTATTTTTTTATTTAATAAAATTAAAAAATAAAGAAAAAATATAAAATAATTTATTTCATATATAATTGTTAAATTAAGCCATAAATAATTATTAAAATTTTATAAATTAATTAAAATGAAAATTAGTAAAGTTTTTTTTACTTAAATTATAACGATTAATTAAAGCCACCAAATCATAAATAATTGTTGTTGATGATAATTTAGAATAAATTTTATTTTATTTTACTTACAACTAAATTATAAATAAATTATATAATAAATATGTTAGAATTAATTTATTGACTAATCACACTATTTACATTTTAAAATAAATGAAAAGTTAAAATTTTTTAAATGATTGAATTAATTTATTAAAGACATTTCAATTTTCAACTTTAAATCCAAATAATAGTTTTTCACGATAATTTAAACGTAAACTTGAATATGGATATTTGTAACGGGTGCCTTTCCATTTACATATTTTAAAAAAAATCTTCATTTGAGTTATATATTGCTATCTTAATTCATCATTTGACGCGTTGAATTTAAATTTAAATTTCACCTTATCTTTTTCCTACTATATTAAGAGTCAACCATTAATTAAAAATGTAATAATTAATTATTAATTATATAATTAATGGGATAGAAAATTAGTATTATTGAATAAATAGTGTCTCACTTTATAATTTTTTTAAAATGAATGTTAAAAATAATATTAATTTAATATGATAGTTAAGAAATGAAGGGAATACACACCATCTAATTAAATAACAATAAATAAAATTGATTGAAATGGAAAGAAATTGATACATGAAAGATATAAAAAGATGTTTTGAATTAATTGATGAAGAGCTTAATTTGATTGTATTTTCATTTATTTCAATTAACAAAATTAGATAGAAAATAATAAATATTCACCCATTATCCAGATATTATATAAATGAAATATAATATAAAACCAATAGTACATGATAATAAAAATATAATGTATTAATTTAATAGAAGAAAAATTATAAAAATTGAATTATTGATATGATTTTTTTTATTGGCATGATAATAAAATAAAATAATTTTTTGTTACGTATATAATCTAATTAATAAAAAAATATGAATTTAGATAAACCGGGGAATCTTCAAACAAAAATATAATATATTATGATTCCAACTATTTTAACTATAACGATAAATATTTACATATTTTTAGAAGAAATCATGAATCTACATCTAAGAAAAAAGAAGAGATCAAAATAAGGAAGTCTTGATGAAGAAGAGCCTTCGATTTTTGCGATATTCTCTAAATCCCAAAATTTGTACTATTTCGTCATTTACTACATGTAAGAATAGATAAACACAAACAAATCATTAGTTTAAAGCCATATACACAGAGTATAAAAATAAAAGAAAAATAAATAATATCTAATTAAGAGAAGAAGATTTTCTGATCAACAATTATTTTCTTACACCTTAGATTTCAATTTATTTTAATACATTCATATTTAGATGAAAGAATAATACAGAATTAGTCTCAACAACAAAAATTATCACTATTATAAAAAAAAAAAATAAATTAAAAAAAAAATCAAATCTTACCAGAAATGTGAGGAGAAGCAGAGACTCTTGGGTGATGATTTTAAGAATATTTCACTTGGAATCAAATTTCTATTAGATATATCCCTAGAAACATAAAACCAAATTAGAGAAACAGATCAAATAAAAACAAATTAGTATTAATATTTGAAAATAATAATCAATAGTATATACAAAATTAAAAAAAAAAATCCAAATACCATAAGAAAATCTTAATATTTCTAACCTGAATCAGAAAAAAAGAGAGAGAGAGAGAGAGTTTCGATTTCAATCATTTCATGGTTATAGATGTATTAGGCAATATCCACCGTATATATATAAGAGGTTAGAAATACGTTACAAAATAATGAAAAGGCTCACATCTCTAATCTAATAAATGCTCTTATAAGTGATAGTATTTTTTAAAAATATTCTTAGAATAACTCATAAAAGAAGAAAAAAAGAGTGTTCCCACGTGTTATTCTCTAATTGGTAAAATATGAATGAAATTCAAAGATACTCATTTTTGCTTGTTTTTCAACCAAAAGTTGAACTCTTAGCGTGCCACATCAGATTGGTTGGGTCCGCTGAGAGTTCTGCTTTATATAAATATATAGATTCTTGGATAAAACATATAACTATTAAAAGTTCACAATGTTATTAAAATAATACAAAAGAAGTACTATCTAAAAGCTTCTACAAATGTTGTTCATTAAAATAAGACTCTAAATACTTCAACCTAAATTCATCTTCTCCAGGAGTATAGAACAACTCTCTCCTAGTTGGATCTTTAAATAGCTTCATTGCAAACTACCATATCGGACCACATTTCTCTTTACTTGGAAAGTTATATAAAATTTGTACAAACTCTGTAGCACTTGGGACAATAGTTGATGATGAAATATTGACACTATTTGCTCTATAACTCTCAACTGAACTTGTTAGTCTATTAAGAATGTCACCTAACATAGTTGACCCTTTAGATTGTCTTTTACTATGTTTCATTTGAGTTGTTCCAACACCTCCTACACTAGCTCCTTCCTATTTACTCGACGACCACCCACTCTAACTTGATTTTCACAAATATCTTATTGTCTTTGAGATCCTTCTATGCCATCTTAACTCACTTCAGTTTTCTTTTGGCTGTTACCCATTGCTTCTTCTAGAAAATCTTTAAAGAAGTTTGCATCATATTTATTTTCCATTTATATTTCCTAAATTTTATAAAATATTTTTTTATTTATATTTCTTATTTTCTGTAGATATAATTTTAAGTACATTTTATTACTATTTAATGGGTTGATTTGATATATAATTTAGTATCAGAGTCTAACAACCGTTAATCATGCTTAAAATCTCATACTAAAATCCTGAATTTAAACATTTTTTCCATTTATATTCCTAAATCTCTAGAAGATTTTGATAACAAATAAAATATTTCCTTTACTTTATTATACCTAAAAGGTCATACTAAAATCTTATATTTAAATATTTTTTTTTCTAAATCTCTAGAAGATTCTGATAATAAATAAATTATTTCCATTTATTTTGTTGATTTCTTAGTCTAATTCACTTCCGTCATTATTCATATCAAGTTATTTCTCTAAATACTTTTGATTTCTTAGCCTAACTCAATAATTGTTTTTTTTTCCGTCATTATTCATATCAAATTATTTCCCTAAATAAAACTATTATATATATATATATACATATATATATAATTGGTTATTTTAAACCCACATTTTTCTCAATTATTGTTACATCAAATAAATATATTTTTTTCTATGTTCATTCTATAACAACTAAATTATATGCATGTCTAATGTGATGGTTTAACTAAAGAAGCCACCAAATTCTTTGTTTCTTTTTTTCTTCCTTGATATGATCCATAATTAACACCATGAACAAAATAACAACACATAAAAACAACCATATAAAATTAGTACATATCTATCTATATATATGTAAACTAAATAAAAATAGAAATGTTATTGTACTTACCTTTAGATTTGAACAACTCCTCCTAGATTTGAATAATTCACTCTCTATCACTATAAAAATGTAAATCAAATTAAATTAAATTTAGAATGAACAAAATAAGAAGACAACAATTATCACAATCTTGTTCATAATCTAGAAAAAAACTAAATACATAATTTATACTTACATACACCTACGTGAAATTGAAAAACAAAAACATCAAAATATCAACAAATCATCAGTTTATTACCAACCAAATCAACATCTGGATGATACAACAACCAGCACAAAACATAATAAAACTCTCATACAAAACCAAACAATGCACACAAACAAGAATCAAAACATTCCACAACATCGAACACTTGCATCTATACGAAAACAATAACAACCAAATACAAGACAAACAAGTTACATATAATTCACAAGTGATCCAAAAAAAATTGGTTTATCACATTGACTGAATAAAAAAAAAAAACAAAAACAAAAACCCAGCTGAACACCACCACTAAACACAATTACAAGCTGCCTAAGAAAATTGAAACTTTAGAAACCAACGTACAATCCTCGAAGTTAGCTCAAATGGGTTTTCATGTTAAGCTGTGATTTTGCATATATTATCAACATTTCAACTTTAACACACGTATAACATACCACGACAAATAAACACACAGAATAAGTACACAAATAAATAAGACACAGTGTCATTGAACCCTTAAAATCTGAAGTATTATTTTTCGTTGAAATTTAGAATTACAACATTTGAAATTTACAATGGCAATATTTATTATTTTCATTGATAATATAAGATTTTTTTTTTAATTTAGAATGACAAAATTTATTATTTTCATTTTCATTGAAATTTATCATGAGAAATATTTTATTATTTTTATTGAAATTTACAATCAGATATAGAAATTCATATATCTATAATCAATCCTAGCACAAATAATAAAATTTATTATTTTTATTGAAATCCACAACCATAAAATGTGGTGAAACTAAGTAAAATTAGACCTTATCAATTTTTTTTTTATTTATTTTAGTTTTAGACCAATCCTAAATTTTTTACACTTTTAAAGTTTTTTATAAAAAAAATTGTAAAACTAAACTTTAAAAAAAATTACAAAAAATGAGCTTCTCCGTATATACTATTAGGAAGCAGGCAAAATTAAATCAGCTTCCCGGTGTGTAGTACCGGGAAGCAAATTCGGCTTCTTGGTGTTACACACCAGGAAGCAGACTTGAATTTTGCCTACTTCATGATGTGTAATACCGGAAGGCTGCTGGATATATTTTTTCTTGGTTTTGAAGGGTAAAATGGTTATTTTGGTCTATTTTTTGCAAACAATTTTTCAAAAAGTTTAGTTTTGTAAAAATTTTAATGTTGGTCTTCAAATATATTTTTTTCAATAAAAAAGTCCAAAAGTGTAAATGACCCTAAAATGTATAATTAAAAAGAATTAATTTGTATATTGAGATCTATGATAAGGAAGAATGCAATTGTTGAAAAGATATTAAAGGAAAATAATAAGTACAAACCTTGCAATTGCCTCCCAAGTTAGGTCTTCTCCCTTCCTAAATTCTCATATTGTTGGTTGCCTAAATGACCAACAAAGAGCAAAATTTTAACGATAAGAACCATATCAACACAGCTCAATACCAAAATTCACAAAGACATGAGCATTCTATTAGTAGAACCATTAGGCTAAGAGTCTGTTTGTTAAACAACGTTTTCAATTAGAGGTTAGCGTTTTCAGGAGTTTTAGAGGTTTAACCAAAATCAAAACTAGTTTGAGATTTGAACCATTAGGCTAATTTTTAAAAACAACTAGTTTGGTTAATAGTAACTTAATCAGCTGATTTGATCCAAAACACTAATTTCTAAAACGTTGATAGTAGGAGCATTTAAGAGGTTTTAAAATTTGAGATTTGTTAAAAAGACCAAATTACCTCACTTTTAATTAAAATTATATTCATTATATGTTAATAAAATAATTGAAACCTATTATAATAATATTTAATACTTTCAGTATTATTTTTTATTATAATATTTTATAATTAAAAATTTTTATAATATTTTTTTTACTATTTTAGTAAGTATATTATTTTCTTTAATATATTATTTTAATTAATAATTGATGTAAAAATAGTAAATATTATTAAAATTATTACTTGTTAGTATTATTAATAAATATTAAAATATTTAACCCATTGTATTATCTATTTGAAGGTAGTAGTGTTATACTTTGCGAAAAATAAAAGAATAATTCTTTTAAAAATGTTCTTTTACGTCATTTTATAATTGAATCTGCTAATAGTGTTATTATTAAACAACTAATTACCAAACATTGTATCATCAAATCACTAATCGCTAATAGTTGGTTAAACCGCTAATTGAATCCGCCAACTGCTAACCGCTATTGAATCCGCCAACCGCTAACAGCTAATTGCCAAACAAGCCCTAAAATTCATAAATTCAATTGGAAACTATAGATACATATTATAATTCCAAAATTAACACAAATAACATCATAATATTATTCTATAGCCAAACCAAACATCATTTTCGTGTTTGAAAAAATGTAGAGAAGTGAAATTACCTTTACTTCAAAAACACCCTAGAGCAATCGATAGTCTCTTTGAAGGTTGTTTGATGTAAGAATGACATGGTTTTTGGTGGTTCAAGTGGTTAAATGAGCAAGATGAAGGCTATGGTTTTATGAGGGTTTTTGAAAATGTAAAATGAAAACAGTGGGAGGTGGAAGATGATGAATAGTGCTGAGAGCGGTGTGGGTAGGGCCTCATGATACTTATCGAGCTTGGGCTTGGATTAGTTTAAAATTGATTCCAATCCAATTCCAAATCCAATTATCGCTTAAAACCAACTCAGACACTTACTCTTCTTTCTAAAACCTTTTATTTTAACATTATAATTCGGAAACCAACATTCGTTTTAAAATATTGAAGATTTTTCGCTCTGGAATGTCAGAATGATAATTTTGGTAAAATTGAAATTTTGACTAAGAATTGATATTTTCTGATTTCTAAAATATTTTGACTCTAACTTCCAATTAAATATATTAGCCACTAATTTATACTTGTCCAAGTTTTATTCACTCTTAACTATTCCTATTTGAAATTTTATGAATAGGAAATAAAAATAAATAGTGAAATAGTTGAAGAAAAAAATTGACCAAATTTTCTGATGTTACAATAATAAAAGATGATCATCTAAAGATGATAAATGATAACTATGTTATATTCATAGTTAGTTACATTTGAGATTATTATTATTAAATGTTGTTTACCAATTCTAGTCAAGAGTACGTAGATGGAATCAGGGAGTCAAACTAATGAGGAATGCCTTTTTACCTTAAACAATTATTTACAATGTGGCTATATTCCAATCATATGTCATGATCTGACTTTATTTGGAATGAAATACGAAAAATTCCATAAGATGATATCATTCACGAATAAAAACAACTTTTGTATAACTTGTGTATAAAAAAAATCATTTCTTACTATTTTTAAATGTTAAAAATCTTATTATTGACTAACTTTAAGTTTATAGAGTTTTATTTTTATTTTTATTTTTATTTTCAATAGAAATTATGTGAGTACGCATCCAAATCAACTAGGTCGGTAAAGTGAATTATATTTTATTTGCTTTTATTTTTTATTTATATATCTATATGTGTATTGTATTTTATAATTTTAATTAATAAAATTTATCGAGTTAGCTAACGAGTTAAAGAGTAGAACACATCCAAGCTCAAGCTCAACTCATTTAATAATCGAACTAAAAATTAAAATTGAAGTTTGACTCACTGGCTTATGAACAAAGCTTATCGAGCAATTATTAAATCGAGTCACGAGCGACTCATAAGCCGGCTTGACTCATGTGCAGCCCTAATTCAAGGTAGTGGTCATGCTCAATTTAAATGAAGATTTGACATGCAATATTAAGTAACACAGCCATTTAGCAAACTTACTTGCTCACATAAAGTTGATCATTTAGGATGAGGCATTAATGATGCATCAATATTACTTTGAAGTACTTGATAAAACTTTTAGAAATACTCTTTGCTTTCAAGATCTTTGCAACTTAAACCATACAATTATACTTGAAAGAGATTCAAAACAAATTATTCCAGTGATTAAATATAACGTCCACAAATTGAGACTATTAGTTTGGACCAATTTATAATTTTTTGTATGCTTTATTTTTGAAAATTCTAACTCGAAATAATTTGAAAATACGATTAAGGGTAATTATGAGATCATGAATATTAAATTAAAATTTGAATCCTAGGATTAAAAATGAGATTTAAATTTGAAAATGAATATTTGAATCTTAAAATGGATTTTTTATTACCAAAATATCTTTTATAAACTTTTAGGGATATTTAAATTAAAGAATGATTTTTAGGATCACAATTTCAACTTTTTTTAAAAATATTATATTTTAATCCAAAATGGACTTAATTACCAAAAAAGGGCAAGAATCGAATTAGAGACACTACGTCTGCAATTTTAGAGTCAAAGATATTTATTAAATATGATTCCGAATTTAATTTCGAAAAATGTGAATTTTGATCCAGAACATCATTTTAAACCAAAATGAAAATTTTTCCCCTCCTAGTAGGAGAATTCAAAATTTTAAATTGAAAGGTTATTTTTTTAAAATAAAAACATGAAAATAAATTTTTGGAGAACGTAGAAATGTCGAAATGAAGTTTTGGTGGAAATTGGAATCGGAATTGAATTGTGCCCAGCCCATCAAGGGTGTCAAGACAATTTAACCCCACCACTCAAACAACACTTCACACTCATCTTTGCCTCTTCATTCTTTCACTCATTTTTGCCCTCTTCTCCTACCCAAGACCCTAGCTTTTCACTTTTCAAAAAATCACACTAATTTCTTCACATAAGATGCTTCAATCAACTTCCAAGACTCCATTCACTTCCATTTTGGGTTATTCAAGCTTTTTGTCCTCTTCCATGTTGTTGGTAAGCTCTCTTGAACTCAACAATGGTGATTTTCAAATTTTATGATAATATTTTCAATAAATGGTGTTTTTGAGCTCTATTAATGTTCATTAGGGTTCCCTAATGATTATCTAGGGATGTTAGTGTCTCTAATGTTAATTTTTCATGAAACCCTAACTTTAAACATTATGGTTTTTGTGATCCAGATTTTGAAATGGTGTAGTAGTGATCCTAGCATGATTATAAGGATATTTGTGTTGATTTTAGCCAATTACAAAGTACTAATCTCATTAGTTGTTGTAGTGCCATTACTAAAGTAAATTAATGATGTTGTGGTGTATACACATGTTTGTGGTGTGTTGTATAAGTGTTTGAGGGTGTCTAGAAACTCATTAGAATCACACAAAGTGAGCTATTAGCTTGGGATCGACGGATGCGAGGTTTGTATTTTCGTTTTTAGCCCTATATGTTGCTTGTTATTGTTTGATGGTTATTGTTGCATTAAATTGACTAATAATATATTTGATATGAAATGAAATGAAAATAAAATGATATGATATCTAATAGACTTGATTCTTGTTTGATTAGAATGAAATGTGAAAAATTGACATTAAGGTTGCTTTGACATATTTGGTTGTAAATATGATGAAATTAATGTGAAATGCTTTATATGTGGTAATGTGTATGAGAGCTCATAGCCACATAAAAATGTATAAGATGATATAACTTGGAAATCGGTACATGTATGTGTATATGTTATTTTGAAACTACGAAAATGTTTATGTTATTGCCTTTATGGCCTTTGATCATAATTGGTGATATTTTGTACATTTACATTGAAGAGGTTAATTGTACTACTTGATTTTTTTATAATAATGAACTGATAAATTTTGTATTAAATCACATAAAGGAATGCGCTTGTGCTTAACTTGTTATAAGAAATATATTGGCATGCCATAGGGAAACTAGAAGTGTACTTTGACGCATTATTATGTGAACATTTAGCTTGAAGTGCCGTTTATTAATTTAGGGCGACAGTCCTCTCTGGATGCGATGGTATCGCCCGATCCTTTTCGATCTATGTGTTTGGTCTTTGGACCCTCTATATGCGTGAACTTTGTTCTTACCGGGGTTTTGGCCCATTTCTGTCATATTTTCTCTATAGAGGTTATAATCAAAGGTAATAAATTAAAACTGGTGTGGATGTATTCTTTGATTTTGATTTGTATAGTGTTGAACATGAATAAATGATAAGATGACTAAATAATATTAATTATGTTAATAAATGAATACATGTTTAAATAAACCAAACTTAGTAATGAATAGTAAAAAAAGGTTCTAGTGCTCAAAGTATTAGACTTGGTGGCTTATTAATGAGCTTAAAGGAATATGAGTTGTTATTGAATAAGATGACAATATTTGCTTGGTAACTTGTAAATGAGTTTGAAGATTCAACTTGGTGAGATTTGATGGTTGGTGAAGTCTTAAGTGTATTTCATTTGAATCATTAAGTTTAATGCTTTAAAAGTTTGATTGTATGAGATTTGGTGTGGTATGTACTGTTTGGATGTGCTTAGAAAATCAACACTTAGTTCAAACCATTTTTATCAAATAAACATGAATTTATATTGTCCCTACTATTGATATGTCAATTTTGGTTTTCAAATTGAGTTTACAAACCTTGAGTAAGAGTTCTAAAAATGAATTGAGAAACCTTTTGATGTATTGGAGTTTCTTATGAAATATTTTGGAACCAAAATAATCATGATACAAAGGTATTTTAATGCTTTGATACTAGGGTGTTTCTAGGTGTTTAGATATCTAATAAATTCATAAATTATTTTTGGAATGATTTATAAACTCAAAGGAAATTTTTGGTTGTAAAAGTTTGAAGAAACAATGATTTTTGAATTTTTGGAACACTAGGCGCCTGTGCCCTGTGCCCTGGTAAGTGTAACACCCTATATTGAGACAAGGTTAAAATGAATAGAATTGCTACTCATATCACCAATGTGCACATTGTTCTTCGGGAGCCCAGAACTTGAGAATTCTAAAGTTAAGCGCGCTTGACTTATAGCAATCTTGGGATGGGTGACCTTCCGGGAATTTTGTCCGGGAAGCATGCGAGTGAGGAAAAAGTATGCTAGAAAACGTAGGTGTGGTCTTTGGGGCTAGTGGTTAGCCTTAAGACTTGTTATGTGACAAGGTGGCATTCGGCCACTACGTCTTGGGTCATCTGGGGGTAGGGCTCGAACGTTACATTAAGTGACCAGGACGTGAACTGGGATGCAAAAAAAAATCTAGTACCTTAGCTATTTCGGCACATTGGGGCACCTTGGTTCGCGCCCTGGTTAGGCTTACCAGGACACCCAAATCTAAACAACAAACTTCCCGGCTTCTATTCTCCTTCGCCCAGTCTCCAAATTGGGTGCCATTTGCGGCTATGGATTTGTCTTGGTGTCCTCTATCCAACCATGTCTTTTAAACTCAGAAAATATTTCCTATTTTATTCAAGAATTTCAAACTCTTCCAAGTGTATGAAATCCTTTAAATTTACGAAAATCAAGTTTTACAACTTAAAGCATATTTGTACAGATACTTTAGACCTTGTGAATTATCATGTGAGTTTTATTTACTTAGTAAATAACCAAATTTTTAAATAAATGGATTTTCAAAAATAAAAGATCTCTTAAGACGAACTAGATGGCTATAATTATCTTTCAATGAAAAATTCTATGTAAATTCTACTTCTTCCAAGTTGTTGTGAATCTACTTTAACTTCTTAAATGGCACATTGGGATAGAAAAGTGTTTGAAAGCCTTTCTTTCAAATTATATTTGAATCAAAAATGACTTTTGGGTTTTTAAACCACCTATGCTGGTTATGCAATAAACCTTCTTTGAATAATTTTAAAATGATATTTTCATACTTCCACACATAAATGAGTCAATAATGAGCTTCGTAACCCGAATCCTAATTGGTTGACCATGGTTGACTTCAGTTGATTTTAACCAACATAGGTTATCTTATTTTGAGGGTTCATTTGGTACTTCTGCGACTTGTCTTTGGACTTTACCAAGGCAGACCACAAATAATTTATGAAATAAGTAACCATCCTAGTAGAGTACCAAGTATTCAAATTGAATTTTAAAACTTTGGGATGCTTGAATCGGTTTTAATATGTGTCTATATTTGTATGAAGGTCGTAACCTTCACTTGTCGAGTCAAATGGACTAGTTGGGTGTTGGTTGCATATTTAAATGTGTAATTTGGTTTACTTGATAAAGTTATATTTTCACTTAATTGCGATGATATGAATGTGGAAGATGATTAATTCACCAAACTAAAATGGCAACACTTATATATATTGTTCATATTGTACATGTGGATTAATATGCTATATGTGATTATTTTGAGTGATATGCTTATAATAATGTATGATATAAACTATGTTTGGTATGATATGTTTGATAGAAGTTGTATGTGTTTGACTTCTTTGAAATAATGTGAGTTTAGATATGCTCACAATAGAGATGTCATGTTGTGTGTGTACACTACATACCAATTAAGATAAATGCATTTGTGTGTGAGTATTTGGGACATGAAATGCGAACTAGGCATTGTTGCCAAACACCCATTCTTTTTGTTTCTTTTTTTATTTCCGAACGAAAATATTTGTACATGTTTGATCGAGTAAGACAAAAGAAGATGAACCCTTATGATGCATTCCCTCATCATATTTTGCGACACTAAATGTATTCTTATTGAATCCTAATTTTGTATTAACATTTACCACACTTTGTTATTTGATAATAAATGAGCCTTCCTAAATAAATTTGCTATTTATCAATTAATCATTAGTGGTTTTAGCTCAAAACCCTTATTTAGCTAAATGAATTATTTGAAGTCTTCCGCTACTTTATTTTTTTTATTAAATAAAATTCATATATGTGTTTAGATAGCTTTCAAAAGTGATAAACCACAACTTGAAATTTGGTCTTTAGAAATAAGTAAAAATAAGAGATTTTTGTAAATAAATGTATATGTTAATGTGGCGTCCCAATTCCTATGCTTCGGGTCCTTCATGGGTGGGGGTTGGACGCAGAAACGGAGCTAGCATAGGTTGGTAGGGGGGGCTACACTGAAGTTGAAAAAAAAAATAAAAATTTATTTGGGTTTGGGAAGATTTGAACCCAAAACCTTTATAGTATTTAAGGAAAATCTTAACCACTCAGCCATTGATACCATTTAGTATAAGTAGGGCACCAATACCCATATAATGAAATTTCAAGGAGCTGGGGGGGCTATGGCACCCACCAGCCCCCCCTTGGCTCCGTCCCTGGTTGGACGTTACATTACAAGAGATACAAGACATGATGTTGTTCATACCACTTTAAATGCTTCATATTTGTAGTGTCATTGTGAAGTTTTGAAACTTATTAAGAATATTAGGTTACAATAAAATGATCAAACTATTGATGTTAACAAACTGAGGGATTTTAATGAATGACTTCTAGCAATTAGTGATGGAAGAGTAGGAAATTCAGTTGATGAAATCACTAAAATTTATGTACTCAATAACCTTCTCATAAATGAATGTGTTCAACAAATATCAACAATTATTGACCCAATATCTATAATTTTTTACAATACTCATCCATATTATTTCAACCATTCAGATGATTTAGAATACTTGCATGAAAGAGTCATTATTACTAAACATTGAATGGTGGAAATGGTAAATGATTACATGGTTTCGTTGAGTGATAAAACTAAAAAATAAAAATAAAAGAAAATTCAAATTTTCAATTCTGATTTACTTTTATAACCATTTTCAATGTTAGGAACATATTTTTACACCAGAGTACTTGAATAACACTAAATGCTCTGTCATTAATTCAAATCATCATATAATTTTGAAAAGAGTGTCTGTAATATTATTAAAAAACATAAACCAATCAGACAATAACATGAGATTGACCATAATAAAAATTGAAAATCTAGTCTTTGAAACAGAGGTTTCGAGTGAAGGAATAACCGATTAAAAGTTATTGTTCCAAAGATAAATCTAACCTCATATAAATACAAAAATACCTTTTAAATCTCAACGAAGACCTATTGCAGATTTGTAGTATCACTCATAGTAATTACAGATTAAATTACTTTTGAAGTAGTCATTCATACATGTGAAATTATTATAATTTATATTGTAATGTCAAGAGTTATAAAATATTTTTTTAAAATATTAATTTATTATAATAGTATAGAAATAACAAATGCATTCATATGCTTGAAAATAATTTACTTTAAACTTAAAAAAATTTAATAAAATATTTTATATTATTAATTATTTTATAATTTTTAATTACTTTTCATATTATCACCATAATAATTTATATATTTTGAAAATATATGAATTCTGTACTCATATAATATAATGAATATTAACGACCACATTATCGTTTTCCATTTTTCAAAATTTCTTGTTTATTATTATTTTTATTTTTTTTAAATAGTTTATAAATAATTTTTTAAAATTAACATTTAAATATTTAAATTCATCACTAGAGTGCACAACACACTAGAATTGTATATTAATATAAAAATAAAATTAATTAAATTAGAAAATCTAAAATAAATTACTAAAATTGATATAATTAATTTTAAATTAAAATTGAAATTCAAAAATAATTTTCTAATTTTCAGAATTAAAATCTACATTTCACAAAAGTGAATACATTCAATTTATAAAGTTTATATTTCACAAATTGAAATCCATTCATTTTATAATAAAATTGAATTATCATTTTCAATTTTTTTTTAAAAAAAAAATAAACTTACATACTTAAAACTAAACTTGAAAAACTATTATTTAAATATGATATTATAATAAATTATTAATATTGTTTTTCCTGAAAATAAAAAAAAATTGTAAATAAAGGGAAAATGAAAAAAAAAAAAAAAAAAAAAACTTGATACGGGACCAAGTCAGCGGACCAATCAAAAGCTTCTGATTGTGAAAGAAGTTTCCTGACTGACTTGAACCAACAAACCCTATATAAACCCTAATACCTCCGCCGCGATCTCTTTTCTTTAATCTCTCCTCCCTCCACCCTCACTCTCATTCTCCGCCCTATACACACTGACCCTCCCTCTCTCTTACTCTTCCCCTCTCCCGGCGCTCTCTCTTTGGTATGCTTTCTTTGTTTTGTTGACTTATTTTCTGTGTTTTTGGTGTTGAATGTGATTGTGATTTCTTTGATAAAAAACCTATTTCATCTTTCTTTACTTTTTACTTATTTCGATTGATCTGGTGCTTATATTCTTGTTCTTCTTCTTTGTTTTAGCTTGCGTTTTTTTCATTAGATTTTAGTATTTTTGCATTCTGCACTAGGGTTGCTGTGTTTTTGTTTTCTTAATAATCTAAAAGAACGATTTCATAACCTAGAGGTTTTATTTATTAGGATTTCTCTGGTGTTTATAGGTGCGTTTTTGCATTTGTTTAGGTCTACCCATTTTAGGTGTATTTATTTATTTATTTTGATTCTAGGACTTGCATATCGTCTGCATTAGTCACTGCATGAGTCATGTATATAAGTTGTCACCCATTAATACAATACAATTGCTATACCAAATTTACCTCTTCAATGCCAGTAATGCCACTTCCTATTGAAGTATGGTGCTGATAATAATTGTTCGTTAGCTACCTTAGAGTTATTTGTCTTTGCAGGATTTGTTTTATTTTATTAGTTTAGCAAAAGAGTGATTTTTGTGTTTGAACTTTTTATTTATTGAATTCATATAGTTGAGCTAATAATGTTTAAAACAGGGTTTGTCTTGCACACCAAATGTCTTCTGATCCCAGCAAGAAAACCACATCATTTCTTCGGTGTGCTTTTGGGTTTATGAGCCGGGGGAGGTTGTGGTGTTCACGAAAGTTCTTTCGGCATTGGACTTGACAACCATCTTTTGTTCCTGTTAATTCTCTAGCAACCATTAATCATTTATAGAATTCTGTAGATTTTTTACTACTCTGTTTTTGTTTAGTAGCTTTTTAGATTTTTGTGTCGAGACTGCCTTTTTCAGTCTCTTAATGGGGATGGAATCCTTCCCTCGAGTTCCAGGTTTCCGATTTCAACCTACTGATGTTGAATTGGTCAAGTATTATTTAAAAAGAAAGGTCTTGGGCAAAAAACTGGTAGAAGCTATTGCAGAGGTTGACATTTATAAGTATGCTCCTTGGGATTTGCCAGGTATGCGGCACATTGTCTGTTCAGTTGCTGAATTGTATTTGATACTAGTAAGTTGCTTACTGGTATGACTTTCTTTGTTTTCCAGACAAGTCATGTTTGAAAAGTAGGGATCTGAAATGGTTTTTCTTTTGTCCTCGTGAAAAAAAATATGCTAACGGGGCAAGAACAAACCGAGCTACTGAGGTCGGGTATTGGAAAACCACAGGAAAGGATAGACCGGTCCATTACAAGAATGAAGTTGTGGGTATGATAAAAACTCTGGTTTTTCACACAGGCAAAGCACCAAAAGGTGACCGGACAGATTGGGTTATGCATGAATATAGACTTGTAGAGAAGGATCTTGCTGACAGAGGAGTTGTGCAGGTATTCTTGAATTGCTTTGTTCTATGTGAAAACTTTCTGAATAGAAATGTTGTATTGCCATTGTCAAAAAAGTTATGTGTATTCATGATTGATTAAACTTGAAAACGTTAGTTAAGTTTTAGTTACTTACATCTTCTTTTAAGACAATCAATTGTCTTCTATTACTGCATTGTTGAGTCATACTTCAGATTCTGCTTTGTAATCTTGTTTGTTCCACATTGTTACACGCTGTGATGAAAATTGAAGGATATGACATATTGTTTATCATAAACAAGGTGATATTTACATTTGTTGAATTTTTAAATATTTTCTTAATTCTATAGTTATTTCTTTCTTCCCTGACCAGCACCAAATGTACAACTATTATATTCTCTTTGATCTTTTGCTCTTCCCCCTCATTTTACTTAAATATATAATATGGCTAATTTAATATATGTACAAGTTCCTCTACATTCATGTTAATTTCTTTTATTGAATTTATATTTCTGTAATTCATCATCATGATGTACTCATTTTACCTATTATTATATA
Organism: Cardiospermum halicacabum; assembly: GCA_031304145.1. Classification (NCBI taxonomy): domain Eukaryota; kingdom Viridiplantae; phylum Streptophyta; class Magnoliopsida; order Sapindales; family Sapindaceae; genus Cardiospermum; species Cardiospermum halicacabum. The sequence continues at coordinate 15,518,358 of CM062394.1, read as the reverse complement.
TTTATTGACAAATTTAAGTTGCTTCTTAGAAACTTTTGTTCAGGGTTTTCTTGTTGCCTATCTAAGTTTCTGATTATTATTATTATTTTTTTTTTTGCGATTGCAGGATGCATATGTCATTTGTATGGTTTTTCAGAAGGAAGGTCCTGGTCCAAGAAATGGTGCTCAGTATGGTGCACCATTTAGGGAAGAAGATTGGGATGATGGTGATGATGATGATGACGTCCATCCTTTGGGAGTTATGTCTTCTGCATATCCTTCCACATCAGTTCCCAATCAAGTCAGTCCGTTAGCTGCTAGTTCTGTTGTTCTTGAGGGTCCTTGCAATGGACCCTCTGAATCATGCCTTTCCGATCCTATTCCAAATTTGCTTTCTCCAGCCACTGTCGGTAATAATATACCTCAAGAGGATGATATTGCATCCATGTTGGAATTTTTCACAGAGGAAAATACCGAAATACATGCTGAAAATGATCAAGATAAGGTGTGCACTTTGTTTTCTTTTAATCTGAATTTTATGCTCACATAATTTTTGTTATATTGTTGTGGTCTCCTGATTAAGAGCTTGTTATCTTTTTATTATTCTCTCTTATTTGCTTCCCTAATTCTTGGCATTTTCCTTGGATTATCAAGCGTGCTGCATTTTTTTTAAAAATTATTTGTCTATTTTGGTTTTCTATGAAATAACATGTGTTTCTAACAAATTTAGAATTGAAATTAAATTATTGGCCAACCATATGTACTTCTGCATAATTGCTTGTTTAGTTCGTTGTTTAAATCATTATGCTTAAACAGAACAGAGGATCTGGGGATTACATAACGAAAAATTTCTACTTTCTCCACAATTTCGAAGTTCTAGGACTGTACAGTTAGACTTAATATTGATTTGGCCAGTTAAGAAAGATTTAATGCTTCTAGTTATTTGCGTAAAAATACAGTATTTCATAGAGTTTAGATGAATCCAAACAACTTTTACATGTTGCTTTGCTTAATGTGTTACGTTTATACTCCTTGAATTTAAGTAGTGCTAAATTTTCTTCTTTGGAGAAAAGAAAAATCAATTTCCATGATTATACCCCGTGCATTAGTTTCATTGAACTCTTTCTGAGAGAAGGGTAGATAAAAATGTTGCCTTGTTCCTAGAAGTCATGCACTAATTAAAATAAATTAATTAATTATTATTATTGTTGACGACCGGCTAGAAGCTGGTCAACAAGTGAGGTTTCCATGGATTGTATTTGAGACCAACAAGATTATCAAACAATTGAATCTTGGGCATCACCACTCTACTTTTTCTGTAATAGCTTGTTTAATTCTCCCATAGTTTGTCTTCCTATTTTATTATCTTAATTTTAAATTTTCATGAATCTAGGTCTCTTTTCTGGGTGCATGCGTTACTCAAATTGCTAAGAAAATTATCATAATAAACTAAGGTGAAAATTGATAAGGATTTTTGATTGATGCTAAAAGCAGAAATTTTGATAGAGCAAATGTATTAGGAAAAAGAGGAATCAGGTTAAAATGAATTTTTACTCTTTTCCCCATATAATATATATATATATATATATATAGGTAGACTATATGCAGTTATAAGTCTTTTCTTTGTTGATGCACTATTTAATTGGAAAATAAATTCAATTGGTGCGGATTATTCAATGCGTCATGTAATTGATACTTGTTTTAGTATGTGTTTCTCTTTTCTTTATATCTCTAGATGTATTCTTTTTTTTTTCCCTCTATTATTATTCCCATTGGTATTTGCTACACCTTTGACGTGGGTTATTCACTGGATTTACAGAATCATGAGCATGTTGAGAATTCTGCACCTATTAATCTTGACAGAGTTGACATATATAATGGCTTAGCAGACCTGGGGAATTTAGGTGGAGTGGGTGGAGATTTTTGTGATTTTATAAGCAGTAGTAGTGCTGCCTACAATACAGAGCAAATGAGTATGGATGATTTTATTGAGTTGATTGATCTTGACCCACCATTAAATGCACCTGCTGAAGCTGCTCATTTTGAATCTAACTGCCCTAATGACATCGTTTCGGATCTGAGCTGTTTTACTTATGAGCAACCAAGCATCCCGGTTCATCCTTTGCCAAATCAGTCTGCTCCTGCTATGCAGGCAGGAACAGTGACTATCCCAGTTCATCCTTTGCCAAATCCGTCTGCTCCTACGATGCAGGCAGGAACTGTGACAGTCCCAGTTCATCCTTTGCCAAATCCGTCTGCTCCTGTGATGCAGGCAGGAACTATGACAATCGACAACCCGTCGGTTACATGTTTTAAGGTAGGTTTTATGATCCTTGTCCTTCATGTGCTGTTGCTCTTCCTTTTCAAAGGTGTGTGGTTTTAACTTTTGATAATAACAATGCAGGAAAATGGTTCAGATGAAAATGCTAGTCAAGCTCTTCTGGAGCCATGGCGATATGACGATGTGTCTGAGATGTTTTTTCAAGGAAGTCATAATGGTCAGTGGAGGAACTGTTATGACTGATGATTTTGTGTAAATCAAGTTTGAGTGATGGTAGCTATAATTTAAAAGGACATGAAAGCAATAGCATGGCGCTATTGACTAAATAAAGTTGCATTTTTATGTGGTGAATTGGTATGCTTTTGATTTATGGCATCGGAGTCTATTTTTGCCATTTATGTATTCGTAATTTTGATAGATTTTAGTAATAAAGATTCATTGCACGTTTGTCCTGATAACACTTTCCTATTTGATTTGAAAACGGGTACCATTTCTTCTTAAATCTTTTATTCGTAGTGTTTTTTTTTTTTTTTTTTTTATTTTTTTTTTTTTTTTTAAATACTTTTTTATTTATTTATTGTTTTTGTGTTTTTTTTTTTGGTTAATACTAATATATTTGAAATGAATATTGTTTTTGGAATATTTTGAGAAACGTTCTTGAATGTTTTTGGTTTTACCCTATGAAAATCTTATGTTAAGTTTACCAATTTTAGTAGAAGCTGATCAAATGAAAGTAAAAGGAGAATTATAAAATTTCTTTTAAAAAAATGCATGATTTATTTATTTATTTTAATTTTCCATATTTTTTTTGGATTATAAATTTGTGGAGCGCCAGCAGAAATTGAGTTAGGAGTTGTCAATGGAATAAAAAGTTTGAAAATTTTTTTTTATAGGGAAGCTAATTAAATTTATTAAGAAAAAGTTTGAAAAAATTTTATTTATAGGGAAGCTAATTAAATTTATTAAGAATGCTTTCTTAATAGCTGTAAGGAATGTTTATAAGTGGGTGATTAATTTATGGGAAAGCTAATTAAATTGAAAATTATATTAGGATGAATACTTTTAACAGTGGTAAAGAAGAATAATAAATTCTCAATTTATTAGATGGTAGAAAAAATAATGTAATAAATAATCTAATAATTTTATTTCTAAAAGTTGATTAGGTAAAAAATAATAAATAGTTTGTAGTTTTATTTTGAGAATTTTAAAAATATAATTTAATAATTATTATAGATATTTTTTTTTTTAATTTTATTTTATAAGATATCAAACAAGTGATAAATAAGTGATAATTGATTTTTTTTGAAAAAAAGAAAAATAAAATACTTATGAAAAAAAAATTAACCAATTAAAATTCAATTTGTATATAATATATATTATTAATTTTTTTCCCTTTTATTAGTAAGACTTATAATTTTTTTCCGGTTAATTTGTTTTTCCAAATTGGTGTAGTTGGCTATTTTTTTTCCAATTAATATATAAGGATTCTCTCCCTTTTTCGGTGTTGAAAAAATGGGTTAAATAACTATGGGCCCTTTATTCGTGACATGTTTATCACCCGAATTCTTATACTAATTTTGTGTCCTATCAGCATAAGCACTTCTACTTTTATCTTAGATAATCTTTTGTGTTAATTCGTGTTAGTGAATCAAGTTTGACGGAACTCGACACGATTCGATTACGTTTATATTTAATTTGACTCGACACGTGTAATAAACGAGTTGTAATTTTTCAACTTGACACGAATTTGTTTAATACGTGTTAACGTTTCGACACGATTAATTTAGTTAAATAATTCAAAAATTGTAATCGTGTAACTCGGTTATTCATTTAACCTATTTATCCATTAACTCGTATAACATGTTTGTGTATTAACTCATTTAACCTATTTATACGTTAACTCATTTAACCTGTTTATGCATTAACCTATGTAACATATTTATCCATTAACCCATTATGTATACCTTTTTTTCTAATACAGTAATCAATTTAAATATAAGAGTTAATTGCACTCAGACCCCCAGAACGATGACAGATTACACATATATGAACATTTTGGCATTAATATACAATCACACCCTTCTGTCCATAAAAGTTAGTAAAAATATAAGGTAAAATTAACTTTAAATGAATATTACATCATACAGATGTATTCAGAATTACAAAGTTTCATTGTTATATTGTTAAATTTATTAATTGAACAAGGTTTTTTATTGGGTAAGAGGGTGTGAGTGCCTATTCATACCAAAATGTTCATTTGTGTGTAATTTACCCTCGTTTAGGGGATTGAGAGCAATTAACTCTAAATAAAAAGTAATAAATAAAATTAAAAAAAAAACATAATTAGATTACAAATACCATCTAAATGAAAATATTCAAAGAGTTATTTCCAAAAAACCCCCACTTTTTCAAACGTTTCACTCTAAACCCTCGGTTTTGAAAAGTTTGAAAAACCACCCCCAAAATCAAAACCACTAGTGGTTTTGATTTTTTTTTTTTCCAGTGGTTTTGGTATTTTATGAGTGGTTTTGATTTTAGGAATTTCTGAATCTCCAAATTAAAGCATATAGAATTTCAAAACCACTCATAAAATAGCAAAACCACTCAAAAAAAAATATATACCAAAAGCACTAGTGGTTTTGATTTTGGGGGTGGTTTTCCAAACTTTTCAAAATCGAGGGTTCAAAGTGAAACGTTTGAAAAAGTAGGGGTTTTTTGGAAATAATCCAATATTCAAATATTGATATAATTTCATACAACCCCATAAATTTAGTTTAGCTACCATGAAAGTTCTTAACACAAATAGAGTTAAACAAAAAAAAAAAAATGCAAACAAAATATGAAAGTTCAACTAAAAATGATACATCCATCCATCATGGGCAAATAGCTTGTATTCCTCAAAGATAACAGTCAAACACAAGTTTTGAAATTTTCTCAAGCATCCAATATGTAGCGTCGAACCCCCGCCCCGACCGAGACCGTAGCGGGTGGTCCGGACCACCACATGAACGATGCAATTTCAACTTACAATTTAAGAACATTTCAAAAGTTTATCAGTTTATATGATATTTATGCGGAAAACGAATAAAGACATTACTCTCTTAAACATAAGATACTCGATTTAAATCATACATAGATAATGTTTAGAAATTCCAAATGAATGAAACATCTTTTACAATCATAATTCAAATATATTATAAGCTTAATAACAACATGATAAAATTCTAAAATACACGTATGGGAGGTTACAACATTAATGGACTTCACCATGAGAGCTCAAATACCACATGCCTTACTCGATCGAACCTGAAAAAATAATTTACAGGGAAAAAAAGAATAAAGTGTCAGACACACGCCTGGTTCGCATTCCATGTCTCAAACAAGCACATAGGGGTGTAAGTGAGTTGAGCTACTCGCAAGCTATTCGAGATTGACTTAAAAAATACTCGAAATCGACTCATCCTTCACGGTTCGAGTCGAGCACGAGTTGAGCTTTTTCTAAAACGAGTCGAGCTCAAGCTCTATATTACTCGACTCGTAAAGCTCGCGAGCCTTATCGAGTTTTACAGTCGAAAGGGTAAACGAGTCGAGTCGAGTTCGAGTACACCAAATTCGAGTCAAGAATAATTACATAAAATTAAAAAATTATTAATGAAAATATTTACGAGCTTTAACGAGTCGAGTTCGAGTAGCTCAATTATCATTCAATCTCGAGCTTGAGCTTGGTTTTTGGTAGCTCGACGAGTTCGAGCTCGAGTTCGAGCTTGATATAATCATTCACGAGTCGAGTCGAGCTTGGGTATACTCGAGCTCGACTCGACTCGTTTACACCCCTACAAGCACACGCAAATGCTTTTACCTTTCTGTCAAGATGTAATGCTTTAACATATAATGCAATTTTAATACGACTATCTCTAAGCTCACCTTAACTCATAGAAGTCAAATACAACCAATTCCTAGCAATCAATAATGCTAGTGTAACAGTCGAGGCACACTATGTACACATTCATGTTCATTCTATGGTTTACCAATTATTAGGATAATCTCATTCATTTTATCATTAACCATATGGATCCATCACTCAATAATGCGATCAACAAGACAATGAATACAATCGAGTAAATCAAGACAACTAATTCAATTAAGTCAATCAAAACAAGCATTTCAATTAAGTTAATCGATGCAATTATCTCATGATGACCAAATCAAGACAATCAATTCAATTAAGTCAATCGATGCAATTATCTCATGATGACCAAATCAAGACAATCAATTCATAATGACCCATAAAGAAAATAAATTCATGAGCTAAACCCCGCTTAGTCCGAACAACTCGACTCGAGATCACCAATCAATCAAACAATCGCATAATTCATCTATAATCAAATAGGGTTTAATTATGCCACAAATATATTCACTTTTAAGGTTTTAAACACGTTACCGAGCTACGGTTTGGTGACTCAAATACTTGGCTCAAACCGTCTCTCTCTGAGGTCAAAACCAAATTATACACCGAATTACAATTTGGTAACATATCAAAAATGAAAGATAAAAGGTCATTTCTTGAAAAAGAAGCAATCAACAAATTAACCACATTGCAAAGTTTTCATGTTACAAAAACTATAGTATTTTTAAATACCTTTAAAGACACTTCGTCGACAAGATATTCGATTACAAAATAAATTTTGACTTGGTTAAAAGTATATGAGTTCACTAGCAATTAAATACATTCATGAATGATTTAAAATGTTTTGGAGACAATTCAATCAAGAGGTTTTTAATTCAAGAATTTCGATTCCTAAAAATAAGATGTTTCGTACAATTAAAGAAGATTGAAATCCTTGCAATATCATTGATTTATTTCTATAATTTCAAAACATACAATAATTAGATAACATCGTCACTAATTAATAGCAACAAACGGGACCCAATTTGGAGTCCGGGTATAAAATTTATACAAGTTACACGTATTTTCCAAAAGTTAAAATTTACAAACACTTGGAGTAGATTTTAAATCTGGATATTCAAATGATAATATTTTTGAAATATGAAAACATTATTGGAAAATATACTCCAAGACTAATTCGTAGCAGCAAAAGGCATCTAAATCGAAGTTCGGATGAGGGAGAACGAAGACTGATAAATTGGAAATATAATATTGTGGCGCTCCAGAATTCCATCCGCCGGCAGTGTTCGCTGGCAGAGAACGAAGAAAATTTGGCAGCGAATGACATGGCACTCGCTGTTCTCGTTGGCTACCACAATTCGCTGGCAGCGGACGAGGAAAATTGTTAGCGAATGCGCCCTGTCTTGGGCAGTATACTGACACCTCTCGGACCTTTTTTGTCTACCGAATTGGTAGTTTAGTAAAGAATGAAAATTTACTCTAGAATGCTAAAATTAAGTTGCCGAACTAGGTAACGAAATGGGTATCGAACTATAGTATGTTTAAAATGTAGATTTCGCCCAGGGCACCGAGTGATTTGCTCAGTTTCAAAATCCAACCAAACGACATCGGAATGCAACGAAAATTTAAACACATCATCTATGCATATCAAAAAACACATACAAACAATTCGTTTGTCAAGCGACCCAACCATTTGGGCGAACGAAACTGAACAAGTTGCCTATTTGGTCAACTTGTTGCACCAGCAACACAAGTCAACAATTTCCAATTTTTCAAGTTCTTACTTATTCTACAATTTCAATACCAACACTTACTAACCAATTTAATAATAAGTTGATTATCAAACATTCAATATGATCCCCAAATCATAACCTATCCAACTAAGCCAACAAATATCCATATTAACTTAAAAAAAAACGCATTAAGATCGCACCATTAGACAAGAGTATTGGACTAAGGGTCGGCTCGCTAAACAAACATTTCCAAAACATCAAGATCATGCCCAAGACATGCTATTATCTCTTCTTTGGTCAAGTTCATTAATCATCTTGATTATCAAGCATGTTCATTTCAATTTCAAAAATATTCTAAGTTTAAAACAATACAAGTTCAAGCAATTCAAGTTCCAAACATTTAACAAGATAGGTTTCCATAATATAGGAAAAATCAAATTCAAAATACTCAACAATCAAGTTCAATAGACATATTATGTCATTTTTAAGCAATCGCCCTTAATTCTACCTTGATTAGTAAAAATGGGACATTAGGGCCGAAACCATCGTTAGGGTCCGAAGACCAATAATCCGTAGAGCTGATTTATTCTCTCTCGAGTCAGTCATCTATCTTTAGATTCGTTCATTAGGCCTGAAGGCGGTGGTGTCGTCACACCTGTTAGGAGCCGTCACTCAATTTTTTCGTTTTTGGCCCCAATGCCAATTTATTATTCATGTATACACATGTTGAGAATTCTCATTGTTTCCCTATAGCATGCCACTACATTCGCTAATTAGCTATAATAAGGGAAATTTATTCCTTTTATTGATTCAACCACAATCACACGTTTATCCTTCTTTTATAACTTTCATTTGCATGTTTGACCTCTTAGAGGTACTAAGACAAGATTGTCATTTGAAATCATTTGGCTACAAGGTAATACATATAAACTTTCACATAGTCATAAATGCAATATGTTTATAATCATCAAGTGATGTATTCAACCAACATGTATTTACTAAACACATATCAACACAAATTCAAACAACCACAATCAAGAGCGGAAAGATAAGTCTCTAATCTATGCCCTTTAGTATCCTCAAACATTGTGGACTCAGTCCACCTAAAACTTCAATTCCTAATAGTACCGCCTAACGTGATCCTATATGCATCACATATATGTTCTAGCGTCCTAGCATGACAAATATGCTCATCACTTCAACTTTTGGATGATTATCTTATTTAACCAATTTCATGACATAATTACAATTACACATATATTCAATACATTAATGAATAACAAACAAGTATGTAGGGCTAAAAATAGAAATATGAACCTCGCATCCGTCGATCCACAAGTTAGAAAGCCGCTCTCGTGAGGGTTTCCACTTGTTCTAAGCAATCACCAATATACAACTATCACACTACAACCATCCATATGCACCACACATCATTACATGGTTCCAACACATTTAAATTACTACACAGCATTCTATTAAGGGCATTAGCATAGTGATGAGATTAGAGATATTCAAAATAGGTTTAAATTAGCCCAATATTATTTAGTAACAACCTAGGATCATAACTTAAAAATTTTCAATATTCAAGAACACAAAAATCCCAATTTATTCAAGTTAGGATTTTGACAAATTAGACAATAGAGCCAAAACCCATTTCAATTCAATTGAAACTAATAGCACTCTAATTAATCACAAAATCATCTCAATATCCATCTATGAGTATCAATATCTAAAACCCATAGAACTATTCATAAAATAAAGATTTCACAACCATGAAAAATTAAGGATTTCAATCTCCAAACCTTATGGAAGCTAGAGACACATTACTATCACTTGAAATCAACTCAAAGTCAATTCAAAAGCATGTAATAACCATAATCAAGCTACCATTTTCGGACATAGAGTAGTAGAGGGAAAAGAGAATTTTACCTTGCTTTTAAAAACACTCTTGAACCATTAAATAGACTCCTTAGAGGTTAATAGAGATGGAAATGGGATGATTTGGGTAATGTTAGTGGTGGATTGTGAGGTGTGGTGGCTAGGATTTTAGTGGAGAATAAAATACGTAAAAAGAGTGTAGAGAGAATAAAAGTGTTTGGATGAAGAAGGTGATGAATAGTAAAAATAAATGGGGTGTGTTTGGTGGGCTCAAGTGTGTCATGATACATATTCGGACTTAAAAGAGGATTGCACCAATTTGGGGCCCAATCCAATTTCGAGCCCGTTATTCCATCGAAACACTTTCCCGACACTTCCCTTCACTTCTCAAAAATTATTTTGACATTTAACAATAAAAATACCCGCCGGTTTTAAAGTTTGTATTACCGCTCAATACGGGTAAAATGGTAATTTTTACCAAAAATTGACGTTTTGACCAAAAATCAACTTTTTTTCCTCAATTTTCAATTTAAATACACTCTAAGCTTCCAATTGAACCATGTTTTGCCCTTAAAGATCAATTTTCGATTTTAAAGCCAAAATATAATATTTAATTTTTGAATTAAATAAGATGTTTGATCCTTTGCTTTTTGGTCTCAAAACAATTTTCCTAATCTCATCATGGCCCTTAATATTATTTTCGATTTACTCCGTCGTGGATCTTTCGAAAATAAAACATGCAAAAATTTCAAATTGGCCCTAACTTCTAGGCCCAATTTGCGGACGTTACACAATACGACAACCAATCTTATATTGTAGTAAAGTAAGAACACAAACAGTTATTCGAAACAACAGTGGATAAAAATAAAAAATCATATATCAAATCAAAACTTGAAGTAACAACAACACATTCAAGCACTAAATTAATCAATCAAAACCTATATATCCTCACTTGCAAATTTGATTAAAACTAATAAAAATCAAGAACAATATATCAAATTAAAGAGAGAAACTAAATCCTAAGTTAAAGATAAAAGAACTGGGATTGAGTCTATTAGTGTTAGAAGAAACATACCACACGAGAAATAGACGATAAGGGTTATTGACAACGCTAACAGTAGATAGCCATCCATGGAGAGTTTTGTCTGAGTCAAACCATAAAGAGGAGGCAACAGATGTGATATTTGAGTAATGGTTAACTTATAACGAGATAAGAGGTAAAGGAGAGGAAGTTATGCTAGGCGATGAAGGCGGAAGAGGATGAATAACTTCTGATTTCTAAAAAAGTTAGAATTTTGTTAGCTTGATAATATATATTAAAAAATTCTTATTTAATCCTTCGAAATTGTATAAGTTTTATTTTGACCCCAATTATGCGGGTCGACATATTAACTGTTAATGAAACCCGACTCGACTCGTTTATAAGCAGGTTAAACATGTCGTGTCATAAATAGGTCAAAATTCATTTAGCTTAAACCCAACCCGCTTATTTTTCGCGGGTTCGTGTTAGCCCATCGAGTCATGACCCATTTTGACACCCCCACCTATACTACAAAATCTGTCTCAATGCGTCCATTTTGGGTGATGTAGCAAAAGTTTGAGGCGACACTTGTCATATATGCAATGCACTTGAAATTTCCTATCATCCAAGAAGGAGTACATTAAGACTAATTTTGTGGTACCTAGAGCTATCTGTGATAAAAATAGGAGTATAAGGGTTAAGTGAGACAGATATTAGTAAAAAGGGTCAGGTGATACATTTTCTCAATTATAGGGGGTCAGTTTGTATTTAACTCAAAAGAAAAAATTATTGTCAAAAATAGGAATGTTAAATTGAATTCACTATCCATGGAGTTTTGATAGGGATATAGACAGGGATATAGTTAGAAAATTAGTATATAGACTAAATTGCAAGGACGATATATTTTAAAATATATATATTATAATTTTGGGCTAATTCTAAAAAACCACCGTAGGTTTGCCAAATTCTCAAAAAAAAAAATACCACATCACTTTGAGTTTTTTTTCATTTTACCACTTTTCTGTTAATTGACAGTCTGCTTACTATTCACCCACTGACAGATCAGCAGTAATCGGGAGTATGTTTGGAACTTTAAAAATTTTTATTTTTCGAAATTAAAAAAATTATTAAAATTTTAAAAAAAAAATTCTAAAATTTTCTTTTTCTATTTTATTTCATTTTATTTTTAAATTTATATTTAAAAAAAAAAACAGAATTCCAAAAATACTGTGGATGAACCCAAACCAGGCCGTCAACTAACAGAAAAGCGGTAAACTGGAAAAAACTCAAGCTGATGTAATTTTTTGGAAAATTTGACAAATATGCGGTTGTCTTTTGGGATTAACCCTATAATTGTTATATATAAGTTTTCAAATTTTCAATTTAGTTATAATAAGTTATAACTTTTTCTAATTAAAACATTTGATTTACTTTAAAGTAAATTGATTAGTACTAAAATATATTTCGATAATACTTTCAATTAAGTTTAGATTAACATTTTTGAAGAGCTATTATTGTAATATTTTATTTGCTTATAATATTATTATTAAAAAATTATAAATATTATATATATATATATATTTTGCTAGAGTGGACTTAAGCTCACCCTTAGCCCTACAGATATCACGTTCCTCATTTCTGACCTGCTCCAATCCAATTAGATTGGATTTAAAATATGTCACAGATATAATGTTCCTCATTTCTGATATGCTCCAATCCAATTAGATTGGATTTAAAATATGCTCCATCAAAGAATGTAACAGATTAGATGAGGGATCAACTAAAATTCACTCCATTCTGCCGCTATATATATTAATATCATTTTTTATAATATAAAATCAACATAAATTAATATTTTAATGAAATTTCTTCTATCCTTAATGGTGATTGGAGGATAAATTGGGTTTTATTTTATTTTGACACAAGGGTCCCGGGAGCCCCCGAACATGACTATATTTTTTAAGTTAGCCCTTCAACTTCACGAAGGGTCAATTTAACCCTTCAACTTATCAATACTAGGTCAAATAAGCCCTTTTTGCCGATTTACATTAGCAAAAAGGGATTAATTGACCCAGTATTTGGAAGTTCAAAGGTTGAATTGACAATTTATGAAGTTGAAGAACTAACATGAAAAGTATAACCAAGTTCAAGGGCTTCTGAGACTCTTATGCATTTTATTTTTATAGGGTGGATTGTTTTTTATATTGTATATCGTGCGGGATGGATTAGTATATTAAAGACGTAAGGTCTTCAGAAACCTTCGAATCTGGCCACAATTTTCATTGTAGCCCCTAAACTATGCGAGGGGTCAAAGTAGCACCTAAAATATCATTTAGTGGATCAATCATGCCATTGAAAGCACTTCCCTAGTCGGGTCCAGGCGCGTATTATACAATTTCGGTTAAACATATGCTAATCAAATTTTTTAAATAAAGGTGGAGTGACACGTAGTGGCCAGGTCTGATTCAATTAACGGCGTTGAGTAAATGTGAACGATAAATAAAAAATGCTCAAATACACCTTTAATGTTTCTGAGTTCAGATTCATCGACTACAATCTCACACCTTTGTCAAACAATCAAAACATCCACTAGGTTTTGACGGGGTTTCGATGACGTCTTCACAATCAACGATGACAGATTCAATATAAAATCACTTTTATCTAGGTTTTTCCGTTAATTTAATTAGGGTTTCAACAACAAGATCACTGTTTTTTTTTTGACACCAAAGTTAGGATTTCGAGGGCGACGTAGTTAGTATTTTTTGGGTTTGGACATCAAAGGTGCGTTACGTTCTGTTATTAGTCTAAGGATGAAAATATTTGGATTTTGATAATTTTTTAAGTACTTGGTGTTGGATAAGCTAATATAGTTAGGGTTTCAACAACAGGATCACTATTTTTTTTTTTTGGATTTTTGACACCAAAGTTAGGATTTCGAGGGCGACGTAATTACTATTTTTTGGGTTTGGACATCAAAGGTGCGTTACGTTCTCTTATTAGTCTAAGGTTGAAAATATTTGGGTTTTGAAAATTTTTTAAGTACTTGGTGTTGGGTAAGCTAATATAATATGTTTTGGTATATGTTAAAAGATGGATAGTTCTCTTATTAAGCTTCGAGTTCACCATAGGGGGACATTTACCATATCAACGTTGACAAGGATTTTGCATCCATTTTTAGATTTCAATTACTATACAAATATAGTTACTAACAATAGTATCTATTTTTTAGCCCGTTACTGCTTCACAAATTATTGTTAATGAAGACAATGGAATGAAGGATGCAACAACTCAATTTGATGTTGGATTCAAACCATCTAGACTGAAATGGAAAGGGAAGAAAGTTATATTAACAACTCAACTTCAACTTCGAAGTAGAACTAAAATTCAGGCTAAGGAGATAAAACAACATTTGGGAAGTAGTCCAGGAAATTACGGAATCACTTTTAGATGTTTTTCTATACACTACTGAAATGAATTTAACCTACAATCATACTATCAGTTTGGGATGTATTTTATAGACCGTAGAGTATAACTTTAAACTACTATCACGTTGGGATTTATTTTGTAGATTACTAGTTACAACTTTAAACTAGAATGTTGATTGATATCATTTTTGGAGTTGTAAAAGTGTTCTCAATAGTTGGATACACTGTGTTTATCATTTTTAGCACTTGAATTATGCATTTAAAAACATACATTAAAGCCATTTCATAGCCTCAATGTGTTGCTGCATAGACTGTTCAATACATAACCTCAATGAGCATCATTGATATCATTGGCTTCAAACTGTTGTTGATTCTCATAAATGTTCAAACCAACAAAAATTTGATAAACTCAAAACATCAAACTTCGTAAACTCAAAACAACAAATAATAATACACAAAGCTAAATCTTTTGCTTAATTATAAAACCAAATAGACTGCAAATAATGCTATGTAATAGCTTGGCACCATTTCAACACCATTTGCTAATCAAGACAACTAGTAGTATTAACCCAGAAAACAAACCTAATCAAAACAACCACCACAAAGCTACAACAATGAAAATCAAAATAACGAGCTTGATTCTTCTTCCACATACTCTTCTTGAACTCCACTTCTTAGCCTCCAACATCTCTTTCTCAGACTCCAACCTCTTCACATTCTTTAACAAACGTAAAATCATCTTCTTAACTAGCTCTTGAAATTCTCGATCGACCCTTTTAAAGAAATTGTAGTCACCGTTAACCTATATTACAATAATAGTTAGATAGTAACCAATAATTCTCTACAAGAATATAACATAACCGAAAACCTTACTATTTGGCGTATTGTAAATCTTTTGGGTTTCAAAACATCCATAAAACTCGAAGAACAACTCATTTGTAACAATGAAAAATATCACTAGACTCTCATCATCTTCCCAACGCCGGTTCAAAAAATTGAATACCCTCCTTTAGCTGTCCACTATTGTCACCCATTTCACTCATCTACAGAAAATTGGAAAATTTTACACAGATTAATAACAAATACCTAACTCCCCAATTATTGTTTAACAAATTAAACAAACAATCTTCTAACCAGGCGTCAAGTTAATCGTCTACCTATATTCCAAAAATGTTATCAGCTTCGAGAGTATAATTAATCCTTTAAATAATAGTTTAAAAGCTACTTTGACACATTCAGACACTACAATAATATTCCAGGGCTTCAGAGGCTCTAGACTCTTATATCATGCTCTTACATTGCAGACACATATTCCGATCTGATAAGCCCATTCTTCTCCCTACTCACAAGTGAACATCACGAGAACTTACCATCATCATAATTGGGTAGATAAATATCGTATATGTTTGGAGTTATTTATGATTATGAAATAATCACTTACGTTACTTTTGGTTCCAGTAATCCTGCTATAGACAGGAGAAATACAAAAATTTGAAGACGATACGATATAGAAATTCGGGACAATAGAGTGTTTGGTTACAGTGGACAAAATTGAAAATTTATATTCGTCTCCAGAATAAAACAGTATTTGATTATGGGGACAAAACTAAAAAAAGTATTAAAATGACCAAATTACCCCCAAAATTTTAATATAGTCCCAATGTTGCTTCTGGGTTTTCCAAGAAATAAGTGAACATCCAAGAAATACAAGCCAGCCGGTGAGAGATCGTCGAGTTATCGGACAACTAGCCCAATCTGAGTCACACCACCCAGTCAAGGATAAATCACAATTTGACTGCAGAAGAATTCCTTGACCCGGACACCCTTTTAAATATCGCATCACAGTGCTCTTGGCGAGGTTCTTGCATAAATTGAGAGAAGATATGAACTGTATAGGCTAAATCAGGTCGAGTAAATGATAAATAATAAGGCGACCAACAAGACGTCTATATTTTCCAGGGTCACTAAGCAATGCACCCTGAGCAAGAGCTAGAGTATGATTTTGCTCAATAGGAAAATCTGCAGGTTTAGCCCCCAAAAGACCTATCTCAGCAATAATGTCAAGAGTGTATTTTCATTGACACAAAAAAATACCCTCTGAACTACGAGCCACTTCAACTCCAAGGAAGTATTATAAAACACCCAAATCCTTCATGTGAAAGCACTCTCCCAAATACCTCTTAAAGGAGATAATAGCAGATGAATCATCACCTGATATGATAAGATCATCAACATAAATAAGAATGTTGATTTGCACCTGTCCATGTCTGAGAGTGAAGAGGGAATAATCAGAGTATGACTGAACAAAACCATATTTCTTCAAAGAAGCAGCTAATTTAGCAATTCAACATCTCGGAGCTTGTTTTAGACCATACAAAGACTTCTTTAGTCGACATATTGTTCCGAGTGTCTGAACTGTAAAACCAGGAGGCAATCACATATAAACTTCCACAACCAAGTCACCATGAAAAAAAGCATTATGTACATCCACCTTATGTAATTCCCAATTTTTGGCAGCGGCCACGGCTAAAAATGCACGAACTGTAACCATCTTCGCAACTGGAGCAAAAGTCTCGTTATAATCAATCCCTTCAACTTGGTGGTTTCCAAAAACAACGAGACACGATTTAAAACATTCGATTGTACCATCTGAATGATATTTGATTTTATATACCCATTTGCATCCTAGTGCATTCTTTCCGGGGGTAATGTCTCCATGACCCAAGTCTTATTATCCTCTAAGGCTCGTATTTCCTGTTGCATCGCCTCCCTCCAACTAATATCCTTCATGGCCTCACTAAAATTACGAAGTTCAAGTCCTCCAGTTATGGCTGCAAGAAAAAAATAGTGTCGCATAGAGAATTATCGCAATTCACAAAATGTGCTATAGAATAAGGAGTACCTGAGGAACAAGTAGGGGTCGATGAACTTTGAGATGGACTCATTTTCCGAACTGTATGTGTGACATAATCTCTGAGCAAACATGAAGGTCGTTTCTCACATAAACCACGACCTAACTATGTAGATACTTCGTTGGCCAACTACTCACCACTATCAGGTGGCTTCGAGTTGGTGGACGGTGCCGAATCTGCCAAAGTATCAATAGGCTACCAAAGTAGGTTCTTCATTACCCTGTTGTGTGATACCAACAATTTCCCCAACAGATTTTTCATCCAAAATAGACTCTAAATCATCTAAGAAAGTCGCATCTACCCCGACATTATCAGAAGAGTCCGGAAGATTACCATTGTCAATAATGCTCTGTCTATCTTTAAAGGGAAATTCATTCTCATAAAACTTAACATCGCGAGACACAAATATTTCACTTGTTTGTAAATCATACAATTTCCACTCCTTTTTGCCATTAGGATAGCCAATAAATACACATTTTCGACTTCTAGGGGCAAACTTATTACCTTTGGATTTTTGATTGTATGCAAAGCAAAGACAACCAAATATTTGAAGATGTTCAAAATTAGGTACTTTACCAAAAAGAACTTCAAATAGTGTTTTATTTTGTAATAAGCCAGAGGGAGTACGATTTATCAAATGGAAAGCACTGAGAATACATTCACCCCATAAAAGAATCGGTAGATTCCCTTGAAACATTAATGCACGACCCACATTAAGTTTATGTTGATGTTTACGCTCTACCCTTCCATTTTGTTGAGGTGTCCCAACACACGAAGATTGAAAGATTATGCCATTATCATCAAAATACTTTAACATGCATTTAAATTCAGTTCCATTGTCACTATGCACAATTTTGACTTTGGTTTCAAATTGTCGTTCAATCATGGAAAAAAAATGAACAAAACACTTTATATACCTCAGTTTTAGAATGCAATAAGTAAACCCAAACTGCTCTAGAAAAATCATCCACCAATGTCAAAAAATAGTGTGCTCCACTAGACGATGGTATTTTATTAGGCCCCCACAAATCGCAATGTATAAGTTCAAATATACGACTAGCTTTACTATCACTAACTGGAAAACTGTCACGAGTTTGTTTAGCTTGAGGACAAACCACACATGCTTTATTCAATTTCTTTTTACCAGCACTATTTTGAATTGCAGGAGCTAACTTAAGAACTCTATCGGATGGATGCCCCAGTCGTCGATGCCATAGCTCCAATGAAGATAATTCTGAGACTGTCACTACACATATTGTAGGAATTCCTCGAAAATAATAGAGTCCCTTTTTCCGTTCACCGGCTCCAATCAGGCTCCCCGTACGTTGGTCCTGTATAGCACATAAAGAGTCGGTGAATCAGACAAAACAATAAGAATTATCAATTAATTACGACGCAGAAATTAAATTGCAATGTAATTTAGGCACAAGTAAGACATGATCAAGGGTTATTCTGTCACGTCCGTAATCTAAGGCTATTTGTCTGCTTAATTTTGAAATTTTTCTTGATTTTTATTTATTTTCATTTTAAGGGTAAAATAGGCATTTTTGAAAAATATTGACTTTTTCGGTTTGACCAAATTATTTGACTTAGTTGACTTTTGGGTTACATTTTAAAACAATTTGATATTTAAGGTGATCTTGTAATTAACTTTAAAATGGGGTTATTTTTAATTGATATAAAAACATGTGGGTTTATGGCGATATTTGCCACCCATATATATATATTGAATAGAATAGCTTTTTGATTCATTATTTACAAAACCTAGAAAGACTCACTTTTACGTATTCATCTTTTCTCTCAAATCAAGAACACACACCCATCACATGTTTCTAAACTTCTTATGTGGTTTTCGCTTGGGATTTGGTTTTGACCTCGATTTCTTCATATAGGTAATGATTGCTGCAACTCTTTTGTTTTAAATCACATTAATTGATTTAGGGATTTCGTTCATATTAGGATTTGTTGATTTTAAGTTTGATTTCAAAAATTGGTTTGGGATTTAAAATCTTCATGGGTTGGGTTTTGAAACCCTTGATAATGATTTCGTAAGTTAGGTCTTAATTGGGTTTTAATTGATTTGAATTGTTCTTGGACATAAACCCTAACTTTTGCGAATTGGGGATTTATGAGTTACTCTTGGTTTCGTGTAGACCAAGTTGGGGATCGTCAACCGGAGTAATTTCAGTGATATTTTGGATTAGCGAATAAGGTTAGTAGCCATGTTTACGCCCTCACTTTTGTTTGATTTGTTTGTTTATTTGTTTGCGAATTGGATAAACTAAAATAAGTTGAAAACTATGATTGAATACTTAATCTGCTGCATTTGATATAATTTGCTTGGGAATATTGCTGCCCTATTATTTGATCATGTTCGGACATATAAATTTATGTCCACATTTGTTTGCTATCTGTCTGCTATATGAAAAACTGAATTTTGTAATCTGCTAAAGTCCTGTCCTAAGGTTAATACGATAAGACCAGCATGCTGTTAGGGAAAATTAGATGTATACATCGATGCGCGAAAGCGTATATGGCCTTGATTGCCAACCATTTTTTGGATGCGGCAGCATCATTTCTGGAGCTTGGCTCATGTCTGGATGCGACGGCATCATCTCTGGGATCTTTGATCCATCTCTGAGGGTTTAACCCTATCTGTCTGTTTTGTTCCCGATTTTGTTATTAGACTAAGGACAGGCCTGGTAAGTTAAACACCTAATTAATTTGGGTAATCTGAACTCTGTGATAATGATGTATTTCTACTTCTGGTTATGTGTCGGATATGTTGTGGTTTGTTTCTGGCTGCTGATAGTTGTTTTCTTTTGGGTTCTAATACTGGGTAGTGTTTATTGTGACTACTAATTGGCTGTAAGTACTTGGATTAGACCCAACTAGGTAGCTAGACTTTGTTTGTCGATCGAAATAACTTGAATTAGGCTTAAAAAGTGCCCAGGGTCCGTAACCGGACTGTTTACAGGATTAGATACCGGATTGTCACTTAAAACTGGAAAACTGAACGTAGGATGGTCTCTAGACGAACTCCTTACCGAGCTGGTTACCGAAATACAATTCGGTCAGGCTGGAGATCATTAGATTCACTCTCTGGACGAATTACTTACCGAATAGGTTATCGAACTATAGTTCGGTATGAACCTCCGAAGACTGTTCAACCTCTCTGACCGAACTCTTCTCCGAGTTAGGTACCGAATTACTATTCGGCATGTCTGAGAGAATTGAAAACTCTCTGACCGAGCTTCATACCGGAATAGGTACCAAACTGTCACTTAAACTTTCCTTGGATTCGTATAGTTGCTCTCTGACCGAATAGCTTACCGGAATATTTACCGAGTTACAATTCGGTAAGGCTGGTAATGCTCTCTGACCGTATAGCTTACTGGAATGTCTACCGAACTACAATTCGGTAAGTCTGGTACCCTCTCTAACCGTATAACCTACCGGACTGCTTACCGAACTACTATTCGATTACAGTCTTCCTTCTGAAAATAATTTGATAACTATAAAGCATTTTTCAGTCGGTAATTGCAATAATCTGTAATCATTTATCCTAGATCACTTAAAGGGGATTAATATTGGGATAACTTGATTTGTTAATCAACTGGTTTGCTTCTGTTGTACCCCTTTTGTTGTTAACTAACTTGCATTTGTGTATGACATGCTATTCTGTTTAATAAGACGCATCTGTATGTGTTTGTTGGGCATTGGCTTACTAACCAGACATCGATAATCTGACCCTTCGTTGTTTCTATTTTTGTTTTGTATGTTTTGAACCCTTTTTGGAAATGGAATTGCTGAGTTCAGATAGTCAAGTGGGATAGCAGGATATCACTACCATCGAGCATTCATATGGCATCCTCTTCGGATTTGGATTTCATATCAATCTACTTTGCTAGATTTAATTCTGAATTTTGAACCCGCTGCACATGTTTTGGATTTGTTTCAGAGTAATTACACTTGAGATATTTCTATGTAGTTGTCTTACATTTGGAACTAGTAGTTCAACTACAATTTGGATTTATTTTTGAACTATTTCAATTTGGATTTATAAGAACTGTCTTTCAGATTTGAATATGATTTGTATTTACCTATTTATATGTTATTTGTGTGTTATGTTTCTGTCTTTCGCATGTGACATCCGATCTCCGCGTTCCCTTTCCGTCGGGGCGGGGGTTCGGGTGTTACATATTCCATCAGTGAGAATAACTTGGCCTTCCTTGATTGCAACAGTTTGGTGTCCATCAGGCAAACCGACTAGACATGGGTCCATTTCTCGAATGTCTGTCATAAAAGATATATTTCCGGTCACATGATGAGAGGCTCCAGAATCTATTATCCAAGAAGTTGCAGAAGACTTACCTATCATCTGAACCTGTTGTTGATTACTGATCATATTGAGTAAGATTTGGACCTGCTCGGGTTTTAAGTTTGCCAAGGATGTATTTTCAGTTTCCTTTAACACTCCATTATCAAAGATGCTAGTATCGGGACTTCGGCTGCTGCCCACTACGATATTTGCTTTAACTGTAGCACCACGCCCTCGACTAGCCGCTCCAGTATTGTTATTACGGTCACGTCGCTTTCGATCTCCCCACCAATCTGGGTAGCCATGAAGCTTAAAACAGTCGCTAACCTCATGACCTGACTGTTTACAACGAGAACAAGAAAGTTTAGATTTGTCAGAACGATCAAAACGGCTCTTAGACAGATCAGCTTGCAACGTAAAGGCATGAATGTCCTCATTTTCTACTTTTCCTCGAGCAATACCCCGAGAGCGCTCTTCTTGAACAAGGGTGAGATATGCATCATCTAATGAAGGTGTCGGAACTCGAGATAGTAAATTCGATCGAACTATTGCATAAAGATCATCATCCACACCAATTAAAAATTCATGAAAATTTTCCTCCTCTCGGTATCAGCGAACTTTCTAACCACATTGCAGGTGCACATTCCACATTCACAATTGTGCAAAGGCTTAAGCCTTTGTAGATCATTGTACAAACCCATTAGCTTGTTGTAGTAGTCCTCAAGCGACATGGATTTGGTCTGTTTACAGTCAGCAATTTTTGCAGGGAGTTGTTGCTATCTCGAACCATTAGCAATGCTAAACCCTTTCTTCAAGTAATCCTAAAGCAGTTTGACTTTATCATGATAAGGAATCGTCAATGTTATTTTTGGATCTATGGTTCTCAAGGTCCAGGAACAGATCATAGAGTTGACCGTATCCCAATCGATGAGTTTCTTTGTATCTTTAGGTTTAGTTATGGTACCATCCATAAACACAAACTTACGGCGTGACTTTAAAGCAAGCATCATTGCTCTCGACTACGCTAAATAGTTATCACCCTACAATTTAACGTTAGTGATTTGGTTGCCCAGCTGATCTCCCGAACCAAGATAGTATGGGGACGAATGATCAATTTTTCCTTCCATGTTTGACATAGTTAATCAATCAATAACACACTGGTGTGTGAAAGAATCGGTGTAAAGAGATGGATCGGGGATCAAAGAAGGAAATAAATTTATGGTAAAGCTTGCTAGGCTGCTAGGGCTCTGATACCATGACAAAATTTGTAATATGTGTATGTCTTGTCTCTTTATTTCACAAATCTCAAACATATATACACGATTTACAATATAGGAATTAAATGCAATTAATGACATAAAGATAATATTTCCTAATTTATGCCACAAATTACGAAATTATAATCAATTACATTTAAGAGCAAAGAATATTTTAAAAATATATTTCTGTAATAATAGGGGTATTTTTAACTTTTCAGAATTATATGTATTTCTATCTCTGTTTAAAAAAAAAAATTTGTATTTTATATACGGAGTATTAGATCCATCCGTCGAGTGAAAAGACGGGAAAAACAGTCAAGATTCCGTAGGATTAAGGAGTCAACTGATTCAATAGAAAATGGGCGAGGAAGGAAAGTACACTACACATAAAATAAGACGGATAGCAACATGAACCAAAGAGAACTCCCTTCTCTAATGGAGACATGAACCAAAGTCAGTGTTACTGAGTGCTGAAATTTGAACATACTTTTCAATCCATCACAAATGTTTGAAATTTGAACACCTATAAATGATTAGTTGATTTTACAATTTACATATAGATCATATAGCTAACATTACGTGCAGCAATCGCGGAACATAAAATAAAGTAAAACAATTCACTCAAATCTAACGACGTCACATCAATCAAGACAAAGCTTAGACTATTAATTCATGACACGTGTGAATTACTTATCATTTTAAAAATAATATAATTCCAATGAACTTGAATGACAGATGAAACACCAACAAAGGTTGGTCTGGTTTCTTATCATTAACTGATGTATTTGAAACTCAAAAAATCTTCCTCTCAAACATTATCAATATTTACAAAAGCATTCATCATGACCATATCTGCTAAACCCAACCAAAAAAGAAAAATGATTTATATAATATGATATTATATACAGGACGGTGTGGCTTGGCTTGGCTTGGGTTTGTAGAGTAGCTAGAAAGGAGCAGTGGCGACATCTCTAAAAACTGGCACTGCTACTTGCAATTGACTTCCCATATCTTCATCTAATCCATCTTCTTCGTCACTCTCCATTCTCACACTCTCCACTCTCTCCAAACCCTGCACATCATGTTATCCATCACAATTCAATTCCATACCAATAAATATCAACAAGTACAAATACCATCATAAGACTCACCTCTGTGAAAATCCTCATAGCGTCCTCTATGCTCATTGTGTTCATCACATAAAGTGCTGCCTCCTGAACCAAACGAAATCAAATCAATACATACACACAAATACAGAACAGACATGATGATGATGATTGACTCATAAACTCACCCTTGCATATTGAATCTGATCATAATTAAGAGTTCTAGGCTCTTTTTCAATCGAAGACATTCTATCAATCCTGCCTGATCTTCCTTCCATGATTTCCATAAATGTTAAAACAAACAAAAATGGTGGTGTCCGTCTGGATATATAATCCAGATACGCTTTGGTGAAGAAGATACGTGTCAACCTAGGCAGGGACACGTGGCGCTTTATTGACTTCTTCGTCACCAAACTAGAAAACTCGTCTTTATTTCTCATTTGGGGAGAACCAATCGCCTTCTCACACGAATCTTTATTATTCGTTTCGTGTTGACACGTCCACGTTCATGTAAGTCACATGTGATTCTTGATGCTTCTTTCTTTGTGGCTGTGTGCTCGTGTTGTTTTGTTTTTTTTTTTTTTTTTAATATTTTAATAGTAATCGTTGGTCGGCGAAGTTATTCTATTGTTTAAGGATTTTATTTGACGTAACGTACTTGAATTTGACATGGGTAACGTTTTAAATTAATAAAATTGGATACGGGGCGATAGACATAGATTGATATCTGACCAGATCGTGGAACCTTCTTCGGCTCTACACTTCAAATTTGTCTCTAAATATTACTGGTGGCATGAATTTTATTTTGATTTTTATTCTACATGTGATTATAATAAGAACATATAATCTTATTTCCACAGTCTAAGCACCCTTCCCTGATTAAAGGATCAAAATTGGATCACGTTACTTATATAAGAAATATCTATTATTTATGTATAAATATAAATATAAATATAAATATAAATATAAATATAAATATAAATATAAATATAAATATAAATATAAATATAAATATAAATATAAATATAAATATAAATATAAATATAAATATAAATATAAATATAAATATAAATATAAATATAAATATAAATATAAATATAAATATAAATATAAATATAAATATTAATATTAATATTAATATTAATATTAATATTAATATTAATATTAATATCGTTAGGATTGTATGGTATCACGATAATTTCTTTTTAGGAAAGACTTCCAACTTTGAGTTTTGGATTTTTTTCCTAAGGGTTTGTTTCTTATTTGAGAAGGATTTAGTTTTCTTGTTTTGGTTTGATTTCTAGTTTGGTTTAAATTTTATTTTCTTATTGAGTTAGATACTCCCATATGAATTAGGTTTGGGATGTACTCTAGAGCTTTGGGTACGACGATAATATTGGTTGGGAGCACAGAGGGTTTGTGAATTGAGTTACCTGTTCATTAATTCGTTTGGTTGATTGAATACGATTGTTTGGTAGATTATTGAAAAAGAGTGTCTGGTTGTTTGTAAGATTATTTCGAAATAGAAAGTTGTTGGCTTCCGTGGATTAAGCAATTTGCTAACCACGATATATCGTTTGTGCATTTTGTCTATCTTTTATCTTGATCATCAAATTGGTTACCGAAAAACAAGACGAATGACGGTATCGCATCCGGATCTGGAAAGGGGTATGCAAGCAGTCTTCTGAGGCAATCAATGACAGGTAAGATAAAATTTGATATAGAAAATTTTAATGGTACCAGCAACTTTGGCATTAGGCAGTCAGAAGTTAAAGATCTCCTATTCCGCGATGGGACATTCATAGTGTTAGATAAGAATAGGCCCAATGATATGTCTGAAGAGGATTGGGATTTCTTAAATTGACAAGCTTGCAGTACTATTCGATTATGTTTAGGAAAAGATCAAAAGTATTATGTTATGAATGAAACTGTGGTAACAACTCTTTGGAAGAAGTTAGAGGATAAGTATATGACAAAGAGTATCGAAAATCGGCTCTACCTAAAGAAAAAATTCTTTCACTTTCAGTATACATCTGGTATGTTTATGATCAAACATCTAGAAAATTTCAAAAAAATATTGGCTGATATTTTGAATTTAGATGTTGAAATTTCTGAGGAAAATAAGTCATTATTGTTGCTTAACTCTCTGTCTAATACGTATGATCGCTTGACCACTACTTTATTGTTGGAAAAAGTGAGATTGAGTTTACTGACGTGTCTAATGCTTTAGCAAATTATGAATACCGAAAGGACCAATTTGATCACAAGCATGAATCGGAAGCACTAGTGGTAAGGAAATGGGATAGGAGAATGTACAACAATATTGAATCTGAGAATAATAGAGTTCGACCAGATGGGTCAGCGTAAGATCAATGTGTATGGTGTAAAAAGAAAGAGCATTGGAAGGACAAGTGTCCTCAACTTGAAAGGTCGATTGCAAATGTAATAGAAAAGATGAAGCCAAAGATAGAGTCAGAATGTGAATTTGAGACAGATGTTTTCTCCACGACCTCTATGAATGAATTGTCTGGAGGATGGATTCTAGATTTTGGTTGTTCGTATTATATGTGTCCGGATAGAATGGTTTTCAAAGTTGGAAGAATTTGATGGAGATGTTTTCCGTCTGGTAAACGACAGCACTTGTCAGATTAAGGGAATGGGAACGATAAGGCTAAGAATGTTTGATGGTATAATCGAGTCGATGATGAAAGTGAGGTATGTTCTAGAGATGAGCAAAGTCTTATCTCACTTGGAGTCTTAGATTCTAGTAGCTATAAGATTGTTACTGGAGGTGGAGTGATGAAGATTGTACGGAGAGGTGTCTTAGCCGCAAAAGGTATAAGTTTAGGAAATTAGTATTTCCTTAGTGGACACACTATTGTTGGAAGGATGTTAGTATCGAATAAAAAAAAAAGTTTGGTTGAATGTTCGGAATTCTTGAATGTCAAACTTGGGAAGATGTCTATAAAAGAATTGGAAGATAGAATGAAGAGTGCTTAGAAGACCCAATTGGTGGATGCAACTCTCTCATATGTTTGGAACTTGAATAAGTCATGGTTAGTATGATTAAAGGAATAAGATCCAAAAAGTTGGGGTGATTCAAGTCAGGTGGAGAATTTGTTAGGATTGCCTTGAATCACGAGGATTTCTTTTTAGGAAAGACTTCCTACCTTGTGTTTTGGATCTTTTTTCTAATGGTTTGTTTCTTATTTGAGAAGGATTTAGCTTTCTTGTTTTGGTTTGATTTCCAGTTTGGTTTAGATTTTATTTCCTTATTGAGTTAGATACTCTCTTATGAATTAGTTTTGATGTTAGCTATAAATATGTGATATACTCTCGAGTTTAGGGTATGATAGATAATATTGGTTGAGAGCACAGAGGGTTTGTGAGTTGAGTTATCTGTTCATCAATTGGTTTGGTTGATTGAATACGATTGTTTGGTAGATTATTGAGATAGAGTTGTCTGGTTGTTTGTAAGATTATTTCGTACTAGAAAGTTGTCGGCTTTCGTGGATTAAGAAATTTGCTAACCACGATATATCATTTGTGCGTTTTGTCTATTTTGATCTTGATCATCGAATTGGTTACCGAAAATCCTAATAAATATAAATATAAATATAAATATAAATAGTTTAAAATATACTTACTTCCCTTTCTATATTTTATCACTTTTATTTATATAATATTTTTAAATTACAAGCGTCGCTATATATTACAAACACTACATACAAAATTAATTTTTATGGTATTTTGTTTGACATTTTTAGAAAATATAGATGTTTCTATCATCAATTATATGGTATATGTTAAAAACATCATAAATAATAATGTATAATCGAAAAGGTGAAAAAATGTTGTAATTATTATAAAATATGATATTTATTAAATATTTATATAAAAAGTTAATAAATTGATCTTGTTTGGATCACCACAACCAGCATTGTTTCATAATGTATTATTTTATTTTGTAATGTATTATACTATACTAAAATTATGTTTGGATAAGCTGTACAGTAATTTATTATACTGTACATTTTGTATTTGAATTGATTGTATGGTAATGTTTTAAAATTGTTAAATGACTATAATGTCCTTGAAAATCAAATTCTACCATATTAGTCATCTGATACTAGTTTGCTAATTTAACAGATAAATCTGATACCAATTTTAACAGAAAAATTATGGCAACAAATGGAGAGAAACACGATTAATTTTACTGCCATGAGGCGGAAAATATAAGAAATTAATCTTGTAAAAGGTAAAATTGGAATACAAGTAATGCATAAAGATAAAATGGAAAAGAAAATATAAAATAACGTAAACACACCGATTTGGTGTGTTGAAAAAATGGGAGAAAAATGGGAGTTTTAAAACAACGTGAAACATTGATGAATTAAACAATACAACCCGATCACCAAACAGGCGTTGTTTTGGTTGTGAAGAATCAAAACAAAACAATCCAAACGTACGAAACAGACAAGGTCTAAATAGATTTATGACCTTATAACAAAACTTAACTTTAGATTTTATAAAAAAAAAAAAAAAAAGTAAATAAATAAATCCTAATAGGTTAAACCATTTATTTACTCACTTCCTAATTATTTTTAAACTGTGATCAAATAAATTAATTAAAAGAAGTATATAGTGAAATTATAAGAAGATTTGTGGAGGAGGGAATTAAAATTGAAAAGATAAAAAAAAGGGTTTAGTAATTGAAAATTTATGTAATAAAAATGACATAATAATAATAATAATAAATCAATAAAATAAAGGAGAAAAAAATTTATTTCAAATTCATTTGGTTTCTCTTTCTCATTCATCATTTATGTTGGTATTTGGGTTGGGCCACACTAGATGGACCCAAGCCCACTATTGAATACACCCAAGTTGGGGTGTTGATGTTAGACTCCTTGATTAAGGGGGAGTTAATCTCTCCGGATATAGGAGAGTGTATCACGCATAACGTGATTAAGTGTGATTCGATAAGCAGTTACCAGAAGGACTTGAAATTGCTAAGAGAACAAAAGAACCACTTCTCTCTCGGTTCTTTGGACGAATCAGAAGAAATTAATTTTCTCAGAGAAAGCGTACTTAGATGGTGAGAAATACGGAGGATTCCATAACACTGGTGATTCTTTGTCGACCTCTGAATACAACAATTACAATAAATCGATTCTTAATCCCTTTATCTTCTACATATAATGTATGATTATATGTTGTTAGATTAAGTTATTATATTACATTGGTATTAGAGCCTTCTTTACTTTTTTTTTTGTTGTTCATGTGTGATTAGAAATTAGAGCATGCTTAATGGTAGTTCTTAATCTGTATGATATCATGGATATGATTTATGTTTTTTTTTTCGTATTTGATTATTATGCTGCCGGAATCTGTTTGCTTGTTTTGGTTTTTGAAACGTTTTCAAAAATTTTCAAAAATTACACCATTAGAACTGTCTTGGAAAAACCTTCGATTTGATATATCATATGACTGTTTTCGAGTTAAAACAAAGGAGAAAACATGTTTTTATCAAATTGACGAGTTGAAAAATGATTGAAATATGGTTTTTTGAAACAATTTCAAGAAGAACATTCTGTTTTTTCAAGTACCAGTCGCGGTCAGATTGTTTGATCTTCAAAAATCTTTTTCCCAAATATTTTTTTCAAAATCCGAGACCACCAACGACATCGGGACGTCGAACAGAGTCGACTGGTACTGTCCCAACGGTCGTCGGTGGGCGGCATCGCCACGCGTGGCGTGCACGCGCCGACGGAGCGCGTCGGCTCTGGCCACGCGGTTTTCCGCCCTGTCAGCGCTGACGTAGCGCCTCATCAGCGTAAACGTGTACGCCATGTGGCGCCACGTCTGCGGTGACTTAGCTGCCTGCGTGGCAGCCATATCACCTAACACCTTTTTGGCTGCTGATGTCAGTGCCACGTGGCATCTTGTCGGTGTGCCACGTGGCGCTGCCGGGTGCCGCCGGCGCGCAGCTGCGCGTCACCGTTTTTCGGCCACGCGCCGCTACCGGCGGCAGATTAAAAAAAAATTAAAACTTTTTTACTTTATTGTGTATGCTTTATTTTTAATGATATTTGTTTCTACTTTAATTTAGTATATGTCATTTTTTTTTGGCATACACTTGCAGTGGATCTCTATTGGCTCGGTTACTTCTACAAGGGGTTCTGGATTCGTCATGAGCTTGCTTTCTTCTATCCGTCAGAAACTTGTGCCAGCTTTGATGTATGCCGCCCCTCTTGGAAGGGAGTATCCTATGGGGATTAATAATGGACTTCCCCCTCCTCCTGAGATTGTATCAGCAGATCGTCCTATCCCTCTTCATCACCCAGAGGATGCTGATGACGTTGAAATGGAGGTTCCGCTTGCACCTGAAGATCAGGAAGATCCAATCTATCAAGACGATCATGAGGTTCCACCTGAGCAAGCACATCCGGAGGTTGTGATTATCTCGGATGATGAGGATGACGGGCATGTTGATCCTATTATTGAGGACACTGGTGATGATGAGGATCATATGTCTACTGAAGAATATGAACCCGAGGAGGATCCTGATGACACTTCATATACTCCTTGTATCCGCTCTCGTGTGATACCTATTAATCCACCTTCGAGCCGACGGAGGAGTAGGACATCTAGTCTTCCTTGTTCGAGTATGAAGATGCCTATAGAGATTCCTAACTCACCTGAGTTAATTCCAGAGACTCCTCTTTCTGATTATACACCAGCATCCCCTGAGTACACACCTCTCAGCCTTGAGTACACACCTCTCAGCCTTGAGAATACCCCTTCTACACCTGTGTATTCTCCTACGAGTGCTGCTACTCCTATTCCATACTCTATTTTTGGAGATTTGTCTCGCTTCCCTGGTTATTATTCCGCCTTACAGCCGGGAAGTTTCTTCACTGGGAAGACACCATATGAAGATGAAGCTGGGCCGAGTAGGGTTCGTGATGGAGAGAATGATGAGGATCCAAAGGTGGATCCAATAGAGGATCATGATTAAGACCCTGAGACTATAGAGACTTCTGATAGCAATCATTGAGCTTATGATAGATCATTCATATTGTCATCTTGACTTCCTTATTAGCTTCTTTTGCATTACGGATCATTTTTTTTGTTTTGTTTTTTCCATGATTTCCTATTTTATGATCAGTCAGATGATTTGCTTTAATTTATGGAGAGTTTTATATTCTGCATTATGATCTTACGTAAATATTATCAGCTCTGATCTTGCTATTTGATGTGGGAGTTCTTATAGATAATGTTGGACTTCATTTGCTCCCTTACTTAATTGAGTATAGTGATGAGAATTTTGAGGGCATAGATTGTGATCAAATAGCCTGGACTGTCGTTTTCGATTCTCTCTTCTCTATTTTCGTTACTATATTCTTGATAAGTTTTGGTTTTTGAGCAATATTTTGTTCGAATGTGATTCTACTAGATTGAAAACTTTGGCAGTCTCATTTTTATGTGATTGTGTTTCAGTAATGGCTTCTGCTTCCAAGTTGATCGTAGCTGAGTTGAATAAGGGAGAAAAACTGAATGGTGACAACTATGATATACGGCACCAAAAGATTCAGTATGTTCTAGAGGAACAAGAAGCACTTGAAACTCTCACCAATACCATGGTAGAGCCTGAAATGGGTCAGTCTGCTCAGGCAAGACGTGACATGGAGGCTTACATGACTTGGAAACGCAAGAACAGTATCGCCAGGATTACAATTCTCTCCAGCATGGCGGATGACCTGATGTGCGTTTATGAGGATTACGACATAGCCTAAGATATTTGGGTAGCTCTCAAGGACAAGTACGGTGGTACTTCTACCACTAAATTCGCCGGCTTACAATTAAGTTTAATACTTATAAGAAGCGGCAGAATCATACCATACAACAACATCTGAGAGAGATGGCTCACATGATCCGAGAGCTTAAAACAGCTAGTCATGTTCTCACTGAAGAACAGCAAGTACAGGCAGTGATTGGTTCACTTCCCAATAGCTGGGAATATATGAAGATTAACATGACGTATAATGACAACATCAAGAGCTTTGATGATATAGCCCATCATGTGGAGCTAGAGGATGAGCGCTTAGAAGCGGCTAAATCCTCTGGGAAACTTTATATGGTTGTAACCAGCGTGTACAAGAACAACAAGCGCAATAGGGGCCAGCGTGGGTCCAAGAAAGGGAAAGGAAAGGGGATTGCAAATTCCAATCAAAACACGAATTAGCCTGGTCAGAGTAATCCAAACAAGAAATTCAAACGTGGTGGTGGGAAGAAGAAGGACAAAAGCAAAATCAAATATTTCAAATGCGAAAAGATGGGACACTATGCCCGTGAATGCAAAGGGCAAGAGAAAGAGGTATCCTTTCTGACTTATGCCTTAACTAATGTTTTTGTTTCTAGCTCTGTTTTACTAGCTGAGGCTCACCCTATGTGGATTGTAGACTCAGGCGCCACAGACCACATAGCTAGAGATCGAGGGGCGTTCGTAGAGTATCGTCGGATTCCACGAGATACTAGTTGGATTTATGTTGGGAATAACTCGCGAGTTGCTATTTTGGGAATTGGCTCCTGCAAACTGATTATGAGAGGAGGCCAGCAGTTATTCCTACATGATGTCCTCTATGCTCCCGATATAAGGCGTAATTGAGTGTCTGTTCCTGTTCTTCTCTCTTATGGCTACAAATTGATTTTCGAACATGATAGCTCGGTTTTATCGTACAATGATGTTTCTGTTGGCTTTAGATATCTTTTGGATGATTTTATGATTTTGAATATTGATTGTTATGCACATTATTCTTCATCGTATGATAGTAGTGTTTCATGCGTTACTTCTTCAAACATTGACATTGCTACATGGCATGCTAGACTCAGTCATATAGGACAGGATAGAATGAAAAGGTTGGCCAAAGAGAGGATTTTGGGATCTTATGACAAGATCGAATTGGCAACCTGTGGTCATTTTCTAGCTGGGAAAGCTACTAGGAAACCTTTTGGTAAGGCTACTAGAGCTAATAACCCCTTAGAAATTATTCATTCTGATATTTGTGGACCGATGAATGTTAAGAGTAAGAGTGGTGCGTCGTATTTCATTACCTTTATAGATAACTTTACGCAATACGGTCTC
Source organism: Cardiospermum halicacabum (assembly GCA_031304145.1). Lineage (NCBI taxonomy): Eukaryota > Viridiplantae > Streptophyta > Magnoliopsida > Sapindales > Sapindaceae > Cardiospermum > Cardiospermum halicacabum. Next base: position 15,485,388 of record CM062394.1, on the reverse strand, counting down.
GTCTATCTGATCTCCCATAAATCTAAAGTCTTAGATTGTTTCATAAAATTTTTGGCTATGGTGGAGAATCAATTAGATAGGATGGTAAAAGTACTTCGTACAGATTGTGGTCGAGAGTATCTATGAGAACAATTTAAGCAATTGTGTCAAGAAAAGGGTATATTACGCAAGTTGACAATTCCTAGGACTCCACAGCAAAACGAAGTTGCTGAACGGAGAAATAGGACATTACTGGAAATGGTTAGATCTATGATGGCGTAAGCCAATCTTTCAATTTCGTATTGGGGAGATGCTCTTGACTGCAACACACATTCTGAATTGGATCCCAACGAAATCAGTGACTTCGACCCCATCTGAGTTATGGACAAGTCGGAAACCTGAATTATCCTACCTGCGACCTGGGGGTATACAAGTTTTATACATATCTATCCAGTAAATATGGAAAATTGGGTGCTAAGGGAAAGAAATGTATCTTTATACGTTACCCTGAGCAATCAAAAGGATATGTACTAATTGGAGAAAATTATGATGGGAGTATATCAGAAATAGAGTCACGTGATGTAGTTTTTATTGAGAATGAGTTTCCAAAGCGAGGTGATGTTGAGCGAGATACTTCGTTTTTTGAACAAAATGAATCAGAGGATTTGATGCCCACTCAGATTAAAAGGGAACAAAGAGTTGAAATAGAGTCAAATCCTAGTGGGAATGATCAAATGCCTATAGAAAACACTCCACTACTTGATTGCAGTGGGAGTATGCCTGAATCATCTGTTCGAAGAAGTAGACGAATCTCGGTTCTTCGATGACGTTTTGAGATCGAAGGGGAAGCCTTTTTTATGGCCTCACATGATGGTGATGAACCTAAGAACGTGAGAAAAACTCTTAAATCACCAACTAAGGATGAATGGGTTAAAGCCATGGAGGAGGAAATGGAGTCAATGAAAAGTAACCATGTTTGGGATTTGGTTGATTTACCGTCTGATAGAAAAGCCATTGGAAATAAATGGGTCCTTCGCGTCAAACGGAAGGCTGATGGCTCAATAGAAAGATATAAGGTGAGGTTGGTGGAAAAAGGTTATACTTAACAAGAGGGTATAGACTATGAAGAGACTTTCTCCCCAGTGATGAGATTTGTGTCTATTCGCCTCATCCTTGCACTTGTCGCTCACGAAGATCTTGAATTACATCAAATGAATGTCAAAACTGCATTCCTCAATGGAGGACTTGAGGAAGAGATTTACATGGAACAGCCTGAAAGTTTTATAACTGAAGGTCAAGAAAGTAAAGTCTATAAATTGTTGAGGTCCATTTATGGACTCAAACAACCCTCGAGACAGTGGTACCTTTGTTTTCATGAATATGTCTTAACATATGGTTTGAAATGACAGAAGAAGACCACTGTGTGTACGTAAAAGGTCGAGAGGAAAATTTGTGATTTTGTCCTAATATGTGGATGACATTTTGTTGACGTGTAATAATAAGAATTTCTTAATGAAGACAAAAGACTGGTTGTCAACTACTTTTGTGATGAAGGATATGGGTGAAGCAACTTACATTCTGGGAGTCAAAATTTCGAGGGATCGGGAAAGAAAAATCTTGGCGTTATCGCAAGAACCCTATATCTACAAGATCCTTGAACATTTTTAGATGGCTGATTGTAAGCCCATGAATACACCCATAGAAAAAGGGCAAACTCTAAGTCTAGATATGTGCCATAAAACTCCGCAAGAGTGTGAAAAAATGAAGAATGTGCCTTATTGATTGGGTGCATATTATGCATTATTTATGTTTATTTCCCTACTTAATTTTGGACTAAACTGAAGGATTTGATACTTAATTGCTTTATTTTGCGATTTTGTGCAGATTGGAGATGATTTTGCAATTAAGAGGAGATCTGAGGGTTGAAAGGACAATTTTACAAGGAATGGATGTTGAAGAAGTCAAAATTCAAGTTCAACAGCGTTTTTAGATTTTATTCAAATTTCTCAGTTTAGATTTTTTAGGATTTTGATTTTTAAACTTCAATTATGAGATTATATAAGTTTTTAGATAGAAAGAGAAGGAGGGGAGATCGATTGAGTTTTTATTCTGGGTTTATTTTTGTACGTACATTTTTAATTCTAGAATGATGTTGCTAGCTATGCCCGCAGCTAGCTAAACTCTTATAATCCAGTGAAGTAATTTCTTTCCTTTACATTCGTTGTGAGAATTGCTATTCATTGTTTATATTATTCAGCATCTACGTGTTTTCTGCTCTACTTGGTTTAGGTTGAATATGCTTTTATATTTGGTTTATTAATTGCACAGTTAATTGATTGATTATTCTAGCATCCCGCTATTCGATTAGGTTAAACTGTGCATGTTTAATTTAATTAATTTTGGTAGCAAACAGCGTGATACGTCATGCTGTGAGAACCCGTGGTCGTAATTAAATAAGCGTGCTGAGTGATTTATTTGTTATGGGCATAGGTCTTCCTAATTTTTAATGCAACCTACGGTTTAGGTTAGTGGCTGGTTAGTAGGCGCTGAGTCCGATCAGTCTAATAAGTTAGGGAAGACTTATTGTTAGGCGCTGAGTCGACAATTATAACTATGTCTGTTGAATGATGTAATTTATCATTAGATTCAATGATCAACACGTAAAGGATTAGAATTGCTTTGCTGGATTGCTTCTACTAATTGATTACATTTATAAGTTTAATTCGTATCTTGATTCAATATTCAAACCCCCCACATTTTAATTATTTTGTTGATAACTTGGTCATCATCATTGCTGATTTCAATCTACCGTTCTCTGTGGATTCGACCCTACTTCACTATACTACTATTTGCAGGAATTATATTTTGACGGATTCGACACACGTCACTTATGCAAATACCATTGGGAGTCTGATGTATGCAATGATATGTACTAGACCCGATATATGCTACGCAGTTGGACTGGTAAGCAGGTATCAAGCCAACTCAGGGAAGAAACATTATATAGCTGTCAAAAGAATACTTGCCTATTTAAAAGGAACCGTAGATTATTCTGTGTTATCAAGGTGGTGACACTCACTTGATAGGATACACAGATGCAGATTGGGGCGGTACTTGGATGAACGGAAATCAACTTCGGGGTATGCGTTCATACTTAGCCATGGGGCTATTTCCTAGAGTAGTAAAAAGAAGACTTGTATTGCTTTGTCCACCATAGAAGCTGAATTTATTGCATGCTCGATGGCTATACAAGAGGCTATTTGGCTCAAAAATTGAATATTGACAGTTATGAGCCTGAGCCGGTTACTGTTAATTGTGATAGTCAAGCGGCAATAGCATATACTAAGGATGCTAAATATCACAGCAAATTGTAACACATAGAGACAAAATACAATTTTGTCAGAGATATCGTGGTTAAGAAAATTGTATCAATTATATATATATATATATCTACTCATGAAATGGTTGCGGACCCTCTTACTAAAGTGGTACCTAGGGATGTTTTCACATTACAATCTAGGTCTTTGGGTCTTCGTAGATTGTAATATCTAGATATTTTGTGCCTAGTTCTTATATATATTGTTTATTATTTATGAAGTGCTCATGCAATCTAGTATATTTTATGGGAATTATATATCCAAAGAGTATGTTATCAGGTACAGGAGACTGGCATACTTGTACGTGCAGTCGCCTTGATTATTCTAGGGAATAATGCAAGATGAGACTTATATACTTATATTCTTTGATTGATTTAAATCTCGAAGTTTAAGAAGCAAGTATACAAGGTCACCTTGATATGGAATCAAGATGAGATTTCTTTCTAAATATCGAGAAATCGCTCATGATTTTTTCCCCATTGTCATGAGACCTGATTAGCCGGACTAGATTCTTTGTTGCTACACATGGATGGTAGTAACTGGTGGAATCTAAGAGACATCTGGATTGTCGTCCGTATGGTGAAGAAAATAGATTTTAAAATATACGCGTCTCATTGGAGATAAGCTTCACTGTAATGCATGTGTTATATTGTGCATGCTATTTATTGGCCGTCATGGATGATATTTAAAGATAATCCCTTGGTCTTTTTATCGTACAAGATCCAATTTTTGTGTATCCTTAATACGGTCATCTCTTTCATCTGAAGCTGTGGAGGCAGTGTCTGTATTGTTAGCGTATTTTTCTATGGTCATGATAATTCAACCTATGTAGTACGTCTGTGATGTCGACTGCTTGTCATTGACTTTTGGAGGAAGAGCGACTGGAAGGTATTGACTGATTTCACTACATTGATCACATGCTAGCTGATTATAGTTCTTTATAAATACAATCGTGATTTGAGAGTACTTTGAAGATATCAGATTGCTTGTCTTAAGGACCAGACGCATCTGATGTGAGATCGTGTCAAACCTAGGATGTACCCGAAATGAATTTCGAGTACTCTCTCCCTTTTTAGTTGGGATTGAGAATCTGGTTCATTGGTCACACTGTCTATTTGTGTGTATAACCACCTAACGATGAGTAATTTGAACTGAGTCGTATAATCGTCGCCATTCGTGGGGCATGGGCACATATAGTGTGAGTGGGAGAATGTTGGTATTTGGGTTGGGCCACACTAGATGGACCCAAGCCCACTATTGAATACACCCAAGTTGGGGTGTTGATGTTAGACTCCTTGATTAAGTGGGAGTTAATCTCTCCAGATATAGGAGAGCGTATCCCGCATAACATGATTAAGTGTGATTCGATAAGCAGTTACCAGAAGGATTTGAAACGGCTAAGAAAACAAAAGAACCACTTCTCTCTCGGTTCTCTAGACGAATCAGAAGAAATTAATTCTCTCAAAGAAAGCGTACTTAGACGGTGAGAAACATGGAGGATTCCATAACACTGGTGATTCTTTGTCGACTACAACAATTACAGTAAATCGATCCTTAATCCCTTTATCTTCTACATATAATGTATGATTATATGTTGTTAGATTAAGTTATTATATTACAATTTATTTATAGTGTAAATTGATATGTTTAAAATATAATTTATATTTTCACTACCAATTAATCGTAATTTTTAATAAATTTTAATTAATACATAAACTATTTTTAATTAATTTATTATTTAACCTATAATTCTTTAATTAAATAAATAAAAAAATACCTCATTTTAAACCATGGATTATAACCTGACCCAACCAATTAATCAAGAAAGAAAAAAAACCCAACAAATCTCCTTGCGTCACGACTGCTCGTTTCTTTCTTCCTCGAAAATGAAATGCGGGTACTCTCTTTCGCTTCCTCCATTTACAAATTCTAGAAGTAAGCTTTGATATCTAATTATTTGTAAATCAGTCTTATCTTTTTCATTTACTAATATAGAATTTTTAATCAGAAGAAGCAGATATGATGGAGCATCTGATGTAGATAGCACTCTTATAAAAAAGAAGAAATTCTATGCAATCTCTGTTGTTCTCCTTACATCGTCAGTTGTGAAGGAATTTAAGAGTATGCCTTTCAATTTTGTGAGCTTCAATCACTGATTTGTCTTCACACACACCATCACGCAGGTACTAACTATATATATATATATATATATATATTCCAACAAAGATTTTGGTGATTGTTGGATTAGGAAGCATTTTGAGACATTATCAAATGTAACCCCACATTGAAATCTCTATCATGCATGATATGTTATTTCATAAATTTTGGTTGGACATTCCTTCTTATAAGTTGTATAAAGCAAAGAACTCTGCTCTAAACATAGGGACAGAGGATAATAAGTACCAATACAGTAAGCTGCACAGGTATGGGTATGCAATAAAAGAAAAACAATCCTTGTTCAACTGTTAGTGTCAGGATAGACAGGGCTTCAGATGATTTATCAAAGCCACCCCATTTTATTGGATTTTTCTTAAATTTTCATGCCAAGAAGATGAGTTACTTAAGTGGTTGTCATCATTTTATTTGTGTTGATGGATGTCATCTTAGTAGACCATATGAAATGGCTCTTTTAGGAGTTATTAGTGTAGATGTTAATGATGGAGTTTACCCACTTATAGTAGTTGTTATTGGAAAGGAAAATTTAGTAAATTTATCTTAATTTATTAGACTTATGGTAGATCACGTAAGAGTACATGAGACAACAAGGGTTTGCTTCATGTTTGATAGAGGTGCTAGAATTGCAAAAGCTATTCAACAATGGTGGTTTGATAGCTTCTATAGGTTCTATACTAAACACATTCTGGAGAATATGATGAAAACTTCAAGTTGGACTGCTTGAGAGAGTTATACTAGGCAGCTATTCAAGCAACAAACAAGAATGAGTTTGAATTTAGGATGCTTAATATCAAACGAATGAGTGTTCCAAGCTACAATTACCTAATGAAGTAGTTCATGCATTCGACCCTGAGACAAATACAAGCCACTACACGAATAATCAGATAGAAACATTTAACTTCTAGATCAAATGTCAAAGAAAACAACCTATCTTAACCATGTGTGACTCACTATGGAAAATATTCACTAATAGAATTGTAAATAAGAATAAACAAGAAACTAGATGGAATGAAAATATTCCACCATATATTTAAAAGCAACTTGAAGAATTAAGACAAGTATTAGATCTTTTTATCTACTGCAATGTAATGAAAGGGGGTTCGAGGTCAAACAAGGGGACAGGAACTTCACAATGAACCTACTAGTTAATCACTGTGACTGTGGGTTCTGGGATATTAGTGGTATCTCATATGCTTATGTACTTGCTTATATTTCAAACAAGAGATGTCCAATTGACATTGGGCCAATTCCGCCACCCATGAAAGAATGGTGAGCAACGGCCAATAGTGAAGAGGAAAGGTGCCACAGAGCAACTAACACCCCTAAACGATTTCCAAGAGCCAAACAATCCCAAAACCAATCCCCAACAGCCAAGAAGGACCCTAGATTTGTAGGAATTAGGTGTTTTCGTTGCACTCAGATGTGCCACAACATGAGGACTTGTCCTTCTCTGAGGAACATGAGAGAAAGAAATTGCTGGGTTAGTTTACCTCACTGTCTCCTAGTTTATAAAGCACATTTTAATCCTACTAACTTGTAATTTTTAGGGAGATTTTCAAAAATCAACCGCATGTTTGACAAATTAGCTAAAAACCTATATCTTTTTCATTTTTGGCCAAAAATCAACATTCTGATAGATTACATCCATTTTACTGTTCATCCATCATTCGATGAATAGTAATTAGGGGTGTTTTTATAATTTTCTATTTTTTTTTAAAAAAATTTGCTTTATAATTATTTTTTATTTTTTTAAAATTGAAAATTACCAAAATGCCCCTGATTATTGTTCATCAGTTGACGAATGAACAGTAAAATGGATGGAAATTGTCAGAATGTTGGTTTTTGGCCAAAAATGAAAAAACTGTAGGTTTTTGGATAATTTGTCAAACTTGCGGTTAGTTTTTGGAAATAACCCTAATTTTTATTTCATGGCAATTAAGTTGAGAATGAAAGTTCATCTCACAACGTCCCAACTGCAGTAAACGAGGAAGAAAGTGGTCTAATCAATGAACAACATATTGTTAATGAGGATCAATGCAGTACAAGGTTGTTATTGGTAGGGGTAAGATACATTGAAGAATATACATTATTTGCTTGAATATGAGCCTTATTATCGGTGTATATAATGACATTTCTACTATATTGTATTATTTGTGAATTACATGAAAGTTCAACTCCATTTGGAGCTGGAACATAAGAAGGAAAATGTTTGAAATCAACCTCAATAGACAACCAGAAGGAGATGATAATCAAGCACAAAGGATAGGGACAAAATTTTCAGTAGAACCTGGTGTTGTAGAACTAACTCAACAAACCACTAAGGATCGAGCTGAATCACCATCCAAACATTGTAGGCTTGATTTCAATGTTCTTTCTAGTTAAACACTTTTTCCAAACTCTAGCATGGAAAATAGAGAGCCTTCATCCGAACATTGAGTCAAGGAGGTCCTCTAGCATTTCAATAGGACTGAAAATGGTTCTACCATATTAAGATGTTATTTTGGTAAGATGTAATCTTCATCATGACTAACTAAGGTATTTAGACTAATTTTTGGGTATATGTTTTGCTGACCAAACTTGTGGATAACTAGTGTTGGATAGTCTGTATATGTCTTAATTTTCTTAAAATTAAAGGTTGTTTTTAGGAAAAATTAGGTTTTGTTTAACAGTTACCTTGGTCCCTTATTGGGTTAGAATATTTCAACATGTTAAGTTAATTTTAAAGGATATGCACTACTTGTAAACTCAATTATGTTACATATCTAAACAACATGAATGGTTATCTATTGATGTCTATTTTCTGCATATTTGTTTTTATTTATTATACAGATCATTACTCTATTTGATATGATATTACTGCTGCATAAAACAGTCCACAAGTTTAGAATGCATAACAAATAGAATCACTACTACATCATTAGGATCATTACATGTTTTGCAATGTTCATGACTCATTAGGGACATACATACATTATTGTTTCAGATGTATTACAGAGTATGCTACTACAATTATGATATGAATCCACAGAGCATGTTTCAACTTCTTAATGTTTTACATCACATATTGTAGTTCTTTATTACAAATGGAAGTTGGTTGCATATGGTATTCTTCTTTGACATCTTCATTAACATATTCATTTCATGAATTTCATCCATTCTTACATCAGCATTTGTAAGAGCCTACCATTTCCCAATATTCTCATATTTTTTGGTAGAAACAAAATATAGTTTATTTGGAGTTTTGGAAGATTCAGAGATCTTCACTGCTTTTCTATTTCCACATGCACATCTTTGATTTCCACATGCACATCTTTGATTTCTGAATTTTATAAACTCACTATTGATTGCACTCGTTAATCTCCCTCTGAAATTTATACTGCTGTTGTTGCTCATGTTGGTTAGTGTATGTTGATGAGATGGTATACGGAGAGATAAATTTATTTATTTATTTTTCCTTTTCATTTTGTGTGGTCTTCTATGAATAAAAAAACAGTGCTAGCAGATTCGGAGTTTTTATAACCAATGTACAACAGTTACAATTTTTCAAAAATAGAAAATCACCATTTCATTTCAAAAATAGAAAATCACCATTTCATCTATGCCAACGATAAGATTACATTAGTTAGGAACATTTCTGTAAATTTATTTAGATAACAATCATAACCACCCAAAAATAAATAATAATTAAATTGGATAAGATAATATTTTATTCTTAAACTAATATAATATTTCAAAATAATATAACCCCACATGCCACCCATTAAACTAAGGGTGGAATAAACGTTCAAAGCTTCATTTAAACAAAAGGATATTTTAGTCTAAAATATGATTTTTGTCATAGGGAGGTCGAAATAATTCACTCTTCACCAAAATTTATTTCAATAAGTTTCTCGAACAAAGCCTGGGACTTGAGCAAAAAGAAAATCACTTATTTATAAGAACAATCCATTTAGCATTGGAGTATTATTTTCAGATAGTAGAGGGCCAAATAGTAAATTTATACTATGTCGGATTCAAACGATTTCTCTCACGACCAAATTGAGGTCTGCCCTCTTTATTTCCACTGTCCCACAAAATACAGCTCTCAAATTTATGAACGCAAATATAACAGACCTGGAATGAGACAAAATGAAGAGCAACGAGTAAAGTTTTCACTAAAAAGAAAATGAGATGGATAAATGTGACATTATACAATCAAATACATCAATAGCTTCTCATAATACCAGCAACTTTGAACCAAAACAACCAATACTTAAAAGGGAACAAATCAGTCATCTGATACATGATCGTGGATGAGCTTTATCCACAATATTGTCATATCCCCAAACTGTACATCCTCCATATACAAAATCACTTGCCAGTGCATCTTCTCATGTGCAGTCATTGGGACTTCCAATCAGTTTTTGCTTGCATCCTGTGGTCTGCCATATCCAAATAGAATTACTCTGTACAGTAAGCTGTCTAACAATAGACAGAATGTGTTTGTATATCTTCATTTCAGTAACTAAGTTTCCCCAGCCATCAGAGTTCTGATATACACCGATCATGGGGAAAATTGAAAATAAAAGTAGAAAAACCTGACCCAAGTAAACTTTAAGCCTGCCAAGTTTCAGATCAACACTGCCGATACAATTACAAAATTCTCAAACTGAGGAAAGATAGCCACAAGCTGATGCAATCATTCCCTTTCTAACAAAATCTCTGAAGCCGCTGGCTGCACGTGTCATTACATCAACATATATGCAACATTAATCAGGACTGATTCACTTGATTGGCATTTGCCAAAAGGAGACCCTGTTTGATGATCAATAATCATTCATAACATCACAATATTCCATTCAAAACCCTCTGATAGTAATCATACTGCCGTGTCCGCCATGCATCTAAGCTGCTACTGATCAAGGAGAGCACCAAAGAAACACATTGCTGCAAGAAAACAACAATTTTTAACATTGTAATACTTCTAGCAAAGCAGTGCAAGTATATAACCGAATTCCCATGTTTTTGTCAAACCTCTTCAGTTAAACTCAGATGAAACCGTTTTCTCAAATTCTGAATTGTCCGAGGACCACCTTTAAAACAAGGAAAGCCAGAGTCCTGAATGAAACAAGCAAGATTATCATCATATTAGGAACATATATATTCACACACGTCACTTAATGACACCAATTACAAGCTCAAAGCATATGATCAATTTCGTCATTGCCTTTTGAAATTAGAGGAAACCTCACCCGTCATGGTTATGGTCATGGTCACAGTGAAGATGGGATACCCCAATTGTGAAAACAAGATAGTAGATGGATTGAAACCATTACACTATAATTGACACATTAAGAACAAACAGAGTCATGGACTTAAGGTGAACCTGTGTTAATTCTATGTGTGCCACCTAGCTTTTTCCAGTTCTGCAGACTAAGTAATTCTACACTTGTTCTTTCCAACCCTATTCATATTTGCTATCATGACACATGTTTCTTCAAATTCCAGGAGTCCAACAATCCAGTAACCTAACTGCTTATCCAGCAAATACAGTCAAGATGGAGAAAGTTTCTTTCTTCACCCTTAGTCCAAATGTAAGTACAAGTTACAGAAATTATGTTGCTTAATAGAAGACAAGTGTTAAATGGCAATCCAAAATGCACAACTCACTTTTGGGTGTTGAATATCCCGTTAATGGCCAAATTAGTAAATTCTATGGAGATCAGTATCAACAACCTTGTACATATCATGCCAATTAAAAACAAGAAAACCAAAAGGGGATATAGTTTAGCTAAATATTTAAGGTACGGTCATGGGCTTTTTGTTCCCCATTTCACAACTTCTTCTCTGGTTCTTCGCTGTTCTTTTGTTTTAATATTCTATAGAGATTGTGATCATCCAACATGAGTTGAAAGTCAAGTTTCCTTTCTTTTAAGAAAAATCAAAGCAACAGATGCTACAGACTTTAAAATATAATATAAAAAAATAGATGGTAGAGAAAACCAAAGTTTAAGTTACCTGCAACATTTCAACCAGCAGAATAATACGTTCTGCATGCTTTCTGCATGTTAGGAAGCCTTGAATGCATAAGACCTGATGTCAAAAAGATAGAGAGAGATAAGAAGAAAAATATGAAATCACTGCTATTGACAATAAGTCGGGATCGGAGGGAGGGAAGAGATTCCAAACAAGATCAATACCTTGAAATAATCAAAGAATTCACTTGGAACTCCCTCAGCATCAGAATCCATGACCTAGAATAACTCAACCATCAAATCAAAATTTAGGATCAAAAGACTCACAAATGCTCCATGCACAAGTACCAGAAAGAATGGTGTAAAACAGGAAAGAAAATAGATTCAATTACCTCAAGAAGTTCACGAGTTAATTTAAAGGGGGCACTCTCAAAATTCACACCACCTGGGGAGTTTGAGAGCATAAAGCCAAAATCAATATGTATGATATGGCCTTCCTCATCCAATAAGAGGTTTCCATTATGTCTATCCTTCACCTAGATAAGTAGAGAGGAAAATAGATGGAACCAATAACTAATCAGATAACATATCTTTTTAACCAATAGTCTAATATATAGTACAAAATGACTCCTGATACAAACTATGTTCAAATACTTAATTGTTTATAAATTTAAAAATAAAATAAAATGTTACATATCTGACATTTTGTATCTCAACTCGATCCCAACTCAGGGTAACTGATAATGAGTTCTTTTTAAACAGATACTTTATAGGGTCGGGATCCCATTCGTATACCAGAAAACGGATTTTGTGCTATTCCTCCAAAAACATTACAGTTCAATTAGAAAATAAAACTACAACTGAGAATCATACTGATAATTACTAAAAATTTATAATAGAAGCCGCACTGCATCAAACATGCATTACAAGAGAGGGAGAGAGAGAGAGAGAAAGAGAGACCTGCAAAAGATAACAAACCAGGGAGTACCCAGCCATGCTTTCAACAAAATTTCTCTGCAATGACATGACACAACCATATTAGAAGTTCCAAGTTCGGAAGGTTCAATGAAAAATCTATACCAAGATTGTAAAACATGATGCAAGAGTATGTGACAATATCCTACATGGAGGAGGAAACAAAAAGGAACAGTGTAGAAAACTATATTTCAAGTTGCATTAACAGACCTCACATCAAAATGAATTTTAAAAATAAAAGAAATCAATATATATATATATATATACACACACACACACACATATATATCAGGTGTCCTAATTATCTTCCATCAATATGAGCAATAAAATGCAGATAGTGAAGGTTCAATTAGAATAAAGTTATAACATACTAATCAGACTGATTACCTTGATCAAAATAAAATAAAGACATCATTTCCTTAGAATTGCTATATATACACACATATCATGTGCATATACATAAATACCCAAGCATACACGCATACATATATAAATGTATGTATCGGGAAGAGAACAATAATTTATAAATCTAAATGATTTTGCAAGGAAACTTCAGACATTTCAGATGCTACCTTTCAAGGATGCATGATAAGCTACTTAAATATCTGATGTGATTCCCATTTATTACGTTGGATAGTACTACACGCATAAAACCTAAAATTATTGAAGATACAGTGCTTTCTTTCTTTTGTATAGAACTTCTATTTAACAATGACAATTTTGTCGGGGTCAAATGATAGTTTTGTTGGGGTCAAATGACAATATCCAACCATTTGTTCATCAAAACTAGCTTCATTATGGGCCTTTCAAGAATGAAGTAGAGGCTCTACCATAGGAATGTGAACAGAACCAGCTGGAACCCAGAAAATCTCCAGGGTTCTAGGTGACAATTTCAATTAAGGATAATGATGAATCAACTTCTCATCCAAGGGGTCTGACTGCCAGAAGAACCAGCAAGTTTTTATTTAGTAATCCAACAATGGAAGAAGGCTGCTGCATGAAAAAGGGGGTTAGAGCCTAGTTCAAAAATGAAAATATGATTATACTATACAATGAGACAGGCATTTTCGAAAACGTCATCCGGTTCACATTCTTTAACCATTTTCATATTCTTCAGTGCAAATTTAACTCCAGCTAAAATGTTCCTTGTACATATTGCATTATGTTCAATTGAGTGTGCCTAAGCTAATTGAGACACATTGCACTGTCTTTTCATTACAAAGCTTCTCCATGTAACTTTCTGCATATCTCTAATATAAAAACCTAAATTGGTTCAACGAAAGACTTTATCCACTAATTTGAGCAATTTCATAGATGTTCTTCTCCCCTTCTATAATCCCAATTCTACAAGTAGATCATGTCTCACTATGCTTCCTGTTTTCTTTCAATGTACATCATAAAATTTCTTCATCCTAAACTTGGTTCAACTTAATATAAATCTCTCTAGGTTCTAATTCCCTTTTAAACTTATTCACTCCACCAATAGGTTTCCTTCCATTAGCACCCTTCGCCTCTGAATTCACCTTCTTACCCCTTTTTTCAGTTCACTTTATGAGTGAAATATGTCATTACATCCCGCATAACATTTGTATCATAATTTCCACATACCCTCCTCCAGTAACCTTAAAATCTAATGATTTGCTCCAGAATGTCACCAACGAGTTCATGAGAGCTGATTTATTCTAGCTTATCTGTAGTATAAGCTGATATCTCCACTTACTAACATAAGTTAGGCAGCTATTCATTCTCCAGCTAAAACACAAAACAAATCTGTAAAAGAAAAAATAATATTTCTGAGAGAACCACTAAATGCAGAATAATGAATAGAGATGCAACTACTCTCTTGATTTCCATGTGGCTTTAGTTCTAATATCAGCCACCACAACTTGAATTACACAGGTTACCACAAATCCTTAATTTGATAGCCTTCTTATTCTTCTTCTTTCACCCCTTTCAGGTGAATATGAATCTTAAATATTATAACACCCTCAATTTATCAATTTATCGGTAACTGATTCAATAAATCAATCAGTGATCTGTAGGATACCCTACCTTCTGTCATTGACTTCAGCTCCAAAATATAATATAATGGTTAGATTATCAGCATCTCATCTAATAAATCAGCTCCATGTGCAGTAATGGAAGTTCATTCTTCAATGTGGCTTCATTCAGAAAATTACCACTCCCCACTCCATTTAATCAAATATTTACCTGTTATATTTTTTATTACAAATGAACTATAATTAACTGTTATTTATAGACTTAATCTATTTGTTAGTGACAAATGGGCTAGTTTTTACTTTTGAGAAAAAGATAAAACCCTCAATTTGAGAAATCCTAAGGCGATAAATTAGACTATTCTATTCCATGTTGCATGAAAACGGCAAAAACAATGTCCCGTCTCCGTTTCACCATAGAATCATCTTTGGAATCAGGAGAGTTAGAATAGTGAACAAAATTGAAGTCCTTTCACTTATTTCAGCACAACCTACCTTTTCACGAATACCCTGAATCCAAATATGAAGTCATAACCAGATTATCAACATCTGATCCAATACATTAAGTCCTCACAGCTGCCTTTGAATTTGAATCAGGGTCTTCTCAAGTTTAATAAATAAATAATCCTATTAATAAAAATAATACTTCCTCTATTTCTTTTTACTTGCAACATTTCTCCACGGCACGTTATCCAACACTTAACTTTAACGGTAAATATCTTTAGTTATATACACTAAAATTTATGATAATTAAATATTTAGAAAATAGACATAAAGACAAATAAAATAAGATCCCATTTGACTATATTGATTGATGAACGGTGCTTACTATGCTAATGTTGCAACTAAAAAGAAACGGAGGAAGTAATATATATTAAAATTTAAATAAATAAATTTTAATTAAAATTTAAATAAATAAATTTTAATTAAAATAAACAATAAAAATAATTTTAAAAAACCCTAACATTGCCAGAGGAAATATTATCAAAACGAATCTTGTCTACCACTGATATTGATTTATTTTTTCCAAAGATTCCATGAATGGCAATTTTAGAAAAGGTTATCAACAAACTTGATGAATTATATAGCTGATTAAAGAAAACCTTGCAATCCATTACCTGGGCAAGCTTGAAGCTTGGAGAATTTTCTTCATACTTGGCCACAAAGAAATCACGCAAACTCGGAATGTCGGGGTATCTACTTTTAATTGAATGTAGTGAAGCCTTGAAAAGAATTAAAAACCTTGTTAGCATTGCTTAGATAACAATCAATTCACACCAGCTAGCAAGAGAATTTTATGCATTTGTAAGTTTAAGAACAATTACCGTATCTGGAATTGTTTCAATAAGAGCTGTGTATGACGATGTGACTAAAACTTCATATGGACGCAACCAGAGAGGAAGACCAGCTTCTTGAAAAATATCTGGCATATAATTCAATATACGCTTTAAAGAATTCAGAACAATGCATGACCAAATTCACACTGTCGAAGAATTGCAAATCAACTGACTACAACTACATCAAATGATCAACATGACAAGTTTTCTTTCTGCGTGCATCTCAAAAATCAGTAGAATCTCAATCTATTGAAGATACAGTTTCAAATTGTACCAACTCTTCCAGAACATGCTCTATATTTGCACCAAACACGAAATACATAGCAGGATCATATAAATCAATCCACAAACAACAAATTTGATTACACCATTATAATTGTGAATTTTTTAATAAGAAACCAGATGTCTGATTGCCCTCAAATGACATCAAAATTGAGGTTCAATGAGAATGTAAGGTGATTGTTTGTCTATTTCCCACCAGTTCATACAAAAAGTTAACAAGATAAATCTAGATAAAAAATAGAGAGAATTCTTTTAATGCTTACAAGATTAGTTAAATTGAAAGCACGAGCTACATAATATAGACATAAATGTACAAACTAACTCACACAGTCACACATATCATGAGCAGCTCAGTAGCTCCCCTAAATAAACCATGCAAACAGTAAACTCAATAGATCCTTAAGTTTTTAAAATAATGTACAAACCACATGGTCCTCTAGTTGCAGAAGAGGGAAAAGAGGGAGAGGGAACACAAGGAGCCAGGGGCACAGGTCACAGAAATGATACAGAGATTTTGAATTAAAACAAAAAGTATTACCATAAAAGTGGGAAATAAGTTGAACGGCAAGGTGCTCCTGCCTACAGTCATCTCCGCTCTTCACTATAACCTACATAAATATACAAATTACAATTACAGCCCGATAGGTAGCGGAGAGTGGGCACAAATAACACATCACGAATTATAGCAACGACACAAATTAAAAGGGTAGCTTTTGATTGAGAACCTAAATAATTAGGAATCAATCATCCGTATGCTAGCTATAAATTAGTACACCATGAAGCAAGTCCTCAATTATGCTAAAAAAAAAATTAAAATAATTATTATTATTAGTATACATATGGGCTTGTTGAATGACAAATTTAGGTTAGCAGCTTTTCTGGTACATTTACATTTAAATGCACACCTTCTCTCTTCACATTTAATAATGAAACAACTCAATTATTAACTTTTTTTAAAAAATTCATAAGAGTAATATGCTATAAAATTCATATACACTTACACATGCCAATTGATCCTTCCTATCTTTATATAAATTAACAGAACCATATGCAGGCCAACTACAGCTTAACTCAAGTATTTGCATATTAGGTTGGAAGTTTAGAACGTTACTAGTTATATGAGTATTTTTATTTATTTATAATTATAGCAGTCTATTGCCCCCCATTTTCTCCTTTTTCATGATAATACCCGTAGAAGTAAAAGAAAAGACGTGACCAGACAGTTAACTACAACCTACCACAGAAACAGGTTGAAATTAGGGGAAAGTTAGAGTGAGGATGTTGGATACAATAAACTACCTTTGACACTGTTGTCCTTTATCATTCCATAATCCTCACTTATTCTGATTAATGGGTCATAGATCCATTTTAGTAGTTAAATTTCAGAAGATTTATGTTTGCAAGTGGAATGAACTACTTACAGCTTTTCTTAAGAAAGCATAGAACATGCTGAAAATATTTCAATTTTACTATACAATTGTTTTTTCAGCATTATTCCTGAAGGTAGACCTCTATGTTTCCAAATTTTATTCAATATTGAATAAAATTTAACTCTATCTTAGGGCTTACTGTCAATATTACAAGAGAAAGGCTGAACTTACAGATCGCAAGTCCCAACCAGGTGTTTTTCCATATACAGAAGCTTTCTGTATCCTCTGTTTCTTTGCATCCCAAAGCTCACCAGACAAGGCATCACTGGCCTTAGGGGTACCACCATTAGCCTGTTTGATTAAACATTCAGCTATGCATTACTATACTGGAACCAAAAAGAAAAACATCTCAAACTAAATGGGAATTCACCCTTGGTTGTGTGTCTGATGAATCCTGACCAGCCCCCTTAAGAGGAAGTCCAGGAGGTGCTTCTCCTTTTGCAGCAGCAGCCTGCAGGATCATAGCTCAAATTTTACTGATGCCACAAACAAATATAAACAAAAGAATAAACATATCTCAGTAATTTTACCTAATCCGAAGCTCAAAATATAGCCAACAATCAAATTAATGACCACAAATTAATAACGTGGGAAACTAACTTAACCGCAATCACAGCATCAGGAAGATCTACAATCTGACTTAAGAATAACAATGAATCTTCAAGTAATACGAGCCATGATACTAAAAGAGTTTATGCATGAGGCATGTGCAATAAGCTAAAATTGGGTGTTCCTCAAACTGTAGATTAATCAGTCAGCATCAGAAAATTATAGCCCTAGAAATTTTGACCTTCAGTAAATCAATATTTACGAAAGGATAATCTGATTATCATTTAACTTGTTGGAAGGACGTTGATACTACTTCTCCCCCCTAAGCCAAACTTCTTAGAAAAGAAAAGGAATCAATTAAAAAATAAACTAAATTAAAATTGAGGTTCTAAATAATATAGAATTTATATAAGATGTTTCCTCAATATTTCATTAGCAGCGACAGTAAAGAGAAGTAAACAGAAAATTGAAACAGGAAACATCTTTAGTACTCGTAAATAATCCATAACTATTCAAAACCAGACACTCTTGAACTGTCTATTACGCAGTAAGCAGGTTTAGCAAAATCTGTAAATTAACAAGAAAAACATCTACTTATTACACCAGCAAAATAACAAATTAAGTGATAAACTTTAGTTTAATTTGCAAAAGCAACATCAACCAAGGCCACCCAGAGCATTTTATTACAGGGATAACTTGTCCGTCTAATAGAAGTCCAGACATAACTAGAACCTACCTACCTCTCTCGAAACACTCTAGAACACACATGTACATCCGTACATGTACATGAATATATATATATATATATATATATATATACATGTACATATATATATACATGTACATATATATATACATGTACATATATATATACATGTACATATATATATACATGTACATATATATATACATGTACATATATATATACATGTACATATATATATATATATGTATGTATGTATATATATATATATATATATATGTATATATATATATATCTGTGTATATATGTATAATATATGTGTGTATATATGAATAAAAAGTTATAGTAGCACTAGTAATTCACGCCTACCTTCACTTCTTCTATGGCGACAGTACTAGGAACACGACGGTGTTCCTTCCTACGTGGTGGTCTCGGATCCTCAATGTCTTCCATTCTAACTCCTGGATCTGCTGTTAACACAACCCTTACCCATTCCAAATCACTACTCTGTCCTCCACTTGTTGCATGATTAAGAACATGTTCATCTTGATAACCATTTGAGGTGTGATGTATTGCTGCAGATTGCGTGCTGCAGCAATGAATGTTAGACTGTTTATCACAGATTTCTGGATCCATTGATTGGCTACACAGTTGCTTCTCCACCGAAAAGCTCACATTGACAAATTTCAGTTTCGTATCTGGTTTATGAGTCATTGCCTGATCAATCGCTTGAGCAGTTGAGATTGACATTCTATCAGTACTATTCCGATACACTTCCTGAGCAGTCCATAGTGGATAAGCCCATGGGGGTGGCTTATGCAAAAATGCATCACCATTTGCTAAAGGAATTCCCCCTCTAGAAAGCTTTTGAGCACCATTTGTGTCCTTTATATTACTACAACAATTGGACAATAATTCATTAAGATGACATATTTCAAAATTCGACCAAACAATTGCATGCAGCAATCATTTTGTATCATGGACTATGCTACTCGACCTATACCTTGGCTGTTCGCTTTTCAATACTTCAACACAGATCAAGTAAGGTGCCTTTTCTCTAGAGTTCAAAAGAACAGCTTCATCTTCTGGAATATGAACCACGCGGTACGTCCCCTTTCCCATTGGTAAGCAAATTCCTAAAAATATTATCAGCAATATCAGTACAAGTCATGAGTTATATGTGTCAAGACACAATCACATATCGCATGTGATTAATCAAAACAATAGAACAAAATGAAAAAATTAGAAAAACTCAAAATAGCTTCTTTTTTTTTTTAATGCTTTCTTCCTTCTCTTTGGTCCACCTATAATAATCATGCTTTAATGGAACATAAATCACGCACAATCTCCAGACCTTGACAGATGACATGATGTCTCACGTTTAACATATACAAGCACCATCCATCAACAAATGAAGGCATGAATCAGCAAAAGAGATGCCTTCGCATTCTTAAGTGCAAAATTATAAGCAATATAGTAATCTCCTGATTCCTTTAATGAAACAGTTTAAATGGAGTACAAGGTAAACCAATACTGCACCAAAGCAATGTACAAAAAAAAATAAAATAAAATAATAATAATAATAATAATAATAATAATAATAATAATAATATCAACGTATGTATAGAAATTTAAAGGGGAAAACATCAAACATAAAAAAACAAAAATAAATGAGCATTGTCGATGGAGTCATTAGTAAATGGAATATTGGTGAGCAGATACTGATAGAAAAGCCAATCAATAAGCTTTTAAGCATCAAAACTCTATCAAAAAATCTAGTGCAACAAATTATCCATAAAATGGCAAAGCCAGTACCAAAATATCCGAACTTTCTATCCTCCTACAAGCTTTTGATATCTCTCCATAAGTAAAGAACAATGATTAACAGTCCACTTAGAAAAAGAAAAGCAGACTGGGTAACATTGTGTGTCAAGCTACAAGTTCTTTTATTTTTAGCATCTTCATTACACAATGAAAACAAAGGACACACAGCAACATAATAATACTTAAAGACTCTTCTCAGGAATGATGATCAATTCAAAACATCAGTACAGTTTTCAGACAGAAAACCCATCACCTAATAAAAGAAACTTGCACCATTATGATAAGCCACCTATCTTAAAAGTATATTCTAGAAGGAAAAGGAGGATATTGAAGTCAGAAAATTGCAAGGTTGTGTTACATTGAGTGGGATCAAATGGGGCTGAGTGAGTAGGCGGACTAGGAAGGAATATTTCTGTTACACTTTTTGTTAATTATCTTGCTATCCACTCTGGTAACTAGATAGGCAAGAGAGTGAAGATTGGAAGGATATTGAGTAAATCAATGAGTCAAAGGCTGAAGCTTTGAGGGAGTCTCGAAATCCTTGCCCTTTGTAATTCAAAGGAGCTTGACTTGCAAGAAATTTCAGATCAGTAATCATTTTGCCACTGTTTTATCCTACCTTAATCTCCATCTCTAACTATTGGCTGCAGTATAGAAAGTACCCATGCCATAATGAAATGACTCACCATTTCATTCCAACAAATGAGAGAAATTTTAGTTACAATCATCAAACAAAAAAGTAAATAATAATATGAGAAATAAATAAACAAATTTCTATAATTGCTATCAAAGTCGAATATTCAATATTTTTAACACACAAGTTTTATGCTTTAAGAACTAAGATTCCAGTCTACCACATTAGGCCCTGAAAACCAAGAAGGTTTTGACAAAATCACCCTTTCACAATAGTTACCAAACAAAATTATAACTCAATAAATACCATGCTCTACTCAAATCTACTAGAGTAAATATAGTACCTCCACTGCTTTGAACCTCAGCTATGCGCATATTGATCTCTGCAAGAGACTAAAACAAAATAGTAAAACAAAGAAAACACATCAGAAATATTTGATTGAAATATATAACCGTACATTATTGAAGCGATAATAAATTTATGTTCAGTAAGATCAGCAAATGTAAACAACCTCCCGAAGAGCAATTTTCCGATCTTCAACAGGAAAAATATCCACCAAGCCATATGATGTCTCACATAAAATGTGTACAAAATCCAATGATTCATGATAAGCTGCTTTACGATATTGTGATGCTATGTTAATAGGAAGAGGAGGCTTAGCATTTGACTTATCGTCTTGTTGCTTGGGTGAACCTGGCCGTTTCTGCTTAATAATAATGATGATGATAATATCAGCAACTCACTCAAAT
This sequence comes from Cardiospermum halicacabum, assembly GCA_031304145.1. Classification (NCBI taxonomy): domain Eukaryota; kingdom Viridiplantae; phylum Streptophyta; class Magnoliopsida; order Sapindales; family Sapindaceae; genus Cardiospermum; species Cardiospermum halicacabum. Next base: position 15,463,423 of record CM062394.1, on the reverse strand, counting down.
GTATATGTCATAGAAATCACTCAAATGTATACGTGATAGAATAACAACCAAGTCAAGCAACAATAATAACAGATAAAAGTCTTAGTCCCAGATAACTGAGGTTGGCTGGCTATAAATTAAGGCAAGTCATACATAAATCAATAAGATATAATCACACATCATATCTCAAATGACAGACTATGTAACTCCTGCATACAAGACAAATAAAAAAAAACACAAGTGAAATTCTACAAGCCATCAAGACAGCAATCTCTAGATTAGCCTATATTGATCTTTAAATTTAGATTTAGGTTACAAGTGAATGGAAAAATAAAATAGTAACCGGAAGAAGTGAGACAGAGAAAGAAAGATGCAGGAATAATATAAGAAAAATAAAAATTAAATCAGCCAAGATTAGCTAAGAAAGAGAATCTTCAACATAAATCCCTGAAGCAAATACAAAAGCAGGAGCTTGCTCAACTAAAAATTCATCTACAAAGTTGTATCTTTATTTTCAAAGATACAAGTGAACTTCAGCATAAAATTGGAAGCATCTCATGTCATAAAACAAGGTGCCCCCACTTTTACCAAAAAACCACAGAAACATAAACATGTCCATATATGACTTGCAAGTTCTTGTTAGGTCTAGGTATTGGATTTTTTTTATAGTTTTACTGGAAAGTTTGAGATTTGAAAAATCTCCAAAGTGATTTCCAAAGCCCTAATCGATATTTCTTACATACATGAACTGAAATACATGCACACCCAGAAATCACATATAGAGAACCATAAGATTTTTGAGTTTGAATGGAAACATAAAATAATTTCAATCTAGAAATTTGCATCATTAAATAAGCTAAAGACATTTCTCAGGAAAAAACAAAAACAAAAAAAAAAAAAAAAAAAAAAAAAAAAAAAAACATTTGTGCACACATATATGCATTAATCCACAAGAGTGTCTGTTGCAAATAAGTAAGCATGCACACACAAACTGTCTTTGAATGTTGACAAACATCCACATGAAAATTGTGTAAGCTATATTTTCTTTTTTTTTTCTTTGAATTTCTTTTTTCCGAAAGGTTCTTTTATATGCTGTCCCTGTTCCTCCGGAATAATTTTTTATTCTTTTATTACGCTCAGTTCTTCAGCCACACTCTCAGTAGGATTGTTTTCTTTGATCTGAACAAAATAAAGGCCTGATATATGCGCATGCCAATCTAGCTGGGATGTCTATTTGATCTTTCCTTTTATGTATATATATATATATATATATATATATACACAGAGAGAGAGAGAGAGCTAAGAGAAAAACAAAGAGTTCAAATCAAATATACTTAAACAGAGTTCATTTATTTCAACAGCTTTCCTTATCCAAACACTTCCATTCTGCTACCATTACACTTACATCATTGGAAGCTACAGACAGTGCATAAGATTCTTCTAAGTATGTGCACAAAATAAGTGTTTTATTCACATTGTATGAGATCAAAGGTACTAAAGTGGAATTCTTTTTGTCAATGTTCTAACATACTTTCACAATCCTCAAAATATTTATTAGGTACCTTTGCCATGTAATAGAAAATGCAACATAGCACTCCAAAGAGGCTTCATTCCATGCAAATCAAAGAAGTTTCTCAAGTGTAATAAAATGAATCATCATTTCTATGTTTTTGCTACACCGTACTCAAGAAGAAAACTATTGTGAAACATTTCCCGCAAATACAAGTGACACTGCACTCTTTTCTAGAAAGAATTGAAGCAGATTCTATCAATATTGGAAAACTTAATATATACCCAATCAGGAAAAATATAAAATAAATAAAATCCTTTAAGGTAGATCAAGACAATAACAATTATTCTAGTTGAGAACAAACAAACCTCATTGTGTTTCTTTGAACCGAAAAGCTCTGAGTCCTCAACTGAGCGATCACGATCTCTAAACAGTTTGCGGAAAAAGTTTTCTGTCCCTGGGCTACTTTCAGATGACGCAGCACAGTTGCCATTTTCAATTACACCACTGTTTCTCGAATCTTCAGGATGCACACGGAACAGTCGACGAAATATCGGAAAATCTGAAGGTTCTTCATCTTCATCATCAATTTTTTCACTTCCATCTTTCTTTTCCTCGAATTTATCCTTAAAGAATTTCTTGAAAAAACCTTCTTTTTCATCATCTTCAGCAGATTTTGAGCCCTTTTCTTCGGCGTCTAATATCTCATCATCCTCATTCTTCTTATCCTCAAACTTATCTTTGAAAAACTTCTTAAAAAATCCATCTTTCTCATCCTCTGTCATCAGCTTGTCATCAGAATCAGTCTTGCTAAATAGCCTCTTAAAAAATCCTTCAGAGCTTGCTGTCAACTCTTCATCCTCATTCTTACTCAAAAGTCGCTTAAAGAAGCCATCTGAACTTGACATCAGTTCTTCCTCTTCACCTCCTCGGCTGTCCCGCAATAGCCTCTTGAAAAAACCATCTTTTTCATTGTCTTCCTCTTCCTTGTCAATCGATTTCCTGAACAACAAGGCATCTCTGACTTTTGGGCCTGGAATCAATTTCTTAAAAAGCTTATTCTCTTCAGGAGAGGACGGACTACCATCATCGTGGAAGTTGTTTCCAAACGACAATGACCTTTGTGTTGGCGGAGAAGATGTCAAGGACAACAACCGCTGTTTTGATGACAAGATCTTATTCAAAACTTGGTTTTTACTCCCAGGAGTAGACTGTGAGCGCAGGAGAGGCGGCCACTCACCAATCAGAGTAGCAGCTATTTGACACTTCTCCTGAATCCTGCTGATACCCTCATTGTCATCTGTATCCTCTACCTCAGCCATCAAAAACCAATGAACTTTCAAGGCGATCTTAAGGGATTTAGAGCAGATATCAATCACAAATTTATCCAGAGAAGGGCTAGGCTTATGAATTAACATATAACAAATCTGGAACAAATAACCTTCAATACCCACTAACGGAAGTGTATACATTCTATTACATAAATAATCCCGCACACCAGGATGTTCATGCTTGTATAGGTAGCTAACAGCAATCCACTCACAGAAGAAGGACGAGTCGAAGAACCGTATGAGCCAACCATTCTCACTCGAATCACTCGTGATATGACTACGCGAACTGATTTCACGAGGTGACTCAAACGATTCTCCACGAACCAGTCCTAAAAGTCGCACCATCCTTAAAATACCATCAACAACCAATCTACCATCATAAAACCTTACCAAATCGGAACAGACTAAACCCTAATCCACTAGCAACGCTTAAAACCTTCCTTGAAAACCCTAATTTTTTATCCTCACATCGAAAATTCACCGTCAAACCCACACTCGTTTATAACAAACCCTAATTCTACAACCAACACGCGGCAGGAACGAATGCTAGTTTCCCTCAGTTTCTCGAGACAAATAAATTTCATCTCGGCGAGAAGAAACTAGCACGAAAGAAATTGATTGAATTTGTAAGGAGAAACGGAAATTGATCAGTGATGCTTACACAGAAACGCGAAATCCAAAAGAAGAACAAATAAATTGAGATGTTGAATGACGATCCAGAAAGGTTGGGCTGCCACGGACTCGTATAAGGAGCTATCAGGTGGCTTAAGGAGTCGTCAATGCTCTGCTGCGACTGTTCCCTGGACAAAGAAACAGACGAGACGAGACGAGGTGATAGAGATTTTATTTTTTTTTCTTATATTTTTCAAATTGATCGATTTTATTTTTACTTGTTTATTGTTTTGAAATGAAATAAAATAAACTTACCTCCCTCTTATTTGAAAGTTGATGATGGATGGTTAATTAATAAAAATGATTAAATTAAAATTAAACATTATTTTTATTTTATTTCAAACATCCCATTAAAAAGACTTAATTTTGAAGATAATTATAAATAAACTAGTGAAATTAGTCGTGCTTTACGCGAGATAGGAAAGCGTATATTATATATAAATAATTTACATTTTATTTAATATTTTATTATTATATAATAAAATATATTAATAATTAAATAAATTTTTATTAAAAATTATAAATATATTATTGTTTGATAATTTTAAAATTGTTTATTTATATATATTTTGAATTAATATGAAATTATATTAATAAGTATTTATTGAATTGGTTCGAACATTACTTTTTTGATATAGCGGCCATAATAAAATAAATATTAATTTATTTATTTTAAAAATATGAATATTTAGATATTTCTTTTTAAAATATTAACTTGTACATTTTTAATAAAAAAAATTTAAAAATAGAAACTAATAAATATATTTTAATGATTAATTTAAATAAATATTAATATTATATATATGTAACAATATATTATTCGTGAATTTTATTATTTTCACTAAAAAATATATATAAATACTATTTGGATTTTAAAAATAATCATTACATCCCTACGACTTTAAATGGGTAAGTATAAAAATTTTAAAAGTTTCTAAAATAATTTCAATCAATTAATTTAGTAATATTCAATTGGAATAAAAATAACAAAATTAAATCATAATTACAATCAATTATAATAAATCATAATTATAATGGATACTAAGTAACATATATTTTACGATAAATTTGAAAATAGAACAATTAATTATTTTGTTTGTCTTAGATGTTGAATTTTTTTTTTTTTTAAAATGACATGTAGAATACGTATAATATTGTATTTTTTAAAAAAGTAATTCACATAAATATAAAAAAATCATATCATATTAATATATATATATATACTCTATAATTCATTGCATCACTATTATTTGATTATCTTAAAATCACACACTCAATTTTTAAATTATTTAAATTACTTAACTATTTTTCATAATTATTCATATAAAATTATATTTTTTATTTTTATTTTATTTTTAACAATTATTTTAAGATACATAATACAGTATTATAATATAGTATAATTTACTTTTTCACTTCTTATTACACTTATTAATTAAGAAATTCAGTTTTCCAAAATGTAACGTATATATAAACAATAAAATCTAAATATACATTATAATTAATAAATACATGTTAAATTAAAATAAATATATTTATAAAATGATACCTTATATTAAAATACTATTATATTTATTAAATATAATACATAATACTATAATTTAAAAAAAATAATGTAAAACTACTTTTACAATTTAATAAAATATGAATACATACGATCATTATATATATAATATAAAAAGAAAAATGAAATATAATAATTTTGTACATACGGAGAGAAACAATCTTAACAATACTGTACATAATATAAGTTAACACCTATTACAAGTGAAGTTACACTTTCTTTTTTCTCGATATTTGTGTAGCAACTGTTACTCTTCGAAATTCTATTATCTCCGACTCGCAATCCATTAGACCAACCATCCGTCGAAATGCCACCAAAATTCAATCCAATTTAGATTGTTCACGTCTTCTTTTGTATCATCGGTGGTGAGATTGGAGCCATAAATTCTCTCCGTGTAAAGATAGATCCACTCAATTTTTCTCCCAAAAAGATAAAAAGAAAAAAGAAAATTGTATTTAAAACTAAATTTGTGGACTTGAGATGAGAATGTGAGAAAAATTTGGGTGAGAATGATCTCAATTTATAATTTCCGCTATGTGGTTAATCGAGGGGAGGAAGAGGAAGAGTATGAGGGGGAGGGAGAGGGATAGACATGTGAATGAATGATAGACGTTTAATAGAAATCAATCTATATATCTAATATAAAGCGGAACTCTCGAGCGGGCCCACGAAGTTAACGTGGCACGCTTGAGAGTTGAAAAATACTCAAAATAGCTACTTTTGAGTTTTTGGGTATGTTCACCAATAAAATTGACACACATCGTATACATTGATTTCATCTTATTAGTTACTCTACTATTAATTATCTTAGTTAATTTTGGGTATGTTCTCTCTTCGTTGTATCAAACGACGTGAAGATGAATGGTAAAATTAAATGATTCTCATATCACCTACTTAATTTTGGGTATGTTCACGTCGTTTGATTTTTTACCATCCATCTTCACGTCGTTTGATATGACTCTTTACGAATATGCAGTTTTTAATATCATTTTAAATATTTTATATCTTCACTTTAATAGGTGATATGAGAATCATTTAATTTTCTTATTAATTAATTTTTTTCTCCATTAATCTCTTAATTATTTCATTATTATTTCATTCCTCTCTTCATTCTCTTTCACGTGATCGGTTACTTTTCAATTCTCTATAAAACCATTTTTCATTCATCATGTTTGTTCAAGTTTTATTTTTCCAGTTTCATTTTGTAGGCTTTAAAATTTTAGTCAAATGAAAAGGTAATATATATATCTCTTAATATTTTTCTTCATCTTTTTAATGATTTTTTACTATTTGTGTTTATTTGATGATGAGATACTTTTATTTTTAAATTTCGATATAGTAGGTTTATATTTATATCAAAATAAATATTTGATTTTTTTTCTCTAAATTGTCTTTTATTACATTTAAAATTTTATTTTAATTTATTTCCATGATTATACTTTTTAGGTACTCTACATGGCCAATATGTACTTTCAAATTGGTAAAATTCAACTACAACGAAGACATATATTTTATTTTGACTACCACGAGTTTTTGATTCCATGGATGAGATGATATGATAGTAAAATGGTAGCTAAAATATATTAATAAAATAATATGTTATTAGTTTATTTTGTATCATTGTAAATTAATTATATTTATTTATTTAATTTTAAATTTATTTGTTGAATTCAAATTCAAATTAAAATAATATTAAAAATAAGTTTATTATAAATTATAATTTTATATTAAATTATGTGTCTCTTTATTATTCTCATATATGATTATTTCGTTGTTGATTTATATTTACAAAAACAATTGGATTGTTTAATTTATATTATTATTTAATCTTATTTAAGATTTTATGGTTGATTGATTTATCTTCTATAATTATTGTTTATTAAAAAAAAGATTGATTTATAGAAAATAATCCATAAGAGTTTTAGATAAAATCATTGTTCTTTACATTTTATACATAATTTTTATTTCAATTTGTATCGATATGAAAAATAAACATTTAGGAAATTTGTGAGAACGATGTTAAGTATTCTATTCATGTTTTTTCATTTGTTATAATTATAATTCCAAATGCATTTATATATACAAAACAAAATCTCAAAATTTATCGAATTCAAAACGTGTCATATATATGACAACAATTGTCCACGATATGTCACTGTCTAATGAAAACTTGAATTATGAGAATGGTATGTCATTTAATTAATGTGTCATTTATATTTGGCATATTAGAATATACTAAAAGATTTAAAAGAGGTGTGACTCAATTTCACATTTAATGGAATGAAAAAATAAAATAAATTAAACTGGTACATATTTTGTTAAGTCAATTTCTCTTTTTTTTTTTTCTTCTTTTTTTTCTTGATGTATGTACCAAGCTATTATATTACTTTTATTTTCTATTATATATATATATTTAAATAATAATATGGTTGTATTCATTTTGTCCCTATTGTGTTAAATTTCAAAATATTTTAATATTAATATTTAAAAATTATATATATATATATAGTACTATCTAATTTATTTTATAAACATAATATTATTTTAATATATAAATATCATTCGAAAATTATATTTAATTTCATTTAATATGTTTTTATTAATTGTAATACAAATTTAGTTTTATTATTTATATAAATGTTACATTTTGGGAAATTGAAGTTTTAAATAAGTAAGTTTAATTTAAAATGACAAAAATAAATTATATTATTTGATATATTATTGAATGTCAAATATATATTAATATAATTGTTTAAAAAATTAAATAAAAAATAATATAATTTTATATGAAATAAGTAATTTGAATAACTATAAAATTGAGATTATAATATTAAGATATAAAAAATAATAGGTGATGAAATAAACTATTGGATATATTTTTTTTTCTATTTGCAAATTATTGCATTGAATATTTGATATTAAAAGTATTTATATGAATTATTTTTAAAAACTTTTATATCATATGTGTTTTATATGTTATCTAAAAAGAACGCTCTATTTTCAACCTAAAAAAGTAAAATAATTAATTGTTTTATCTTCCAAAAACTTTATTACAATTTTAATTAAGAATTTAATTATACCATAATTTAATAATTATAATTATAAATTAAATTAGATTATAAAATATGTTTTTTAATATTCAACATAATCATAATTTATTAAAATTTATTATAATTATAATTTATTTTTTTCATTTTCATTACAGTTTAATATTATTTAATTTATTGTTTAAATATATTTCCTAAAACTTTAAAATTAATTATATATATATATATTAAGTTAATGGAATGTAATGATTATTTCATCATTCAAATAGTATTTATATATATATTTAAAAATAATAATAAAATTCATGAATAACATATTATTTCACATATATATACACACATTAAATTAAATTAAATATGTTAAAATTCATTTAAATTAATTATTAAGAATATATTTATAAGTTTCTATTTAATTTTTAATTAAATTTTAATTTTAAAATGGTGCGAATTAATATTGAAACATTTGGATCTTTAATTATTTTCAAACTTTTAAAATTTTATAAATATTTTTATTTGTATTAATTTAATGGTATACTTATTAATATAATTAAGTATTTTTTGTGAAAGAATTTAATAAATATAACAATAATTTATTCACATATCAGTTTTTATCTTCTTACAAATATATTAAAGTGATAATTTAAAATGTACGTTATGAAATAGGTGTACATACGAAGAGATTGTGTTTATTTTTTCATTTTATTTTTCTATATTATGAAAAGCAATTCCCTCAAATCAAAGCTACCGATCTTAATTTCTTTCTTTCTTTCACTATTTTTATTATTGTGGTTCTTTACTATTTTTTTCTTATGGTCTGTTAATTGTTATTTTTTAATGGTTGGTTTATAATTTTTTAATATATATATATTTAATTTGATAGAAATATGGATTTGAGGATCTCTTTTTGCAATTTTTTTTAATTTAATTTATTAAATAAAAAATTATTTTAATATTATCTCAAAGTAATTATATTGCAAACTTATACTTCTATTATATTGTATGGATTTGAGTATTTATTACTTATATTCTATTGTATATCTTTTATAACTTTTATCTTATTAATTACATAGTTGAAATAAAATAAAATCATGAAAATGATAAATTAAAGTAGGAATATAAAATATTAGTGACATTAAGAAAGAAATGGATACCAAATAAGTTTATAACGGAGAGTCTCGAGAATCTCCTTAAATAAATTATAACTTTATTAATACGTAAATTTATTTATATTTATCAGTTATTTAAGTAATATTTTTAAATAATAAATTCACTCATTCAAAAATTTTTAAATTTTCATCCATTTAAAAAAGTATTTCCATGATGTACTAAGAAATGAATTTGAATTAGTGTATTTATTTCTTGATAATATAATTGAGGTCTAATTTATTTATAAAAAAAATAAATTTAAATTAACAAATAACTTTTAATAGTTAGGTAACTTAAATAAAAAGTAATATTTTTATTTAATTTATTTTTTAATTTTATTTTAAAGATTGTTTTTTTATATATATTTGGATAAATTTATATCCTGATCCAATTTTTTTTTATTTGTACCGAAGTTAAATAAATTAAAATTTTTATATATATATATACATATACATATATAAGTTGTATATAAATATTACACATAGTTGAATTAATTGTAAAATTTGATTTTATATATATTGACAAATAAAATAATTGTAAATTTGAAAAAAATATAATAATATTTTATAAATTAAAATTTAATTATAATTTTATTTACTTATAAAAATTTGTGTATATTCAATTTAATATAAATGGATATATTACAGTTTTAATTATTATTTTATAAAATTATATATTTTTAAATATTAAATATAATTTACTATTAATATAATTTTTTAAATATAAATAAAAAATTATATTCTCGCGCAAAGCGCGAGCAATTTTTTCTAGTTTTTATTATAAACCGCTCATTGATTTTTATTTGATGTTTTTAATAAAAATGTAAATATTTCATTTATATAAAATTACGCCATGAATTATTTTTGAATACATTAATTAGATAATGTATGAGTAGTTAGTCATTAAATGAGAAGAGATGAAAAAAAATGATAATAAATAAAATCTCGTCAAGATATTATATTGTCTCCAAAATCTCGTCAAAATATCAGCAAGATTCAAAAATAGCCAAAATCGCTATTTTTCTACCCAATGCAGAACTCTCAGCGCGCCATGTCAGCTGTGTGGGGCCCGCTGAGACTTCCGCTTTATAATATATATATAGATTTTCATTAAAAAGATTTGATTAAATCTGTATTGTAAGTTCGATTAAAAATAGATAGAGGAAGAATAACAAAATATATATATATATATATATATATAGGGCATTACTAAATACGACATTAAATTTATCCATACCGCAGTCAAAATACCAATTACACCATTTTCAAAAGAGATGAATTTATAAAGAAAATCTCAAGTCCAATTATGGAGAGGGAAGATAAAGAAAAAATATGTTGTGTTTTAATCTGAAATCTCCTTAAACAGCAAATATGTCCAAAGGTGCAACTAGATTTTCCGAAAGTTTCGTTCTTTAGTCACTCAGAAACAAGTCATGTTCAGGCTTCCAAAGTTTTGAGTGAGTGAAGATTGATGTCATGGAGACATTAATTGATAAGGTAGATGTAAACTGAATTCGTGCAAGAGTTTTAAAATTTATATGGTACATGAAACTGGAAAACCAATATTATTTCCGTATTGTTAACAATCCTGACATTCACCTCATTCATTATCGTCGTTTGAATTACTTCCATGGATCTTCTCCATAATATAGTTTAAGAAAAAATTCAAACGAGTTGAGAGAAAGAATTTTAGATGATGAGATAAAGAATTTTATTAAAACTACACTGTTAAATTCTGGATTTGAAGAAAAAATTAAACATTAAGATGATGAGATAAAGAATTTTATTAAAATTACATTGTTAAATTTTTTTAATGTTCTCCATTATTTTATTATTCATGAAAAAATTCAAACAAGAAAAATAATTTTATTAAAACTATAATACTAACTTTTTGATGCAATTATGTTAAGGGTATAATAGGAAAAATATGCGGTATTTAACATTTTTACCAGCCGTATTTAACATTTTTGAAAATATAAATTAATTCAATCTTCCCAACTATATATATCAAAAATAATAATTTTATTTTAATTAGTCAATAATTGTCTTTACTCTCTTATTTTTATAAAATACTATAAGTATATTTTAAAATTTTTGTATATTTATTTTTAAAATATTTAAAATATTATTTTATAATTAAAATTAAAGATTAATAATAAATTGATAATTTTTCAAAAATTAAAATTTATTTAAATTAATTTCAAAATAAATTTAGAAATATAAATATAAATATTTAAATTCATATTTATTTATATTATATTTTGAAATTATATTTCAAATCAATTTTCTTTTCAAAATAAATAAATAAATATATATATATATATATAAGCATTCATCTCAATTAATCTCCATTTTTTTTTTCTTCATAATCGTAGGATCAAATACTATTATGCCTTTTTAGAAATTTGTCACTACTTTTTATTGCAGCGACTCTACTCTTCTTCAACCTCTTATCTGCTCTCAACGTAAGTTATCAAACTCATTTGAGTTTTGGTATGTCTGAAAATGAAAATAAACTCTGCTCTCCAGGGAAATGAAAGAGGAAGTATTGCAGTAAGGATTTCAAGAAAGGTGGTGTCGGAAAAGGTGACTTTTTGAGTGCAGTCGGTACTACAACTACATCACAATGTAAAGAAAATTCAATGATCAGTCCATTCAGATTACAAGATCTGCTACAATTGATTATCAAAACGGAACTCAAGGAAGGAAACTATAAACAACAAAAAGAGTATCTTCAATATCTTTGCTTTGAATAAAAGCGCATTTGTCTTTTGCCGGCGTCTAGGTAGCCAGGTAGAAACACGTTAAAAAATAAATATATTTGCATATTTTACTCCCATTACAAGTAACTCTTTAAACATACTCACAGCCCCTCAATTTTTTTTCTCATAATTACAGCAAACTAGCCGTTTTAGTGGAGAGACAATGTATTTATGGTGATCGATCTAGTAGTGGTGGTTGTTCTGTTAAAACGATTCGAAGAACATCAAGTACCGTTTATTATTTATTTTTTGATGAAAATATTGTTTTGACGATGAAGATTATGTTGATAATAGGACGAAAATCTTCATAGTGAATTTTCGGCGAATTGGATTTGTGAGTTGTGATTAAAGGTTAAGCATTTAATTATCGTGGTTAGTTTAGTGAGTGAGTGTGGTAACTTGCAACTCAGGCTAATGCTATTGTGTCGAAGCTACAAACCGTTGCTGATTGTCAACTAAAAAATATGGAACCAATGATCTTAATTGAAACCATCACAATATGTTTTGTCTTCTTTTTATTGTTATTGATGTCCAATTTGGTGGTATCCATGGCATTTATGGACCGAAGATAATTCTATACACAGAATTACAAGTTGTAATGTCTTCCTATGTGGTTTATTGTGTATATGAGTGGTGTGTGTCTATGAGTGGTGTGATGATAGTTTTGCCAAAATCAAGTAGTATTTATTATTTATTTTTGGATGAATATAATATTTTGACAATGAACATGATGTTGATAAGATCTTTCTAGGGACGACTTTTGGCTTTTGTATTAGAGACAGGATTTGATTATTGTTTTGTTGTTTGTGTATTTGAGGTTTGAGATTGATTGTTGAAATGCTAAATGGTCTTGAATTGTGATTTGATATAGATTTTTTAAATTTGTTTGTGGATTTCCTTTTTTTCAAACTGCTCCAATTTTAATTAAACAAATTACAATTTGCTTTTCATCGAATGAATTCCACCACCAATTTTACATTCCGTTGATTCATTATGTTAAAAAATCTTATATTTATTTTAAAAAATAATATATTATAAATCATTTCAATTTAGATTCAAAACATTATAATTTTTGGGTTTGGTTTCGTAATTTAGCATAACTGAGAGATGATATGTGATGTTGATGTGAAATAGAATGATATAAATCTAATCTGGAAGATTCTGATATTGGCATTATCATTTATCACTCCTCCACCTAAGCTTCATGGCTTTTTCATCTACTCTTCCATTTTAGACTAGGAGTTGGATTGCAACCCCTAAATCAAAGTCTTACACTAATTAAAATATCAATCATGAATATTATAATACACTAACAAAATATCAATCAAAGATATTAGAGTGAATGATAACGACAATTTAATGATAACATCACTTACAAATTAAAAGTCATACTACTCAAATTCTCTACCAACTGTCTTTGATCGATGATCTACATCTCTTTATTTTTATAAATATAATTGTAATTCTATATTTATCTTCATATATTTTTAGATACAAAAATAATTCTCATATACATATGTAATTAATATTATCAACTCAATAAAAAAATAATTTTGTGATAAATAAAAATTTATATATATATATATAATGTCTGAAAAATACTAGAAAATACTGTTATATTTATTCTATTGACTAAGAAGATAAATAATTTTAAACTCACCCTACAATAACTTTATAGTACTAATTCATCTTTTTTTTTAACACTTTTATAATAAAATTATATATATATATATAAAGTTTAGTTGTTAAACAATATTCATATCATAAATTTTTAAATGTATCCAGATAAATTTTAAATTTGATTATAATTCAAATGTAAATTTATTTACTTCTTTTTATATCCAAATATCCAAATTGATTAAATTGAAAAAAAAAATCTTTTATATTCAAATTTATCTCAATTATGTAATTGGGTTGAATTTTATATCAATCTTTATACATTTACCCATGTTTATTGGTTTAATCTTTAATCTCATAAAATTTATTCTTATATAAATATAATTTCAAAAATTATAAAATATAGAGTTAATTATATTAGAAAATATTACATTTATATTTGAAAATAATATATTATAAATCATTTCAATTTAAATGAAAAATAAATTGAAAATATAACATTTTTATTAATTATATAGACATTTAAATAAATATAATACCTATTATAACTATAACATCATAAATCAAAACCCTATATTAACTAAAATATCAATACAAAATATATTTAAGTATGTTAATAAAGGATATGATCATGTCACTGCTGCATTTTCTGAGAGTGCAAATGAAGATGGACCGACAAAGGATGTGGATGAAATCAGTATGTCCTATGATTGTCGATATATATCACTAGAGGTGTCAAAATGGGTCATTATTCGATGGGTTGACACGAACTCGCGAAAAATAAGTGGATTGGGTTTAAGCTAAATGGATTTTGACCTGTTTATGACACGACACGTTTAACCTGCTTATAAACGAGTCGGGTCGGGTTTGACTAACAGGTTAACGTGTCGACCCGCATAATTGAGGTTAAAATAAAATTTATATAATTTTGAAGGGTTAAATAATATTTTTTTAATATGTTATATATATTATCAATCTAACAATACCCTAATTTTTTTAGAAAATAAGAAGTTATTCCACCTCTCTGCCTCCTCTCCTATCTTCAACCGCCCGACACTGCTTCCTCTTCTCTACCTCTTGTCTCGCCATCAACCAATCATTACTCAAATATCACCTCAGCTGCCCCCTCTTCGTGGTTTGCCTTAGACGAAACTCTCCATTTGTTGCTATCTACTGTTAGCGTTATCAACCCTCATTGTCAATTTCTCGTGTTGTATGTTTCTTCTAACACTAATTATCTCAGTCCTAATTCTTTTATCTTTAGCTTAGGAGTCGGGGTGTCTCTTTGATTTAATATATTGTTCTTGATTTTATTAGCTTCAATCAAGTTTGCAAGTGAGGATGTATTGGTTTTGATTGATTAATTTAGTACTTGAGTGTGATGTAAAAATTTTGATTGATTTTATGAAACTCTACAAGCTTCTTCGGCTCTAGAATCTCTTGATTAAGGTTAATTTCTTAAGATATTTTATCTATCTTCATTGTGTTTGTAGTCACTAAAGAATTTTTCAATAAATTTGTTGCACAATATTATTTGCAGTAAAAACTTTCATCCCAGCTAAATTAAGTTTATGGTTGTATAAAGTTATATTAATATTTGAACACTTTCATTTGGATTGTATTTGTAATTTAATTATTTTATTTTATTTATTACTTTGTATTTAAATTGATTATTATATTAGAAAAGAACCTAAATATATTAGGTTAAATGGGTTAATGGATAGAAAAGTTAAATAGGTTAATGCATAAACAGGTTAAATGGGTTAACACATAAACATGTTAAATGGGTTAATGCACAAACAGGTTCAATCAGTTAACAAATAAATAGGTTAAACGAGTAATCAAATTACACGATTACAAATTTTGAGTTATTTAACCAAATTAATCGCGTCGACACGTTAACACGCGTATTAAATGGATTCGTGTCGAGTTGAGAAATTGCAACTCGTTTATTAAACGTGTCGAGTTATGTCAGACATAAACGTAAATGAGTCGTATCGGGTTCAGTCAAACCCGATTCGCTAACACGAATTGACACCCCTATATATCACCATGTGAAGTTGCATGGCGAATATTTGGATTTTCAATTCACCATAGGGAACTGATGCCGAAAACGTGTGTGAATTGGCTGAAAGAGTATTGCGAATTGAATAAGATGAACAATTCGTTCGCTCAATTGATTTACTGAAAATAATAATATCAATTCTACCTCTTAGAAACCCTAAACACCCCTTTTATAAGGCGTTACTCTTAACCCTAACAAAATAATTCCAAAATTACGAAAAAACACTTAAAATAATAAAAGTTCAAAAAACCCCTTTAAACGATCTTGAAACACCGAAATGCCGAAAGCCCGGTGCATCATATTCTCCCCTGCTAGAAAAAAGATTCGTCCTCGAATCTAATTCATCTTCACCAACAACAAGCTTGGCAAGTTCTTCTTCGTCTGTATGATAGGGCGATAAATCTACTACATTAAAAGTCCCCGATACATTGTACTTACCCGGCAGCTCGATCTTGTACGCATTGTTATTTATTCGCTCTAGAACCTTGAATGGACCATCAGCTCGAGGATGTAATTTGCTAAACCTGCCAGCTGGGAATCGTTCTTTTCTGAGGTGAATCCACACGAGATCACCCTCTTTAAAGACCACTCTCTTCCGCCGCATATCCACCCTCTGTTTGTACTTCATGTTCTGCTTAGTAATTCTATCATGAATTTCGGAATGCAGCTCCTTAATCTGTTTTGCGTGTTCATCTGCATCAGAACTGAATTGCTTGACTAAGGGTAAAGGCGCGAGATCCAGAGGAGTACTTGGATTACGCCCGTAGACTATCTCGAAAAGACTCTTACCCGTTGTTCGGTTCTGTGACCGGTTATAAGCAAACTCTGCCTGAGGTAACACCACGTCCCACTGTCGTGGATTATCACCAACCAGACTTCGCAGTAAATTCCCCAAGTTTCGGTTGACAACTTCTGTTTGCCCATCGGTCTGGGGATGATGAGATGAGCTAAATTGCAACTTGGTTCCCATATGCCGCCACAGGGTATGCCAAAAGTGACTTACAAACTTCACATCACAATCTGAGGTCATAGTTTTAGGGACTCCATGCAGCTTGACAATCTCCTGCAAAAATAAACGAGCAACCTGTGAAGCATCAAAGGTCTTGTTACAGGGAATAAAGTGGGCCATCTTGGAGAATCTGTCGACCACCACCATTATGGAATCTTTATTCCGCTGTGTCCTCGGCAACCCCAACACAAAATCAAGACTGACATCTTCCCACGGTGCAAGCGGAACAGGTAAAGGCATGTATAATCCAGCATTAGTACCCTTCATTTTGGCCACGTGACATACTCGACACTTCTCCACAAAACGTGCCACATCACGCTCCATTCGAGGCCAGTAGAAATGCTCACACAGTAAGGCCATCGTCTTATCAGTTCCAAAGTGTCCAGCTAAGCCCCCTGCATGACTTTCAGTAATAATGGACTCTCTTAAAGAACATATAGGGATACACAACCTATTTCCCTTGAAAAGAAAATCAGCCACTAACAAAAACTGTTGGAACGGACCTGTTTGACACTTCTTCCAGACATCTCCGAAATACGGATCATCAATATATAATTCCTTAAAAGAGTCAAAGCCCAAAACTTTTACCTGCATTGTAGACAACAGGGAATATTTTCTGCTCAATGCATCTGCCACCTTGTTCATCACTCCAGCTTTATGCTTAATTACGAAACTGAAAACCTGAAGCAGCTCCACCCACTTCGCGTGCCTAGCATTTAGTCTCTGCTGCGCATTAATATATTTTAGGGCTTTATGGTCAGAATATAAAATAAACTCCCTCGAAATAAGATAATGATGCCAATGCTCTAAGCTCCGTATTATGGCATAGAATTCTCTATCATATGTCGAATACTTCTTCTTTACTTCATTCAACTTCTCACTGAAAAATGCCACCGGTTTATTTTTCTGACTCAGTACACCCCCAATACCCACGCCTAAAGCATCACAATGTACTTCAAAATCCTCATGAAAATCAGGAAGAACCAAAATCGGGGCTTCAGTTATCTTCTTTTTCAGCAACAGGAATGCCGCTTCCGCCTCTTTGGTCCACATAAACTTACCCCCCTTTAGACAATCCGTAAGAGGTGCAATGATAGTGCTGAAATCTCGGACAAACCTCCGATAAAAAGGTGCTAACCCATGAAAGCTGCGTACCTCATGGATATTTTTCGGAGTTCCCCAACTTGTAATGGCCTCAATCTTCATCGGGTTTACCTAAATGCCTTCCTGCGATACTATATATCCCAAAAAAGTCACGTGATTAGTTAAAAAGTGACATTTCTTCAGATTGGCATATAACTTCTGCTCCCTCAAGGCCTTAAACACTGCTCGTAGATGCTGTAAATGCGTCTCAATCGAAGCACTATAAATCAGGATATCATCAAAATATACGACAACGAATTTGCCAATAAAAGAACGAAAAACCTGATTCATCAGTCTCATAAAGTGCTCGGCGCGTTAGACAATCCGAATGGCATCACCATCCACTCGTACAGGCCATCTCTAGTCTTGAATGCCGTTTTCCACTCATCTCCAGTTTGTATTCTGATTTGATGATACCCACTCCTCAAGTCTATCTTTGAAAAGACAGTAGCCCCATGTAACTGATCAATCAAATCGTCAAATCGCGGAATGGGAAAACGATACTTGATTGTAATTTTATTGACAGCTCTACTATCTGTACACATTCTCCATGTTCCGTCTTTCTTAGGGACTAATAATGCCGGCACGGCACAAGGACTCATACTCTCCCTGGTCGCACCCTTTTCCAACAACTCCTGCACTTGCCGCTGCAGCTCTTCATGTTCCTTAGGGCTCATTCTGTATGCCGGCTTATTAGGAATAACAGCTCCTGGGATGAAGTCCATATGATGCTGAATGTCTCTCATTGGTGGCAACCCAGGTGGCAACTCCTCCGGTACAACGTCAGCAAACTCCTCAAGTAAGGGCCTGACTTGTGAAGGGACTTCAGGACCCGCAGTATTTGGCTCTACCACTACAACAGCAAAAAGTTCAGGGGCACGCACCGCCTCCTCCCGGAATTCTGATCTGGACAACAGATTATTCTGCACTTCTTTTCTCAAATCGGTAGGGCCCAGGGTAATAGCTCTACCATCCTTCTTGAAACTGTAGGTATTTCTAAACCCATTATGCTGCGTTTTTCTGTCAAATTGCCATGGCCTTCCCAACAAGATATGGCAGGCATCCATGGGAATCACATCACACCACACCTCATCAGCATATTTCTCGCCAATCGAAAACTGCACAAGACATTTCTTACTAACTTTCACCTCGCTCCCATTTTTAAGCCACGACAGCTTATACGGTCGAGGGTGGTCCTCTGTTTTCAGCATCAACTTGTCCACCATAGTAGCGAAAACTACGTTCTCGCAACTTCCCCCATATATGATCACAGTACATACTTTTCCACCACTAGTGCACTTAGTATGAAAAATATTATGCCTAAGTCACGACTCATCTTCCGTAATAGCAATATTTAAAACTCGACGAACGACTAAAGACTCACCAGAATCTGCATAAATCACTTCGTCCTGTTCTGGCCCCGCATCCTCTGGTTCACCATCAGATTCATCATAAGTTGGTTCTCCGTCATAGTTTTGATTCTCGACCAACGTCACAATCTGACGATTAGGACAATCTGCAGCAAAGTGTCCCAACCCCTGACACTTGAAACAACGCTTAGCAGTAGTCCCTCCCCTGCTATTTCCCGTGTTGCTCTGTTCCCCTTTCGCTGCAGGTTCAGAACTCGCACCCTTAATAGCGATTGGTGTCGATTTTATTGCGGAACTCTCTCATTTCCCTCGAAAACCTTTACCAGACCATCGATTCTGAAATTTGGATGCACTGCCTGTTCTTTTGCATTGCGACTCCACCTTTAAGGCAAATCGACAGACATCCTCATACGTTCAATTCTGTTGCAAATGGACAACGTCAGAAATCTTTGTTCGTAGACTAGCCAGAAACCGAGACACAGTCTGCTCTTCTTCCTCATCCACATCACAACGCATCCGCAACTGATCAAACTCCTTGGTATACTCCTCCACTGTCGAATTGCGCTGTTTGACATTGTGATACTCGATAAACGCCTCTTGCCGGTAATGACAAGGTAAGAACTTTCTTTGCAGCAATTTCTTCATCTTGTCCCATCGTTTCACCTTCGATTTTCTTTCCCTAACACGCTGTTTTTTAACATGTTCCCACCAAATCGAGGCATGTTGTCGCAACTTAATCGCCACAATTTTAACCTTCTCTTCCTCAGTGAAGTCCTTAATATCAAAAACCCTCTCCACAGTGCGCAACCAATCGATAAACTCATCAGGATGAGTCTTACCTTCAAACTCAGGAATCTCGATCTTCATTCCAAAATTCCGAACAGGTGACCGATGTCCAGGTCGCATCCCCCGATTTCGCCCCTGGTTTCGAACCTAAAAAGGGTTGACGTCTTCCTCCTCATATTCGGATGTCACATCAGATTCCTCACCTTCGGATTGAACATCCAACCCCACCTGCGCGAGTTGTCGTTCCAAATCCTGGATCCGCTGTCTCTGTTCTTCAATTTCCACGTCTCGCGGGTCTCTGTGATGCGGTGGTTCGTCTACTTCAGGAATGACTCCACGCCCCCGACCACGACCTCGCCTTCCACCACGACCTCCACGATTATTTTCAGCCATTGAGTCAAAGCAGCCAGAGCTCTGATACCAACTGATGCCGGAAACGTGTGTGAATTGGCTGAAAGAGTATTGCGAATTGAATAAGAGGAACAATTCGTTCGCTCAATTGATTTACTGAAAAATATAATATCAAGTCTACCTCTTAGAAACCCTAAACACCCTTTTTATAAGGCGTTACTCTTAACCCTAAAAAAATAATTCCAAAATTACGAAAAAACTCTTAAAATAATAAAAGTTCAAAAAACCCCTCTAAACGATCCTGAAACACCGAAATGCATTGTAGATCATCACTAAAGGCGATGTGTTTGATTCAGATCGCCGTTTCGCTTCAACCAGTCAAATTTGGGCCCTAAATTCCATACCCAAAATCAATGCCGAAAGCCCGGTGCATCAGGAACCCTCAATGGAAAGGCTATTATTTCATTCGTCGAATGAACAATGTGTCATTTTCTTAGATGATTATCTAATTGAGATTGTTACAAACAGACCCCGTGTAAAGGAGTCAATGTTTTTAACATGATTTGAGGCAAATAAGTCTATCCTTTTGCAAGAGATTTAGCATATGCAGAGTTTCCGATTAAATTTGCATGGAAAAAATATGTGATAAAATGGAATCTAAGAAAAACAAAAATAAAATCGATTGGGAGGATATTTTCAGTCCCTCCAGGAAATGGTGACTATATGTTCTGAGATTGTTATTGAATGTTGTCAAAGGTTCAACATGTTATGAAGATCTAAAAACTTTCAATGGTATTGTTCATTAGACTTTTAGGGATGCATGTTATGCGCTTGGATTGTTAGATGATGATAAAGAGTATGTTGATGCAATTAATGAGGCAAGTGAATAGGGAATGCCTTTTTATCTCATACAATTATTTATAATGTTGCTACATTCCAATTCTATGAAACGACCTGAATTTGTTTGGAATGAAACATGGAAATCTATCAAATGAAATTATTCACGAAGAAATACAACTTTTGGATAACTCAAGTATTAAAATAATTCATTTCTTACTAACTTTAATTGTTAAAAATTTATTGTTGACTAACTTTATGTCAATTATTTTTTATCAAAACAGAATTACTTGAAGAAGAAATAAAAAATCGTGGTTTGTAGAAGATAAACATGATTTTGAAATGTTATGTCAAAAGTTTTCATGATTATCCGACAATCCCGAGATATATTTATGAAGGGACATTTGATACCAACAATACACTGCTACTTGATGAATTAAGATGTAACAAGTGCACTTTGATTGATGAACATCAAAGATTGGTAATTAAATTGACTGACGAACAAAGATCAATTTATGATAAGATAATGCCAGCTGTCAATAATGTTAAAGGTGGATTCTTTTTCCAATATGGTTATGGAGGTATTGGAAAAACTTTTATTTGGTAGACTTTGTCAGCTGCAATAAAATCTAAAGGTTAGGTTGTTTTGAATGTTGTATCTAGCAGCATTGCATCTCTTTTATTCCTAGGAGGTTGAAAAACATATTCAAGGTTTGTGATCCCTCTCAATCCAAGTGAAGACTCCACATGCAATATTAAGCAAGGCAACCATTTAACAACCTTAACTACTCGCACAAAGTTGATCATTTTGGATGAGGCACCAATGATATATTGATATTGCTTTGAAGCACTTGATAAAACCCTTAGAGATATTCTTCGCTTTTAAATCATCGCAACTTAAATCGGACTTTTAGGGGTAAAACAATTGTAATTGAAGGGGATTTAAGACAAAATTTTCATGTGATTGCAAAAGATTCAAGACAATATATTGTCCATATCACTCTAAATGCTTCATATTTATGGTCTCATTGTGAAGCTTTGAAACTTACAAGAAATATAAGGTTACAATCAAATTATCTAACTATTGATGTTGATGAATTAAGGGATTTTAATGAATGGCTTTTAGAAATTGGTGATGGAAGAGTAGGAAATTCCACTGATGAAATCACTAAAGTTCCTATGCCCAATGATCGAATGTGTTGAACTAATATCAATAATCATTAGCAGTACCTACCCTGATTTTTTTAACCATTCAGATGATTAAGAATACTTACAAGAAATAGTCATTCTTACTCTGACTCTGAATATGATGGTAGTTGTTAACGATTATATGGCTTCATTGTGTAATAAAATCGAAAAATCATTTTTAAGTTCTGATTCAATTTGTGTCTTTGATAGCTGTTTTTGAAGTTAAGAACATGTTCTTACAGTAGAATACTTTAATAGCGTTAAATGCTCTTGTATTCCAAATCATCACATAATTTTGAAAGAAGGAGTTCCGATAATGTTACTGAGAAGCATAGACCAATCAAGGGGATTATGTAATGGCACGAGATTGATCATCTCAAAAGTTGGAAATCGAGTCCTTGAAGCAAAGATCTTGACAAGAGGAATGACATGACAAAGATTTCTTATTCCAAGGATAAACCTAACCCAGCCTGATGCGAGAATTCCTTTTAAGTTCCAACGGAGACAATTTTCTATTTCAGTATCATTCGCAATTACCATCAATAAAAGTCAGGGGCAGTCACTAGCACGCGTGAGATTATTTTTAAAGAAGTCAATTTTTACACATGGCCAACTTTGTGTTGCATTGTCAAGGGTTACAACCAGAAAGGGTTTGAAGATGATAATTTTTATGATAATGGAGTGATGACAAATAAAGCAATAAATGTAATGTACAGAGAAGTATTTAGTAATTTTTTGTAAATAACAATATTCAAATGTTTTAATGAATTATTTTACATTATCAGATATCCTTTGTTTTATTATTAAATTTTAGGTTAGTTAAAAAAAACCCTCACTTTTTCAAACTTTCTGCATTAACCCACTGGTTTCACACGTTCATTACAAAAAAAACCCAAAAAGTTCGTAATTTACCCATTAAATTTTTGTCATACTATTAACATAAAAGTTTGTATATGTTAAAAAGATACGTCTTCAATAACCGTTGTTTTTTAATTTTATAATCTAATTATGACTTTTTATTTATATAAATAATTTATATGATTAATATATTTATAAGTAAATTTATGAAATTCATAATATTAATATTTAAATGAATCATTAATAACAATAATAATAATACGTGTACACTGCGCATAGGTATTATACTAGTAGACTATATAAAGAGTGAAAAGCCTTATCAAGAGGGTTTCAGATACTGTTGATAATTTGTGTTATTAATCTTTATAGATATAGACAAATAGAAGGATATTGAGAGAGTGAAACAAAAATGAGCTAAATAAGAAAAACCCTTAGTGTGTGTTCAACGTCAACCGTTTGATTAGCATTTAGCGGTTTGAATAGCGATGTGAATAGTGGTTTGTAAAAATAGGTGTTTGGCAATAGCATTTATTAGTGGTTCACATAGCGGTCTGACGAATGCTATTCGAACTTAACTTTCCCCCTGACTGCTATATTAAAACTACCAAATTTCCTTTTGTTTCCTAATAATAAATATATTCAAATAATTACATCAACACTTTTTGTAAATTTATATCTAACCGCTATAACTACCACCGAATGGTTATTGCAACTAGGGATGACAATGGGGCAGGTCGGGACAGGTCCTTGAGATATTGGACCTGCTAGGCAGACTGACCTAACCTGTCCCGCCTTGCCTTGTGGTGCAGGGCAGAAGATTTTGACCCGCAACCTGCCCTGCGGGGACTTGCACGTTCTATTTCATAAAAAAAATTAAAAAAATTATATTTAAATTATATTTTTATATTACTTCCTACTTTGTAAAAAATTATATTTTTAAATTTGCAATGATATTTTAGTTTAGAAAAAAATAATTTAATAATAATTATTAATTTATTATATTATTTGATATTCAAGTAATTTTTTATTTAATAAAATTACATAAATATTATCCGTTAAAAAATTATAGATTAAAAAATAGATGATCTAAATTAAAAAAATTAAAAAACTAATTAATATTATGGGATGAGTACGGGGCAGGGTGGGGCGAGACAGGACACCAATCAGATTTGGACTTGCCTGCCTTGCATGCGGGGCATTGCAGGGCGGTCTATACCTAACTCATTTCACGTACGGGGCAGGTCGGGTTAGATCAGGGCACCTTTGGGCAGGTCAGGTCTGCGGGTCAGGGCAAAAATTGTCATTCCTAATTGTAACCTCTACTTTGATTGTTATTCTAACCGTTTTTTTTTTTCAAATCGCTAACTGCTACAACTATCCAAACCACTGTTTTAACCGCTGACACTGAACATAACCTTAGTCCAGTTGGTTTTATCTAGCTTTCATATGATATTATATAATGTTTTGTTATGTCATTCTAATGTTAATATGTCTATCCAGTTATTTCTACCACAGACAAAAGTATTGAAAATGGTGGAGAGATACTAGTATAATACAACACTTTCTTATTAGATTCTACCATATTTTTTTAATTTCGACTGTTTTGTTAAAATCTTAAAGAAAATTTTATTAAGATAAAAATTAAACGAAGAAAAAAGATTACAATTAATGAAATCCGGATTTTAAAACTTCTCCTATTGATGATATTCATAAATTAATTTGCTAACCTAGAAAATTTCTGTATTCTGACCCATGAACTAGTTTTTCAAATATTGACGTTGGTAAAGACTTCATTAACAAATCGACTAAATTATTTGAAGATAGGATTTCCTTCATGTCTATTTAACCATTATTTTGAAGTTCTTGGGTTTAGATGAATTAAGGAGAGATGTTTTTTTGTAAGGTTTCCTTTGATATATCTTCCCCGAACTTAGATGATGCAAGCTGCATTATTTTCAAAACTCAGTAACGAGTGTGAATACGCTCCTACTAGTCTTTTAGGATGATACTTTAAGAACCTATACTACGATAAGACAAATATTATCTTTATCACCATGTGTAACTCTTAAGGTTTTTATACGTTTTCCTCTTAACCAATTTTTCTCTCTATTAATAAAATTTCATAGGTGTAACATCCCAAGTTGAAAAATGGTTAAAAGACTTGATATTGCTACCTATATCACTAATGTGCACATAACTTTTCAGGATCCCAAAGCTTAAAACTCCAAATTTAAGCATGTTTGACTTGAAAAAATTTTAAGATGGGTGAGCTTTGGGAAGTTTAATTGGGAAGTTTGCTCGGAAAATATTCAAGTGAGGACAAAACATGCTGAAAATTATCATGATGGTTTGTGGGGCTAAAGGTCAACCTTGAGAGTAGTCAAGTGATGATGTGGCGCCCGGCCACTGTGCCTTGAGTCCTTCGTGGGGTGGGGTTGGACATTACAAGTGGTACTAAAGCAACCCTAGAACTGCGAGCTGCGCTTGTGGACAACAGAGCCTAAGGCAATCGCTTAGCAGGTGTAAGATTTTGGGAAGGTTGTGGGTAAGCCACAATAAAGATGTGTCCGATAAGGGGTGGTTGTAACACCTCATTTGAAAAAGGCTTAAAAGACTTGATATTGCTACCCATATAATAAATTTGCATATAGCTTTTCGGGATCCCAAAGCTACAGAACTCCAAAGTTAAGCGGGGATCCTTAAGCTTAAGAACTCCAAAGTTAAGCGTGTTTGGCTTGGAGAAATTTTAAGATGGGTGACCTTTCGGGAAGTTTACATGAGAAGCATGCTAAAAAGCATTATGGTGGTTTGTGGGATTAGCGATCAACCTTAAGACCAATCAAGTGATGATGTGGCACCGACCATCGCGCCTCGGGTCCTTTGGTGGGATCGGATGTTATAGTAAGTATGAAAATACTAGTGTCAAGGATGTCATCGTTATCGAGGATTGGCACCTGGTTTTATTTTTAATTTCTGTTATTCTCTTTTATTTTTAGTATTTCAATGTGGGCCAATAGTTGCTAATAATTTTCTTGTTCTATTATTTTGTTCTATTGTGAATATGAATTATGGCACATCCATCAGATGGTGAAGCATGGAAAAACTTTGATCATACGTTTCCTTTATTCGCAGCAGAGGCAAGGAACATTCGAATTGGGTTATGCACAGATGGATTCAATCCATTTGGGCAATTTGACACTCCTTATTCATGTTGGCTAGTTATAATTATTGTGTATAGTTTACCTCCCGGTATGTGTATGAAAGCTCCATACATGTTCATGAGCTTGATAATTCCAGGTCCAAAAAGCCCAAGAAAGAATATAGATGTGCTCCTAAGACTTTTAATAGATGAACTGAAACTCTTATGTGGAGAGGGAGTGAACACTTATGATGCTTACAGAAAATAGAGCTTTCGAATGAAATCGGCTCTTATGTGGACTATTTGTGGTTTTTTTGCAAACACTACGTTGTCCGGTTGGAGTACTCACGGGAGATTAGGATGTCCTTATTGTATGGAAGGCACAAAGGCACTTTGGCTTAATAAATGAGGAAAGACATCATTTTTTATTGTCATCGCCTATTTCTACCTAATAATCATAACTAATGGAAGCAGAAGGACAAATTTAAAAAGATGGTGATTATGAAAAACCCTCTACCTTGTCGATTTTCTGGTGAAGAGATACTAGCTCGAGTTATTAAACTACCGGATATTACATTTAGATAAAAAAAATAGATAAAAAATATCTAGATTTAGCAAAAGTCATAATTGGGTAAAAAGAAGTATATTCTGGGAGTTGCCTTATTGGAAACTTGATTCGTTGTAATCTTAATATAATGCACATTGAGAAGAATATGTTTGAGAATATTTTCTTTACAGTGATGGAAGTGAAGAACAAGACCAAAGACATCATTAAATCTAGAGAATACTTGAAAAGATTTTGTAATTGTTCTAAACTAGAACTCAAGCAGTTGAATGTTAGGATGGTGAAACCCAAGGCTCCATTGACATTGACCAAGAAACAACAAAGAATGGTTTATTTATGGCTTAAAGATCTCAAGTCTTTGGATGGTTATGCCTCTAATATCTCTCGATGTGTAAACATAGAAGATAATCGAGTTTTTGGGTTCAAGAATCATGACTCATGTTTTTATGGAGAGATTGCTTCCTATTGCTTCCTACTGCTTACTATAGTGTAAACATAGAAGATATGTTTTTACTATAGTGTGGGATGCATTAACTTAAATCAACAACTTTTTAGAGATATATGCTCAACACTTCTTCGTGTAAGTTATGTGGAGATACTTAAGAAAAACATTGTTGAAACATTAATAAATATGAAAATTAAGTTTAAATATTTAAAATAAAACTATAAATGTAATATAAAAATAAAGATATAAAGAGAGATTAAAATGGTGTTGACATTTTTATTAAGTTATAATAGAATGTGAAAGAAGTCATCATTATTTTTTATTATCAAATAGTTGCTAATCGAATTTAATAAGATTTATTATTCATTTCATTCAAATGTAATAATATTTATGATGATTAATTATATACTTAATATAATTGAATTTCACTTTTAGCAACAAAAAAATAAAATATTTGCATATAAATTCAAATATGATTTTCATATCATCCTATTTTTATGGCGTCTTTTAAATTTTTTTTTCTAAAAATATCATAAAGTCAATTTGAGATTAATGAAAATAAATACAAATGGTAAGTAGAAAGATAATTATTATTCTTTTTATTGTTATTGATGGTTATGACGTTCAAATTTTTTATTTATATTTAAATAAACTATTATTTTTGTATTTACTGGTGTGAAATTTTCATTTTAATAATAAGTAAAGAAAATGTGATAAACAAATTTTGGAGTGAGCGGGGATTTAAAAATAAATTAATGGATGGAATTAAAGAATTCATAAAGATTGTAATTAACATTTTCAATTAAGAGAATAATCAATGAAATTTTAATTTAATAAATTACCAAATCAAATAATATTTTTTTTTATAACCAATGATAACTTATGACATACATCAATAATTAATTTAACATTTAATTTTATCAATTATATTTTAAAAGAAATAAAATGTTACAAAAAACAAAATAATGTATTGATATTATTCATTAAAAAAATACAATAGTAACTAATAACATCAATTATATATATATATATATATATATATATATAATAAATCTACAATATTATTTTTCCATTTCAAAATGGAATATCTACAAATTCAACAAATGATTTAATTTTGAAGGTAGAATTTACGATTAAATTGACTAACATAAAATTTGATCTAACATCCTAAAACTAACATTTCAAATTTGGATATTAATTTTTATATAACAAATAATATATAAAATAAAATTAATAATATTGCTTTCCTCTGTAGCAAAATTTTATATCTCCATTTTTTAATTAGTTTTTTCTTGTATTAAAATTCTATGTAATGAAAAAAAAAGTTATTTGAGAATCAAACAAATGGAAAAATAAATATATTAAGACTTTTATATGGACATTGAAAAATAAATGAATTTGGTCTAATTATCATTGAATAAAAAAAATTTAAAAATTAAAATATTAAAAAAATTATGATTTATTATTATTTTAATAATAATGATTACCATTTCATTTAATTTTTTAAGACTATTTATTTGTTTTCTTTTCCATATCTCTAATATTTATTTAGATATTCAAAAAGAAAAAATTACTGAAAATTTTATTGACTACACAAAATTCATTAAAAGTTCAAACTCCACAGCATTTTATAAAAAATCTAGGAAATAAAAGTAAAACAATCTTATCACTCGCGCATCTATATTTGAAAACTAATAGAAATTCATATTATAAGGCTAAAAAATAATTTAAAAATTAAAAAGTTGAATTTAGGTAAAAAGAAATGCTTCAATAAATAATAAATAAAAAACTTACCATAAATGGTTCACATTTTTGTGATTTTTGTGATGATGAGATTGAATCTACATTTAGATCTAAAACATAATACAAAATCATATTAGAACATCAAACATATATTATATATGAAAAAAAAACTTATAAATATCATGAAATTAAGATTAATCATAAAAAATAAACAAACATTCATATAAAATGATGAAAATAAAAAGGGAAAAAATGAGATAAATACGAGAAGAAATGCGAGAGATTAATGTATTCTTGAATGAGATTACCAATAAAAATATGAAACATATTTATAGAGGAGAAAAAGACAATATAGTAAATGGAGCTTTAATAACTTTGAGAATATTTTGGAACAATTTTTTTTTTTTTTTAAATTCTGTGAAATTAAAATAGCATTCACATAGATGAAAACAAAACTTTGAATTTTGAGGAAAAAAAGACGTTAAGATAAATGCAATATAGAAGGTCAACATGATGATTTTGTTTTATGTGTATAGAAACCTTTCAATTTATTTATTCGAGGGAAAGGAAGGGATATGAAAGGAAGAAATAAATGAAAAAACAGAAATACATTTAGAGAGAAAATACACGAGTAAGTTTTTTATTTGCAAAAATGTTAACCAAATTCAAAACCAGCTATTTGGCTCATATTCAACCAAAGGAACTCTGAGCATGTCCACGTCAATTTTTTGGGACCCGCTGAGAGTTCTCATTTATATTATATATAGATTTTTTTTAAGTCATAAAAAGTTTAGTATACAATTATATGCCTATTTTGAAAAATTTGTAAAATTAAACTTTAATTTTCACATCATAGACTATACACAGACTGCGACCGTAAGTCACAGACTGTGAGCGTAGTTTACAGAATTTGTGAATTGTAAAATTTCAGGGGTATTTTGGGAAACTCGGCCTATGGAGTGAAAACTCAACTTTTAAAAATTTATTTTTGTATATTTTTAAAAACAGACCTATAATTGTACTTTGAACTTTAAAAAGCCTATTTAAAAGAATTTTCACAAAGTGTTTCATGGTGTTTATCATTTTTTATAAAAAAAAATCATAATAATTTTTGTTTAAAATAATTTTAGGGTCTATTGCATTTTTGGACTTTTTATTAAAAAAATTATATTTTTAGACCAAAATTAAAATTTTTACAGAACTAAACTTTTTCAAAAGTTTTTGCAGAAAATAGACCAAAATGACCGTAATACCCCTGCTTCCTAGTCTTGATTTGCTTCCCGGACAAATTAGACCGGGAAGCAAAAACTACACCGGGAAATAGGCAAAATATAACTGTTTCCAGTTGTTCTGCTTCCCGGACCTGGAAACAGAACACCGAGAAACCGTTATATTTGTCGTTTTCCTGGTCTGATGCTTCCCGGTCCACCTAGAAGCTCATTTTTACAATTTTTTTTTAAAAAAAAGTCTAAAAGTGTAAAAAATTTAAAGTTGGTCTACAACTAAAATTTTTTTATATATAAAGTCTAAATATGCGTATTTTCACATAATTTTATATATTCAACAGAATTATATGTTAAATTTTATTTGTAACCGTAATTACAATAATTCATTTTATATAATATATAATTTTATAATAAATAACTTATCTTACTTTAAGGTATATAATTTGATTTTAGTTTAGTACGGTAGAAATATAATTTTTTTTTATCAACATATAAAGAAACACGAAGTCATTGAGCATCATCTTGATAAATTGAAATTCAACTTGAAGTGCCAACCTTTCTCTAAAATATTTTTAAAAAAAATCATCAATTGAAAATAGTAGAAGGTGGTCCTCTCATGAAGTTGATTCCAATGAGAGATCATCCTTATTATTCTCTGCTCTATTTTAGACAATAAGTATATGTTGTTCATCGCTCTATTTTAGGAAAAAAATAATTTGATTAATATAGTTATTATAATATTAAGATTTTTAAATTATTTTATTAAAATAACATAATTAAACTATCAACCATAATAATTATATTTATAATTTTTAGTAACACAGTTTAGAAAATTTCTAAAAATCTAGATATTCCCCTATCACTGTAAATGACTTAAATAGATAAATGAATAAATAAATAGATAAAGAAAAATGAAAGCGGAGTGAGAATGAGTAATGAGTATATATTATTACACATACCTCAATTGTGCGATTATACACTCGTTTTTAGAAATGTTAATTACAATTAAATTTATCATTTTAATTTAAAACTTATGAAAATTTTCAAACATGATTTCAAATTTCAAATCTATGATAATTTTTCAAGTCAAGATACATTTTTATATAAATTCGTCAATGTTTGAGGTATTCATTATTCTCAAACTAACTAAATATAAAAATACCATTAATATCAACATATAGTTTTATTTTTAAACTACATAGCAAATTATATATATATATATATATTTAACATTGACTCGTAATATTAAAAAAATAAATTTTTTAAATATTTTTAATAGAACCTTGTATATACATTTATGATTATAAGCTTAAGCTACTCGACTTATCTACATAGATGTTCTCACTCAATATTATTTCGTAAATATAGTTTTTATTGAATTTGTAGTTTAGGTCTATTTTAAGTTTTGAATAATTTATTTATTTTGTAAATTTTAATTTGTAGAAGTGAAGAGTTTGATTTCTAGAAAGAAGCTATAATCACTATCAAATCCAATTATGAGTAGTAAATAGACAAGTCAGTTTAGGTTTGATTCTCACACAGTTTATTTATTTTTATTTATTTTGTGTTATATTCTACTCATTATTACTGCTATAGAAAAGAGATTAGTGACTGGAATATTTTTTTTGTTTCTAATTTTCCTTTTTAATAGTTGGAATGATAAAAGTTAGTGTATTTGTATTTAAAATATTAATTTGAAAATGTAGTTTTTTTTTTCATTTTTTTAAAGATGATTTTTAAAACTTTAAGATAAAGAAAGGAAAAAAATAAGTGGAATAAGTAATGCAATTACAATTTTAATTTTCTTAGTATAATAATGAATTAATACAGGTAGAGTGAAGTTAATTTGAAAAATTTTCATAATGTTATGTTTTTAAAATTTTAACATTATATTAGATATAAAATTCAAAATAACATATTTACTGTTACATTATAATATTTTATCATAAATTATATGCTCATACAAATATGTTATAATATTTGGAATGAGGATAATTAAATTTAAAAAAAATTATGTTGTTTATGTAAAAAAATTGTAAAAAATGATTAAACTAACTCTAAGTTATTGAATTTTCACATTAAAAAATTATGGGGACAATAATTTCTTTAGTGAATTATATTCATAATTTAATTATATTTAAAATTTAAATTATATTTAAAATATTACTATATTATCTTGATAATATTATCATCGAATTAGTATTGACTTAGTTCAATTCACAGCAAGTGGACTAAAAATCGATAGCGATTAAAGCTAAAAATCGATAGCGATTAAAAACTGAAGAGGTGATGGATGCTAGATTAGCTAAAGTTATTTAAGAACTCTGAGGCACCTTTTGTATAAATATATTTTATGAATTGAAGTAATTTTAGATGGTGAGTTATATTTATTTTTATTATTTGTTTTGTTTTCTTATGCTGTTATTTATTTATTTATATTTATTTTATGTTATATTCTACTCATTATTACGGCTATAGAAAAGAGATCAGTGATTGGAATTTTTTTTGTTTTTATTTTTCCTTTTTTATAGTTGGAATGCTAAAAGTTAGTGTAATTGGATTTAAAATATTAATTTGAAGATATATTTTTTTAAAAATTTTTTTAAAGACAATTTTTAAAATTTTAAGATAAACAGAGAAAAAAATAATTAGGATAAGTAATGCAATTAAAATTTTTATTTTCTTAGTATAATAATGGATTAATACAGGTAGAGTGAATTTAATTTGACAAATTTTCATAATGTTATGTTTTTAAATTTTTAACATTATATTAGGTATAAAATTCAAAATAACATATTTACTGTTGCATTATAGTATTTTATCATAAATTATATGCTCATCCAAATATGTTATAATATTTGGAATGAGGATAGTTAAATTAAAATAAAAAATTATGTTGTTTATGTAAAAAATGATTAAACTAACTCTAAATTATTGAATTTTTGCCTTAAAAAATTATGGGGACAATAATTTCTTTAGTGAATTATATTCATAATTTAATTATATTATAAAATTTAAATTATATTTAAAATATTACTATATTATCATCCAATTAGTATTGACTTAGTTCAATTCACAACAAGTGGACTAAAAATCGATAGCGATTAAAAACTAGAGAGGTGATGGATGCTAGATTGGCTAAAGTTAATGGTAAGAGTGTTGAAGATTATTTAGTACTCGAGTGTATGGAAGCTTTGGAAAAATTGGGGGATGTTGATGAAAACACATTTAATAAGTTCTTGGATAGGATTATACCATGTTTAAACTGGAGGAAAGCTTTTCTTACAATAAGTGAAGAAAGAAAAAAAGGCTAAGGAGTCTATAAGGATATAGAAGGGTAAAAACAATGGTTATAAATTTAGAATGATAGTTAGAGAGTTTATGTGACAAGTATTTTACTTTTCTTTTTTTCCCAATATTTGCAATTTATATTTCATCTATTATTGTGGCCGATTATGAACTAGTGATGATTTAATGGAACTTGATTTGATGTATTATATTTCATTTTTATGTAATGATGTTTGGTTGGTTCAATTTGTTTGCGCATTATATTATTTGTATTGGTTTAGTTTGATTTGAATGGTTGGATTTTTTAATGAATTGATTTGATGTTAATGATAGGATTTTGTTATTGATTAAGAAACTATTTGATGCAAATAGATTGGTAGTTTGGTTAGGTGATGATGATAAATAATATTGAAGAAGATGTGGATAATGCATCGGATGTGGAGATTGAGGAATTAGAATTAGAGGTGTTGGAAGTGGCTTGTACAATAAGGAAGATTGAAAATCTCCAACGAATTGAAAGAAACGTATCTATAATGGTAGTCTATCTGGCTATACTTTTGTGCAGGAGTTATTGAATGGACATGAATCAAGAATGTATAATATGGTGGTATTAATAGATGTCTTTCATCGTCTATGTGAAACATTAGAGCAGTCCCAACTGTTAAAAGACGATAGACATGTTACTATTTTTGAAGATGTGGCTATATGTTTATATATTCTATCTCATGGTGACCCTATGCGAGTTGTTTGTGAGTGTTTTCAATGAGCAACTGAAATAGTACATCGACAATTCAAGCGGGTTTTAAAGGCTTTATGTGGATTGGCACCAAGTATCATTCGTCCGAGTAATCGAGGACGACAACCACCACCACCCCGCATCAAAGTTGATCCAAAATTCTATCTTTACTTTAAGGTATCATTATTATTACTTTATTATTAGTATTATTACTATTACTATAATTATTATTATTTACACTTTTTTTATTCTAGAAATGTATCATTGCTATTGATGGAACACATGGGCACCTTCACAATAACAGACTTCATATAGGGATAAAAAAAATACAAATCACTCAAAATATCATGTGTGCATGCTCATTTGATATGTTGTTCACTTTTGTGTATACGAGGTGGGAAGGAACCGCTAATGATGCTAGAGTATTTTTGGATGCAATTAGTAGAGAAGAAAATAGTTTTCCACATCCTAATGAAGCTAAATATATTATTATTTTATTATTATTCAATTTAATAAATAGTTTAATATTGATATAGGTAATAATATCTTACTCTTATATGTTACTATTATGTCGTGGACTCGGGATACATGAACATGCCAGGATTTTTAGCACCGTATATAGGAAATGGTCGTGAACCAAGAGGTGCAAAAGAATTATTCAATTATAGGTCTTCATCACTACGCAGTGTAATTGCGAGATGTTTTGGTGTTTTAAAGGCGTGACTTGGTGTTTTATAGGTCTTCATCGCTTGCAAACTTGTGGTGATTCAAATTTTAAGGAATTTGAAGATGAAGATTCATTATTCGTGGAGGAGACACAAGATTCAGAAGTAAGACCGACACTCAATATAGATTTATCTCAATCGAATGTTGTAGTAATGAATCATGTTAGAGACGGGATTGCAAAAAAAGTTGTGGAGGGATTATTCTCCTAGTTAGGATCCTAGTTTATTTAGTAGTATTTTGTATGAGGATTACATTGTTATTTTGTAAGAGGATTATTTTGTTATTTTGTCGTGATATAAATTTTTATTTAGTAGTATTATGTATAAGAATTATTTTGTTTTTATTATGTGATGGAAATTTTATTTTATCTTTTTTAATTTTAATATTTTGATTGAAATATTTTTTTAATGGGTTGATAATTTATAATTTTTCAATTAAAAAAATCATATAATTAACTAAATTATATAAATAAAATAATATAACTAGTTTAATAATGCATATTGTTTAAAAAATATATTATAATGAAATATATGTATTTTTAAAATTAAAAAATATATTTTTTTACCAAACACATTTTTTTATTTTCAAATTTAAAAATAAGTTATTTAACACCCAACCAAACGCATTTTCAGAATTTGGTGAAAATAATATTTTCATTCTCATTTTCATAATACAAAAATTTCAAAACAAAAATGAATGAGGTGCTACCAAAAGCACCCTAAGTTAGCAGGACTCATTTTAGATTATATTTTTTTTGTAATTATTGTTTTTTTTTTTCAATTTCTATCTTGTTCGATTATAACCCAATCAAATAGAATATAATTTTGAATTTAAAACCATATTCGATTCGATTTTATATTTTTTAATGGACGTGAACTCGTCAAGTGTATTAGTACTGCAACGAGAAGGGACAAAAACGTAAATTGAGCAATGTTTAAAAACACTTTGTGGCAGATGATTGGATGTTCCACAACAATCATATCTCTGATATGCGAATCTCTTTTCCAAAATATAGAAAGGTTGACTCTCAGTTATAAGGTTAATCTTGATTCCTTTCTTTTTTTACTTTCCTTCTGTCCTATTATATAAGAATTCTGTATTAAAAATATAATAAATGGGTAAATATCTTTTCAACAATCTAATAATTTTTATTATTTTTCATTGCTGTAATAAAGAAGAAATTCTTTTTTTAATCAATTTGTATTTCTATTTATAAATTATTTTTATGGTTTTTTTTAATTAATCATTATTTATTAAATTCGAAGGACTTTCATTATCCTACAGTGTAATAACCTATTTGATACTCGTCATTTTACAGGGACTTGTAAAGTCTCGTTCTCAATTTATTACATGTGTCACCTTATTTACAAACCTATATGCTTAGGGAACTGCTCAATGGAACTGCTGAATATTTTTTGCACTCCCATACTTGTACTTAATTTATTTCATCTTGGTAATATTGCTTATTCTTTTTCTATCTATTTATTGGACATAAGTAAGATGAAAAGTGAGGGAGAAATTCCAAGTAAAAATGACCTCTTGAAAGTAAAGATATTGATGATTAGAATTTGTTATTTTATTTAAATTTGTAAATATTTATTCTGCAGCTGTTCATGATGGTGGTGTTGTAGTGTGTGTAAATATAGTAAAATGTGCAATTTTTCTACTGGAGATTTTTCTTCTCCAAAAATTTATATATTTTGAATAATAAAATATTTCAATTATTATTATTTTTTAATACTGAATTATTTAAAATTTATATTCAAAATATTTTTTTAATCCCAGTGAATTACTTAACTCTTCATTATTTTTGGATATATTTTAGATAAAATAAATTTTGAAAACTAGTTTTATTTTAGTGGAATTAAAGTTGGATTTCATCAAATAAAAATCATGTCGATGCGATCAGGGGCGGACCCAGGATTTGAAATATGGGGTTGCACGACTTTTTGGATATGTACTACAAGACATATTTAAATTAAGTTCTAAATTTGAATTAATAAACAAAATACGACATGGAAGACAATAGAGTATCATTTCTTATATAAAAGCTAGCTATGTTCTTGTGGTGATCTGATCTTGAAAAACAAAGTCTCCATGTCTTAATCTCCATAAAAATAATACAAAATCATCATCAAAAACTAAAAAGCTCGAAAAATAAACAAACACACTTAACTTAACAACACCATTCAAAATTATTGTTGCAAACATATTGAAGTATTAGTATCATTATATGACAAGTAATTTACTGTAATACATAAAATAATAAAAGGGAAAGAAAAAAAAATTACATTTGATATCAAAACAAATTAATTTATAACAAATAAGAGTTACAAACTTTAAATAAAATTAAGATAGTAGAATAATATTATAAAATAATGAAAAAAAAAAGAAATTATAGTTGATAATGATAGTTTCCACCTTTACGAGAGAAGCTCATTGATGATTGATGAATAATAAAAAAATGAAAAATGAAGAGAGATGGTTTCCACCTTTGTATGAGAAGTTTATTGATGAATCGTGAAAATTTATGAGAGATGAATTCAGATTAGGTGTGTCAATTCGTGTTAGTGAATCGGGTTTGACTGAACCCGACACGACTCATTTACGTTTATGTCTGACACGACTCGACACGTTTAATAAACGAG
This sequence comes from Cardiospermum halicacabum, assembly GCA_031304145.1. Classification (NCBI taxonomy): domain Eukaryota; kingdom Viridiplantae; phylum Streptophyta; class Magnoliopsida; order Sapindales; family Sapindaceae; genus Cardiospermum; species Cardiospermum halicacabum. The sequence continues at coordinate 15,425,673 of CM062394.1, read as the reverse complement.
TTGCAATTTTTCAATTCGACACGAATCCGTTTAATACGGGTGTTAACATGTCGACACGATTAATTTGGTTAAATAACTCAAAATTTATAATCGTGTAATTCGATTATCCATTTAACCTGTTTATCTGTTAACTCGTTGAACCTGTTTATGCATTAGCCCATTTAACCTGTTTATGCGTTAACCCATTTAATCTGTTTATGCATTAACCTAGTTAACTTGTCTATCCATTAACTCATTTGACCTATTATATTTACATTTTTTTTTTCTAATAAAATAATCAATTTAAATACAAAGTAATAAATAAAATAAAATAAAATAATTAAATTACAAATACAATCCAAATGAAAGTGTTCAAATATTAAAATGAAAGTTTTTACTGCAATATATTAAATCAAAGAGAGACCCCGACTCCTAAGCTAAAGATAAAAGAACTAGGACTGACAATTAGTGTTAGAAAAAATATATCACACGAGAAATCGACAAAGAGGGCAACCAAGGTTGACAACGCTAACAGTAGATAACCGCAGATGAAGAGTTTCGTCTTAGGCAAACCACGACGAGGGGACAACAGAGGTGATATTTGAGTAATGATTAGTTGATAACGAGACAAGAGGTAGAGAAGAGGAAGCGTGTCGGGTGGTTGAAGGTAGGAGAGGAGGGAAAGAGGCGGAATAACTTCTAATTTTCTAAAAAGATTAGGGTATTGTTAGATTGATAATATATATATTTAAAAAAATATTATTTAACCCTTCAAAATTATATAAATTTTATTTTAACCCCAATTATGCGGGTCGACACGTTAACTTGTTAGTCAAACCCGACTCGACTCGTTTATAAGCAGGTTAAACGTGTCGTGTTATAAACAGGTCAAAATCCATTTAGCTTAAACTCAACTCACTTATTTTTCGCGGGTTCGTGTCGACCCATCGAGTCATAACCCATTTTGACACCCCTAATTCAGATCCTCCTCTCAACATTCTCTGCTTTTGATGAAAAGAAGACATGGATATATTTTTCAATTCAATGCACACTAAACTTCCACGGCACTTAATTTTTATATTTCTCTCTCCTTCATTTAATTCATAATTTATCTGTTCTTTTCTTCCTAACTTATCTCTTCTTTTCTTCCTAACTTTTTCTCCAATTAATTCATTAAAATCTTAATATTTATATTGATATTATAAAAGTTTATTTTCTCTTAAAGTTTAATTTAATTTTAATTAGTTATAAATAATTGTAGTAAATTACGTTTTTAATATGATTTTAAATAGATAAATAAGGGTTTTCTATCTTATTCATTTATTTTTTTTCTTTTCATTTTGATATTACTAAAACTAACTATTTCCTACTATCTTTCGCTCTTCATTTTAATATAATAATTATATGCATATTTAAAATATATATTTATATGATAGGAAAGAAATTTAATTCTTTTAAATGAAAAATAGAAAATAAATTTTGAATTATAATAATAAATGAATTCAAAAAAAAAAAAAGTTATATATAAAATTTTTTTAGTCCAATGAGATAAAAAGTAGATTATAAATTATAAATTTAAATGAATAAATAGTTAAATAATAAATAATTTATTATCTATTTAAATTTGTATAGAAAGTTAAAATTGTTAAAAGTTAAATAGAAAAGAAGGGAAAAAGGGTGTTGATTATGAATTTAATGTGGAAGAGAGAAATAGAAAAATAAAGGGACGTGGAAGTTTAGTGTGTGTGTTTTTTTTTCTAATTAAAAGCTTAGCGGATATGAGTAGAGGGGGAGAATGTTGGACAGAGGATCTGAATCCATTGTTTGGTATAGGGGTGGGCAAAAAAACATGCAAACACCTAAACTGAACCGATCCAATCCGAACCGAATATGTTTGGTTCGGTTCCTATCATGTTTTTCTGGGTGTTCGGTTTTTAATAGAACCGAGCACCCAAGATAAGGTGTTCGGTTCGGTTTTGGGGTTCCAAAAATCGAACCAAACACCTAAACATGTTTTTAAAAGATTTTATATTTTTTACTATTATTTAAAGTTCAAACACCCAAAAATCTACATATTTAATTTGATTTTGATTTGTTCTTGTTTAAATACTAATATTTGTTCTATATTTGAATCAATTTCATTAGAATATATTTTAATGATTATATATTTTTATAAATAGTCAAAGAAAAGTCAACAAAATTTGAACACCAAGAACCGAACCGAACCGAACATGTTTCAGGGTGTTCGGTTCGGTTCGCCATAGAATATTTGGGTTTCGAAAACACCTAGAACCGAACACCCAATTTACATGTTCGTGTTCTGATTCACTCGGAACCGAACCGAACATGTAGTTGCCCACCCCTAGTTTGGTACATAATATAATGTTATGTCTCATCCATGGAGTTTTCAATTATATTTACTAGGGCACATAACCACACGTTGCGTGGGGAAAATTCTTTGATACGTTGATGTTATTTTTTAAAAGAATAATAAATAAATAAAAATAAAAATAAGATGAATTTACATTACAAATATTAAAATTGGGTCTTATTAAAAAATTAAGTCATTTATTAAAAGACCAGTTAAATGCAAATGATGTAGTAACAAAAAAATTGAACTTATTAACAGAGGAAATTATAAAACACCCCAGACAAGTTTTGAATAGTTTGAATTATTTGCTAATCAAATAATTGGTTGATACAAATGTAATCCTTTCAATATTTAATAAATTAAAATATAAAAATTATGAAATAAAAAATAAAAAATAATAAAGTTTACATCTGTTGTGGCATGTTCGATCAATCTGGGATTGGAAACAGATAACGTATTAACATAAGAAAACAGAATTGATAATTGAAAAGAAAAATGTATTATCATCTACAGGGCTTATACATGTTCTACAAAAAGCAAATCACATCAACATTATAATATATAGAATATTAAGAAATATCAATATCCTTTTAATTTCGAATAATCTAAATATTATATATTTAAAAGATAGTTGCGAAACATACAACTATTACAAACATAGATGACACTACATCCTCATTAATATTTACAAAAAGTAGTGCATGATTTCAAAGATTACTTCTATTATTAAAATCTAAAGGGATAGCATTCGACTTCTTGACGTCCGTCCTACCTCTAATGTTACCAAATTATGGAATAGAGGATTATATAAAGTCAACTTCCTTTCACGTTCTAGTAGAATAGGGCTCATATCTTCCCAATCAAGTTCTATTAATTTACATTCTTCCAACAACTCCACTGGTATTTGTTTCACAATCAAAGAAAACTCATATCATATCTTCAAAAACTCAAATTCAATCTTGTTTGAAATACTTACAAAGAAATGGTGCTACTCCAGATCCAATGGCCAAGTATATAAACTTCGAAGACACGACACCAAAAATTTAGATTCAATTCCACGATATGAATGTCTTTCATTACCTTGGAGATAATGTCAACAATATAAAAATTAAAAACACTTACATAATTTGCCATGTTAGTTAAGACTTGACACACCATCTTGATCACTCGTAAAACTAAAATATAACAACAAAACTCATGGTCTAACCTTCTAGTTTGACTCTATAAAGGCCTTCAATATCATCATAAACCTGTTTAAAGAGCCTCGGTCAATTCTATCCTACAAAGAACAAAAACACATAAGTACTCTAAACCAGAAAAATAACCGTGTCCATCGCAAAAATTTCAAAAATACAATTTATTTACTTGCCACTGCTGATGAAATCATCTACAATAATCGTATTACTATTCCAAACAATAACATTGTGCCCTCTAAGTCCTTCAACTAAAGGAAAAATAATTTTCTCTTAAAACTTTGGATTCTAATCGCCGTCTAAAAAAATAAAATAATTTTATTAGATCTCAAAATAAACTTATAATAAGCTAAACAAATAATAGATAATAAACAAAAGTTAAAAGTTCATAAAGTCATTACTTGCTACCAAATACGCAGTAGAGGACAAGAAAATGATCAAAGAAGGAACAAACACAACCATCTCATAATAATCAACATTCTCCTAATTGCAGCCTCAGAGAAAAATGGTAAAATAAATGACAAAAAAAATTGAAAATCATAGTGAAGTAAATAAATTAAATTCGAGTTGATTCTTAGTTAAGAACACTCACGTCACGAAACTGCAAAAGACCAAGTTCACTAATATATGAAACAACATAGTAAGCGGGCTCGACATGAATAATGAGCTGAATAAACGCCCTCTTCTCAAATCGCATCAGATCCATAGATGACAAGTTATGTATGAACCACTCCATTATTTCCACTTCAAAAGTAAGACGTTGATGTAAATGGTATAGTACACTGTATTTGATAAATCTAAATGAGTCTATATCATAAGTATTCACCAAATGAGCACAACAATTAAATTTCTTGAATACCTACCCAAAATGAAAGCGTTACTCCATGAAAACGTTGTTTGAGAAAATGTTTTTTACATGTCCATTTCAACAAATCAAAACTACAAATGAAATATTCTACAAAAATGTAAACTTTAATCCAAACCAATTAATCTCACAAAAAATTTGGGCCAAAATAAAAAAAAAAAATCTAACATTTTTATCCGTAACAAAATGAGACCACAAAAACGACAACTAATAATTACTCCAAGATTACTTCGAGATCTGAGAAGCACGACCATGACTTAATGCATATTTCTCTAACATTGTGTCTCTCTTCAAAATCAATAGCAATCTTTGTTTAATTGATTCACCATGAAGAACTCAGAAAATACACACATGTATATATATAATTTAAATAAAAATAAAGATAAAATTCATAAAATTGGAAAAATTAAAAATGATGAAAAAATTTAATATATATACCTTTAAAATATGCATTTATTTTAGATTACATCGAAAATCATATCATGTCATGTCATGGTAGTAGAATCTATGACATAAAAAATACATCTACGATTTTCAAATAGTAATTATCTAAAAAATATTAATAAAATCAAATTTGAAATTGATAAAATCAAGAGAAATTAAGAATACAAATTAAGATGTTGATAAAATCAAGATGAAGAATAAATAGAAGAAGAGAAAATAATAATACAAATTGCATCACAATCGAGAGATGTGATAAAATAAAAGAAAAAATATATAAATAATGAAATTGACAAACCGAGGAGGAGAGAATAAAAAGACATAGAAATTAATTACATAGCATTTAAAGATATCATCTTGTTATATTATAACATCTAAAGTATCATTTTGACACATTAATTAGAAATTACGAAAGGAGATAAAGGATAAAGCAGTTTTACTGGTTAGAAATACGAAAAGACAAATGAAAAAATAATGAATTAGAATTAAATAAATCAAGAATCGATGAACCTATTGCATGCAACATCTAATAATAAGCATATAAAATTCATATATTTTAAAAAGAAAACGTTAAATTTTACCATCAAAATTCTTCATATATATATATATATATATATATATATAAAGTAACTGAATTTTTTTTTCTCATAGGCTAATGATTGAAAATTTGATATATATATATATATAATTAAATTTCAGATTAAAAAATAGAAAAAAAATAAAATAAAAGTTACCTTGTGAAGACCAAAAAGAGAACACTGATTATTTTTTTTTTCACAAAACCGTATTTGCAATGATCAAATATGTAAAAAAAAATATTAAAAAAAAAAAGACAAATGGAAAATAATAGTAGTATTTTTTTTTTCTCTTCACACAATTGTTGTATGAGCAACAATCAAATTTATTAAAAAAATAATAATAATAAAATCAATATAAGCAACAATGATAGCAATAGTTAAAAAAAATTATCGAATAAAACCAAGAGTAATAAAAAAATATTAAAAAAAGTCTATTGAATGTTGACCGGAGTTGAAAAACTAGAAAAATAAAATAAAATCAAATGAATAAAAAAATATTACCTTGATAATACAAATAGTGAATAATTATATTTTGGTTTCTCTTCATACAATTGTACAAGCAGCGATTAAATCTGTAACAAAAAAGTAGAAAAAATTAGAAAAAATAAAAGAAATGGTAAAAAAAATCAATTATAAAATAAATTCAAGATGAATCAAAGTGAAAAAAAATTGTATAAAGTGCAATGCGATTGATTTGTTTTGTATTTCAATCAAAGAAAAACCGAGGGTTAGTGAGATGAGAGAATGGATTGAAAAAGAGTTAATTGAGAGAAAAAAAAAAGAGTAAAAGAGAATGGATTGGGAAAGTAGATGAAAAGAATAAATTGAAGAGAGTTAAAAGAAAGGTTAAAAAAGAAAAAAAGAGAGAAGTAATGAGCATTTAATATAAAAATAATGAAGGAAATGAAAAGATAAAGACTAACATGACAATCACTCCACACGGCGATATCTCATTCGCTGTGAATGCCACGTAAGCGCCACATGGCGGATTTTGAGTCTATGTTATGTTTGTATATTTTGTTTTATATATATATATATATAGATTATTTAATTTTTTATTTTTTATTGGAGTTGCATCATGTTCTATACTAGGTCCGCTCATGGATGGGATCATCATCCATATATTGGCTGCAAATACTACATTTGATGGATTACAAATCTTCTCGCACTACATACCGTGAAAGTATAATAAATAAATAAATAAATAGTATATTTAATTACATTTTTTAAAAATACATTTATTACCAATATGTTATTTAATCTGTGTAACCATAATTCATTAGAAATTAAGGACTCTGAAGCTCAGTTGTAACCTTTACTGATACGACACTCTACACTTACGCTCATGAAACATAATTGTAATGATAGGATTCTAAAGATTTTTTCGTGTAAATGTATTTTATGAATTGAATTAATTTTAGATTGTGAGATATATATTTACTTTTATTATTTGTTATATTGTTATTTATTTATTTATTTTATTCTACTCATTATTACTGTGATAGGAAAGTAACTCTGAGATATCAAGCGTAGAGGCTGGATGCTTAAAGAACTCGAAGCCACAAAAAAGGAACCCCCTTCGGCCGAATGTCTCTTTCGGCCGAAATAACTAGAGACACCAAGAAAGTCTCTTTCGGCCGAAAGATAATGCACTAGGTTCAATGGGCCTTCAGTAAGATTAGAGAATTCAAGCCCACGTTAAACAAAGTTTCCTGAAGCACAATGGGTAAAGAAAGACTTGTTCTACCCCAATAAGAAAACCGAGTTCAAGAGGAACTAGGAGTCCCAGTCCTTTTAGAAATAGAATCCTACCACCTATAAATAGAGGGGGCGATTGTAAAAGGGGTCCGATTTTCATTAGAGCAAGATTCTATTGAACCATTCTTGTAATCTTTTAGCTATTATTTTCAAGCAATCTTAGCCCTAATATTTGACTGTGGTTTATTTGGCACCACAGTTTGGCGTCCACCGTGGGGCTATGAACCTCACACTCACAAGTTTATTGTTTTTTGAATCCTATTCGCCATCGCCGGTATCTTGTCATCCAACTCCTGACGATCACCGTTCAACTCCGATCGATAGGATGAATCCCGATTTGACCAACAACCTCGAAGACTAGGTCCCGAATACACCAGAAGAGCAATTAGCAATCTTGACTGAGATGCTGAAGAAAGCAGATGAGGAAAAGAAATGATGGAAGAAGAAAGCAGAAACCAGGAAGAAATCAACCGTTCTCTCCAAGGGAAAATCATGACAACCAGCCGGAAATACTCGCCCCTATGAAAATGTCAGCTCAACTTTGAGGAGACTTCTAGAAGAGGGTTGTCAGAGGAAAGCGATGGATCGACAGAAAGCCATAAGATCGGAGACTGGAGCATTTCAACTAGCTCAAGTGATGAGGAACAAGGCCGAAAATGGACCAAGGTTAACCGAGAAAAAGCCAAGATAGGGAACTAAGACAATTGGTACAAAAAAACTCAGGCAAGAGAATCACAATGCGGTCATCGACGACCCGTTATTTTGATACCCCTTTCGCATCATGGATCCAGAAAACCAAGATGCCCAAGAGATTCCCGATTCCCAATATGAAACCCTACAATGGGACAACAGATCCTGAGGATCATATCACTGAATACAGAAATCGTATAGGAACATGCAACATCCCCGAGGAGGACATGAAGGCCATAATGTGTAAAGATTTCGGCTCATCTCTAATAGAAACTCCACAGAGATGACACTCTGCCATCCCAGAAAAGAGCATCAAATCTTTCTTTTCCCTGGCCACTAAGTTCGCCAACCACTTCTCCAACAGCAGGAAAAAGGAGAAGGACATAGATGACCTGTACTACCTAAGACAAGGGACTAACGAAAGTCTCAGGTAGTACGTGAGGAGATTCAAGGAAACCAAGATGGTCATTCCAGACTGCCGGGATAAAAGCGTCATTAAAGCCTTTATCAAAGGGTTGTCAAAGACTTCTAAGTTCTACGAGAGCCTAAAATTTATTAAACCTAGAACCTTTGAAGATGTCCTCGAAATGGATGAAGATGCAATGGAATATGAAGAGGAACTTCAACCCAGAAGTAATAAAGACCCGTAAAACGCACTGAACTCTCGCGGAAGAAATAACTCAAATACTAGCGATCGCAACGAGGATTATAAATGAAAGGGCCGAAGAGATTTCGGCCGAGATAACGCTGATAGACCGAGCTACTCCAGCCCCAGCCAGGGCAGAAACTACCCAAGGAGAAAAGACCTGCTACCATATCCCTTCACTATCCTGGCGGGAGAAGCCCTCACTGTACTAAAGATCATAAGGGACAGGGTCAAGTGGTTGAAAAAATCAAAAAATCCCACCGGCTGGAAGGACATGTTTAGATACTGTCAATTTCATGGTGATCACGGTCACAACATCGACAAATATTGGACATTGAGAAGAGAACTGATCAAGGCTGGACACTTACGAGAATACCTCACTGAGAAAGACCGAGAAATAGCGGCCAAAGCTGACAAGAATCGGCAAGCACCAAACCAAGTGCCGGTAACTAACGCGAAAAAGATAGGATCATCAACATGATCGCCGGAGGATCAAAAATCTGCGGCCTGACGAGCTCGGCCACCAAGAAGAAACTCAGGGAAACCTAGAATGTATATAGTATTAGAAATGGACCCAGCCAAAGGGGGTGCTCCATCGCCTTCACGGATGAAGAAACCTGAGGACTCAACGCATCACACCACACCATGACGCCTTGGTGATAAAAATATTGATAGCCAATCTGATCGAGAAAAGGGTCCTAGTCGTTAATGGCAGTTCTTGCAACATCCTATTTCTCGAAACATTCAAGAACATGCAATTAGACGAAAGGATAATGCGCAGAAAAGTCGTGTCCCTCATCGGCTTTGACAGAAAATCCACCTCCACAGTAGGAGAAATCGAACTACCAGTATTCGTAGAAGGAATCAACCTATACTCTACCTTTTTGGTAGTCAGTTCGAAATCAGCCTATAACTTTATATTGGGCCGGTCTTGGATACATGGGATGAAGGCGGTCCCATCCACGTATCACCAACTCATTAAGTTCCTAACCCCCCAGGGGATCAAACAAATAAAGGGAGAACAAAACTCATCCAAAAAATGTTATGCCAACTGCTAAAACAAAAAAGTGTTGAAGAATAACACCGTTACGGCCGACTGCATCCTTAACTCCGGCTGAAAGCGAAATAAATGACATACTGCTCGACAAGGAGAAGAAGAAAACAATGTTAATTTGAGCTAAGGTTGGCAAAGTGGGTAGGGTTTTTGAGACCCTACCCTTACCCAATTCAAAAAGGGTAGGGTAAGACCCTACCCATTTAATTAAAAACATCCATACAACCGGGTTTAGAAAAAACTCGTGTATTTGAGGGTAGGGTAAGGGTATAACCTAGGGTCTACATTTTACCCTATTTAGACCCTTACTTTTAAATATTTTTTATTCAAATTACACTAAGGTTCTATTTGATTGTTTTATCTATTATTTATTTAAATTTTATTTGTAGATCTACCACAAAAAGTCATTTTTATTTAGATTATGCTATCATTTTTGTTTTTTTAACAAATCATAAATTTATTATAAATATATAGTATTTACCATTTATTATTTTTTTAATCAAATTTAATAAAATTAGTTTAATATATTAATTTATACTTCTCTCTTGAATTAATAATTTTTTATATATTATTTTATTAATCTTGCTAATTAATATATATATATATATATATAGACACGAATATAGACAAAATGTATTTATTAATCATTGGAAATTTAAAAAGTGAGTAAAAAATAATTAATAAAAGCATTTAAAATGAATTTTTTAATTGTAAAATATTGCATTTTCAATACCAAATAAATAATTAATGCATTAAAAAAAAAGAAGAAACAATTAAGCATGTCATTTTTTAAAATAAAATACTATTTTTTTTTAAAAAAATCGTATGTTATTTCTTTTACAATATTATTCTTTTAATTTGATGATAAGTGTATTATTGTTTTATTTTAAAAAATAATATTATTTTGAAATAACTTTTTATCTATTAAAATTGATAAATATAATTTAAAATACATGAATATATTTTATTAATGTTTAAAAGAAAAAATAAAGGAGTATATAGGTAAATGCATTAATTATTCATTGTGAATTTCAGATGTGAGTAAAAGTGTAATTAATATACTAAAAGAAATTACATTTAAATTACCACTTTTAAAATTCTCAATGAACAACTAATGCACTTTTTTTAAAAATAAAAAATTAATGCTTATTATAGTTGTTTTAAAAGAAATTATCTCTAATTTTTTTAAATGTTATTATTTAATTTGATAATAAGTATATTATTTTGGAAGAATAATTTAAATTTTAAATAACTTTTATCCATTAAACCATGATAATTTTTTTTCTAATTATTTGATTGTAAGTAATTATAATAGTATATTTTAAATTCCATTTAATTGATTTCATCTATTTTATAACTTAAATCAAATCAAATTGAAAATAGTTTAATTTTAACATGTTTAACTCGAACCAAAATTAAAATTTAAATCAAATTAATTTGATATTCTTAAATGAAACTTTGATCGATTTGATTCTATTCCATTGGATATTAATAGTAATTTAAATAAATATTTATTTTTTATGTTGCATTTACTAATATGTAAATATATTATGTTTAAACTAAATATACAAATTTGAAAACATAAATAAACTACTGAAAAATAAAATATCTAAAAAAAATAATAATAAATAAATAAATAAATATATTTAATGAATTTTGAAATTTTAAAATAAAATAAATTTCCTCATACATAGATGATTGTAAGAATATCAAATGATGAAGGGTCTTACTAAGGGTCAGGGTCTACCCTTTCATTTTGAGGATAAGGGTCTACCCTTACCCATATCTTTTTAGAAAGGGTAAGGGTAGGATTTAAACCCTCAAAATTTTTGAGAGTCTAATAAGGGTTTGGGTAAGGGTAGACCCAAACCCTTACTTTTGCCAAGCCTAATTTGGGCTGCGTTGGAAGGAAGAGAGAGAGAGGAGCTGATAAGTTTCCTTAAGAGTAACCAAGACTGCTTTGCTTGATCACACCAAGATATGACAGGAATTAACTCAACTATCATAACTCACAAACTGAATGTGAAAGAGGGCGCGAAACTGGTCAAACAAAAGTGCAGAAGATTCACCCCTAAAAGAAACAAGATCATCAACGAGGAGGTTGAGAAACTCTTCGCAAATCTGTCAATTAGAGAGGTCCAGTGCCCCTGGTGGCTAGCAAATGTAGTGGTTTTCAAAAAGAAAAATGAGAAACGGAGGGTCTGCATAGAGTTCACAGATTTGAACAAAACTTGTCCAAATGACCCATTCCCATTACCTCACATAGACCTCACTATTGACGCAACCGCTAGGTACGAGATGTTGAGCTTTATGGACACATATTTTGACTACAACCAGATACTGATGCATCCCGGTGACCAAGTGAAAATCGCCTTCATCACGAAAAAGGGGATTTACTGTTATAAGATAATGCCCTTTGGCCTAAAAAACGCTGGCTCTACATATCAGAGGCTTATGAACAAAATGTTTGCTGACAAGAAATGTAAAAAGATAAAATAAAGATAAAAGAAATAATAATATTATTAAGACATTTTCACCAAGATATTATTTCATGAACAAAATATTAGAATAAAATGAAGCATGAGAGATCTAAAAATTACCAAAGAAATAAATATGGCAATATCGAAGGATAAAAAAGTAATGTAAAAAAAATTATTAGTAAAATATTATAATAAAATAGAGAATGAGAAAAATGACTTTATGATTTGGGAGAAACTTTGAAATTTATGAAATGAAATTTAATGGAGAGAGTGTATGAATATTTATTTTTATAGCGTGGATATTGGAACTAAAAGACAAATGTTTTACGAAATCTGAAAAATGTATATTATTTTTAAGGTAGAAAGAGAGGGGTTTAAGAGCATCTTCAATGCAAGGGTTCTAATTCTGACCCACCAAGTGATACTTCAAATAATTTGGGACTCTTAAAAATGGAATTCTTTTAAATAATGCTATGTCCCAAGTTGGGTCCCAAGTTGGGTCCCAAGTTGAATTATTTATTAATAAAAGGTTTTTAAAAAATAAATAGGATTAGTCTCATGGTTGCAATAATTGCATAATAAAATAAAAAAAATTACAAAAGGGACGGTCCCAACTTTCTCTTTCCATACAATGGGTGAGACTTCACATGCGTTCCAAGTAGGATGACACTTAGAAGAGAAAATGTCAGTTGAGACTCTCTTTTTACTGGCATTGGAGATAGTCTAAGTCATACAATGGGTGGGACTTCACATGCGTCCCAAGTAGGATGACACTTAGAAGAGAGAATGTCAGTTGAGACTCTCTTTTTACCGGCATTGGAGATAGTCTAAGCCATATAATGGGTGAGACTTCACATGCGTCCCAAGTTGGATGACACTTAGAAGAGAGAATGTCAGTTGGGACTCTCTTTTTACCGGCGTTGGAGATACTCTAAAAAAGTGAAAAGTTGATCAGAATTAGGACTCTCTTTTTACCGCCGTTGGAAATGCTCTAAGAAAGTGAAAAGTTGATCAGAACGCGAACCGTCATGTGTTAAAAGTTGATTGTCAAGTAAGCATTTAGACCATGTGCAATAAGTTAGGATTTTTGGTGTGCTTCATCACTAATAATCTAAATTAATAATACCATAGCATGCAATAGGGGTGAGATTTTTTTTGTCCCATTATAATTTATTTAATTTTTAATAATTTTTAAAATTTAATTATTTATTTAATGTTAAATAAATAATAGTATGTTAAAGTGGATACTTATTATTTTATTATTTATGTTATTTTATTAAATTTAAATTTAACTATTATTTTTGTAACTAAAGTGTAAAACATAATTAATATTTATATTATCATAGTTAGAATAAAAATATATTTAATTTAAATATGTAAATAATAAATAGTGAAATACAATATAAAATGGATGATTATAATATTTGGAAACTTAAAATTCTCAAATTTGGTAGAAAAAGAGATTCATCCATCCACTGAAGTTGGTGGAAATTTTTGCCACAAATGTTCGATCAGATCTGCTTTCAAATTGTTAATGTTTTTGCTTATCTCGAATTCGATGGTTGTTATTAATATAACCCTCAAAAGAAACAAATGGCGGCTGGAATCGTGATGGAGTCAAGTGATCTTGGTTTTGTTAGTGATAATAATTTGAATCATATCGAATTGTGTAATTATCTCGTTCATCTTCAACAATCACGTTATATAATATGATGCAGACTTTCATTAATTCTCCGAGAGCTTTAACACTCCACAAATTTGCAGGTTGTTTAATGATACTAAAATGTGCTTAGAGAATCCCAAATGCTCATTCAACATTCTTTCTTGCTGACTCTTGGTGTTTCGCACAATTGATAGATTTTGGATCTTGAGGGAGAGTGATTGATTTCATAAATGTAGCTCATTCAAGATAAATTCCATTTGTAAGATATATATGAAATTATAAGTATTCATACCCACAGTAAATTCCACCAATAGAGCCCTCCCGTCCAAGATGTCATTGAAAATGGGTGAATAGTCCAACATATTTTGATCATTATTTATTCCAACACACCCAAACACATATGTCATATCCATGTATCATATGAGGCAACAAATTCTATAATGATCGTTGGATAATGGTGATCTCCTCGATAAAATTGGCATTTCCACGATGTTGGATAGTTTTTTCAATCCAAATGCATGCAATTAATGCTTCCTAACACTTTAGGGAATCCATGTTGCTCTCCTACAGCTAGAAGATGTTGAATGTCATTCCTATCTAGCCGTCTCAAGTATATTGGACCGAACACTTGAGTCACACCTTGGAAAAATTCTCTGAGACAATTCGTAGTGGTTACTCCTATGCGAACATACTCATCTATAAAATCATATGACATTCCATAAGCTAGTAATCACATTGCTGGAGGGCATTTTCGTAAGGGAGATAACCCACACTGACCAATTGCATCAAACCTCTGAGTAAAATACTCAGAATGAGCTTCAAGAGCTTCCATAATGCAATCGAATACATGTCGCCGCATCCTAAACCTTCTTTGGAGAGTATCGTTTGAAAATTTGTAATTTGGTGATGGTGCAAAATAATCTTTATATAACCTCAAGTGCCTCTGATCTCGTTCTCTTTCTATAGTCACTCTTCTTGCTGATGATGAGTTTTGAGAAGAAGAACCATGTTCACCAGCATTTGCCAATGAAGTTCTCCATTGATGAGAAGTTGTAATGCTTGTGCATCTGAATTATCAGTCAACATGTCGAACACTATTGCATTGAACATGTTCTCAGATCATTCAGAATTGTGGCTTGATGAATCTAAGTTTGAGACATAGTAGAGAAAGATGAAAATGAGATTATGAAAATAGTAAGACAAATGTGTGCTTCAATTAAGCATCCAAATTATAATTCCCCCCAAAATTTTAATTTCAAGTACTATTTCCCTTTTAACATTTGAAATTCAAATTTCATTTCGTTCTATCAATATTTGAATTTCAAAATTTAATTTTTTCCACCAATAATTTAATTTCGAATTTTAATGTTTCCACCAAAATTTAACATTTCAAAATTCAATTTTTCCACTAATATTTGAATTCCAAATTTCATATATTCCCATATATAGTTGAATTTCGAATTTCAATTTTTTTCACCACTATTTAATATTTAATGGTGGAAAACATACAATAATAGTTAATAATAAATTATAATGTAAATAATAGCACATTTAAGGAAATAATTTGTAAATTATTTCACTTTTTTTTTTCTTCGGCCTTTTCTCGTTCATCGATAGATAGACAAGATACATCCATATGAAGGAATCTCATGTCTAAATCTTTTTGAACTTTCTCCCTTTCTATTTCCAATATTTCTTGTGCCTTTACTCTTTAAATCTCAATACATGCATTTGTTAGTTCTTGTGTCTTTGCTCTCTCGATTTGAATGCGTGCTTCTATCAGTTTTTGTGTCTTTACATTCTCAATCTCAATGCGTGCGTCATCCAATTATCTTTTTTCTCCATTCGATGAACATAATTCATTAGCATGTTATTTTTTTGTTTGATTTTCATTAAACTTTTCCATTCTAGCAGTAAACATTTCATCAACTTCTGCACTTGATTTTGTTGAAGATGACCTATTTTTCCCTTTCTTTTAGCTACTTTCACACTCTGTGGATGCTTTAGTACTTCAAGAACTTTAATATCATCACTGCGTGCATTAATTTTTCCAAATAATGTGTACTCTCCAGAGACATTAACCTTCATTCTTTCCGCACTCCCACCATCATCATTTTCACCCCATTTACGTAGCCCCTTATTTCCTTTATTAAAATTTCCCGCTTATTTATAATTTGAACATCACCTTTTGCTTTTTGACCTTATTATGCATCAAATTAGATTCATACAGAATGTGTACCTTTCTGATGACATCATCTTCACGAGTTCACTTTCTTGACGTTGTTTTATCTTGTTATAACATCTGACAAATTTGCTACAAGCTTACTTATTGTATTCCAATGTGATTTCAGCTTGACTGCATCTCTGTAATTTCCACTTGATCATTTTGGTTATATTCAGCAGCAATCCGCTCCCAAAATTGATTTTCTTTTTGATCATTCCCAATAATTGGATCCTTACTAATAGATAACCAACAATGGATGGGATTTTCATTTTCTTTGTATTCTACCTCATATATGTTTTTCCTTTATCACATCTATGTCAGCATTTTCATCATTTCCATGATCTTTTTCTTCGAGTAAGCATGTATTGTTAATTAGAAGATTTGAAGAACGAGTGGATGAACATTGAGAACTACTGCCAGTGGTGCCAAATGTGGGTATGTGATTTCGATTTAATAAGAAATTGTGATGATTACCTTCGGAATCTAATTGTAATGGATATATATGGCTTGTTTGGGATGGCTTTTAATTTTGGCTTTTACCGGTAGAAAAAGAGAAGTAAAAGCAGAAGCATTTTCAAATACTGTTTGGATGATGAATTTAGAAGAGCTTTTCTGTCCAGATGAGCTTTTGAAACTGTTTGGATAAACTGCAACTCAAATTTCTGTTTGTATTATATGACTATTATACCCTTACGGAAGAGCTTTTCAAGATGTTTGGATACTAAATTTTATATTATATATTTTATTTATAAAAAAATTAAATAATTAATAATACTAAATTAATAACATTAATTATTCGTGTAAAAAAAATCAGTCGAACATATTGTCATTATTTGTACTAAAATTAATTTAAAAGATAATTATTCATGTTCACGAAATTCATCATAATCGTTAGTAATATTAATTGGAACTTCTCAAATCTGTTCAATACCCATAATAATTAATATCTATAAAAAATCTATAAATAAATATAAGATTGCATTATGTAACATATCTAAAACCAAACAACAAGTATAGGAGAGAGTAGATGGACTAGTACAATTAACAAAAATAAAAATACAAATTGTCAAACTAAATTTGTTTTTATCACTCTTGCATTAATTCCCATGCTATTCTATCACGAACTATATTCATCTCATTTTCATCTATGGTTACATTCACAAATAATTCTTCATCATTCTGCACATTATTTTGATCTTCATCATTCGAATCATAATCAATATTTTTTATAGCTTCCTTCCTGATAAAATTATGTAAAGCCATTGAAACCGTAACAATTGCAACTTGTTTGTCAAATGTATAACTAGGCATCAAGTGTAAGATTTTCCATCGAGCTTTCCACACACCAAAAGTTCGTTCGATGACAGTACGTAATGAGGAATGCATATAGTTAAATGTTTCTTTCATACCTCTTGCTTGTCCACTAGCTCGAAATTTAGGAAGATAGGTCCTTTATATGGAGCCAAATAACCCTTCATATTTGGGTATCCCGAATCGACCAAGTAGTATTTATCTACAATAAAAAAAAATCCAATAGTAAAATAATTTTACTAAAATAAAAATTAAATTAATAAAATTAAAATAATGATAACACAAAATACCATTTGGTGGTTTTGGAAATTTCAGCTCGTTACTTCTTAATGCCTCTAAAAAAGATTCGTGTATCATGTGCGGATCCTTCCCATCCGGGCCATACAAATGTCAAAAGCATATCAAATCCACAAACGACCATAATATTTTGAGTGGGAAATCCTTTTCTACCTATATAAGGAACTTGTTCATCTATAGGGAGTGATGCACGAACATGAGTTCCATCTATTGCTCCAATACAATCTTATTTAAGTGCATATATATATATATGTATATATATATATATATGTGTGTGTGTGTGTGTGTGTGTGTGTGTGAGAACAAACATATAAAAAATGCTACATTATTTATCTTGCAAACAAAAGTATATATGTATCTATGAAATTATAAAATTAAAATAAAAATATTTAAAAGTTACCTTAAAATATGACCAATATTTACGGTTACTCCGGATGTAAGGTGGGACTTGATTAAAATCTTCAGGAGGTTTAATTTCATCCATGGCAAGATTAGTCATCTTCTTAAGTACATTTTCGAATTGTCTACTTACTGTTTCACCTGAATGTTGAAATCTTTCTTGGATCATCCTGTTTCCTTCCCCATGTCCTAAAATAATCAAAAACATACCTACTGCCTCCTCAAGCCTAACTCCTTTAGTTGAAGTTAATCCATAACTTCTTAATCTATAACACAATTTAACAAATACGTGTTTCTCCATTCGAAATTGCTCAAGACAGCATTGATAATTTCCTTCTAGTATTTCTTTAACGAATTTCCAACCAGTATGAGGAGAATTTCTCCAAGGTTCTTTTACCCTGAACTTAGCATGATAATGCACAGCTGCTTGTGCTTTTGAAAGCACAAGGTCATCAAACTCCAACTCGTCTCTTATAATAGCTTCTTCAATATTATCGTCAGAATCTGTATCCATCCTGAACTAGCAATTGTACAAATAAGAGTTCATAAGTAAATAATTAAGATTGAACACCAGCATACCTATAAATATGCCAATTAAAATACACAACCCATATCATAAATTGGTAACACATTTCATAGTCTAATTTAAATTAAAATAACATATCATTCATTTATCCCAATACATAAACAAAAAATATAAAAGTTACAAAAAAGGTAAAGATATTCAAAAGTGACATTTTTCTTTTACACAATCTATGTTTCAACAAATTAAGATTGTTGATCTTTCAACCATTGTAGTTGGTGGTCCGGATCTTTTAAAGCAACAAAAATCTCCCTATTCGCCTTATGTGCAAATAAGCGAATACCTAACTTGAATAAAGGAGACATTGGTTCACATTCAGGAAGTGTTTTCAACCTATTAATGACCTCTTTAACACTATATCTAGATGGATCAGTACGCAGGTATGAGCTCATATTCTTGACACTTTGAGAGAGCTCCTCAAGTTGTTTGACCAGTGTAGCACTAGAACTTTTTTTCTTCACTTTTTTGAATTTTTTCCTAGATGGTTGAAGAGAGGCTTCAGTATGATTGTTGCCTCTTACTTCCTCAGCATCATCTTCATCCAAATCTAAATCATAGCTTCTAACAATATTTTCATTTTCCATTATCACCTCCCTATACAAAGGAGGCATGGAACCAGACGTTGGCGCCCATGCCCTAGCTCTAGTTGCTGTAACATCTCGAAATAGCTCATCTAACTTGAAAGCATGTTCTAAACCTTTTATTCGAAACTTTGATGCTTCAGGATATTTCTGTTACAAATAGTTAGTATATACAATTAAGATCACACATGGAAGCTAGACTCACAATTAGAATATTAAATGATTGATAGAGATACATACTTGTAGTTTAGTTGTCCACCATTCATCTAAAGCCTCAATGGTTTGTCTTTCGATATCCCAACCAATTCCGGTCTCTCCTCTTACTAACGAGTCCCATAATTGTCATTCTTTTCTAACACTATCCTAATGATTCTTAAGTTGCTTCCTATCATATTGTCTTCCAGTACAACTGTTAAATTTTTCAATGAAATTTTTCCAACCTATTTTACTTAAATGAGTTCCATTCCTATTTCCTACTTCACAGCTAAGTTAACCCAAATTTTTTTTTCAAAAAATTAAATTTTATAAAAATGTCTACTATCGTAAAAATTGAATACATTTAAAATATTGTATATTAAATTAAAACTATATAACTAAATTAAAAACAAAATCTAGATCAATGATTTGTATGAATTTATTTATGATCAATCTAGCCTAAATTTATAAAGTATGTAAACTGAATACTAAAAGTAAAATGTAAGATGTAATCATAAAATTGAATCTATGTAAAACACTGGATATTAAATTAAAACTATGTAAATATAAATTAAGTTTAATATACATAAAAGTATTTAAATAAATTAAATTTCTAAAAAAAATAAAAATTAAAGAGGGGCGCGCGCGCGCACACACACACATATATATATATATATATTAAAACCCATCTTTCAAAATTTGGCCTTATTAAAACTCTTTTTCAGACCTTCTCCAAATTCTAATTTGTTCATTCTCTAAAAATTGACACAACAATAACACTTTTCCAATCAACTAAAACCTACAATTAAAACCTACAATTACATATTCTAATAACAACCCACCTCCACAACTTATACAAATAAGAAGGTTTATTGGTTCATCTAATTAGGTTTAGTGTTTAACCCAAAATTAATATAGGTAAATGCAATCTCAAATGAGTCACATACTAAAATTAAAAGAAGACTGCTCTTTATAATCTGCATTTCTACATCAAGAGAAACAACAACACCTAGATCAAAACTAATCACATACAGTTCTCACAATTAATATCACCAAGCTATCTACATTTTGTCTTACAAAGACAACCAAACAAGAAATTCAACACTTCCTATTGTTTTAATTGCATGTACAAATAACAAAGTCATGTGATCAAATAAATAGAAAATCTAAGTCATGTGATCAAATACATAGAAAATCTAAGTCATGTGATCAAATACATAGAAAATCTAACAAATAAAATAAGAAGAAACATAGAAACAAACAAACAACACAATATTCTCAAATTAATCTGCTAAATAACCAAATAACCAAAACCATAGCTATAATTTTAAAAAAAAAACAAAAAAATAAACCAGCAAAAAGCGTAGCACTCACCACCAAAACGAGAGACAACAATCTGCATCATCAAAACAACACAATTTATCATACCATTAAAAAATTAAAAATTAAAAAAAAAAAACAGTATAAGAAGGTTTATTGGTCTCATTAGTTTTATCATCCAACCCAAAAAAAATCAATTATAATAGTTTAAAAAAGATGTATCTAATCAACATGGTAATATAAACCAGCAGAAATCAAAACATAGCCCCACACAATTTGTAACAATACTGAACAATGAGTTGTGAGATGTAAAGTAGGAACTTACCTGATTTTCTAATTGGTACGATGAAGAAAAGATAAAGCTTGTCTATGCGGAGAGCGAGAAGAATGTTTCACATATGCGGAGTGCGAGAAGAAGAATAGACGAACAAAAATATCAGGACATGAATGGAAATTTTAATTTTTTTAGTCTTTCATCAAAGGTTAAAATTGTAATAATAAAAAATTCATTAAAGTAATTTTGGCTTCCCGATTTTTTAAGGAAGCTCTTCCAACCAAAACAACTCCCTTTTAACTTCGTATGGAAGAGCTTCAAAACCCTAAAGCTCTTTCAATTAATTTCACCCAAACAGGCCCAAAAGTGGCTTTTAGGCCCAGGAAGCTATTTTTCGGCTTTTAAAAGCCATCCCAAACACCACCATTGTGAGGAGGCGACATTGTTCCCATACCTTCGTTACAAATACCATAATAGCAAAATATTGGATCTTGTAAGAAATTGGAATTATGCGGAGATGATGAACTTGAATGATGAACACCTTGGATATTTGGCATTAGTGACGGAGAGTTTGAATTTTGTGAATTCAGTTTATTTGGATGGATATGGTTGAAAGGAAAATTATGAAATTTTGAATTGTTTGAATCCATTATACTGACCTAATAAAACACAAAAAAAAAAAGATAAAGTAAGATAGGTACAATCAAACCACTGTATAACTGTCAATCTCTATAACAACAATTCACCAAAATGACTGGATTTCTTTTAGAACCGATTTTTTACATGTTATTTTAATCCTCTATAACAACAATTTGCTTATAACAGCAACAACCGTAATTTGAATAGAATACTCTATATAAAATTCATCCTCTATGATGAACTACTCAAATATAATTTTTTAATAAAATAATATAAAAATTAAAAATTTAAATAACTATTGTAATTAACTTCAACCGTTAAAGGAATTTTTTAATGTCTAATAACTAAAAATGATGAAGGAAGAGATTGCATAAGTAATAATAATGAATATGATTGAATTTGAAAGGTTTCATAATAATAAATAATTAATAAAAATAATTTGAAATATTAAAATTTAGACAACACTAGTATCTGAGGGAGTTTCTCATCTAACAAAATAGGCTCTCTATATGGTCTCTTCACATTGAATTGCCTTCAAGGGATTGCAATTGACTACCCTTTTGGTGAAAACTCATACCAAAATCTTCGTCAAATCAAGCGTTATATTCCTAATAAAAGAATGGAATCTTCCAAACAAGCTACCATTATAGACTTTTTTTTCATCATATTTGAATAAATTTAATTTTAAAATATTCTAAATTATACATATTTTATTTAGAGCTTATTCTTTTTTAAAAAAAAAATATTATGAATTTATAACAGTCAAGTGAGATCTATGACCTTTATATGACCTTATATGCAAATAACAGCCATTCATTATAACAACCAAAATATTATCAGACAAACTATATCATTATAGAGGGATTTAGCTATATTTTTATTTTCAAACAAGGAGAGAATGATTTAAAAAATTAGAGAATGGTTTGGAAAAAAATGCTGGAACAATCGGCAGATTCAAAGAAATAAATAAAATTACACTAAACGGTTGAAATAAAATTTATTAGGGATGACAATGAGCCGGTTGAGGTAGGTCATGGAGATATTGGACCTACCCTGCCTCCCTAGACCTATGACCTGTCTTGCCCTGTGGCATGGGGCAAAGATCTTGGACCTACGACCTAACCTACGAGGACCTGCACTACCCGGTCAAACTTGATTTAATAAAGTAAAAGAGATTAAACAACTACTTGAATTCTAATTTCGAAATATCATATAGTCTTATGCAATAAAATTAAGTATGATCAATTGGAGATAATATTTTGAACTAAATATATATATATATAATTTGATTTTCAAATAAAACTATTAGAACATATTATATAATTCATCTCCATTAATTCTTCAATCTTTGGTTGATTCATCTAAAAATGATTGTAACCTACACAAATAATTCAACAAATTGAAATAATTTTTTTTATGTTTCTATTTTAATTGTTAAATAAAAAATAAATAACTATTTTTATAATTACATACCATTATTCGTTCTTATCATTATCAGAATCATATAAAATCGTAGCATTGTAGGATCTACCATTTCCATTAATTCTCCTTCATTTATTAATAATAATAATAATAAGGCATTATAAGCATTCAATGTAAAAAAAATTTTAATTTATAATATGAACTAAGATGACCTTATCATGACAATAAGAATTATTACATTTCTTTGAGTTGATGGATAGCCAATCTTATGTGTACATCAAAACGTCTACAATTTTTGGACGAAGTCTACTATGATGACTAATAATCATTCCACTAGTACTAAAAGCAAACTCTAAAGTAATTGTGGAAACTAGAACAGTCAAGACGTCCCTCGCGATATAATGCAAAATATGATACTTACCCTTATTTGTTTTCCACCATGCCAAGATATCAAAATCTGAAGTTCGATGTAAAGTATCCTTTTTGACGAGTGTTAACCACCAAAAATAATTTCTTGCAATTATGTAGTAATAATAATAGGGTCAAACCACAGAGAGTGTACTGAAAACCTCAAATTGTTATTTAACCAAGTTACCAAATCTATTAAATAGGGTTTGTGGATTTAAATCAAATTAAATTGAATGCTAAAATAGAAACAAAGAAATAACAGTATGATAGAATTAATCCAGCAAAGCTACTTATTCAATGTTGTGTTGATCATGGAGCTAAAGAATATTCGTGCCAATTGTAAGCCTAGTTATAGTAATTGACAAGCGCCTAATTACCTAATTGCTCCTTAGATTTTAGATCGACCAGACACGCGCCTTCTAATTAGCCCCTAGTCTAAACAATAACCCTGACACGCGCTTGACAGGTTTAACCCTAGACTGTTTTAAGGAAAGAACGATTTAGACTCTTAATCCCCGAATCATTAAGTGTGTTAGTTGATTAAGAACATGAAAATCCACCATGTAACATATTACCTCATTGCTACTTATACCATTTTGGTAAACTATTATGTATTTAACTTAGTGGTTAGTAGTGTATTAAATCACCTAGTTAATTAACAGACCTAATTTAATTAACTGGTAAATTAATACATTCAAACAATTCCATTATGCACTACATAAGCATGAATACCAATAACATAAGCAATTATAGACAAATCTCACAACATGTATGAATGATCACTTTACTGGATTATAGAAATTTAGCTTGCTATGGGCACAACAAGAATCATAAAAAATATAATTGAACGTAAATTAAAACAAAGACAAAATAAAAGGCGAACTCTATTGATAAGAAAATACGTCCAAGCTAACTATCCCAAAAAAATAGAACTGACTTTGTTATCAGCCCTACACAACAATAAATCCGAAGATAAAATTCAAAAATAACAAAGGAAATGTGATATGAAAAACCAAATTTCCTCATATCTCTGAACAAATTTACAAGTTCAAAACTTAAACTAAATCCTTAAATCTTGTGTGCTGACTTAGTCTTCAAATTCTAACTCTGCATTAAAATAATCTTTGCGCCTCCCCCTCAAATGCTCAAAATTTGTAAAATTGCCTCAAACTTGTACAAAATGCCAAAAGAAGACAGATAAGTATCAATTCTCACAAATCAGCCTCAAAATGAATGTCAAAATAAGACACAAATGTTACATATATTGTGACATGTCAAATTCCTCACACTGCTTCATGCCTGCCCTCAAGTATGATGAACTAGAAAAACAACCAAAAGGAAACAAGCAAGACTGAAAGGAAAAACTAGCCAAATGGAATTCAATCAAAAACCAAGTGCTTATGAATCTCAAATCACCAAAGAAATTTAATTTTTAAGGGGAGAAAAGAGAGCTCCTTATCCAATTAAGCACACATCATAATTCAAAATTTCAACATTTAGCAAAGATGCAAACAGGACTATACAAAATTTGCAAGAAAAATCTCCGTTCACTATTACGAATCCCAAAATAATTAGAGCAAAACAAGAAGCAAATCACAATTCAGTCGAACCAATTTTACCACAAACCCCAACATTAATGTCAAAGAAAAATAAACATGCAGTAGTCTCAACTCCATTTCCTCACAAGATAAGTGTGTATGGATAATGGTGGGTGTTCACTCATGGAGCTGGAAACAAGCACATACACTCAAAAATTGGCATTTTTCAAGGACAACAAACAACAAAAATTGATTCCAAGATAGAGAGTTAAACTAGGTAGACTTAACTTATCAAGAAGTATTTGCATTCGAAAAATTAATGGTCAAAATGCTAAAATGAGCCAAAATAAACATGAACAAAATGATATCTAACTACTAACAAATATTTATATCAAGTAAGAAATAAAAAAGATAACTAAAATCAATGACATTTCTCTTTTTTTTTTTTTGAATTGTTCTATATTTTTTTCTTTCCATTTTTTTCACTATGTTCAATTTTTTTTCTTTTTTTTTCAACATGGAACACATTTTTTTTTCAATTTTCATTTTTTTTTTTGCTTTTATCTTTTTAATTTTTTTTTTTCATTGAGATAGTGTCCGTGAAATCGGGCCTAGGCAGAGTGTAAGGGGTAGCCTAGGCGTTTTGAGACCCAATCGATCCGATTTTCATATAATCAGAAGTGAAAATCGGTAATGGGTGTAGGTGCCTAACTAGGCCGGCTAGGCGGTGCTAGGCGCGCAAATTGATTTTTTAAAAAATTGGTCCAATACTAAAATGATGTCGTTTTATATAAAATAATATGATATCGTGTTGATAATTTATTCTTCTTCATATATTTTATTGTCATTTTTAATTGATGTTATTGTTGTTATATTTGGTTTTGAGTTTATAACTTTGTTAGATTTTGAATTATTTCATATAATTGTTTGTTGAATGAGATATTATGAATTGAAAACAATAGTATAAATGAATTGAAAACAATAAAGTTATATTTTTTTTTCTCTTTTCAAAATTAAATAAATACTGAAAAATTTATTAAATTTAATTTCAGTCAAAGTCAAATATTGACCAATAGTCAACACCACCTATGCCTAGACTCCGCCTGGACCGCCTAAAAGTGGTTACCGATTCGATTCCGATTTTCATTTTTATGAACATGGATTGAGATACATCAAGAAGTAAAAGCAATTTAAAGGATATCAACAAAAAACAAAAATAAAACCTATCCAATATGTACATGAAAATAGGCTCAAACCTAATAAAACTACTATTGACCAAGGATTTCCTAAACATCTACCACATCAAAACCATGTCCACAAAGACATATAATCAACTCAACAGAATCAATAAAAGTTGTAAGTTGTTTTCTCATCTACACATTCACTCACAAAAGATGTGTGAGACAAAAATTAATGCACTGCAACATTAATTATTCCAAGCCATCAACATTGAATCAACATCTTACCACAGAGACCTTGTTGTGACAAGCAAACAAGTCAAAACTCTAATCAAATGAGAAAAGAAACGCATCACAAATTATTTCTAAAGAAAATTATGTATCGTGCCATAAGCATCTATAAGTGTCTTAGAAGTACACAAAAAATTAAGTTTGACTTTATTAAAGCAAGCTCCCTAATCAAAACATTTATTTGGAAGGTAATCTAAGTAAGCACACAAGCAAAATCAATCCAAAAAGGTAGTAAAGAATTAAAATTATTTACAAGTACAACAGTTAAGATAAAAGAAAAATCAGCAGCAAAATCAACTAAAAACTAGCAGCAAATGAGACTAAAACCAACAAGAAAATCAACTAGAAATCAATAGCAAATGAGACTAAAAACAGCAGCAAAACAGCTAAAAACACCTAATACCCCCCACACTTAAAGCTTGCATTGTCCCTAGTGATCCAAAAATACAAATATAAAGAAAGGAGACAATACTTCCCTAAAAAGTAGCTACTAAGGGGGCAGCATTTGCTACTGGCGAAAGACGTCCCATAATCATGCGCTATTGCACCAGAATTTCATACATCTTGTCTTCCAAGCTTCTTCTAATTTCCTCCATCTTGTCCTCCAAGCTCACTTCAATTTCCTCCATTCTATCCAAGAGGTTCACACTGCTAACGGGTTCAACGTAATCCTTTTTTGACCCTGCACAAAAAAAAGACCACTTCCCTATCTCGGAAGACTCAAGCTATTGATATTCAGAGGTGAAATCCGACAACCAATAGTCAAGTTAGACTCTTTAAACAAACCTAAGTTTGTAGATATTATGGTGATAAATGGACCAAAAATAAAAGACTGAAGCCGACTAGAATGAAGCACAGAGTGAAATTCTTTTGCAAGCCCATAGTAAAAATTAGATTTCTTTTCATCTTGCATACACCATAAAAAGAAAAGTTCAACCTTAATCAACAAATTTACACTATTTTCCCTACTCGAAATTGATGAAGCAAAATATCTATGAATGTATTTCAGGTGGGGAGCTACAATTTTCACACTCCTTGACTTTCCTAACTTAAAAATAATGCTAGATTCACAAGTTAATGCACGATATGCATCCAAAATATTAAATTCAGTGTAATACCCATAAAAATGTATCATTATTAACCACAAACCCAAAGGTGCATCAAATTCAGCAAGTTATATATTATTCAAAAGCCTAAACTTAACAACATTAGGCACATTAAAATCTGCAGGATCTTTTTTGTCGAATTCAAATGTATCAAAAAATTCATACACCGGCTCATAATAAGCAGAACAGTTGAATTTCAACAATTTCGACCAACGAAATGGAGCAAAAGACTTTTCAAAATAATTCAAAATATTCAATTCTTGCGTAGCTTCAGTAAACAAATTGACACTATTTTCTCTACCCGAAATTGATGAATAAAAAATATCTATGAATGTATTTCAGGTGGAGCGCAATAGTTTTAATGCTCCTAAACTTTCATGACTTAAAAACAATGGTAGAGTCACTAGTTAATGCAGGATATTCATCCAAAGCATTAGATTCGATGAATTACCTAAAAATGTATAATTATCTACCACAAAACTCAAAGATACATCAAACTCAGCGAGTGACTATTATTCAAAAGCCTAAACTTAACAACATTAGGCACATTGACATTCACAACATCTTTTTTTTTTTAATTCAAATATAGCAAAAAATTCATACACTGACTCATAATAAGCAGAACAGTTGAATTCCAACAACTTCGACCAACCAATTGCAGCAAAATACTTTTCAATAGAATTCAAAATATTCAATTATTGCATCGCCTCATTATACAAATTGACACTATTTCCCCTACCTGAAATTGATGAATAAAAAATATCTATGAGAATGTATTTTAGGTGGGGAGCTACAATTTTAACACCTCTATACATTCCTGACTTGAAAACAATGCTAGAGTCATCAATTAATGCACGATTTGCATCCAAAGAATTAAATTCAAAGAAGTACCCATAAAATGTGTCCTTATCAACCACAAAACCCAAATATGCATAAAATTCAGCAAGTGGCATATTATTCAAAAGCCTAAACATAACAGCATTAGGCACATTGACATCCACAACATCATTTTTTGTTGAATTCAAATGTAACAAGAAATTCATACACAAACTCATAATATGCAGAACAATTGAATTCCAATAATTTTGACCTACCAATTGTAGCAAAAGACTTTTCAATAGAATTCAAAATATTCAATTCTTGCAAAGCATCAATCAAAAAATTGATACTATTTTCCCTACCCGAAATTGATGAAGCAAAAATATCTATCAATGTATTTCAAGTAGGGAGCTACACACTTAACACTCCTTGACGTTTCTAACTTAAAAATAATTCTAGAGTCACCGGTTAATGCACGATATGCATTCAAAGCATTAAATTCATTGCAATACCCACAAAATGTATAATTATAAACTATAAAACCCAAAGATGCATCAAATTCAGCAAGTGACATATTATTCCAGAGTCTAAATTTAACAACATTAGCCACATTGACATCCACAACATCTTTTTTGTCGAATTCAAATATAGCAAAAAGTTCATACAGCGACTCATAATAAAGCAGAACAGATTAATTCCAATAATTCCGACCAACCAATTGCAACAAAAGACTTTTCAACAGAATTCAAAATATTCAATTCTTGCATAGTCTCAGTCAACAAAGTGACACTATTTTTTCTACCCGAAATTGATGAAGCAAAAATATCTATGAATATAATTCAAGTTGGGAGCAACAATTTTAAGACTCCTTGACTTTTCAAACTTAAAAAAATTTCTAGAGTCACCAGATAATGCACGATATGCATCCAATGCAATACCTACATGTATAATTATCATCCGCAAAACCCAAAGATGCATCAAATTCTGCAAGTGACAAATTATTAAAAAGACTAAACTTAACAACATCAGGCACATTGACATCTGCATCATCTTTTTTGTTGAATTCAAATGTAGCAAAAAAATTCATACACGAAGTCATAATAATCTGAACAGTTGAATTCTAACAATTTCGACCAACCAATTGCAGCTAAAGACTTTTCAATAGAATTCAAAATATTCAATTCTTGCATAGCTTCAGTAAACAAATTGACATTATTTTCTCTACCTGAAATTAATGAATAAAAAATATCTATGAATGTATTTCAGGTGAGGAGCTACAATTTTAACACTCCTAAACTTTCATGACTTAAAAACAATGTTAGAGTCACCAGTTAATGCACGATATGCATCCAAAGCATTAACTTCGATGAAATACCTAAAAATGTATAATTATCTATAACAAAACCCAAAAATGCATCAAATTAAGCAAGTGACATATTATTTAAAAGCCTAAACTTAACAACATTATGCACATCGACATACACAACAACTTTTTTGTCGATTTCAATTGTAGTAAAAAGTTCATACACCGACTCATAATAAAGTAGAATAGTTGAATTCCAACAATTTCGACCAACCAATTGCAGCAAAGACTTTTCAACATAATTAAAAATATTCAATTCTTGCATAGCCTTAGTCAACAAATTGACACTATTTTTCCTATCCGAAATTGATGAAGCAAAAATATCTATGAATGTATTCAGGTGGGGAGCTACAATTTTAAAACTCCTAAGCTTTCCTAACTTAAAAACAATGCTATAGTCACCAGTTATAGCACGATTTGTCTCTTAAGCAATAAATTCAGCGCAATACCCACAAAATGTATAATTATCAATCTTAAAACACAAAGATGCATCAAATTATGCAAGTGACATATTATTCAATAGCCTAAACTTAACAACATGAGGCACATTGACATCCACAACATCTTTTTTATTGAATTCAAATGTAGCAAAAAATTCATACACCAACTCATAATAAGTAGAACAGTTGAATTCCAACAATTTCGACCAATCAATTGCAGCAAAAGACTTTTCAACATAATTCAAAATATTCAATGTTTGCATAGCCTATTTTCCCTACACGAAATTGATGAAGAAAAAATATCTATGAACATATTTCGGGTGGGGAGCTACAGTTTTAATACTCCTGGACTTTCCTGACTTAAAAACATGGATAGAGTGACCAGTTTATGCACGACAAGTATCCAAAGCATTAAAGTTAGGCGCAATACCCACAACATGTATAATTATCAACCACAAAACCCAAAGATGCATCAAATTCAGGGAGAGAAATATTATTTAATAGCCTAAACTTAACAACATGAGGCACATTGATATCCCCAACATCATTTTTGTTGAATTCAAATGTCGCAAAAACTTCATACACAAACTCATAATAAACAGAACATTTGAATTCCAACAATTTCGACCAACCAATTTCAGCAAAATCTTTGCAACAAAATTCAGAATATTCAAATCCTATATAGCATTAGTTAACAAATTGACACTATTTTCCCTACCGGAAATTGATGAAGCAAAATATGTATGAATGTATTTCAGGTGGGAAGTTACAATTTTAACACTCCTAAACTTTCCTGACTTAAAAATAATGTTAGAGTCACTAGTTAATGTACGATATGTATCCAAAGCATTAAAGTCAGGCGCAATACCAAGATGTATAATTATCAACTGCAAAACCCAAAAATTCATCAAATTCAGCAAGTGACATATTATTCAAAAGTCTAAACTTAACAACATGAGGCACATTGACATCAACACCATCTTTTTTTTGTGAATTCAAATGTAGCAAAAAATTCATACACCAACTCATAATAAGCAGAATAATTGAATTCCATCAATTTTGACTAACCAATTGCAGAAAAAGACTCTTCAACATAATTCAAAATATTCAATTCTTGCATAGCCTCATCCAACAAATGTACACTATTTTCTCTACCCTAAATTGATGATGCAAAAATATCTACGAATGTATTTTAAGTTGGGATCTACAATTTTAACACTCCTTGACTTTTCTGACTTAAAAATAATGCTATATTCACCAGTTAATGCACGATATGCAACCAAAGCATTAAAATTAGCATAATAGCACAAAATGTACCATTATCAACCACGAAACCCAAAGATTCATCAAATTAAGCAAGTGACATATTATTCAAAAGCCTAAACTTAACGACATTAGGCACATTGACATCCACAATATCCTTTTTTTTTAATTCAAATGTAGCAAATAATTCATACACCAACTCTTAATAAGAAGAACAATTGAATTCTAACAATTTTGACCAACCAATTACAACAAAAGACTTTTCAATATAATTAAAAATGTTCAATTCTTATGAGCAAGAACTAAATGGGCATGCAAAGGCAATCCAACATTGGCGACCTTACTTATAGGGATGATCATTTTGTGTCCGCACAGATCATTATAGCCTCAAGTATCTCCTCGAGTAAAATTTTATCACATCTCCTCAACAACAGTGGTTGAGCAAATTACTAGGTTATGACTTTTCGGTGGAATACAAGCCAGGCCGTTTGAATGTTATGTTCTTTCTCACTGTCACTCAATGGGCGCCTACCTTCTCACTACTACCACTCCACTGCTGTCATTATTTGATGACATACAGACAAAAGTTTGCACTAACCAAACTTTCCAATATGTCCGTACTAAAATTGAAGTAGGTGAACTAGGAGACGATTGAAAGGTCTAGGATGGTTTATTGTTTTATAAATCTTGTGTCTATCTCATTCTTTCTTTGACACTATTTGATACTATCATCTCTCATATCCATGATAGTGCACATGAAGGAGTTCAAAAAACCCTTTAACAAATTTGCAAACACTTCTATTGGGCAGGTATGAGTAAGATGGTGCGCGCTTATGTTACTACTTGCCAGACTTGTGAATAAAATAAAACCTATCAATTATGACCCACGGGTCTTCTGCAACCATTGGCTTTACCTTCACAAATTTGGGCTGACGTCTCAATGGATTTCATTTACAGCCTTCCGAGATCACAAGGGAAAACTGTATTGTTGGTGGTTGTCGATTGCTTTTCTAAATATGCTCACTTCTTTCCCCTTGCATATCTTTATACAACTCCTATTGCCGCTCAAGTATTTTTTGACAACATTGTGCATTTACATGGATTACCTAAATCCATTGTTAGTGACCGTGATGTGATTTACACAAGTAACTTTTAGAAAAAACATGTTTAGTTATATGACACTAAATTGACATTTACTTCTGCATATCATCCACAATCGGATGGTCAAACTGAAGTGGTTAATTGCATCATTAAAATGTATTTACGTTGTTTTGCTGGAGACAAACCCAAAGATTGGGCAAATTGGATTCCATGGACTGAATTTTTTTATAATACTTCATTCCACACCGTCATCCGCACCACTCCTTTCAAAGTTGTTTACGGCCGAGATCATCCTCACCTAATTGCCTATACAGCTGGTTCAACTAAGGTCGACATTGTTGACCAAGATCTCATTCAACTCGATAAAGCTCTTGTCCTCATTCGCCAATAATTGTTTCAAGCCCAACAATGCATGAAGGAAGTATATGACAAAAATCATAGAGATATCGAGTTTTAAATTGGTTCTCTGGTATGGCTTCGACTTTATCCTTACCGTTTAAATTCTTTGGTGGCTTATCGTTTAGCCCTTCCTTCCGACTGCAAGCTGCATGATGTCTTCCATGTCTCTCGATTGAAGCCTTTTTGAGAATCTCTTCCCATTTCTCCACCATAGTTACCACCGCTTGCTGAGGGACAGGTGGTTTTATCACCCTGGTCTGTATTACATTCTCTTTTTAATCATGGAATATGGAAAATTTTGGTTTAGTGGTAAGGATTTCGGCCTGAGGATGCTACCTGGGAAGCTGTTATTCCATTTCAGACCGCTTATCCACAATTTTAGCTAGAGGATAAGCTGGTTGTCTCGGCGGGCAGTGATGTTATGGATGCATTCGTAGGTCAAACTTATCAAAGACATGGAAAATGATCTACTGCATCTCAGAATAAGGATTAGTAATAGTTTCCCTATTACCAAAGGAATCTAACAGGAATTTCCTTATTAGAATGGGAAACTAGTATTTTACTTCTACACTAAGTTAAGAAATTAGGATATTTTTTAGTTATTAGTATAATGATTTATTTAGATTATGATTTTAGCCTATTTAAGAAGGGTCTTTCTTATCAATAAAGCAAGTAGGTTTTTCATCAAATAATGGTAGGCAACTCCCTTAGAGTTCCACTCTTTTAAACAACATAGGTAAACCGAGGGGTCGTCTCAAGGACAAAGTATCTATTCCGCAGGGATATTATCCGGTGACTTGATCGGTAAGTCGGGAACATAATAGGTAGCTTACCACAATCATCCTCATCATGGAATCATTAATGGGGCAATTATCCACAATGATAGTTGATATCTTGTTATCAATGTTCCAGTCAAATAAGCATTGCACTAAAGCCTCACAAATAATTTCACTAGTATGAGGACAAAGCACATGAATAAGTCCATAAAAAAATAAAATAAAGTGAGTCGCCCCTTAAGTGAGTTGTCTCTTGACTAAAGCTAAAATTCATCCTTCTTGAAGTTAACTTGGATTACTAGTTGCCTTATATCCATGTTTTTCTTCTTCTTACATCTTTCAAAGTGCTTCCTTAAGTGAGTTGTCCCTTTCCTCGGATTGCCAAGCATCCCCTCTTTGCAATATAAGCATATTGCTACTTTTCTTCCCAAACTCCATCTTTTATATAATAATCAATATCAAAAGTAAATTCAATTTATAAGAAACAGGTGATTTACTCAAAAATCCATACGAACACCCAACTCCATCTTTTACATAATAATAAGAAAATTATATTTATAAGAAACATGCGATTGATACAAAAATCCACACAAACACCTAAACTCCAACTTTTACTTAATAATAAATATCAAATCAAATTCAATTTATAAGAAGTATGTGATCTATGACATAAAAATCCATGAAAACACCCTAAACTATATCTTTTACATAATAACAAACGCAAAGCAAATTCAGATAGTAGATTAACACACAAAAAAATCTTTCTAATTCCTATAATATGTTGAATCACAAATTGATTTCAAATTAGCTAACTAGGGATTATTAGATTACGTACCTCAATGGACAATCTAATCGAAATAGTTAACTCTGCTGCGATCAAATCCTGTGGTAAACTTTACTTGCGATTGAAGTCTGAACCTAATATGAACCAAACATCAATTCAATTAAGAAAAAAAACAATAACTCATACCCAAATATAATGAATTCAACTTACTACTTTTTAAATTCGAAACCCTAATTGCGAAAATCCTGCAAGTTGAACAATAGAATTCGCCATAAGGAGTGTATGATTGATTGAAATAAAACTTTGAAATATAGTAATGGATAAATAGAGTTTTTATAATAATTAGGGAGAAATAGCGATAGAAATTAAAAAATGAAACCAGAAACAAAACCAAAAGAAAATTAGAAAAAAAATTAGTCGTTTGGCAAACCTATATATACATGGTGAATTACTATTTGATCCTCTCAACTTGCTAATATTATGTTTAATATTAAGACTTTTCTAAAAATATATATAAAGTCTTAGTTGTTAAATTAATTGTGAAAAAAATTAAAATGTCATAAAAAATATACTTTTTTAATAAAGATTAATAGAGCGAGGCGGGGCGGGGCAGGGCAGGGCAATATATATCTGTCCTATTCAATGCATGGGCAGGTCCATGGGTCAGGTCAAAAATTGCTATCCGTAAAATTTATGACATTAGTTGAAAATTAATAATAGTCATCTGGTAAAATTTAATGTATTTCTTTACAATTTACAAATTAACATGGTAGTTTAATAGGTGGTTCAATAACTAAAGATAATAAATAATTTATTTAATTTAGTTTTTAAGGTTAAATTAAAAAATAAAAATAAATTGTCAAAAGTCAAAATGATGGATGATTAATGAAAAGAAATGTCAGATAGTGCATGATGCATCCGTATGAATCTGTATGAATGCGCGTGAATTACATTGCCTTTTAATTCATCACTGTTTTACACGACATCAATGTAAGATAATTTCATAAATGTAAAAATTCCATATCAGTATCCTCTCTCTAAGGTGTTTTTTTTTCTCTAACCTCCATATTAGACTCTTTCTTCGGCAGCACACCAAAAATCCCAAATAAAATGCTAATATTGCACCTGCTCTTAGGAGTAATTTTTTTTTTAATAAATGTATGTGGCAGATGTGTCCCACATGGCATACTCTAATTGGAACATAAAGTGTCACGTGTCATATTCTCAAAGTATATAATGACCAGTGTTGTTAAAACCGCACCTGACCGGCCGGTTGAACCGGGAACCGGCCGTCCAGCCGGTTTGGTTTTGTGGTAAAAACAGGTTTTTGAAAAAACCGGTCAAACCTGGTCAAACCCGGTAAAAACCGGTTAAAACCGGTAAAAACCGGGTTAAACTGGGTTTTTAAAAATAAAAAAATTTAAAAAAATTAAAATTTAATTTAATCTTGTTATATTTTGTTTGTTTGGAATAATTGTTTTATTTTTTTAACGGATTTAAAAATTTAAACATAATAATATAAATATTGTTTCAAAATATAGTATATGAAAATATGAATATTGGATGGTTTATTTTATTAATAATTAATTTACATTGATAAATTTATTTTAAGTATGTTTAATTATACTTTTAATTAAATATATATATTTTAAATAAATATAAATTAATTTCGTATTTTAGTTTTATATAATATATATATATATGAAATAATTATTATTTTAAAATTAAAAAAATCCGGTTCAATCCGGTTCAACCCGGTCGAACCCTAAAAACCGTGACCCTTTTACGAAACCGGTTCAATGTCCGGTCCGGTTTTAAAAACATTGATAATGACACAAAACTTTAGTGTGATTATATATATATATATATATATTTGTTTATTTATTGATGATTAGTTTATTTTGCTTGGCTCGGGTTACCTCCGGAAATTAATTCAGATAAGGAACCAAAAGTAAAACGCACATGCCTTACAATTCTAGAACAGTCAAACCTTTCTATAAATGGCATTTGCTACAACGACATTTCACTGTAATAGTCAAGTTTTATTCAAAACCAATTTTTTATATGTTATTTTAACTCTTTGTAACACCAATTTACATATAACGACAACAACCGTAATTTGAATAAAAAAATTACGTATAAAACTCATTCTCTATAATGGCTTACTCAAATAGAATATATATATTTTAATAAAATAAAAATTAAAAAATTATTAAAATATTATAAAAATTAAAAATTTGAATAACTATTATTAAAAATTAAAATTTTAAAGAGGTTCATAATTTAAATGTTAAAAGAATTTGTAAAATTTCACAGTTAAATATAAAGAAAGAAAACAATTGAAACAAATTGATTATTCATTTGCTTAAAGTTTTAAGTAACCTTTCTATTAGTTCATGTATTATATTATTAGTAAGAGATTAGAATATACAAAATAAATTATAATTATAATTATTGTTGTATTGAAATTAATTTTAAAAAATTTATAATAATCACCCACTATAACCTTAAAAAAAATAATCCGACCAATGGTGCCATAACGGAGAGGTTTCACCTATTAATAAACAATTAATTTTCAATTCAAAGGAGATGTAAATAGGGTAACAGTTGGGTCCGATTAAAAAACAATGAACCATCATATTTGGGCGCACCCAATCTATGGGCACGAAATAGTTCGACTCCTACCGGGTCCAACAATGCCCCATACATACTTCCAGTAAACGACGGCGTTTATTATATCTAACAAAATCATGATAGTGTCCAACGACGAGTTAAACGATTTGGTTTTCTCTCCAGCTTTTGCCGCTTTCAGAAGAAAAATGAGAGAAAGCAATTGAATTCAAAACCTAAACGAAAATGCAATTTCAACTCTCAAAACCACTCGATGTCCCAAAATGCTCTCCATTTTATATTAGCAGATTCAACAGGAGGAGAAGAAGAAGCTCCTCTATTTCGACTCAGCTCAAGAAGACAGCACTGACTGTCAGCGCCACTTCCGACTTGGACCAGCACAGCGATTCCAGTCAGCTCTTCGAGGTCGAATTCATAATATGCTTTTCTTTTTGATTGCTTGAACTAAACATGTTTCGATTGACTTGAGTATTCAAACAGAAACTGAAGGATGCCGAGACGCAACGCATTGAGAAATTGGAAGAACTTGATAGGAAAGCGAATGTCCAGTTAGAGAGACAGCTTGTGCTGGCTTCCAGTTGGAGTAGGGCCTTGTTGACTACGTTTGGGAAGTTGAAGGGCACCCAGTGGGACCCACTCAACTCACACCCCATTAACTTCAGTGATTTTAACCAGCTTCTTGAGTCCAATGATGTCCAATTCATGGAGTACTCGAATTATGGTCAGAGTCTATCTGGTATGTATATAATGTTTAACGATAGCCAAAGCTTTAGATTAGATATCAGTTTTGATTCGTCAATTGAAATTGGTGTAGTTTCCATTTTACTTTTTTTGCAGTAATTTTGCCTTACAATGATGAGAATAAGGGGAAGAAAGAAATTGTTTATAGGCGCCATGTGGTGGAACGTATGCCCATTGATTGTTGGAATGATGTGTGGAGAAAACTCCACCAACAAATTGTAAATGTTGATGTTCTTAATGTTAACGCTGTACCTACAGAAATCTACTCAACTTTTGCCACTGCTGTTGTGTGGTCATTGCGACTTGCTCTTGCCATTGCTGTATATCTTTGGATTGATAGCAAGATGAGACCAATATATGCGAAATTAATACCTTGTGATCTGGGAACTCCAGAGAAACAAGTAAGGCAGCCTCTTCAGCGCCGTGCACTTGGTTCATTGGGCAAGAGCCGGTAAGGTGATATCTTGATTATGGATACTTGTCCTGATATTGGTCTCTGTATATTTTTGGTTTTTGATATATGCCATTCATGTTTGCTGATAAATTGTGTTCTTATTCGTGCAACTCATCTTGTACCTTTTAGGCTCAAGGTGCTGTTTAAAGCTAACATTTTGTGGGTCATGATGTTTGCTTAGAATATGGGTGGACTAGTTGTTGTTGTGATATATGTGATGCTTATTTATATAATTAATATATATAAACATTGTTCGTAGGACATGTGATACAAATTAAGTGGCCAATTGTCGATATACTGTATGTGAGATGTGTATATATATATATATATATATATATATATTAATCATAGGGAGCTGATAAATTCTCCTGCTAATATCTTCCAATTTTACTGTTGAAGACTTCTTAATTGCTTTAGATTTCCTTAAGACTTTTGACAAGTCTGACTTTCTAATATATGCAGAACTATAGTTATAATATTAGAATGTCAGTTGAACTCTTATGATGATATGATACTGTGGAGTCTGTTGCCTGTGAGTATGTGTGCTTTGCATGACAGCTTTAGATGCCTTTTGGTGATGAGTTTTTGAAGCAAGTTCACAGAGCATATTCAATGGGCTTTAAATTTTCCTTCCTTTTGACTAGGGCAAAGTTTATATCAGCTGAAGAAACTACTGGTGTTACCTTTAACGATTTCGCTGGCCAAGAATATATAAAGAGGGAACTGCAAGAAATTGTGCGGATTTTGAAAAATGAAGAGGAGTTTCAAAACAAGGGTATTTATTGTCCTAAAGGTGTCCTTCTCCATGGACCTCCTGGAACTGGTAAAACACTGCTGGCTAAAGCTATTGCAGGCGAAGCTGGAGTACCTTTCTTTGCAGCAAATGGAACTGATTTTGTGGAGGTAAGGTTTAATTATTGTACTGAAGATAACAAAATGTTAGAGAAAAACAATTTTAGAGCTTGCGTCCTAATAGTATTGAGGATCCTGAACAACTCTCCTTTTTAACTAAGTTTTGTGTTAATTTTGTGAGATATATGCTAGGTGTGCTCTCTCAGTTAAGCAATTTTGGTGATAGATTATTTGTATAATAGAAGTGCAGAAGAAGAATAAGGATTATGCCTTCCATCTGAATAAACAAAATAAATAATTATAAAAAGGATATTTCACTGACAAATTTCTAATTTTACAAATTGCTTGTATATTCGCATATTTAGAAGGAAGATATTTACTCCTAATTACTTTACATTGATCCATTCACATCTACTAATAATATGTCGCTATCTCTGATTGGTTTGCTAAGATCTTTCTAACGGCTCAGCTGTTAGGTCAACTTAGCTTAGAATACAAGATCTCCAATCCAACATAAAGTTGTCATCCAACATCTACTACATTTATAATCAAACTAACAAGGAGACTGACTATTTATGATTTAAGTCAGAAAAACATGATGGAACAATTTCTCTTTAGCTTGAAGTTTGATTAAGGCTACCCAAATTCCAAATATACTGGCTGCTTATTTTTCATTTTCCAATTTCTCCGTATATACTTTTCCAGTGAGTTTCAGTATATGTTTTCTTTATCTCCAAACTATTCCTAGGTGCAAGCATATTGTTTTGGTTAATAAATTTTGAAGTAGTCTGCTTTTTTTTCTATAAGTTTGATAGTAATATGATATCTTGATTGCATATTGGCTAAATTTTTTGCCTTTTATATTTTTATGATAAAAAATTTATTTTATATTTATTTATTTATTCATTTTTAAATGACCCATAAAAAGTTTGAGCTGAAATAGCAGTTTGTTGATTATCTTTATACCAATAGTTTGAGGACTTAGGTTGTGATAGACTACCCAAATTCCGAATATACTGCTCATTCCATTCCCCCAATACATCTATTTATATCTTTCAATTTATTTACAACATATGTTTTCTTAATATCTAATTTCCAATTTCCAAGTTATCATTTTGGTTTAATTGCAGTTAGTTTTTTTATTTATTTGGTAATATGATCTCTTGATGGCATATTGGCTAAGTTTTAACTCTATTGGCTCAAATCTCTGCTTCTTGAATCTGCAACTGATTTTTAAAATAGAGATGGCATTGCAACAAATTTACCTCTACATAACCTATGTCATTGTATCCCAAAATTTTCAGCCCGTGACTGATTGTTGTCTGATTGGTCTCCTCTGACGGAAGATGTTTTCGGATGTGTAATACATATCAAAATTGTGCACTTAACCTGGACTTTATTACTTGACGACTCAGTCTCTATGTGTTGGTCGGAACTCCTTTTTTTGTGTGTTGTTACTCTTGACTTTGATTGTAAGAGCTAACATATACATATCACATTGTAGATGTTTGTCGGTGTTGCAGCATCCCGAGTCAAGGATCTTTTTGCCAGTGCAAGATCCTTTGCACCTTCTATCATTTTTATTGATGAGATTGATGCTATTGGCAGCAAGCGTGGTGGACCTGATATCGGCGGGGTAAGACATTTATTCTCTGCTTGATATGCATAAGCATATTGGTATGCTTATCTCTTGGTCCATTGTTAATATGTTTTTATTGGTTTCCTGTACTCCTCCAACGAGCATACTAGACAAAAATTTATTTACGGTTTTTGAAGAGATTCTGGTTCCGATTATGAATAAGGTGAAATTAATCTACTACATATATATCAAAATACAAGTTTATTGATAACTAATCCAAATTAATCAAATCGTGAAATGATTAAAAAAGGTTTATCTGTATGTCGTGATATTAGTTCTAGACCTTCTAGGATTGTAATACTATTGTTGCCTGGTGCAATTTGCAACAAGAACTATACATGTATAGCAAGAGGTTGAAGTGTACAATGTGGCAGAGTTTTTGACTTCTTAACTATTGTCCGAGTACAAATAAGAACAATAGTCTTGTATGCACAGGTATATTTCTCAACTTAATTTAGATTAAAAGTAAATATAAGCTAGTTACAGTTAAAGTGATTCTAGCCTTTGATGGAGTGACTGTAGATGATTAGGGCGAATTGTGAGGATTTGTGTTATGTAATTTTGGCAAGAAATTAGGCTGAGATATCACTTGATTGTAGCTACAAGTTGTGCTTGTATTTGTAAAATTTGAATTTCTTGACTTGGTTTTTCTTTTATGCGGTGCTGACTTCATCCTGTGCAGTTATAGAAAAGAACTTTGTTGTCATCTATTGATGTTAATTGGTCGAATTTCTGGTTGTGATCTTATTGCAACTAAAATATTATTACTGTTAGCTGTATGAATAACCTACTTGGGCATTTACATTAACCATCTCTTAAGTTGCCCTGTCTTGTTTTGACTTGTTTGTGATTAGTAATTATTATTATTTTCAACACAGGGAGGTGCAGAACGTGAACAAGGCTTGCTTCAGATACTGACAGAATTGGACGGATTTAAAGTTTCTACATCTCAGGTTTAATTCTAACGATTTTTTTTTCTTGCACTGTGTTTCCTCCCCCCATTTTTTCAGCTACTGATTTTGGTCCATCAGGTACTAGTGATAGGCGCAACAAATAGATTGGACATTCTTGATCCAGCTCTCCTGAGAAAGGGCCGTTTTGATAAGATTATTAGAGTTGGTTTACCATCTGCAAGTGGTAGATTTGCCATATTAAAGGTAATTGTCATAGCTTCTGATAAATACTATCATGTTTTGTATCTGCATATTTATTAAAAGCAACAGTTTATTTGCAACAGGTGCATGCTAGAAATAAATATTTCCGTTCAGAGGCAGAAAAGGAGGTACTATTGCAGGAAATCTCAGAGCTGACAGATGATTTTACTGGTGCAGAGTTGCAAAATATTTTGTAAGTTATGATTCAGTACTTTTCAGTCTAAAAAATGAATAAGAGAAGCTGATGATTATAAACTGAATGATAGGAATGAAGCTGGAATTTTGACTGCCAGAAAGGATTTAGACTACATTGGTCGAGATGAACTCTTAGAGGCGCTGAAGCGGGTTTGTGCTCAATTTATTTTGTGTTTGTGCTGTGAAATACTTGTCTCTGATTATATCAAGCTTTTGTTCACTGAGTTCTTTTCTTGTACTATTGCAGCAAAAAGGAACATTTGAAACAGGCCAGGAGGATGATACTGCTATACCAGAGGATTTGAAATTAA
The DNA here is from genome assembly GCA_031304145.1 of Cardiospermum halicacabum. Taxonomy (NCBI): domain Eukaryota; kingdom Viridiplantae; phylum Streptophyta; class Magnoliopsida; order Sapindales; family Sapindaceae; genus Cardiospermum; species Cardiospermum halicacabum. The sequence goes on along the minus strand of CM062394.1, from coordinate 15,383,267 downwards.
GATTAGCATACAGGGAAGCAGCTGTTGCGGTTCTTGCTTGCTACTTTCCAGATCCTTATCGCCCTTTTACAGAGGTCTACACCGGTTTCTGAGTGTATCTTGTGGCAAGTTACTTTGCAGATCTATTCCTCATGTTCTGATGCACTGCGTATTTATATTTGTTTTTCAACAGACGGATATAAAGTCTATTCGTGCCCAACCAAATATGCGCTATGCAGAAATTTCTGGAAGAGTGTTCTCGAAAAAAATGGATTATTTGAATTCTGTAGTCCGCGCATGTGCCCGTAAGTAATGATTCTGTTACCTTTCTTTATACTATTCTCAAGCCTTTCATATTTTATGTCAGTTTGCTTAGTAACCTGAAGATCTTATAAATTTGTATCACTGACAAATTTCTTAGGATGTGAGGTTAAAACAGACATGAAAATTTTCATAGTTAGGATAAAATTACTAATGCCTCTTGTTAATTATTACACTGGATTAGGGGTGGGCATAATCGGAATCAGGTTGAGTTGGATTGAAAAACCCGTAACCCTCCTTGGGTTGGGTTGAAGAATTCCATCCCAACCCGACTCAGAGCATTCAACTTGAGTTGGATTGAATGATTTATGTTGGTAAATAAGTTCACATATAAAACTCACATTGTTTTTTCAATAGTTTAGCATAATTCATGGTGAATATCGTAATTACATGAAAATCACTACAACATTGGTTGAGAATTAGGTTAAATAGATAAATGCAATAGGATATAAAAGCAAAAATATTATATATATATATATATATATATACACATATGGAAAAAACTCTGTATAATATATTTTTTGGGTGGGGTTGGGTTACGAAAATATAACTCAACCCAACTCAAAAAAAAAAAAATAAAAAAAAATCAGGTTTAAATATTTCAACCCATGTCGGGTTAAACTACGTCTTCAACCCAACCCTACCCAAGAAAATGGGGTTGGATTAAAATGCTACAGGTAAAATATGTTGCTTCAGGATAGTTCATGTCTTTTGGAAATTTTCATAGGTTAAGCTATAGGCTTCCAACTTGTATGGTAGACATAATACATTCGTTCGTGTTAGATACACTTTCAACTTCTCCACGGGTCATTCGACTTATTCTTGGGGAAGCGATTGGCAAAAGACAAGAATAAGCAGGTTCTATGCAATTTGCAAGATTTATTCATGTCAGTATGTGGCATCAGGCTCTTTTACCTATTTCAAATATTGTCTGTTTCGTCTGTTATATATATCACAAACACCATGAATTTTGTCTCCAAGGTTTTGCTGTTTTTTTGTTTTTATTTTTCATGTTCCAATGTGCGAGATGCCGGCATGACATTTTAAACTAAATGTTAATCCAGGTTGCCTGTTTAGCTATTGAAAGTATATGTGGACATGAGATGCTTGTTTTTCTGGTGTTTACCAAGAAGGTTTAGGAAAAAAAAAAAGGGTTTAGGTTATGCTATTAATATTAACATAGTTAGGTTGGATTTTGATCAATAAAATTATATCTATCATGTTGGTCTCTTATCCATTAGAATATAAAACTTTTCAGAACTATATTAAGCTACAAGCTGCCTCACTTCTGCAGCTAGGGTAATTGAGGAGGAGATATTTGGGGTGGACAATATGTGTTGGATGTCAGCAAAGGCTACTCTAGAAGCTTCCAGGCTTGCAGAATTTTTTATTCTGCAAACTGGGATGACAGCATTTGGGAAAGCATACTATAGGAACCAAAGCGATCTTGTGCCGAATGTATGTCAAAACACATTAAATTTAAATATATTAAAAAAATTATCCAATATGAAGTACTTCTGATTTTGAAAATTTTGTAACAGCTTGCAGCCAAATTGGAAGCACTACGAGATGAATATATGCGTTTTGCTGTTGAAAAATGTGCAGCCGTGCTAAGAGAATATCATTCGGCTGTAGAGGAAATAACAGGTTCTAGTGTACTGATAATGGAATTCCATTCATTAATTCCATAAATTAAGTTGACTTCATTATAGAATGGATCAAAATTTGTGATTTTAATTTGTTGGCTTTAATTGCTGTAGCTTTCTGAATCTAATTTTAATATGCTAGGGAAATAGTGATTCTCAGTCGATACGTACGGGCGTACCGACACGGTTGATACGGATGAGGAATATGGAACTATTATTTAATATTTTAAAAAGATTTAAATTATTATTTATAAAATTTTAGGGATTTATTAAGAATTTTATAAAGTATTAGCCTTATTAAAAAATTCACCAAAGTGTACTGTTTTTTATTTTATTTTTTACATTTCACGGCTGTATTTTTTATATTTTGGAAAAATAATTTGAGGTGTCATTGTGCTAGCACCAGCATTACCACCACCCGCTAACACATATCTACTTCTTTACTTGTCTTCGGTCTCTTTTTTAGTTTTTTCTCCTCTCCAACTATATCAGCTAGCCGCACAAGAGGATACTTTATTATTATTTTTAATATCCTTATTATTATTATTATTATTATTTATTTTTATTTTTATTTTTATTTTTTCGATCTTCTTTTTCCTTTGCATATACATGTGTACATATGGTTTATGGCCTTATATTGGTAAAAATCATAAAGATACGGCAAAGAAATATCATACCTGTTTTAGCATGGTTTTCATGCATGTACGGTGGTGTATATACAGTCATATCACATTTTGCATCATTTATAAAAGTTATCACTCATAGAAAGTTTGTACATACGGGAACATTTTATCACATTGTCTTATCCATTGCAGATAATTTACTTGAAAAGGGAGAGATCAAGGCTGAGGAAATATGGGACATTTTCAAAAGGGCACCTCGGATACTGCAGGTAGCTTATTGACAAAGGAATGGTTAACCGTCAATTATTTACATATTTATTTATTTTGTTGACCCACTTCATTTATAAGCATAATTTAGCTACTTCTGTCGATTGAGATTGATTTGTACATAATTAAATTTCCTATGTGGTATAACGAGGTAGCTATAAATAGGTGTTTGTTTCAATAGCATCATTCATTATATATATATATATATATATATATATATATATATATATATATATATGAAGAGTGAGAGGTTTTTGTTTTTTATTATTTTTAAATTTCTGTCTCTTAGTCTAAATTAACAATAATTGAAGAATCTGTGTAGTTTATATGGTGTTAAACAAGCAAATGTTCCTGACATGTTTCCTACCCTTTAATTGAAGAGCTGTCACGTGTTGTTTGGTGTTGAAGTGTCCAGCTAACTGAATCTTAACTTTGGTTATCACCCAAGATGAAAGAATATGTGCGTGAAACTGCTCTGGGAACTTACTAATGTACTATGTACTCATTTTCTTTGCTTCTGTTATAACATAATTCATCATTTACTCCTAATCTTCCTGTCCGCATGATTATGATACTACACTATCAAGTTGTAAATAGCAGGTTTCGTAATCGATTTTCTATTGCTGTTAACAATGTTCAAGATTGTGAAATACTTATTCCTTTGTGTTAGCCTGTTGTGAAACCCATTGATGAATATGGAGCGCTAATGTATGCTGGACGTTGGGGAATTCATGGCATCACACTACCTGGCCGGGTGACATTTGCACCTGGAAATGTCGGATTTGCAACATTTGGGGCACCAAGGCCTATGGAGGTAAGTAATAGCAAGTTTTCTTTGTTCTCAGGGTTTTGTTTGATTTCGATGTTCAAATTCTCCCTCTAATTTTGCAGACACAAGTCGTAAGCGATGAAACCTGGAAGCTAATAGATAGCATTTGGGATAAGAGGGTTGAGGAAATTAAAGCTGAAGCTTCAATGATGATAGAGGAAAGTGAGGAGAAGCCACAACTTTTGATGACCAGCCATTTCTTATAAAGCAATTTTTCCAGTAGACTACATTAGTGTGCATGTGATACATGTGAACAAAAATACAGTTAGAGGCATGGTTTTCTTTTTCACGGATGAGTGGAGTTCCTGTAGTTGCAGTATATATTAAGGGCGTTACTGCCAAAGTCCACAGTACAAATTCTAATTATATTTTTATTTTATTTTAAATAAATTTAATTTAAAATTAAATTAAATATGATCGTGAACAACATAGAATTTTATATATAAATGGATATAATAATAATAATAATAATAATAATAATAATAATAATAAAATAGTGGAAATTATTGAAAATAGACCCTCTAAAGTTTGAATTATTTTTATAGGTCTATTTTTAAATTCTTACCAAAATAAACCTTCTTGAAGTTTTAATTTCAGTATTGCCATTTTGAAATCTCTTCAGACATCTTTGAACCTAAATCAGAAATAAAATAACAACTAAATCACACATTCTGATTTCATATAAAAAATGTGCGATGGTGGATCATAAATATGTGAAGTATGCGATTTTTGGATAATTTTGAGCTGATGGTAAAATTAGAAGTACAGTCTATGGGATGCAAACCAAATTATGCAAATCAAATTTTACAAAGTTTATATTTGAAAAAATTTGAAACTGAGCATATAAATAAAATTCAAATTTTAAAAAGTCCATATATGAAAAAAGCCCATAATAATAGTTAGAATATCCTTATTATTAAATAATACTAGTATTTATTATTGTAGATTTATATGTATGGTTGAAATTTAATATATGATATTATTTATATTAGATCATCGAGAGAAAATTATTATTTGATCTTTTCATATGGGAGTAGTTTTGAAAAGAAATAGAATATGTAAAGAACATTACCATAATATATTTGACATTTTCAATTACGGAAAAATACTTTGCATTAGAGTAAACATGTTTCGCATTAGACTAAACATGTTTTCTTTTATGTGGATGAGTTTAGACTTGCATTTAAGATGGTCTTAAAAAGTTCTTTTATAAAGTTTTTATTATAAGAGGACATTAGTAAATACTATAGTACATCGCATATTGATTTTCAAATTTATTATTAATATGTATTTTTGGTTTTACAAAAATATATTAAAAAGATATTTTTATTTTAAAATAAAATAATATTTAAAAGTAAAATATTATAAAAAGTATTTTAATAAATATCTTGTGTCACATATAAAGATATCTTTACTTGATTCTGTCTTTTAAACTAAAGAATTTAGTAGGAAATTTAACTTCAATTTTACTTATAGTGATAATATTGAAAATTGGAAAATATAAAAACCTAATAATATTTATACGTGAACGTGAGGCAACACCTATAGAACTAAATGATTATAAAATTTTTAAAAACAATAATTAAGATTATTAAATCAGACAATACTACTAAAATGTAATAACACTTCCGTGACAATTGAGGTGATAGTTTGTGTTGGATTCTCCCAGAGTCGGAGGCGCTACCCAACTCTCACGAATCTGTTAAAAGTGATATTGTCTGCTTTGGATTAGGTCGAGTCTGTACGAATTTATTTTTGGGTACCATTAAGGGTGAGAATAGGTCAGGAGCCTACCGCCTGAGACTTGACCCATTTAAAAAATAGGCTTAATTTAAACTTTTTTAAAAGCCTACTAAACCTTTGAAGCCCAATAGGCCGACCTTTATATGTATATGATTTCTATTTTACATATAATTATTAAAACTATGAAGGTTATTTTGTAAATTTTAAAAAAATAAATAAATTAGTCTATTTTCATAAACTCTAGCCTTAACTTTTCCACCACAAGCATCTTCGTGTTAGCACCTTCGTGTTACACAACAAGCATCAAATTAATATCCTACTATAAATCTCCACCTACCGAATTAAGTAGCTCATCAAGTGTACGCATAACATATCAAGGAAGTAGTGATGAATACAAGATTTACTTAGCACACAACTCTCTGGTAAAATTCAATCTTTAATGCTTTTTATTCGTAACATTAATCTCTTGTAGTAAAATCTCACGATTTATATCACTTTTAACAGAATCTCTCGAACTTAGATCCACGTTTGTGTCATGTACGCATAATGTAGAACACCATATCTACCTAGCGCACAACTTTCTGGTAAAATTCAATCCCTAATGTTGTTTGTTCACAATTCTAACCTCTTATCGTAGAATCTCACAATTTATACACTTTGAACAGAATTTGTGGAGCTTAGATCCACAATTTGATTCTTGCAATTATAGTTTTAGAGAAGCTTGACTGCGATTTCAAATGTCATCAGACCATCAGGTAACTTTAAAGGTTTAAATTTTGACAATAGCTCTAGATCTGAGAATATGATGCAAATTCACAAAAGTCCATGTATATGCTTATCAATAACTAAAACCTATTTATCTATAAACTTCTTAGATTTTTTAATTACTGTCAATTTAGAGTATTTTATTAAAATAGAAGCTATACAATAGAATTAGTTAAATAAATTGTATAAAAAAAAAGAGAAACTAAATGAATATGATAGTATATGATCATTAAATTTTATATGAGAAGGAAAGTGAACAAAATACGAATGATGTAAAAAAAAATTATCTATTTGTGTTTTAAAAACATGTGACTTCTATTTTTTCTCACAAATTTCTCAATTTATTTGTGTTTTAAAAAAATACATGTGACTCTTATCGGTAAGTATTCATACTTTCAAGAACTACTCTTATTTTTGGCATTAAAAGAACATCTGACTCTATTTTTTCCTCTATACATTTGTCTTTTAAAACACATGTGACTCTTATTTTCTCTCTCTATTTATTTATATTTTCAAGACCATGTGACTCTTATTTTTTTCTCTTGTTTTTTCTTTCTTTATTTATTTGTTTTTTCAAGAATACGTGACTCTTGTTTTTATTTTTATGTCTAATTATTATGTGGCTCTTGTATTTGAATAGAAAATGTGACTAAAAATAACATTAAATTTTCTCATATTGCTTTGTAGAAAGACATATAATTTCACTCTAATTATCTTATAAATACTTTTTCCTTCCATTTTTATATTGGTATTTAAAATCCATTTATTTATAGATAATATGATATTAAAATATAATTTTTACAATTATGGTGACTCTGTTTCTCTATTTTTAATTCTTTTTTATTTATATAAATGCAATTGTTATTGAATATTGTTTATATTATTTATGTGCTATAATAGGTAGTAGGGTCTTTTCGTTGGAGAATAACAAGACAATATCATTGACTCCCACCCCTATTGCTGTTAAAGAAGTAGATCAACATATAGCAATAAATTTTAGCCAACAAGAAGATAATAGAGCATATAGTGAAAAAAATAAAGATCAAAGCCAAGAGGAAACCGTGAATAAAAGGAAGAGGAAGAAAACATCAAAGGTTTAGGATGACTTTGATGAAGTCGAGTATGGTCAAGGTTTAAAAAGAATTGTGTGCAAATATTATAAGGATAAACTTGCTACGGGTGGAAGAGGAGCAAGTACTTCTCATCTCAAAAGGCATGCAGAAAATTGTTTACAAAAGAGGTTACATATGATTACAGTAGCATGTAATCAAGCTGTCTTTCCATTTAAGCTCTCTGGTAATACTAATCCATTTGTTAGTCCTGATGTTAGGTATTCTAATGAGAAGATGAGAGAGACAAATCGCAACTACTATTTTAGTGCATGAGCATCCTTTTAGAATTGTTGAAGATGAAGTCTGGATGTGGGCTTTCCAATATGCAAATTCTGATTTCCAAAAAGTGAGTCGTAAAACAATAAGGTCCAATTGCTTAACAATATATGCAGTGGAGAAGAAACCATTGAAAGCATTGTTGAAGTCTGTAGGCAAGATTAGCTTAACAACGGATATGTGGAAATCAAGTCACCAAGTAGCTGAGTATATGGTTATCACTGGACATTTCATTGATGTAGGATGGAAACTTCAAAAAAGAGTTTTGAGCTTTGTAAAAGTACCTGCTCCAAGATGTGGAATTGACGTAGCAAATGCAATTTTTAAATGCTTGAAAGCATGGGGGGGATAGAAAACAAGGTATTTTCAGTATTAGTTGATAATGCTTTATAAAATGATTCGTGTTTAAGGAATCTCAAGGATAACATTTCATTGAGCACTAAATTAGAGGTGGTGTTTTTTTCTATGTTCGATGTTATGCACATATATTGAATCTATTGGTGCATGATGGACTTAGCAAGATTAAGGATATCATTTATAACATTCGTGAGAGTGTGAAGTATATCAACTACAATGATTCTAGGTTAAAGTCATTTTATGATGTTGTGGAGCAGAAGCACTTGAAGGAATGAAAGCTTGTTATAGATTGTCTTACAAGATGGAATTCCACATTTGAGATGTTATCGGCATCTTTGAAATTTAGAATTGCCTTTCAAGCTTATAAGGAAGTCGAGCCACATTATGATTATGCACCTTCAGAAGAGGATTGGGAAAAAGTTGATAAGGTTTGCAAGCTTTTAGAAGTGTTTAATCTAGTCACCCATGTAATATCAGGAAGTGAGTATCCTACGGCTAATTTATTCTTGCTGAAGTTTGGAGAGTGAAACAAGTAATCGACCAAGCAATTGAAGATGACGATCTTTCATGAGACAAATGGCGACTCCAATAAAGATAAAGTTTGATAAATATTGGGGGAATGCAATCTATTAATGGCTATTGCTAGTGTGTTGGATCCGAGGTGTAAATTTCACATTATTGATATATGCTTTCCTTTGATATACAAACCTGAAAAAGTAGCTAAGGAGAACATTGAAAAGGTGAGGAATGCTTTACAAGATTTGTATAATGAATATGTAGTTTTAAGCATGGAAAAGGCTTCCTCAAGTGAAGTAAATGTGAGTGGTAGTAACATCTCATCCACTTCTCTGCCCAAAACATCTCTAGTAACTAGATTTGATCACATTATGAATTTGATGCGTGAAAAGGAAGTAGTTCCCCCAATGAAGTTGGAATTAGATGTCTATCTTAAAGATAATGTTTATATCCCTAATAGTGATTACAGCTCTTTTTGTGCTTTGAAATGGTGGAGGAACAACATTTTAAAATATAAAGTGTTATTTAAGATGACGACCGACATTCTTGCTATACCAATTTCAACAGTGGCATCAGAGTCTACGTTCAGTGCAGGAGGAAGAGTGATCAATGAATTTCGTTCTAGATTAAATGAAGAATCTATTGAAGCAATAATTTGTAGTGGGGATTGGCTTCGTAACAAATATGGTTTGAAAAGAAAACAAAAAGTACACGCTTTTCCATTAAATATTATATATATTTTTATAATATAATAATGATTAATTATTTAAATTCAACTAGCATAACGTACTTTTTGTTTTTATGCTTTTAAGGTGATGGAACAGGGAAACATTACATTAAAGATTTGATTATATTTTAGTGGCCTACGGTATGTGATTGATTTTGCTTATGGTATGAAATTTTTTTATTTTTGATTGGTTTTGTTATTTGGGATCACGTGATAAAATTGTTAAAGATATCATGCCATTATATTATGGAGTTTAATATTTACTTTGTTTAGTTTAAGAATCTAATTGTTCGTGTATGAGTAGGTTATATGCTCTGTTCAAAGGACTATGTGATGGTTTAGTATTGACAATATAGGTTTTATTATTATTATAAGAGTTTATTCCTCCATGTGTGGATTTGGTTATGAATATGAATATGCATTGAAAGGAGTGTATTATGGGGTCATTTAGGGTTGTTTAGAAATAAAACACTGTGGAAACAAATAATCTATTGTGCAAATTTCTTGTCTTGTCATTAATACCTATTTTGTCACTTATTTTTGTGTAATTAATATCTTTATTATTGGATGTTGTTGATTGTTGTTTGTTTTGCCCTCTTGCTGACTGTGTAACTTGTTTACTAATATTCTTATTTACTAATTTTTCAGACTGGATTCTCGGCAAAATGGGTGAACGTGAGCGTTTGTCATTTTCTATTTCTTTTTAGTGTTAATATTTTATTTGCTTATGGTATGAGATTTTTAATTTTTGATTGGTTTTGATTATTTGGGATCAAGCGATAAAATTGTTATAGATATCATACCATTACATTACGGAGGATATTGTCTTTTTATTTGTCATCTTTTTATACTGTAGGCTGCAATATTCTGACTATTAAAGAATATTATTTTTTTCATTTTTTTAAATCTTTTTCTACTATGGGATAAAGTGATATTATAGGTTATTGTGAAAATTATTATATTATCATTGTTGTGAGTGATGGTGGATTTCCACCTGTAATGCAATCATGTAATCATACACATGCACATTAACACGTGCAATCTATTGTGTAATATATATATATATATATATATATATATGTACAAACATGATGAATAATATATAGAGATTTGCTTTGCTCTTGCTTTCTTCATTTCCTTCGTGTGTTCTTCCTTTCTATATAATATAATTCTACGATATTCAAGATTCAAGATTACTAGGTATTTTCTGATCCAAATTTATTTTTTCTGATCCGAATTTATTTTCCCGTTAATATTAAACTATTTTCTTCTACCCCAATTCTCTTTTTATTTTTACAACACGTTATCAGCACGAGTATGTTCTCTGGTTGCCGCTTTGTCGGATCTTGCAGATCAGAAAGTGTCTGGTGATGATGTTTTCTTTCTTCTGTGAGTTCTGGAAAATTTTGGAAACTATGATGGGTTTGGAAATTTTTGAAAAAATACCATTATTCACCTGAGTTGAATAAATGGTGGATCTGGAAAGTTTGAAATGATAATATTATTCACCTGAGATGAATAATTGAATTTTTGAATTTGAATCTGGAATCTGGTGACTAAAAGGGGTTCTTATTTTGCAAAAAATGAAAAATCTGAAATTTGATGACCTGGAAGTTTCTAGGAGAAATTATATGAAATGATGTGATGATTGCGAGTTAATATTAAAAGCCAAAGAGTTATTTGGGATCCTCAATAAGGAGGTACAAACAACTGAGGTAGAAAAATGTAAAGCCATGTATATAATCAAAACACATCTGGTTAAGGATCTCAAAAATCAGTATATGAATATAAAAGATCCTACAGATCTTTGCCAAGCTTTAAAATCCAGATATGATCGCCAAAAGGAAATCATGTTGTCTGAAGCACGTGATGAGTGAGCCAATTTAAGGTTCCAAGATTTCAAAGGTGTGAGCAAGTATAACTCTGCCATGTGCATGATTGTGAATAAATTGAAAATGTGTGGGGAAACAAAAACTGACCATGGTATGTTGGAAAAAACATTTATCACTTTCCATCCTTCTCAGACTATTCTACATCAGCAGTATCGTGAAAGAAAATTTGTGAAATATAATGATTTGATTGGTTCATTAGATCTTACTGAAAGACACAACTAGCTGTTGCTGAAAAACAGTGAAAAACGCCCTGTTGGCGCCCAAGCATTCCCAGAAGTGAATGCATATTATAATGAAAATTCATGTCGTGGTCGTGGCTGTAATTCTGAGCGTTGGAATGATTATGGAAATGAACGTGGTAATGGTCGAGGTAGTCGAGGATCTGGAAATGACCTGGGATGTGGTCGTAACAAGGATTATGGACATCCATATCATAATCCAAATGCTCCCCAGAAGTGGAAAGTTTACAATGCTAGTTCCAATAAAGGGAAAGAAATTTAGGAACCACAAAAGTTCAATCATGGTCCTTGTTATAGATGTGGTTCCCCCACTTGTTATTCGAGGACTTGTCGCGCTCCCAAACATGTAGTTGAAGCTTACTAGAAGTTGAGGCGCGAACAAGAAAATGAAAAGAATAATGAAGCAAACATGGCTGATATTTTTGGCGATGGTGATACCGGTCCAATAGACATATCAAATCTGGAAACTGCAGATTTCTTTGAAGATCCTAATGGGAGGATAGATCACCTGATTGGTGATGGAACCGTTAATTACAAGTGAATGTATTTTCTTATTTTAGAATGTAAATAGAATGGAATGTAATTTTGATTTTGGTTGTAAATATTTGTAAATATTAATGAAAGATATTACATTTCCATTCACCTAATTTTGTGTGTTATTTTATTAAGGTTATGAATTCAAACCAAGAAATGGCTTCACATGGGGATATCTGTTTAGCCGATAGTGCTACAACCTATACGATTTTGAGAGATAGAAAATCTTTTCTAGAATTGATTCCAATTCAAGTTAAAGTGAATACCATTTCAGGTCCAGTAGATCTGATCGAAGGCTCCGGAAGAGCTTCAATTGTGTTACCAAATAACACTGAATTGGAAATCGAAAATGCATTATACTCTCACAAATCCAGAAGAAATTTACTCAGTTTCAAAGATATACGAATGAATGATTATCACATCGAAATAGTTGATGAAAATGGTATTGAATACCTATGTATTGTTTCAAGAAAATCAAGCCAGAAGCTTGTAGTTGAAAAATTACCCATTTCAACATCTGGATTATATTATACAACCATCAGGCATGTTGAAACACATGCTATTGAGAACCAGAAGTTCTCTGATCCCAGAATATTCCAACTTTGGCATGATAGATTTGGGCATCCGGGATCCACAATGATGCGAAGAATAATAGCGAATTCAGAAGGGCATCCACTGAGAAATTATAAAATCCTACTGAATGATAGGGACCTGTGTATCCCATGTTCCCAAGGGAAATTGATAACGAAACCATCGTTTACGAAAGTAGGTTTTGAATCTCCATTGTTTTTACAGAGAATTCAAAGAGATATATGTGGACACATTCATCCACCTAGTGGACCATTTCGTTATTTTATGGTATTGATAGACGCATCTACAAGATAGTCCCATGTATGCTTGTTATCCACTCGTAATGTTTCTTTTGCTAAATTGTTAGCACAGATTACTCGATTACGAGCTCATTTGCCAGATTACCCTATTAAGAGTATAAGACTTGATAATGCTGGTGAATTTACATCGAAAGCATTTGATGAATACTGTCAAGTATCTGGGAATGATATTGAACATCCAGTTCCACATGTTCATACCCAAAATGGATTAGCTGAATCATTAATTAAGCGCCTTCAATTAATTGCGTGAACATTGTTAATGCGCTCAAGATTACCCGTTTTTGTTTGGGGACATGCTACATTGCATGCTGCAGTTTTGATTCGTATCCGTCTAACTGCTTATAATCAATATTCCCCATTACAATTGGTATATGGAAATCCTTCTAACGTCTCACATTTGAGAATATTTGGGTGTGCTGTATATGTACCTATTACCCTAACTAAAAGAACGAAAATGGGGCCACAGAGACGTATAGGAATTTATGTGGGTTTTAATTCCCCATCAATTATCAGATATTTGGAACCAATGACAGGAGATTTATTTACAACTAGATTCGCTGACTGTCATTTTGATGAAAGTAATTTTCCATCGCTTGGAAAAGGAAATAATTCTCCAAAAGAGAAATCTGAATTAACCTGGAAGGTTCCAACTTTGGCGCAAATGGATCCACGTACCCCGCAATGTGAACTCAAAGTTCGAAGGATCCTACGTTTACAAATGATAGCTAATCAAATGCCTGATGCATTCAATGATACTTCGAAAATAACCATGTCTTATATTGAAGCTGCTAATATACCAGCAAGGGTAATAATCCCAGAAGGACAAACTCAAAAGGCAATAGCAAGTGAAACTCCAATTCCCCGCCAGAAGCATGGTAGACCCCCTAGTTCAAAAGATACAATCCCACGAAAACGAAACAAAAATGATTTGGATCCTAAAACCACATCTGACGAAATCCCAAAAGTTGATGAGATTCCTGAAAATAGCCTCCCATAAGGAGAAAATAATACGGAAATATTAGTATCAAAGAATGAAGAAATTTCCATAGACTTCATCCAAGAGATTTGGAATCGAAATGAAACAATCGTTGATGATTTATTTTCATATTCATTGGCAAATAGTATTTTATATGATGATTATGAGCCACGTGATATCCAAGAATGTAAAAATAGGCATGACTGGAAAAAATGGGAAGAAGCAATCCAGACAGAATTAAATTCGTTGAATAAACGGAAAGTTTTTGGACCCATAGACCGAACACCTGAAGATGTTCAACCAGTTGGTTACAAATGGGTATTCGTTCGGAAACAAAATGAAAGAAATGAAATTATGAGATACAAAGCACGTTTGGTTGCTCAAGGTTTTTCCCGAAGATCTAGAATTGATTACGATGAAACGTATTCCCCAGTCATGGATACAATCACATTTCGATTTCTGTTAAGTCTTACAGCTGCTGAAAAACTGGAAATGTGTTTAATGGATGTAGTTACTGCGTATCTGTATGGATCACTTGATTATGATATTTACATGAAGCTCCCAGAAAGGCTGAAATTACCTGAATCTCATCGATCAAAATCTCGAAACTTGTATTCCATAAAATTACAAAAATCCCTGTATGGATTGAAACAATCTGGGAGAATGTGGTATAACCGCCTGAGCGAGTATTTGGTTAAGGAAGGATACCAGAATAATACAATATGTCCTGTATCTTCATAAAGAAATCAGGGTCTGGGTTTGCAATTATAGCAGTTTATGTCGAAGATATGAATATCATTGGGACTCCAGAAGAGATCCAACAAACTGCTGAATATCTGAAAAAGGAGTTTGAAATGAAAGATTTGGGAAAAACAAAATATTGTCTTGGTCTGGAAATTGAACATAAACCAAATGGGATATTGGTTTATCAATCAACATACATTGAAAAAGTCCTAAAAAGGTTTAATATGGATAATGCCCATCCGTTGAGTACACCCATGGTTGTAAGAACACTTGATCCCAAAAAGGATCCATTCCGACCGAAGGATGATGACGAACAAATACTTGGTCCTGAAGTACCATATCTAAATGCAATAGGTGCACTGTTATATTTGGCACAATGTACGAGACCAGATATCTCGTTTTGCTGTAAATTTATTAGAGAGATGTAGTTCTGCACCAACCCGTCGTCATTGGAATGGAATCAAACATATTTTGCGTTACCTGAAGGGTACGAAAGATTTGGGATTATTTTATACGAATTCTGATAAATTTCTAGGTTTGACTGGTTATGCCGATGCTGGATACCTTTCGGATCCGCATAAAGGACGTTCTCAAACTGACTATATTTTCACATATAATGGTACTGCGATCTCCAGGAGATCTACAAAACAAACTTTAGTAGTCACGTCCTCGAATCATGCTGAAATTTTGGCATTACATGAAACCAGTCGAGAGTCTATTTGGCTGAGATCAATGATCCAACATATCCGGAATTCATGTGGTATCTCCGAAACTACTAATAGGTCAACTGTGATATTTGAAGATAATGCTGCATGCATCGCCCAAGTTCGGGAAGGTTACATCAAAGGAGATAGAACCAAACATATTTTCCCAAAATTTCTTCTACACCCACAAGCTTCAGAATAATGGTCAAATCGACGTGAAACAGATCAGATCTTCCAGTAATCTAGCCAATCTATCAACGAAATCATTATCGACATTAAAGTTCGAGAAACTCGTTTACGAGATCAGAATGCGAAAGCTCTCCAGATTAGAAAATTAGGTTTATGGGTGTTATAAACAGGGGGCATTTTTGTAATTAGATTCCACAACTGTACTCTTTTTCATTCGTCCAGTTTTTGTCCTACTGGGTTTTTCTAGCAATATTTTAACGAGACAGTAATATGGTGGAAATCCAATGGGGAGTGTTGTGAGTGATGGTGGATTTCCACCTGTAATGCAATCATGTAATCATACACATGCACGTTGACAAGTACAACCTATTATGTATATATGTGTAATGCAATCATGTAATCATACACATGCACATTGACACGTGCAATCTATTGTGTACTATACATATATATATATATATATATATATACAAGCATGATGAATAATATATAGAGATTTGCTTTGCTCTTGCTTTCTTCATTTCCTTCGTGTGTTCTTCCTTTCTGTATAGTATAATTCTACGATATTCAAGATCCAAGATTTTCAAGATTACTAGGTATTTTCTGATCCGAATTTATTTTCCTGTTAATATTAAACTGTTTTCTTCTACCCCAATTCTATTTTTATTTTTACAACAATCATTACATTATATTATTGAAGGGTGTTGTCTTTTTCTATTATTGATGATACGATGTAGTGATTCACTTTAAATTATGTTCTCGGACAATAAAGTTTTATTACTAACTGTGGAGTATGATAATATCAATATATTTAGCTATGATATTATTATCTATTTAATTATAAGTCTAATTTTTTTTTTAAAATTTAAATACCAACACCAGGCTTTTAAATAGGCTTTTAGGCTCCAGACTTTTAAAAAGTCCAGGCCAGGCTCGTATAAAAGCCTTTAAACATAAATAGGTCAAGCTCAGGCCTATTTAGCCAAAAGTCTGGCCTAACCTATTCCCACCCCTCGGTACCATTACCGAAAAGGCCTCATACTAATGGAATTCTCTGAATTCTATATATACAAGCTACTATCCTATTGTATTACCGATATGGTATTGAGTTTGACACCTAAATAATCCACCCTTCAAACCAAGGGTCACATCACCTCCCTTTAAGTTAGTTCCTCCCCTCAAGATAATCTACCGGCCCATTGGTCACCAACCTCCCATTGAGATAATCTATCTATCCGTCAAACCATCCTGTACCGCCGTCACTAACCAACGGGTGACCACCATATTATTATGAAGACTTTTCACACAAAGCACACTATGGATCTAATCACAAGCTCCATCTCTGAACCAGACTTTGATACCACTTGTTAGATCCTTCTAGTGTCGGAGCTGCTACCCAACTCCCACATTAGTATGATATAGTCCGCTTTGGGTCAGAGCGAGCCTGCACGGATTTTTTTCTTGGGTACCACCACCAAAAAGCCTCATACTAATAGAGTTCTCTGGATTCTATATATACAAGCCACTATTATCTTGTATTACTGATGTTATATTAGGTTTGACATTCGAACAATTTGTACCTGATTATTAGTGTGATTATTATATTCTTTTCCATGATTGAATGTTTTTACATATAATTATTTTTCATCATGGTGTATTCAATATGATTGCCATTCATCATTATGTATTCACCATGTTGAATTGTTAACCACTTTATGGATAATCAATGTATTGAATTATTAACTCTTGAACTTATACATAATATGTTGAATTATTAATGATGTAGAATCAATATATTTTATATATATATATATATGAAGCAAAATATGCAAACATGACAAGCTCTCAAAATCTGCCATGTGGCACCTACGTGGCATTCACATGGCATTCACAGCGAATTAGATATCGCCATTTGGACGCCATTCTTTTTCTTTCCCTCATTATTTTCATTAATTTAGTTTCATCAAGCATTGATGATTCACTTTCATTTCATTTTTTCTTCATCCTTAAATCTTTCTATCTTCTTTATCATTTGCTATTACCTTCACTATCATTCATGACTTCTAACTCTCCCTTTCCCTCTTTCTCCAAATCTTTCTCTTTTATTCTTTGAGTCTCTCCTCATACTCTTGCCTTTTTTAGGTGGGAGAATAATCCCAATAGGCCCGGATAGATCTTCAAAATCTTCTTCATAAAACCCATTAGAAGTGGTCGAGTTATTTAGATGGGACGATGAATATGGTAACGGTGTTGAGTTTGAGCGATGTGGTTGTTGTCGCAGTGATTGTGGTCTCACTTTTGGCGGGTATGGTCTAGGTTTTGGGTTTTGTATAGAGGTTTCCTGAAGTTGAGATTGAAGGTGATGTTGATGGATAATAAGTTAATATTATTGGGGTGAGTTAATTGCTTTCCTAGGTTAAATTTTTATTTTTATTTTTTTAGGAAAAATTACATAAAATGAACCAAACAAAGTTTAAAAATTCAAAACTAAACTAATGAAACTTTATTTCTATTTTTAAGCCATCTAGACTTTGATTTTCAAAAATAGACCTTCATACCTTCACAAATCATTTTCACAGACCACATCACACCTTCACAGATTAGTGTAAAAGGTCTTCATATAAGGGTAAAATGGTCAATTTGGTTCATTTTTTAAAAGTGAAAGTTTGAAAGATTATTTTTGTAAAAAATTTAAAGTTGGACTATATAATGTAAATAAAAGTTATAAAATAGCAAAAATAAAAATAACTCTTTTTTATTGATTCTTTTTTAATATATTTGTGTTTTGAATTGGAAATTTTGATGTCAACAGCTAGATTTAGATTTAAACTTTTAGTTTTCTAAAACATGTTTAAAACTATTACTTTCTTCAAAATAATTGTCTACTTTAAGTAGTTAGGTTCACCTCTTCATTCTGTTATTCATTGTATTCTCCATCTTCAAATCATTTCTTAAAACAAAATGTAAGCTGCCTCTCAATCATTTTTATTTGCTTACTCTAACGACTTTCACTTTCCATAACCAAAATGAAAGAAAGTCAACCTATTCCTGCAATTACGGTCAGTCTCGCTACCTCTTTCATTTTAGTTATGGAAATCCGCGAATTCGAGTAACGGGAATAGTCCCACCACTGATTCATTCAATTCCAGCTTCTGATTACGATGCTGATTCAAAAAGTTCGGATGGTAGGCTAGGGTACGGCTTGGACTAATGCAGCTTCAGCTGTGAACTCCGAAGAATCTACTACTAGCCACTTATAGTCGAGAGCCCCGATCGACCCCAACCCCGGGAGGTCAGAAGCCATGAGGAGTCAATTTCTTGATAGTACCCCTTTCCACTCACGGGATAGATAGAGGCAGGAAGCCTGCCGTTTCATACTGCATGACCCTTCTTTATCACCGCCACCCAGCTTTCAATGTGACGGGTTTGCGACAGTAGAACCAAGATCCGTTGTTTTCTCAGTTGCTGGCTTGGGATGAAAATCCATATGATTTGTGGACCGATAGCCTCAAGTGCTGATTTTCCTGAGCGTCCTTTTTTCTGGTTGTGGTAAGGATTCGTTAAGTAGTCCCTAAAACATTCCGTCCTAAAGAGTAGGTGCTAGCTTCTTCCCTGGAGTTGTCCGCTTTGTCAGTTTCTATGGATGACCTGGATAATTTATAGCCCCAAAACTAGTACCAGATTGACCTGGATAAATCAATAGGGAAGTTTCTATGGAGTCGCATTGTATGATCCCTTTCTCCTCACTGGGGAATGAGTCTTACTCAATCCTGATCTTTCCCCTTCTAAGGAGTGCTCGCTTCTCTTTATGTTGTGTTTGTTTATTAGCATTCCCTTAAGCCCCAAGAACCTTATCTCATTCTTTACACAATCCATCTTCTTTGATTGAAGGTGTGAGGATGGGAATTAGGGTTAGGATGGGCCAATCAACTGACAGATTCAAGGCGGGCGCTCCTAGCCTGACGGTTCGGTGATCGGGCGAAGATAGACAATAACTGTAAGCTCTATTGTGCTCGCTTGTTTAGGGTAGGTAAAGGACTACTCATTTCCATTACAGTCATCCCAAGAAAAGTCCTATATATAGCTAAACACAGGGCAGGTTCCTAATATGCGAAGGAACTCTATTGATGTAAATCTAGAATAGATTGCTCTAGCCTAGCTAGAGGAATAGAAAGACAAGAAGACATGACAACGAGGATCGCCGACGGAACGAAATCGAATACCATCAAGCAATTCAAGGATTCCAGTTTCACAATGTGAAGAGCTTGAAAACTCCCTTCATCAAGGAGTTATGTGCGCGCTACGCCCGCTTTGGTTGGAGCACTTTGCTTGACCTGATCGTTGTGCCAAGGGCTGGGGGTGCCTTGAGTAACTCTGTGTTCCGTTTGCCGGACCCCTGACGGTAGGCTATATAGCGGGCTAGAGACTTATGCTGTTCGGCCAACAACTGCGATTAATTCTTGGCTCCCGCTAGTAGGGTTAAACAACTGGACTGTTGAGTGACTGCTCTGTAAGACTACTGAACGACTAGTCCGTGGGGCTAGACCTTTCTTCCACCGGGGTATTCTTACTGCACTGTGGATACTGACCTTCTTTCTTCGAGGAGTACAATCAACAGCACTTCCAACGCCTTCATCCGAGCAAAAGCGGGTAAGGGAAGTCGCCGGGTAGTACTCTAGGGTAGTTTGCTTCTCCCTTACCCAGAAGAAGGATTTTGGAAGCTCTTACGGTTTGATGATTGCTTCAATCAAGAATGGGTTATGCATTCAATCATCGTGCCCTTCTACGAACGAGAGAACCTATTAATTATATGGCCACCGCTAAGAGATCGTCCGGAAAAGACATAAAATAATCCACGAATGAATGGTGTCGAAATGACGATTGAAGCATCGGAAATAGCCAATGCGAGCATATCTCGAATTGCGCTGAACCCACTACCACTACCTTTTCGATAACAAAGCCCTCGTGGGTAGGCTACTTTACTACGCGAAGAGAGAAAGAGTAAACTAAACCGCTCTATCGCTACACCCTTTAGATAGGAATGGAGTGATCGCCCAAATAAGGGCAGAGGATTCGTTTGTGACTTCCCTCTTTCTTTTTTTGATGTTTTTCAATCGCGTTTGATGATTGTGAAGCCATTTGACATATGTGCCTTCATTCGGGGATTCGAAAGGGATTGGACGGACTGATAGAATGGAGAAAGGCATTGGGCTAAGCAAGAGGTCCCATACTGTTCTGTGTCCTGAACTAGAAGAGCTAACTCGGACTCAGGGGACACTTTTTGACTTGTTAGCTGCAGGTACGAACATAGAGAGTTTGTTAGGTCCCATCCGGTCGACAAAAATAGAACTAGAACGCGAACTCGAACTACTGGCTTTACTATATTCAATTTACGACTTTTTCTTATCTTATTGGTTCAGGTTAGGGGAGGGGCAGGTTTTCGAGACCCCCGGTTCTTCTGGTTTAGAATCTCTTCCTCTTAGACTGGCTGGAGTGAGATGAGAGACTCCTTTATTCCAGCCGCTTTCGTGCCTCAGTCTCGTTCCCTAGCTCTCTTGAAAGACTACCCATCCAATGAGACTACTGAGACGGCTACAGCTATTCCCACTTCTGAGACTGTTTTGAATGCCATTATGGGACACGATCTAGACTATCCTCTGTCTTTTTCCTATCTTCTTTCTTCAATTACCCCCGTACATACAAAGATCTACGTAGCTCATCTCCTTCTAAGAAGTCTGATCTCCTTCCTATATTCTAAAAAGAAGAAGAGACTTTCTTAACTCTTGAATTGTAAGGAGAGACTTCATTTAGGAGAACTCTTTTCATCCAACTCGAAATTGCGTAAGAGAAGAATTCGCAAAACAACTCGTTTTCATCTTCTTCCTGTCGTCCACTCTCATGCAAGTCTTCCATGAGAAGCCTTGGGTCGGTATGGCTCAAGCCTTGTCTTTGGAACGATCTATTTCGTCCTTCTCTCTTTCCGAGTGTCGATTTTTGCTCTCTTTCTAGTTGGCTTACTGACTCGCATTAGTGTAGTTTGATTTTGTTCTTTTTGGTTAAAAATTGTAGCTCTTTTTTGGCTATACTAATCGCTCATGAGAGAAAAAAATATCAAGAGGGTGCACAAACTTTTCTGATGTTTGGTGCCTTTTTTTCGACAACTCTTCGTTTCTTTCATTCTCCTATCACCGGTTATCTTCGCTGCGTATCTCCTTTTTGGTTGGATTGATTTGAATCCCGAGCCAATTTTATGTCAACTCGAAAGTCGTTTGCTCCTCCACAGTTTTCGTACTCTTTTGCAGATCTTTGTCAGGGAATTTCCTTTTTCTTTTTCCATTCTTTTCTCTATCGGTTGTTCTTCAATACTGGGTTACCACTTTTACTTTATGGATCCCGCGGAAGGTCAACCTGCTGCAGGAGGAGGTCAACCCTCCAACGTGCCTTATATATTGTAAATTACTTTTTTATATATATATATATATATATTTATTGGATATAATAGATTACATATATTTAGTTATTTGTATTTTATTTTCATAATAAAATTATTTTATTAATTTTTTATAAGTCAATCAAAATCAATTTAAATAATTTTATGAATAATGCGACTCTAAATTATAATTTTTACATCTATTTATTTTTTTAAACATATTTTTTTTTTATTTAATTGGATAATTCTTGTGCAGTCATGTTTATCTAATTTTTTTTTTTTTTAATAATACTTTTTCTAATGTAAATATTTTTCCATTTTTAATTTTTATATGGCAAGCAAACCCATATTTCATATTTCAGAATTTGATGAAAACAATATTTACATTTTTTTTGGAATTAAAAAGATTAAAAAAGGAAAGTAAACCATACCAATATTTTAAAATTAATTTGTTTTAAAACCTCTTCTCAGAAATTCGTTAAAGCATTATCCAAACATTTTTGCAATGCCGATAAAAAATAAAAGGTGAAAAATCTATTCAAGCATAACCTACCAATGTCACAGTAGAATCAAACGCCGTTGGAAAAGTGATCGAGTTACACATAACAGCAGATAGAGCGCAATAGGAAGCTAAACTAATAGAAGTTGTAGCCAAATGAAACTGAAAACTGAAGGCTGAAAAGGAAAGATGGTAACGATAGGCATTCAGATTATTATTTGTCATTTGAACACACAACTGTTAAAACACTTCAAAGCAAGCTTCATCCAGTACACTGATGCCAAACATAACTGATAATAAGTACATCCATATACAGATAACTTATTTTCTTATAAAATTTGAGGTCCTTACTTGATCCCTTTCCCTTTCCCTTTCCCATTCTGGGAATAATTTCATCAATTTTTCCTTCCTTCACATAGGATAAAGTGATATCCATGCCTGCATTGTTAAGAAATAAGAGGTTACTTACTGTGTGAGCAACTATCAAGTCTCTAATTGAAGGTGAGTTAAAGAAATACGTTGATTTGAAGGGTGCACTGGTAGCTCCAACCGGCGTGTTGAAGGCAACCTCTTGAAATGGACCAGCCATCTTCCCCCTAGGGAACCATCCCAGGTCTCCGCCTTTCTTTCCGGACGGGCACTCCGAATATTCTGCAGCTATCTACATACATAACAACAGAAAATGAGAAAGTAACAAATACGAAACCATTCAAGCTTGCATTTTAATCTATAAGTAAACATGTGAAGCCAAGGTATATGTCAACAGAGAGTTTCAAAATATTCATTATGCAGAGAAAGTTGCAACAGATCAAGCAATCAAACTAGGGTCTGTACAACTACAACAACAGCAGTTTATGTTAAATTGGTAAAAAGATGGTATATGTCTGTGAATCACTTGTGTGAGGGATAAAATGTCCATCAAATTCCCAATTTCATCCTAAATTAAGAGATTGACATTGAAGTATAAGCAAGCCAACCATATAATGGTTAGGTGAGCACCTTAGCAAACTCAGCAGGAGGAACCTTATCTCCATTGCTAAGCCAACCATCTTGCAATTTCTTATAAGCTTCATTGATCTTCCCTTGCTTCTCACACAACACATGCCTTGCTAAAAAAATCAATCATTATAACAACAAAATCTATTGATAATAAAAACAAATAATCAATTTGACATAAATAGAAAATCCAGCAGCAAAAACAAACCTTTGACATAAGTGCAGGTACCAAGGCTATCAGCAGCAGACTTCCCAGCTTTTCCTTTACCTTTAGAAGAACTCTCATCAGCACCACCAGCTGCTGGTTTTCCCTTCCCCTTACCTTTCCCTCCGCCATCTTTCGGTTTCGAGTCCTTTCCCATTGAGTTTGAAACCTAAAATTAACACAACCAGTGCCAGATTATGATTCAGATAAGTACACAGATGCTACCATTATCTATAGATATAGTTAAATTTTGGTAAGACTTGTAACATACAACAACAGTGAGCGACTGAGTTCGAGATCGCGGAGAATTCGTCGAGCTGGTCAGGAGATGGTGGCAGCAGATTGACCGACGGTGGAAGAATGCGAAATGTCGCCTCGCCTCGCCTGAATGGATTTTAGGGCTTTCCTTCCTTTCAAATTTTACACCACGCCCCTCTACTATTTTTTATTATACTTAATCCTTGTTTCAATTTTGCGCTTCGCTCCCAATTTTTCTTAAATTCTATACCGAACATTAGGCCAACTCTAATCTATATACTCCATTTATCATTTCAAGAAAATATAGGGTGTTTGCACACACGTCCCTCACTATTAATAGTGTTTTATTTTTCTCATTTACAATTTTATAAATTAAAATTTACATTTTGATCCTTTTAATCATATATTTGATAGTTATACTAGTTATAAAGTATTAATTATAACAGGATTGCTAAATCCCACACTAGAATTGCTAAAGTATATATAAAAATTTGAGGGAAATCTCAAAAATATCCTACAACTTTTAAATTTAATATTTTAATATTATATCTTTTATTATTTTTAAATTCTTATTTAATTGTAATAACTATTATCTTAATATATTAATATATTATTGATTTTACATTATTTAATTTTTATTTTATTAATTTAATCTTTATATTATTTAATTTTTATTTTAATAATAATAATAATAATTAGTGTTAGATTACATACTCATTTGGAGTAGTTACAATCTTGAAATCTCTGATTCAAAAATTGATTAATCGTCACCCACTCACAGATTATCTGTTTTGATTTGGAGCATTATAAATATAATTATTTAAAGAATTTATTTCTAAATTCTAAAGTGTTTGATAAATATATTAAATAAATTTAATAATAACACGCAATGCATCACTATTACATAGAATAAATATATTAAACAAATTAATACTAATATTTTTTTTAAAAAAATAAAATATACCTTTTATCAATAGAATGTCAAATTTGGAAGAGAATCTGGAAGAATGACGATAAAGAAAATATAAAATTATTATTTTTATTTATATTAATATATCTATATTCTAAATTATAATCCTAACTTAAAAAGGAAATCAAATTATAATAAAAAATAAAAATTAAATTAAATTAAAATTTGAAGAGAATAAGGAAATAAAATTATAATACAAAAGTAATGGAATAGAATATAAATATAAAAGATAAAAATAATAAAATAAATAAAATTAAATTAAAAGACAAAACTAAATAAAAGATAAATATAAACTTATTTAAATATTTAAAATTTAAAATATGTAAAAGGGTATTTTTGGATTAAGGAGGTGGGATTTAGCAATTGGCAAGTGGGATTTAGCAATTGGCACGTGGGATTTAGCGATGCGCAATTATAAAGTAACATTAATTATATGATATTTAAAATATTAAATATTTTAATTTTAAAATACTTAAATTAATTATTTTTAAAGATAATAATAATTTAATGTAAAAATTAAAATAATAACTCTAAATAATAATAAAATAACTACATAAAACCATAAATTAAAACCTACATCAAGTAACTTGTACATCAATTTAAAACACCACAAATGAACTCATACATAAATTAAAAACCACCATTAAAAAATACATATAATTTATTAATATAAAAAATAAACTATTTATTAATTAATATAAAAAATAAACTATTTATTTATGTTAATAATATTATTATTAATTTAATTATTTATTATATAAATAATATTATTAATTTAATTTAATTTAATTTATATTTATTAATTCACCATCTACAATTATTAATCTTTCAATATTAATAATGAATTCAAAATTTAGCCACAAAAATTAAAATAATTATAAATTGACCCCAAAATAAAGATAGAGTATGTGTTAGGTTGAAATGAAAATCAGAATAGAGTGATAGAGTATGTCTTATATTTGAGATAGAGTATGAGTGTGAGCTGGAGATGGTCTTACCATAGCTAAAATTTTTCAAACATGGATAATTTATTATTTTTTTTAAATAAATAATAAAAAATAGTGATAATTTTTACTTTTAAGCCAATTTAAAATCAAAATTTTTTGTTTTAGTCCAATATTAAAAAATCTTTCAAAAGTGAACAATTATAAATATGTTTTTCAACAAATAAACCAAGTTTACTATTTTGCTTTTGATATTGAAAAACAAAATAAAAATAAAATCTAAAAAATAGAAAAAATAAAAATAAATCAGAATTTCTAATCTACCCCTATGTGTTTAAATAATTTGTGTTTTCTTTTTTCAGAAATGGGTTTGAAAAGGACACTAGTACTTCAAGTTCATTGTGGAAAGTGTAAAGAGTTAGGACATATCATTCGTGTGTGCCCAAACAAACATATCAAAGTTCTGGATTTAGAGGAATCACCACAGAATGAAGATTTGACAGAATCAACGAACCCTCTAGTTGAAAGCTCCTCTGGGGATATACTATTCCATATGGAAGCTAACTCACTACAGTCTCCTTTAATTTAGATATATCACTTTTGTTATGAGTTTGTTGAGCATCGTTTATCAAATGCTTTTTTGTCGAATATGGTTTGGTTGTTGAATTTGGTTTGGCTATAAGTATGATTTTGAATACGGAAATTTATTTTGGAAAAATGAAATTATAATGAAACAGGTTATTTCCCTCTTCTAACACATGAAATCTGGACATTTTGTATTATTTCCCAATATTCACACCGTGAAGTTGGCTGACCAGCAATAATTTCCACGTACGAAAATATAGAAACATGATAATATTTAGTCTGATTCCTAGTATTGATACAAGGACATGGATTGGTAAAGTTTCCAGTTATTTTCCAATTCCAAGGGCCGGAAATGGGCCAATCTGACAGACATTTACCGATCTTGATAGAGGGAAATGACCTGAGATTTTGCCAAATTATTTTCTAGTTCGATATCATTGAAACTTAATATTTTTTGGGTTGTGTCCTGGTATTCATTTCCTTGTGTCGACACCGATACAAGGGTCCTAGTTTCCAATTTGTCCAGCTATGGAATTTAGGAAACTAATGGGGTAGTTTCCATATTTCAGAGCCGGACGTGGCTTAGTTTGGGCCTTGTTTCCTGGTGTCCAGACTTGGAAACTTCAAATTTCCACATTTTATTGCATCATCTTCAACTCCAAACGTTTTAAAACACTTATTAATAATACTTGGATGATTTATTGATTGCCTTCTTTAACCCCATCAAGTTATGACACACTAGGATGGATTGGTTTCTAAATGTAATAGGTTTAAAGTGAGTTTTAGGTATCTTTTAATGGCTAAAAGTTGATGATTATCCATGCTTACACTTAGTGGAACTCAAATTGATAAAAAAAAAATCATAATTAAAAAGGTCGAAAAACATGATGTTTTACATGGCCTAAGTAAGAGTACATTGTCCATCATGTATAAATCTTACATGCTAAGTGGAGCAAAGATCTAAACTCCTAATTCCTGATAACTGTGTTGGATTCCTTTATTGTGTCCACTGGTTTTGTGGTTGTTTTAGAAACAAATTTCTTATGAAATAACCATTTCCATATATAAGTACTGGGAAACGGGTCCGATTTTGCACCATTTCTAGCTATGTGAGTTAGGAAACTAATGGATAATTTCCACTTTTTAGGGTCGGGACATGGTGTAATTTTTGTTTGGTTTCCCGATATCGACCCTTGGACACTTCAAATTTCCATATTTTATTACATCATCTTCAAATCCAAACATCTTAAAATACTTATTAATAGCACTTGGATGATTTATTGGTTGCCTCCTTCAACCCTATCAAGTTATGACACACTGGGATGGATTGGTTTATGAATATAATAGGTTTAAAGTGGGTTATAGGTATCTTCTAATGGTTAAAAGTGGATGAATATCCATGCTTACAATAAATGAATTCAACACAAGTTATTATGAATAAGGTGTTTATATCTTTGCTCCACTTGGCATGTAAGAGTTATACATGATGGACAATGTACTCCTACGTAGGCCATACAAAACATCATGTTTTTCAACTATTCATAGTGGCCATACCTGGTCCGAAATGCCGACTTAGGAATATCCGACTCCCGGATCCTCAATTGATGATAACCAGATCTCAAATCAATCTTAGAGAACACACCAGCCCTTCTTAACTGATCAAACAAATCATCTATCCGAGGAAGAGGATACTTGTTCTTCACAGTAAGCTTATTCAATTGCCGGTAGTCAATACACAACCGAAAAGTTCTGTCTTTCTTCTTCACAAACAGAACTAGAGCACCCCAAGGTGAAGTACTCGGTCGAATATAGCCTTTATCCAACAGTTCCTGCAACTGCACTTTCAATTCCTTTAATTCTGCCGGAGCCATTCGATAAGGTGCCATAGAAACTGGCGCGACGCCCGGCACAAGCTCAACAGTAAACTCCACTTCTCTCTGTGGCGGCAAACCCGGAATTTCATCAGGAAATACATCCAAAAATTAATTAACAGTCGGAATGAACTTTCCATCAGAACATGGCTTATCCACTTCCACCACATGAGCCAAGAATGCTTCACATCCACTTTGAAGCATCTTATCGCACAAAGCAGCCGAAACAACCCTATCTAAAGGATTCCTACGATCACCTACAAACGTGACCCAACCTTTGAGTAAAATATAAACTCTAAAACCATATATTCAAGACCCCTACACCCTTACACCATAACATTAACTCTATCATGCCCAAGAATGAAAAAACTGTAAAATATACCTTTGAGTTGTGATGGAAGATGTGTTTTTAGAAATATAGTGGAGAGATATGTGCAGACATGGTTACGGATTGTTAAGGAACAATCACGGTTGAATTTTATGTTCCAAGAATGTGTGAAATTGAGATTGTAAAAGTCAGGGTTTCAATACAATTGAGAATTATTTTTCTTATTGTATTTTTCTTATTGTATGGGGACCATTAACAAATTTGTTGGTGGCCTGTATTAAATTTAACGGGGTCAATATTGAATATTATTTTTGAATTCAAAATTTTAAATTGAAGGACATAATAGACCTTACACATCCTTAAAACAAATAAATATATTTTTAAATGATATTTTAATTTGGAGGGGTATTATGGTACTCTTAGTTCATGGGGTGCAAATTGTTTTTTAAATTGTCCAGTTTTTTAGAAATTTAATTCTTGATTTAAAAATATAATGAATTTAGTTGATTGGTCCAATAGTAATAACACTTAATATAAAAATTGATTTTTAATTTGTGTTAATTTTTTATTATAATTAGTTATATATTTTTAGTTTTATTTCTGTTTATAATAAAATTTTAATAATTATATTTTTGTTAATTAATTTTAAAATTAAAAATAATAGTAAACATCTCGAACCACTAATTTAAAAATAATCACTTTCAAAATTTATATTAAATATATTTCTATTTAAAATATAAAAAAAGAAATAAAATAGCAGAGAGAATCAGACTTGATCATAATTCAAAAACAAAATGCAAAGTTTAATGCAAAATAAAAGTCATTTTGGCAAATGAAAGCGAAGGAAGGCACAGCACATCTATTTTAAAGATATGTATTATCCAAAAAATACAAATAAATAAAAAAGCATAGTTTTGGTTTGGGAAGCAAATAATAGTATGGTCTGAATAAATAAATAATAATAATAACATATTATCTCTAAAGACACAGAACCAGCCACGCCATGGCCATGGCTGCTTTATCCTCTCCAACTTTTTATAAAATTCACACCTCATTCTCTCGCCCACTTCGCTTTTCATCCGTAAGACCCGTCGCCGCCGCCGCCGAACCTCCTTCTCCTCCTCCTCAGAAACTGACTCAGCAGGACTCCTCCTCCTCCACCCAAGCACCTAAGCGTCCCAAGAAGCCTGTTTATTCCAGTCAGTTACCATTACAATTAATTTATCAAATCTATATTTTTGCTTATTTATTTATGTCTTCATTTCTTCTGCTGCCTGCAGTGAAGAAAGGTCAGATTGTGAGAGTGGACAAGGACAAGTACCTTAACAGTATCAATGTCAGATTAACCAAATACTTCTACTAGTACCGTAGTTAACTTGTTTTAAATATACTTATTTATTTTGGTTTTGGTTTTGGTTTTAGTATCTGTCGGTTGGACACCCACCTTACTACAAGGGCTTGGACTACATATATGAAGATCGCGGTGAGGTAATACTAATAACTAACAACTTTACTTTTCTTACTTACAATGTAATGTCTGTCTGTCTGTCTGTCATTTTTGGATGACATTTTCCAATTCTTTTAATTCAGGTATTGGATTTGCGTATTTTTGAGACAGGAGAGTATGCATTGGTAAGCCACTCGGGTGACTTTATTATTATTATTATTATTATTATTATTATTATTATTATTAGCACCCATTGAAGTAGTTATTTTGTGATGACATGACAGATCTCATGGGTTGGAATACCAACTGCACCAGCTTGGCTACCTACAGACATGCTCATCAAGGTAACTCCTCTTATTCAAAAAATTCAGCTGGATGATTAATTTTGTTGACTCCTTTATTCGTGTGCTGTGCAGTCTGACAAGCTTGACTACGAGAGGTTGTGAAATCCTGCTACTTTCCGACCATGGATATTCCATAACGTTCAATGCACCTGGGCTTTATTCATTGTAAATTTAATTTCATCCCGTTTCACTATTATCTAATATATGTCACTTTTTTCGAGATGCAAAATCTCTACGTAGATACCTAGGTAAATTTAAAATGAAAAAATTGTAAAACTTCTTATTTAAAAATTAGAAACCATCCAAATTATAACCTCATTAACTTTATATGTGGTGTGGTCACTGCCTATTTAATGGTGGTCTTTGATGTGGGATGGCTAAGTTGTTAACTTTCAACAAATTTTTATCTTGATAATTTATCCAAAGAAGGTAAAGTTCAAATAATAATTGAACATGATTGTTGCCACTATCTTGGTCAACGTATCTATAGGATTCTAAGTAGTTCCAACTTTTTTCAATAGGATTTTTTCTTCACTAAAAATTTCTTATGCAAAATGATACCAAACGTCAATATGCTAATCAGAACATGGAATACTCAATTTTTTTTTTTTCAAATGTATAACACTTTGACTATCCAAATAGATAGTGATATTCTTCTATATTATCTCTAACTCTTCTAGTAAATCATGTAATCAAATTGTTTCTTTAACAGCGTTTGTCATAGTTATATACTTTGCCTCTATCGTGGACAAAGCAACTATTAAGAAAATTTTGGTTCTATCCTACTTTCTTCCTAGTTTCAAGTTCGATTCAACCAAAACAATCAGCCCAAACATAAACACAATATTTAACCTGGTTCGGCAAATCGCCAAATCCACGAAAAGATAACAACTTAACTATGAGAAATAAGAATTTCAAGTCATTCAGACAATACTCTCTCTCCACACAAAATTGCTTTATTTCTCAAAATCTCTTTTAGGTAAACAACTCCACTAAGGCGAGATAACCCCAATACGAAATCTCATTACGGCGAGACAACCCCCAAACAAAATGTCCTTATGGCGAGACAACCTCTTATCAAAATCTCCTTAATGGCGAGAAAAGCCCAATACAAAATCTTCTTAATGGCGAGACTCTAACCCCATCGATCATCTCCCCCACTGGGCATGACCTCAATCCAATGATCACCCCCTATAGGGACGGGATTCCAATACAATGATCACCACCCCCAAAGGGATGTGATACATTCTTCTTCATGAGACAACTCTATTTATAGTGATGATCAAATATATTTTTCTAACTTATTTTCTTTCCAACTAAGGAATACAATCAACCAAATTAGAAAAACGAAATCTTTCTAAAATGAGGAATCAAACAATTAGGAAATAAACCCAAAATTAAAATAGGAAAACCTTCCTAAAAGGAAATCCTTACGATTCAAGTCAATCCTACCAACAACTATTAATTGTAAAGTAGACTTCCAACTTATTAGAATTTTTGCAAAAGTGAACACATAGCAAGTAGTTGACCAACATTTATCGAAGTCACTAACATAATCAGAATCTACATATTTGGTTACAAACTAACCAAGCGAACCACTTTGAAAGACCAAACTAACATGTACAATCTTCAAACAGATATCGTAGAATCCATTTCACGGCTTGCCAATGCCCCTTTCAAGGATCATGCATATACCTACTCACCAAACTAACTACTTGTGAAATATCAAGTTTCATACATACCATAACATACATTCAACTACCAACTACATTTAAGTAGGGGACACTAGTCATGTATTTTTGTTCCTTCATATTTTGGAGATAAATTTGCACACAACTTGAAATTGGGAGCTAATAATGTATTTACAAGTAAAATATAATTGATATGTGTCTCCGTCATAATTTTTTTTATTTATTAATTAAATAATATTGTTACATCCTTAACCGCAAAAATACACGACACAAAATTATATTGTATTATAAAAATTAAAAATTGTTTTTAACTGCAATTGTAATCTTACTTTTTCAAAAATTTATGGTTTTGTATTTTATCACCAAACTCTCTTTTTTCCTCATCCTTTAATAAAATTATTTTTTTTCTTCTAATCCGATTCTGTTCTTCATTAAAATCAACTCTTTTTTTAAAAACAAAAAAATTGAGAACATAAGTTCAGTGTTTCACTTTTAGGTTATACTTTTTCTTCGGGTATGATTATGTTCTTCTTTAAATTAATAGAATAATTTTATTTTTATATCATAACTCCAATGTTTCACTTTTAGTGTAGAGTCAAATCTCTACCCTGGCCGAGACCGTGACAGATGGTCTGAACCGCCACATTAAATATTTACGATTATAAGACCAATTATTAAACATTTGCGATTATGTTTACATATTCGAAGGAAATTTACATTTCAAATACAAGTACATCTCAAGATTATCCTTCAGTTGTCTAGAACCAATTTTATAAAAAGCGGAAGATTAATAAATACATTATTTCCTCAAATATGAATTTAGGTGTAAAATCCTATAATAAGGTTCGTATAAGTTTCAAATAAATAAATGATCTCTTTCAACATTTTTAAAATACAACATGAAGTCATTAACAAATATTACTAATTTTTAAGTTACACATGCATGTTTATGTACATTTCGAACTTGTAGACACACCATGAGAGTCCTAACTCCAAATACCTTGCTCGATCAGACCTGCATACAATCCAAAGGGAAAAGAAAAAGAAGTAAAGAAAGGTCAGTCACACGCCTAGTTCACATTCCATGTCCCCCAAACAAGCGCACACAAATTCTCTTACCTTTATGTTGATATGCAATGCATACACACATAATGCATTTCTGTTGTGAGCATCTCTAAGCTCACGTTATTACACAGAAAACAACCACATAGAATTCATAGCATCAATTCATGCTAGCATATCAATCATAAATATATCATGCCACATATTCATATTCAATCCATGGATTATCGTCCATTAAGATTGATCCATTTTTCATATTTCTTAACAATTATATGTGAGGTGAGGATTACCTTGCCATGCAATGTGTCAACATTCAATTAAATGTTCCATTAATCAATCACTCACTCAATCAATCAATTACTCAATCAATAGATAATCAAGCAATTAATAAATCAATCAAGAAACAACCAAGTAATCAAGAAACAATCAAATGGTCAATCAATCAATCAAGAAACAATCAATCAATCAATCAAGAGACAATCATGTGATCATACAATCGATCCATCAACCGAAGATAATTGTAACACCCGAACCCCCAGCCCGATGGAAAGGAAATGCAGAGTCCGGATGCTACCGGTGCGGAGACAGATAACAAACATACATACAGATACAGAAAATAAATATACAAATAACAGACTTGCAAATCGGAAATCAAAACTGAAAGATAGATCTTATAATTCCAAAGTCAATGGTTCAAAATACATCCAACATAATTCGAGAATAAAATCTTAATGTTCAAAAATACTTAATCTGAAAACAAATCCCAAAACATGGTGCAGCGGGTACAAAGACAGAAATAAGTCTAGTTAAAGTAAAACAGAAATGCAATTCAGGTCTGAAAAGGATGCCATGTGATGCTCTATGCTAGTGATATCCTGCTATCCCACCTGCTTGTCTGAACTCAGTAATTTTCATTCCCAAAAGGGTTTAAATATACATAACAAAAATGAAAACAACGAAGGGTAAGACTATCGATGTCTGGTTAGTAAGCCAATGCCCAACAAACACACACAGATGCGTCTTATTAAACAGAATAGCATATCATACACATATGCAGGTTAGTTAACAACCAAAGGGTGAAAACATAAGCAAACAAGTTGTTTAACAAATAAAGTTATCCCAAATATAATCCCTTTAAGTGATCTAGGATAAATGATTACAGATTATTGCATTTATTGTCTAAAAAAGGCTTCACAGTTGTCAAATTATTTTCAGAAGAGAGACCGAAACCGAATAGTAGTTCGGTAAGCAGTCTGGCATGTAATTCGGTCAGAGAGCACTACCAGACTTACCGAATTGTAATTCGGTAGACAGTTCGGTAGGTAGCTCGGTCAGAGAGCATCACCAAAGTTACCGAATAATATTTCGGTAAGCAATCCGGTAGATAGCTTAGTCAGAGAGCAATTATACGATTCCAAGGTAGGTTTAAGTGACAGTTCAGTTCCTAATCCGGTATGAAGCTCGCTCAGAGATTTTCAAGTCTCTCAGACACAAATCGAATTGTAATTCGGTATCTAACTCGGTGAAGAGCTCGGTCAGAGAGGTTGAACAATCTTTTGAGACTCATACCGAACTATAGTTCGGTAGCTAGTTCGGTAAGAAGTTCGGCCGGAGAGTGAATCTAATGTTCTCAAGGCTGACCGAATTATATTTCGGTAACCAGCTCGGTAAGGAGCTCGGCTAGAGACCATCCTACGCCTAATTTTCCAGTTTTTAAGTGACAATCCGGTGGCAAATATCATCACTCACCCATATGTTTACATGTAGTTTTAAAAACAACCCCATTTGTAAAATAATTACAAAATCAACTCAATTTTCAGTTTGTTTTCAAATGTCACCTTAAAGTCAAACTAGTCAAATCATTTGGTCAAACTGGGAAAAGTAAACTTTTTTCTAAAATGCCCATTTTACCCTTATAACGAAAATAAATAAAAATTATTAAAAATTTCAAAATAAGCAGATGAATAGCCCCAGATTACAGACATGACAATAATTAATCGAATAATCGATGAATAATCAAAATCTCGTGCTTAGTCCAATAACCGGCTCTAAGAAGACATTCGACTAATGTAACACTTCCGATACTTATAGAACAATACACAATAAAAAGGGACATTCAATTATTGATAAACATTACAAGGGTTCCAAAGTTACAAAAACTCAAGCATATTCAAATACATTCTATACGTTTTTGTCAAGATAATGTTCAATATCAATTAAAACTTTAGAACAACCAAAAATAAATTGGTGAGAAGACGACTTGGACGAATGGTTAAAAATACAAAATTTTCCTTTGGTTCAAATATAGTTTAAAATAATGTTTTCAAACACACTAATATATATAATTAAATGGCAAGCAACGCAAATCATGAACTTACTAAAGTTCCTTAGTCACTTGAGTCCACTCATCAATCAATGCTTACAATCAATTAAGCAAGTCATATAATTCATCTTATTCAATTTTTAACATTTATGAAGGTTTATCAATCATATAATTCATAGATGAGACCACAACATCTAGACAAAGAACCTCTAAGCTTACAAAACTTAGACAAAATGATTTAAAATGTTTGTGACTATAAGGATTTTGGAAATCACAGGATGCTAATGACCATTTTTTGAACTTATAAAAACAACTAACCATTTACAAGTCATATAGCCTAAAAACAATTCACTATCATGTCATTTATAACTTGACATGGTCTTATAAAGGTCATTTACATCACAAATAACGTTCACAAGTCAATTCCTATTCATTTGAGTCTTACAAGAGGTCATCATAAAATTTTGGTACATTACTTATTCATTTATGACCGAAAGAAAGTAAAATAAAATATTTTTAATTCATTTAGAAAGAAAATTACATTTTACACAAAAGCTGAATTTTCTTGTCAACTTGGAGGATTTTCAAATTTACGATATACAAATGATCTTATTTTTAAAATATGAATATATAGTTAAATATTAGACTCAAATATGAATCCATATTTGCAAATGATATCCAATTCGAAGTTAGAATGAAGGAGAATGGAAGCGGAGAAGTTTGTTGTTAAGATCTGGCATCCTGGTTAACCTAACTAGCGCGTCTAGTGCATCAAAATAGCTGCAGTACCATTTTTTTCATCCCGCTTCGCCTCCTGCACTTACCCTCTTCCGACTTTTACCAAACCAAACCTTACTTTGAGTTTATGAATCATTCTAAAAATAATTTATGGACTAATTAGACATCTGAATACATAAAAATACCTCAATATCAATGCATTAAAAAACCTTGTATTTTGATTTCTTTTATGCCAAAACATCTCACAATTATTTTCAATACATCAAAGGTTTCTCAATTGATTTTTAAAATCTCATATCCAATATTTTTGAGTCCATTTCAAACACCAACAATTGACATAACAACATTATGGATGTTATAAGCACACATTTATTTAACAATAAGGGTATTAATCCAATCCATTTCAACAACATGTCACAAAAATGACTCACTAAAGGGGTTGGACTAAGGGTAGGTTATTCAATCACACATCCAAACACATTATGATCGTGTATGTAACACACATAGGTTCCTATTTAGCCAAGTTTCCATGCATTCACTTATTCTTCAAGTTAAGTCAAGTCATTTACATTAGCCACGTCAATTCAATTATGACTTATAGATGTGAATTAGTTATCTTACAACTAAGCCTATATATTAACACTATTTTCACATGAATTGCAACAATCCAATTATGAGTAATTAGGGGTGGTGAGGCACACACCAAGGCTACACAAATGCACTTATTTACCCATGGTATCTTATTAAAATTATCAATCATTTTTCATTATTCAATCATGTCAATCTCAATATCAATTTCAATTCAATAATAATATAAATGTCAATATTAATATCCACATCAAGAACATTATCCATTCTCATATCGAGAACAAATTACAATAGTTTATTAATAACAATATTCAATTTCATTGGCCAATGCTAAAAAAACAAACCATAAAATAGAAAATAGGATTCAATATGGACCATTGTCCCAATATGAAGAAGTTTCAATTTAATATGGACCGAAGTCCCAATATGGACCGAAGTCCTCTGTGAACTAATGTCCCAATACAATATGGACTGAAGTCCTAATATGGCTTCCGTTCCAAGAAACACGATATATTTGTGCTGAAGTACTTCTAATCCCTAGACATACTACAACCAATAATACCAATACAATCACCATCACAAATGTTCTCCCAACATAACTCAATTACCACACAACAATTCTATTAAGGGAATTAGTATACTAATGAGATTAAAGATTTTCAAAATAGGTTAGAACTAACCCAAAATTACTTAGTAACCGCCTAAGATCATCAATTATCAAATTTTAACATTTAAAAACACAAAACCCAATTATTCAAGTTAGAGATTTTGACCAAATATGCATTATAGACATGATTGATCAAATGTAGCAATTAAAATACATTAGTTGACATTGGAATGTAAATTAGAACCATGTATAACAAAATAAAAAATTACCATTATAGAGACATTAGAGCAAAATTATTTAAAATCAATTGGAAGTTAGTTTAACAAGTTTAAGTGTCAACATCACCTTAGAAACAATCTAAAGATATCAAGATACAAAATCCACATCATCAACCTTATACCCATAAAGTGTAGAGACAATAAGGCAACCTAACTTAATTGGAAGCTTAAGCACATAATAACAATTCAAAATCAACCCAAAAATATTCTAAACCATTCTAGAATCAAAATTCATAATTATTTTTGGATTTGAAGAGAGTAGAGAGAGGATGATTTTCACCTTGAAATATTAATCTCAAGAACACTTTTAAAACAAGCTTGATAGACAAGCTTATTTTGGCAAGGTAGAGGTTAATGAAGTTTCCTTGGTGGTTGAGTGTTGAATTTGTGTTTAAGGGTGGCTAGGGTTTTATGATGGTGTAGAGAGAAAACATAAAAGAGAGGAGGGTGTTTGGAAAAAAGATGAATACTGTCTTGAAAGGAGTTTAGTGGGGTTTCATGAATAAGTGCTGGGCTTGGGCCAAAATTGGACCAAATCTAATTCCGAGTTCGTTTCCCACCAAAATCTATTTACGACACTTCCACTCATTTTTAAAAATTTAGTTTTATATTTTAAATCAAATTCCACCACCGATTTCAAAAATAAAAAATTTCCATTCAACAGGGGTAAAATGGTAATTTTATCAAAAATGGACGTTTGTACCTAAAATCAATAATTTTTTCGATTTCCGATTTAAATATACTCTAAACTTCCAATTGAATCAAGAATAACCCCTAAAGGTCAATTTTCGGTTTCAAATCCAATTTTAACATTTGATTTTCAAATTAAATAAAGATTTTTGATCCTAGACTTTTTGTCTCAAAATAATTTTTTCTAATCTCATGATTGCCCTTACTATTATTTTCAATTTATTCCATCGTGAAATTTTTGAAAACCAAGCATACAAAAATTTTAAATTGACTCAAAATTTTAGGCCCAATTTGTTGAGGTTACAAGCTTATCCCCCTTAAAAAAAATTTGTCCCCGGAATTTTTTTGATCAATTGTCTAAGGTATCTCTCATGCTTAGCTTTTTTGGACCTCTCATGATGCCTCCTTGACATCATGGTTAGCATTAGAACGAATAAATGAGTTATAAATCAAAACATCATGGATAAAGTAGGAGTGCCAAGTCATCCATACAAAGTGGACACTAACAAATCATAGTTTGAAGCGCTTCTTTGAAAAATTATTTTCGCAAAAGATTCATGTAAGCACATTGTCTTTGGATGGCATACCCGAAATGATAGCAACAATGCATATTTTCTCATAAGAGCAATGGAAGATTAGGGGGATCAAGTTGCCACAAGTTCACCCTTAGTGGATAAAAACATAACAAAACCACCCATGACCGAAGAACTATATGTCACTTCGTTCGTATGGTCCAAAACACAATAATTATCTCCTAACATTGGAGGATAAGAAACACTGCAATCTGTGGAAGTCAAACTATCAATAAAATAATCATTGACCGAACAATCAACACATGGATTTGAATACTTTACTTTCCCTTATTGGAAATCGCAACGAGCATTTGGTATTTGACTCTCATGTATGCAATGTCAATGACCTTTAAAATTTTCAAAAACGAATGCAATGTCAAAATTTCAAAATCAATGCAAAAAAAATAATAAAATAATATTTTTCAATGCAAACAAGTACACAACATAAGCATTCGAGATCCAGTGCTCTGATACCATCAAATTAGCGTCGAACCCTCGCCTTGACCGAGATCGTGATGGATGGTTCGACCCGCCACATTAAACAATTGCAATTATAAGACCAATTACTAAACATTTGCAATTACGTTTATATATTCGAAGAAAATTTAAATTTCAAATACAAGTACATTTTGAGATTCTTCTTCAATTTTGTAGAACAAATTTTATCAATTTAAATGTCAACAATATAATAAAAAGCGGAAGACTAATAAATACATTATTTCCTCAAATATGAATTTAGATGTAAAATCCTATAACAAGCTTCATATAAGTTTCAAATAAATAAAGTGGTCTCTTTGAACATTTTTAAAATACAACATGAAATCATTTACAAATATTACTAATTTTTAAGTAACACATACATAGATATGTACATTTCGAACTTGTAGACACACCATGAGAGTCCTAATTCCAAATTCCTTACTCGATTGGACCTGCATACAATTTAATTAGAAAAGAAAAAGAAGACTTGCATACATTTAACATGAGATGTGTAACACCCCAAAAATTGACCGGAATTTTTATTGAAATTGTGATTTGGGAATTAGATTTAGCGTTTTGATAGTTGGGGATTCGGGGTTAAGATCTAATTTTTGAAAATATTTGGGCAAAGATTTGAATTTTATAAAAGTAGGGGTTAATTCAAAATTTTAAAACTATATAATGTTTAGGTCAAAGACCTAAATCGATTCTTCTTATCTTTTTGGTGATTTGACCGGCACAAAAATCCAAAACAAAAATCACTTCGTTTGCCTTCTTGCCTCCACCATTAGAGATCAAGATTTCTTTGTTCGAATTGTCTTCACCGTTTTAATCCGTCATCTTTAGGTCAGTTTTGATTTCAGCTTAATTCAATTCTAAACGTTCAACGATTTTATTTTAATCATATTTTTTATATGAATGTGTTTTTATTTCGAGATTGATTTTTGGCTCAATATCGTCTTTCGAGTTGATTTGGGATTTGATATTTTCTTTAGGAGTCTGTTTGGAAATTGTTTGGGAGATTCGCAATCCCGCTTTGGTAAGTGCATTACCTCAGTTCAGTTTTGTGTTTCCGATTCAGTTTGTGTTTCCGAGTGGTTATTGTTGGATTTAATTCATTTGATCAAAAGTTATGTGTTGATGTTGATTTATGTACTTAATTTTTTTATATTGATATTTAGTTTATGGTCATTTGTGGAGCATTAAATTGATATTATATATATATAATATTAGTAAATCGATATTTGGAGCTGTGCATATATATATATATGTATATTGATATTAGTATATATGTTGTTATTGTGTATTGGAGAAATATAAATGTCTTGTTATTTGTGTATTAGATTTACAAGGAATTTGATTGGTGATTATAT
Organism: Cardiospermum halicacabum; assembly: GCA_031304145.1. NCBI lineage: Eukaryota > Viridiplantae > Streptophyta > Magnoliopsida > Sapindales > Sapindaceae > Cardiospermum > Cardiospermum halicacabum. The sequence goes on along the minus strand of CM062394.1, from coordinate 15,342,659 downwards.
ATATGTGTGTGCGCGCGCACGCACATGCGTGTGTGTGCGTGTGTGTGGGTGGGATAAACTGGTGGTTGATGTGAATATGATGTAATGAATAATCGATTGAATATTATGAATATGAGCATTAAAATAAATTTGTTGAAATTGTCGACTTGTAATAAATTAATTTATGAATATCACTATTCAGATTAATTTGTTGAATTGTGAGTCCTAATTTCGTTGTCTGACTTAAGAAATAAGTTGTAAATGCTTGTGATGATGTATATTGATTGTATTTTGAAAAATGTGTTGAGATAGTGGAAAATATGCATATAGTTGTTATGTGATTAAATCGGTAATCTGTTTGAAATTTTGGTATTTATGATGTTGGGTACTTGAATGCGATTCAAGTGATTTATGTGAAATTCTGATATATGATGTTGGTTAGTTGGAAACGTAATTTGATTTGGTTTATCTGAAAAATTTTGGTCACATAAATATGTAAGTAGAGATTTTTGTCTGTAAGAATATTTGGCATACCATAGGGAGGATATCTATCAAATTGGGGGCGTTAGCCTTGTCTGTATTTTCGCATATGATTTGCGATTAAAAGGGACTTCGGTCCACCATATGGTTGTGTTATGAGGGCTTCGGTCGTGCTTGAATTTTCTGTTTCGATATGTTCTGGTTGGGTTTCTCGTGTCCTACAGTCATTTGGGAGTCTTATTATGATATTTGTATAATATGGACTTAGCATAACTACTTTACATAAGAATAATATTTATGCGTGTAAGATGTGTGGCGTGTTGGTTTGTCTATGTGTTATGTTATGACTTAATAACAAATTTTGCGAATTAGTGAATAAATGTAAATTGTAAATGGGTTGAAATATTTGAGACATTGTAACTTGTGTGTTAAGATTTTGTGAGGTTGTGTTGGATTGTGTTTAGAATTTATTTTGATCTTGGTATAATATGAACTAAGCATGATGATGTTGAATAAAGATGAGATATATTATATTGGAAAAATCTATGGATAAGTGTGTCAATGTTGTGTTAGGTAGAGATGATTATAAGGATGTTGTTATGAATTGATGTATTATGAACATTCATTGTTTGATTATATTTAAGTTAAATGAATCTGGTATATGTATTTCAGGACAAGTCTTACATAGTTAATATGAAGACTTATTGTCAACCGTGTTTGATCATTGTTTGTTTGTGTTTTGATAATCTTGCGAGTATCCCCTGATGGTCTTGTAAGTCATAAACCCGTTTATTTTTTTAGTCGTTTCACTAAGCAAAAGCTTAGCATGTTGGTTTGTTTTACTGACACGTAGGTACAATAAGATTTGGAGCTGAGAGTTAGATCTATTGCAGGAGAGTCACGTCAGTCTCGAGGGTTTAAAATTTGGAAATTTATAATATGTTGTTATCATATGATTTTTAAATAAATTTTTATGTTCCAATTAAAGAACTCCGTTGCGTTTGACTTTGGTTTTAATAGGTTTTTATCATGGTTTTATATATTAATTTTGATGATTTTTCTAATGATATTATTAGTAGTTTTGAGAATTATTTTCATGTCAAGAGTTCGATTCCGTTACAAATTTGTCTGTGGTATTTTATCTTATTTAAAATAATTATTTTATTCTTATTCTGAATTTTATTCATTTTCAAAATTAGGGATTTCAATTTGAAATCTAGGGTTTTTAATTAGAAATTTATTTGAGTCTGTCCGTGATGTGGCACTTTCGATCCGGTTCTCCCGAACCGGGCAGGGGGTGTTACAAGATGACTTTAAAAATAGGTAATATTTCTAAGAGTTAGAGTATCTTCAATGGGTTAATGGATTGAGATATACGTGACATGATAAATAGAGGTCGAAGATAATGATGTGTCAAAAAAAATAGTATTTTTAGAAAATAAAAAAATAAAAACAACCAATAGTGGTTATTGTCTATTCAAATTTCCCTAATTTATAACCCATTAAAATTAAGCTTATATATATTTTTTAATTTATAATTTAGATAGAAATATGGTAATTACAATTTATATTAAAAATACTGCTTGACACCGTCAAGTAGGATGTGAAAAATAGAAACTCTACTTCACACTCTATTTTTTTATTTTTTATTTTATCACGTCACTGGGACACTGACACTGTGAATTTATATTGCCATTGGAGTAGATTTTTTAAATAAGAAATCCTTACGTGAATGTGTAAACCAATGGATTCACATCTCAATGAGATGCTCTTATATTACATATTGCATTTATAATTGTGTCAAATGTTACCTAAACTCAAAATTGATCCAATTAATAAGAGATGACTTAAATATAAATATATATATATATAATATTTAATATTTTTAATTGGTAAGGATTAATGACAATATTGATAAAGTGTGATGGTAATGTTGTAAATTATATAAAAGCTGATGTCCAATTAAGGAGTGGAATAAAGGAAGTTTAATAGCATTCATAAGTTATAGTTGCAGTTAAGGGTGGGCATAAAAACCGAACCCGACTAAACCGGCCTAAACCGGTTTCATCCGGTTTTTCAAGTTTAATAGGTCTTGTTTGGTCGGTCTTGGTATACTTAAAACCGGCTAAATCAGTTCCGGTGTCTGAAAAACCGGCTCAAAACTAAAACCGGTTGAATAAATAAAAATTAAATATATATTGGTTATTGTGATGATAATTATATTTATTTGAAATATGTATGGATTATTGTAGTTATGTAATTCTTACCATGTTATATATATATATATATATATATATATATATATATATATATATATATGTGTGTGTGTGAAGTGAATTAATTGTATTTTGTGGGTGTCGAGATGATAACATTGGTATGAAAAACTCTTTTTAATTTATATGCTTGGACAATTTTTTATTTATTTATTGTTATTTTAATAGGATATCAATAAATATATAATATGTTGCTAATTTTTTTTTTTTTTGTATTTTAATAGGATTTTAATGGATTTATAAGGGTGATTTGCACTTTTAAACTTTTTTATTAAAAAAAAATATATTTTTAGACCAACGGTAAAATTTTTACAAAACTAAACTTTTTGATTTTTTTTTTTTGCAAAAAATAGACCAAAATAACCATTTTACCCTTCCATACGAAGAAAAAACATATCCAGCAGCTTCCCGGTATGTAACACCGGGAAGCTTGCTTCCTGGTGCAGGAAACAAGTTTGAATTTGGCCTGTTTCCTGGTGTGTAATACTAGGAAGCAAAATTGTGCTTCCTGGTATTACAAACCAGGAAACAGGCCAAATTCAAGCCAGCTTCCTGGTGTGTAGTACCGGGAAGCATTTTGACTTCCTGGTGTTACATACCGGAAAGCTGCTTAAATTTTGTCTGCTTCCCGGAAACACATACCGGGAAGCTCATTGTTTACCATTTTTTTTTAAAAAAAAAAAAAATTATTTTTACAATTTTTTTTTATAAAAAAAGTTTAAAAGTGAAAAAAATTTAGGGTTGGTCTAAAACTAAAATAAAAAAGTTGGAAAGGTCTAATTTTGATTATTTTCACTTTATAATATGTTGCTATTAGTTTTTATTTGGTGAATTATGAAAATTTAAATTAAATTAATATGATTGATATTTTTAATAATTGATGATCATTGATTTATTAGAATTAATTAGCAATTTAAATTTTCCATGACGATTTTTGGATATAAGATGTTTGAAAATGATTTGATGATTTTGTAGTTTTAAAAATTTTATGAATATATAAAGAGCCAAATTTGCAGAAAAGAAAAGGTTCAATATACATCCCCAAATCAATAAAACTGACTTGATTCGGCCCGGCCCAATAAAAAATCTGACCATCCGATTTTATCATTTAAAATATATTGGACTAGTCTCAACCTTTAAAAAATCAGTATAACTGGACTTGGGACGATTTTAAGTAAAACCGGCCCATACTTACCCCTAGTTGCAATGTTGTAAATTATTTAAAAACTTTTAGGTACGCAGGTTACCCATATTTGGAATTCTTTTATTATTATTATTATTATTATTATTATTATTATTATTATATAATATTAAAAAAATTAACATGACTGAAAATATTATTTTATATTTTCAATTCAAATTTTTAAATTTTATGAGGAAAAGGAGAAGAGCAAAAATTTTATTTCACTAATTTTTTTAAAATATATTTTTATTTTATTTTCAAAATTTTTAAAAAATTAAAATTTGAAATTTCTCCAAAATTTTATCCAGAGAACCCCGGACGAAATACAGTATATATATTTCCCGAAAGAAAGACGCAAGCACAAATTATCAACGGTTGTACGCGCTACACATGGTGGAGGGGTACGTTGACAACAAATATCCATCGGCCTAAAACCATGAATCGTTGATACAAACATTTGAGAACTAAAAAGGACTAACCAACCAATCATGCTTATCATACTTCGTTGATATTTACGGAGCTCCCATGCAATGAATGCTTATTATTATTATAGGAAAAAGAAAAATATATTTACACCAAAAAAATGAGTCATATCCATCCCATTCCCAAACAAATCTCTTCTCAACACAAAAGACGCGGCAGCCACCTAGCTATATGCTATGGTGCGTTGTCCCGTTCCATGATAACGAAAGGAGGACCTCATTCAATGTATCCAACACTAACTCCAAAATCACCCTACGCTCTACATTTTTGGTTATATTTAAGATATGATTTAGACTTGACTGGCAAGGCAAGCATAACCATTGCATTTTGTAGGAAATTCATTGAAACCCAATTCTAATCCCTGTATGATCAAAGTCATCTCCTGCAAAGAACTAGTTAGTATACATCATCATCAATGCCATCTATATTATGTAGTTTACATTTACAACAAAATAATCACGCTATTGTACAACATATCCTCTGATTTCACCATCTCCAGATTGCACAATAAGCCATTTCACCTGGACCCCGAATAGTTCCTTCTTTCATTGCATTTGCATTCAAGGAGACGAGGGCATGCATGGAGAGATTAGTTGTTCAGGTATTTACACTTTCGATTATATTGGTCTTCTTCTAGGGGAAGCTCCTGGTGTATGGGCTTTAAAAAAAGACGGCTCAAGCAACGGATCATGAACGTATCTGGTAGTGTTTGATTTCATTGTTGCATATCCAGAGTATTCACCTAAGTTGAAAGCGTTTTGTCCAACTGAGGCAAACGTAGGATGAGGAGGGGACAGATAACTACTCTTTTGTGTTGCTCCGTATTGTCTCAAGGGGCTTGAGCAAGGAGACACAGGTAACGAGGTGATTGCTCTTATGTTTTCCCTTCATACAAAACATGGCAGCAAACCTCAGTCAATTAGGATGCATAGAAAGTTCAAGAGGAAATATATGAAATACAGGACAAAGGTGTACTACCTAGTAGGACTATTTGAAGTTCTTGATGTCATGGCCATTGGCTTTGTAATGTAATCTCCTTCACCGAGAGTTATACTCTTTCTGGTAGGATGAAGGTCCAAGACTGGCTGCTCATCACAAACAAACAACAGATCAATTAGTGTTGTGTTTGAAGATGCAGATTTACATCTATGAAGTCAAAGCATTAACTGTGCATAATAAATGATACAAGCTTTAATCCCAATTCAATTGGAGATAGTTTCAATCAGTTCTATCTTAAAACTCCACCCAGTAAATTAGAGAAATGCTAAAATATGGAATTTTCTTACTTATTGTTGTCTCTGATCATGTCATTCAAATTTCTAAACCCACAGTAAAATTATTCTAAATCATTATAGTGAATACTTCACTCTCTCATTAAACTCCAGACTCTCACAAATAACTCAATATCCACTACAAATCAACGCTAAACAGACATTACATTTTCCTGCTTAGAACAGAAACACATATGCTAAATGCATCATAGCCCCATTTAACTACAAGACCTAATCATTACTTTAGTGGAACATCCTGTCAATCTCACACTGACCCACAACCCAGACAAATACCAAAAGAATAGACACATACTAACTGCTTGAACTTCAAGGAGTAACTCCATACACACTACCAATTATTATACTGTACTCCGCAGACATGAAGGAGAATTCAGAATGGGTACATAATAGAAATTATAAAGTTTCATATTTTGGGAGTATATTAGTTTGGTATGGCTAATAAGATGCAGTCAAAATGTATGCATTAAACAATAAGGATAAATCCAACTATGAGAGCAAAGGTAACATACTTGAATGATTTTACAGATTAAAATATTGATAAATTGATCATAGAATATGCGTGTATTTAAAAGCACAGGGGTCATACCGGCGTCCTACTCCCATCAAATGTATAGGGAAATGAATCCTTGGCTACAGGAAAAGTAGCAGATCTTACTGTGCCTTGATCACGAACAAAGGGATGATCTAGCAGCTGTGAGGCTGTTGACCGAGCTGAAGGATCTCGATGCAAACAGAGCTTTATAAAGTTTTTGGCTTCATTTGAGAGGTGATCCGGAATATCAGGAATATCTTTGCTGTTTCCTATTTTGAATATTGCGGCCACCTGTCAATCCATGAAATGATAAAAAACAATAAGTTCTTTTGAAATTATAAAGCTGGTCAATGAAATATATATATTCCACATTTGCCAATTTCAAAATAGTTTATTTCGCACCCCTTCATACTGGCTCCATGGGGGTTTTGATGTTGCCATTTCAAGCACTGTACATCCCAAACTCCAAATATCAACGGCAAGACTGTAGCCATTTGTATTCATCACCACCTGAGATTACACATTTAATAGACATGAGAGAAGTATCGCACAGAACTTAAGATGATTATGAGGTTGAGAATGTATAAATACAGGCATATAAAAAATAGAAAGAAACACACATTATTCTGAATTGACCAAAAGAGCATACCTCAGGTGCCATCCAATAAGGACTTCCCTTGAAAGAAAGCATGGAAGAACATGCAGTTATCTGTTCAAAGAAAGACATCAGCCGTGAAAAATATGATTGAACAAAGGCCATGTTGAGATATAACTTTAATATTTTTATATGACAATCCATCCTCTAAATCAAAAGAAATGTTATCTTTTGCTTGTAACGGAAGCCATGTTTTCTCTATTTTTCTTTTTCATGTTCAATTAAAACATAGCATAATTCATGATTCTGGTAAAAAGAGTGCAGTATATGAGACAAGAAATATACATGCTTGGCCATGCCAAAGTCTGCAAGCTTGATTTCACCATTAGGATCTACTAATATGTTAGCCCCTTTAATGTCCCTGCAACACAGAAACGCCAAGCTTTAAGAATCCATGAGAAACAAAAATGAGTTATCATAACATGTATTGACAAGCAAATACCTGTGCACTGTATTTCTTGCATGCAAGTAAGCAAGCCCAAGTAGAATTTGTCTAGTATAAGTTTGAATAACAGGTTCTCTGAAAGAACCATACTCTTGAAGCAATTTATAAATTGAACCACCAGAGACATATTCCAAGTAGACTGAAAGCGTTTGTTCACTCTGCCAGCATGACAACCATCAACGTTTATTACAAAAGTGCTCATAACTATGTGCATGAGCAAAGTGTTAATGTTGATTGATAAACCATACCAATTCACTTCCATAATACCGAACTATGTTGGGATGCTGAAGCTGGCTGAGCAAGTTAATCTCCTGTTTAACAGAAATGTATAATGAACAGCAATGGGCAGAAATTCCAGTACTGGAAAATTATGGATGTGATAAGGTACCTGATTCAGCTGTTTAAGAGATTCTCTAGATGTCTGATCATCACAAACAACCCTTACTTCCTTGATAGCACACATCTGACCCTTTTCACTATTGAAGTAACAAATACAGGAGTAATTAATTATAAATGAGCAAATTGACCACTACTTAAAAATCTCAGTTGATTACCTATTAAATCCCATGTAAACATGACCAAAAGTGCCTCTTCCTAGAAGCTTCCCTTTCTTCCAATTGGACAAAGTATTATCAGGTCTTGACGAAGTGGAGAGTGGAGAAGAAGGACTAGAAGGAGAACCTGGAGGCAGTGGCAGCCGATGACATTGCCCACTCCCACTACTACCACTGGGAGAATCCACAAGACTAACACCTGATAACCTCTGATGCAACGGAGATGTCGGACTCGTCGGACCTCTTGATCCACCACGACCTGGGCTTTTGACTATCGAATTCATCTTCCCAGGATCGCCGTAAGACCTGCATATATACGTATGTACACCCACCACTCTTAAAAATCACATCAATAATTTACCACTTTCGCTTCATTTCAAAATCTAAATAATTCAATTCAACTAACTCAACGATCCTCTACAATCATTCATTTCTATCCTTTCCCTAATCTATCGACATATCATCATAAAAAATAACAAAGCAGCCAAGATTGTAAACATTTTCTCTCGTTCATCTACCTTAAAATCTTTGTATACAATCCTTACTACTCCAATTCCAAACAAGCTTGAGTTTTGGACAATATAACGAACCTATAACCACCAACAGGGCTCTGATCAACGGCAACGACATGGTCATCGGAGGAGCCAGAAGAACTGACGCTAGAAACGGAAGCGGAGGCGTGATCACTGTGGATAGACGAAACGGAAGGTCTAGGAAGAGGATGACCTCTCTTCTCCGTCGAATCGGAATCGAAGCCGGAAAAGCCAGAGGAGCCAGCTCCGTTCATGGCGAAATCCCTACTCTCACGAGGCGAATTGCGCGTGAACACCACGTCATCCATAGACATCGTTTTCTGATCATCAGCGCCAGATTTCTTCCTATTGATTTCATTATCGGACTTGTTATGAGCAGGAAACTTGATGAAATTGAAGTGGCTGCTGCTGCTGTGTTGACTCTCTTCCTTGCTCTTGCTGGATTTCTTACTCCACCAAGCCGGCATTTTTTGCTTACTCTCAAAACCAATTATTGTTATTATTTTATTAATATAATATTCAACAGATAAATTGAGAGTATAAAAATATCTACAATTCTGAAACAAGAAGAAGAAACGCAGAAGGAGAGAGAAGAAAAGATTGGAGTCGGGTTGAGAGGGAAGACTTTATAGAGGAGGAAGGGAGGAAATGGCAGGGAAAGAGAGAGGAAGCAGTGAAATTGTAGTAGTTATTAATATTATTGATTAATTAATAATATTATTTATTTAATTTATTTAATAATAATATTGTATGGGTGGGGTCCAGTGACTACAGTGGATTAACAGCTAAGGAGAGATAGGGATGGAGGAGAAGTGGGTGGGTGAGGGGCCTTTGCCTTTGGTTTGGGGACGGCAAGCGGTGGTTGGATAATTGCTCACGAGCTGACGTGTCTTTAGATTTATTGTCATGACGTTGTGGACTCACTCAGTGTTTACGTGTGCTGTCATCATTAGTGCTCTCACTCTCCACTAGTTTTTTATTTCAAAGAATTTTTAACAAAAATTATTACCCATTTTATTCTATAATTTTAAATACATAATTATTGATTTATTATTGGCATAATATTTAAAATCTGTATTTAATAAATAATCACACCGTCCTAAATTAATTGTTACACTTACTGAAAATAAATGTTCAAGTTTAATGGTTACTTAGTAAATTTTTATAATTGAAATTCTTACATTTTTTTAACTACTCAATTTCACTAACTAATAATACACCACTTATTCTATTTTTAAATCTTTTTAAATTCTCGCACTATCTCACAACTTTTTAGGTGGGTCTCTTCATAGTATATTTCATTGTAATTTATTTATTGTTATAAGGGTAAATTTGACAATTCATAATTCATTACACTATCTCACAAATTTCTAACTGTAACAATTAATTTGGGACAGAGGGAGTAAATAAAAATAGGTCGTTTTTCCTACTTTTTTTTTTTTAATAATTAGGTCCAATCACTTAATATACTTTTTTAAAATTAAAATTTTAAATAAATAATTTTTAATATATTTTAAATTTAAAATTTGAAAATAAGTGGTGTGAAGATTTTATAAATGTTACTTTCAAAAGTTACCTTAAATTTATAACCCAGCTTTGAAAAGCTCACAAAAATAATCTTTCAAAAATTTCAAGTTACATCAATAGCCCAAAATATCAAAATTGCCCTTTTATTTTTGTAAATTAGTTTAAAATGAACCAAAACTCATAAATTTATGTACAAAGATTGTACCCTTGTATTTTATTATAAAGACCAAAAAGGGCATATAAATACTATTCCATTCAAAACACCCTCCATATTTTCTTCATTTACATTTTCAATCTATCATTCCATTACCCTATTCTTCTTTCACGACAAAAACCCTAACCTCTCATTTTTCTTCTAACTTTTCATTTTGAGTGACAAAATGTATACTCTTCAATAGGTCTCTACTTAAAGGTTAGTATTTGATTTGAAAACTTAAAATTTGTTTATGTTTGTTGTGGTGAAATTTATTTCATTTTATTGCAAATGTATTAGGGTTTGTCAATGAATGGTTAATTTGTTTAATGTGTGGAAACATTTTTAGTGGATTTATTTTTTTAATCCTCCATATATTAGGATTTATTAAGTTTGGGAACTTAAACCTAAAAATGGGTAATTGATGCGTTAGAGCTGTCAAGTAAGGCAGTTTAATCCACCAAACGTGTTACATGACGTGTTGTAGCTAATACGTTTTGTAACACGTCTTGACAAAAGAAAGATGGCTCATTTTTGCAACATGTTTTGACGAAACGACTTACCAAACGTGTTATATGCTACACGTTTTGGAACACATTTATTATGAATTATTTCTCTTTTTTTTTTATGATTTGTTGAAACGCCTTACAAAACGTGTTAGGTGATACCCGTTCTTTAACACATTAATTATGGATTATTTCTCCCATTTGTTTATGTTTGGTTCGTTTATGCTGTTATAGGTTATGTTTTGTTATGTTTGCTTCTTTTTATTGATTTAAGTGTAATGGTATGTATGTATGCTAAACTTTGGTTGCATGTTGTGATGTGTAATTTGGAATAAGCTGTATTTTCTTTTTATGCAGGGGAATTTATTTTAACCTATATTTTTAGGGTTGATGTCAAATTGACGATTGCTGTTTAGGGATTGTAGATTGTGTTCAATAATTGGTTGTGACTTTTAATGATTCATAACTACCAATGGGTACGCTTAGTGCTTTAATCATATATGATGTGATGTGGGATGGTAATGATTACGTGGGTGGTAGTCCGGATTGTAAGGCGTTTGATAAGACGGTTACATTTGATAAATTTATGGAAAGGGTGACTGAGAAGATGAAGAGGCTGTCTAATTGAAGTTCAAGGTGAAGTTATATCAAATGGTAACAGATCGCCTAGGTAATTCGATTAGGGTTGAGATTGTATGGTGATATTAGATTTTTGGCTGCTAAAAAGATGGTGTACATTTATGCGGAGGCAGTTCAGATAAATTCTGTTGTTGATCATGCTTCTTTGAATGTAAATGATTTCGTTCTTTTAAACGATGTGATGGTTAGTGTTCACAATGAAATTGAGCCCAATGTTGATGCTATCGAATGCCATACTCGGAATACAAATTTAAATGATGAGAGTGTATTTCTAGGTAATGATCCGGACCTTGGCGATAACGATCTTATTGAAATTAATAGATTGGGAATTTTAGATGGCATGGCTGCGGATTTGAAATTTTAAAATGAATTGAGCTCCAATGAGAGCGAGGATGATATCGGCGAAAGTGATAAGATTGTAGTTCGTAATATACGTGGTTATCGTATTTGGGAGCTACCAAGCATGGATAATTACGATTTCCCTGAGTCTCAGCAATATGCTTTGTGCCCCACATATGTCATTACAGGTTTGAGCAAAGGAACTCTATTCAAGAATAAAGAGTCTATTAAGCTTGCAATTGGAAGATATGCTCTTGAGAACAAACTTTCCCTTTCCGTTGTCCGTTCTACCAAGGTACGCTATGAAGTGGATTTTCCTTCCATGTTAGACGTCCTAGCCTAGATTGCAATGTGTGGCATGTAACAGAATTTAATCCTGAATGCACATGTTTACGTGATCCTGAGAAGAACAGTCAGTTCTAAAGTGATTGGGTCCTATTTTGGCAGTCGGGTTCCGAATGTAAAATTTGTAGCGAATAACATAATTAGCAAGGTTTGAGCTCGATTTGCTGTGCAATTATTATATAGTAAAGCTTGGATAGCTCTAGAACATGCGTCTAGACTTGTATATGGGAGTTTTGAGGAGTCATGGCAACTTCTACCTTCGTACCTTCACATGCTTGAACTTTCCAATCCGGGATCGATGACCACAATACAAACAGTTGGGGATGGTCACTTCATGTATTCCTTTTTTTGCTTTGGGGCAATGCATCGATAGTTTTAAAAAGTATATTAGACCGATCATTGCCATGGATGTTACACATTTGAAGGGGAAAATATCAGGCGTCATTTTCACAGTAATTAGTAAGGATGCATCAGATATGATTTACCCTATTACTTTTGGATTTGCCCCCAATGAGGACTCAAATGCAAGGGTTTGGTTTCTTTGAAGGCTCCGTGAGGCCATAGGTGTTCCCGAAGACTTAGTCCTTGTTACCGATATGAGTAAGAGTATTCCACTTGCAATTGAGCTTGTGTTTCCACATACAACACATGTAGGGTGCTTTTTTCATTTAAAAAACAACCTACAAAACTATTGCAAAAGGAAGAAGATTGTGAAAAGTGTTTTGCAATGTTGCATACTCATTTTCTAAAGAAGAATGTTTAAATTTGTTGGATTCTCTTGCCACTATATGCCCGAATTCACATTGGGAGTTAATATGCATTGGGGTTGAAAGATAGGCTCGCTCATTTTCTCCGAAATCAAGGCGGGATATAATGACTATGGGTATTGCAGAGTCAGTTAATAAAGCAATCCTTCTAGCTCGTTGATTACCTATCACTGCGGCTCATGTATTTTTGAGACATTTGACATAAAAGTGGTTTTGTGCTAGGTTTGAGGCGGCGAACAAACTAGAATCGTCTAATATCCCAATCGGCCATCATGCATATTGGAATTGGTTGTAAGCCATTCTCCAATTTTTGGAGCCACAATTGTATGTGTTATGTATAAAACGTCTTAGAAGACGTGGGCAGATAAATATTTTAAGAGGTGGTTCAACAGATTATTAATGATATATATGTTTGTAGCCTGTGTAAATGCTTTACAAGACAATTTGCCTAAGTCACTTTTGGTAAGGCACCAGGCGATTAAATCATGATTTTAGTGTGATTAAACGCTTCAAGAACAGGGTTAGGTCAGAGTTGGGTCATTGGTAATTTTCATCCCCAATTTGAATAGTATACTCTCAAATAAAACCTAGAACATATGGTCAACTATAAATACAACATATCTAGAAATCAAAACAACACCCTAATCTGTTTCCAAACCCATTCTCCAATCTCGGTAAAATATTGCGACCAATCTTCGCCAGAATAGGATCCGAGATGGGTTCTGATAGTGGGACAAGTGACAGCATCGGTTAAGCCCACGATCTATGTGGTTGAAGAAGTTTGCTCACAAAAATAGGTTGTTTGATTTGGATGAATCCTTCATTTTGGGTCACTGATGTTTGTGCGAGGTTCACCCGAAGTTGACATGCGCATCCCACAATATCAACAATAGAATGTGGTATTGGACTTGTGGACGACATGTATTACCATTCAACCCCACATTATCAATTAAGGCTGTCATTCACTAACATCCTTGATGCATCTAATTTCTGCAGAAAATAACTTGTGGATACATAAAGTGGAATGACGACTTGGTTAGTCAACTCATTTCGCACATACTGAATGTAAGGTCCACAATTATAGGCTAGAATTTTTTGATAAAATTTTTATTCCTTTATTAGAATAGTAAATGGGTTGTTAGAGATAATTTAGAACCATAAGACGTGCAACTTGGGTACTAGTGGCATTATAGTAAATATTAGGAACATCCAAGGGCATTTTGGTCATTTTTCCACCTAATAGGTGATAGAATACATATAAGGAGCTATAGAAAGATTTGGTTATTTCCTTTAATTTCCAAGTTCAAGTGGGTTCAAAGGTTAATTTTAAATTAATCTAGGGAAAGGTCAAAGATGGTCAAAGGACCTAAATGAAAAGAAATGAAAAGCCTTCATTAAAATGTAAATAGAATAAAGTTGGTGGTCATGAAATGGAATTATTAGAAAGTCAAAGGACCACTTAGCAATCATTAGAAAGATGAAGGACCATGTGGCAATTACCCAAATGAAGACTAGTATATAAGTGGAGGGGATCTAGAAAATTCACCATAATTCTTCACTCTTCAAGAAAGTTTCATCTTCTCCTCTCTAGCAAGCTTGGCCAACCACCCTAAGGAGCACCATAACTCCATTTTTCTTCTTCTACTTCTACCAACTAACTTCCAAATTCCCTTCTCTACCTTCTTCACATCCTAGAAACACCATTCAAGTAAAGAAAACAAGCATAAACAACAAGATTTGGCAAGAATCAAGGTAAGACTATCAAACCCTAGTTTTCATTCATGGGTGATTTGAACTTAGCTTAGCATGGTAATGAGGTCTTGAGGTTAAGGAGATGATTTTAATGGTTAAAAAGCCCTTGGTTACGTTCTTAGTTTTATAGTTATGGTATTAGAAAGAGAAGTACCCAAGTTAGCATGTAAAGTTGATATTAGTGTTGTTTATGGTTGAATCTTGTGAAGATGAATGCTAAAATCTTGTTTTCATGGTTAGTAGAACCAAAGGAAGATCATAAGGAGCAAGAACAAGCCTAGAAGGAAACTCTCAAGCGAGGTTTGTACCCTAAGCCCTAAAGGTTTTATTGTTGGTTTCATGTTTGATATGATTTGCATGCTAAAATGGTTTTTATGGTGATGTATATAATTGTTTGTTGGTTTAAAAATTTTGATTAATATTTTTGGAAGTATGGACATATGCTATAAAGTTAGTAGAGACTTATTTGAAGTATTTGGCTCTAAGAAATAATAGATTTGTGATGGTTGATATTTGTTTGAATAAAATGATATGGTTTTGAAAACAATTCCAACCTACTCCAGAAAATACTGAAACTGTCCTCTAATTTGGTTGAATTTTTAAAAATAGTTAGAAATATAATTAGACCAAGACCTACAGAATGAAATGTTCCTTTATAAGTCTAGTGTGAACGAGTAAAATTTGGTGCTGAGATAATTCCATTTAATACCCTAATTGATGTCAAGAAGGCCATACATGCAGACTGTCCTGAAACAGGGTATGTCTAAAACTTGATACAAACGTGAAAAATAGTTAGAGGCCTATTTGGAAAAAGTTGTGTAAGTGAAAAATGTTGGTTTACATGTGTATTAGTAGACTGGAAAATTTGAAAGTGAAATAAGTTCATTTGATAAGCCTTTTAATGATAAGAGTCCAATACATACAAACTGTCCCTAACAGGGCAGTTTGGTAACCTAATTTTTGTGGCATACCAAAACCTAAGCTAAAAGACTCAAAATGTACTGAAATTTAAAAAGTAGAAAGTTAAGATCTTAAATAAGACTCACACCAAAAATCATGATAATTGGAATTGATTTGATAAGGTTTTAAGCAAAGTGAAATCAGCTCTGTAACACTGTCCCAGATTTCAGTGAATCTGGAATGGTGAAAATGAGATGATTAAAAATATTTTGACTTTGAATTAATGACAAGTGAAGTCATCATAACATATAAGGATGAGTTACGAAAATGATAGAAGTGGTTTGAAGTTAATTAAATACCTATAGAATAAATTATGCCAAATCAAACTCGAACTACTCAGTTTGTTTGAAAACTGGAATTGTTACCACTAGATAATAAACTTTTATAACAACACTTTTACTTGATGTTTAGCATAGCATACTTGTATAATGTGAAATAATTTATACATAAATGTAAAGATGACATAAATAGAGATCTTGTAAAAGAATATTTGAAAGAAATGTTTAATTTATGGATGATATTGGATGCTTATGCATCCTATTGGAAATAGAAGTAATGTGATTATTAGCATCGAATCGAATGATGATGGTATCGTTAGTACTTAATAAAAGAATGATTTAATAGTATAAACATATGAAAGATGAATTGAAGCGATAGCCTTTGTAGAATACCGTTAGAGGATGAAAGGCATGCCTTAGGAACTAGAAGTGCACTTCACCCTGAAAGTTGAATGAAATGAGACGATGATGATGATGATTCGGCCTTCGGGTCTATCGGCGGCCCTCGGGTCTATCGGCGGCCTTCGGGTCTATTAGCGGCCTTCGGGTCTATCGGCGGCCCTCGGGTCTATCGGCGGCTCTCGGGCCGAAACAGTTCCGTTTCCTCCATAGGTTATTCTAAGAGGGCTATCAATAATAAGAAAATGAATAACTGACATAAGTTGTGTTTAAATCTCAAATGATTAAAGGTATAAGGCTAAATGAAATCTTATTGAATAATAGAATATATGGAAATAAATGGATTCCTGTATAACTTACTAACCACATGTAAGTTAAACTAACATGAAAATTTACATTATTTGGATTCTTGGAAACTTTAATGAATTTGCCTTTGTAATGATGTTTGGAAACATTTTATGGATTGATTGATCTTGGGTGTACTTGTTTTAAATGAATGATTTGTATTGAAAATAAAGGTAAGCATTTGTGTTGCGTGCCCCGAGCACGGGGTACAAGCCAGGCATTGTTGCCTGATATTTTATTTTCTATGTTTTCTTTTTTCCTTTATTTAATAACAATCCAGGAAAGGCAATCAGGGGAAAACATCAAGGACCACTCTAAGTATGAAGATATGGTTTCAGGAAAAGACTAGGGCAGGTTACCATGTGAAGCAAATGAAATTTTTAAGAGAAGGAATGATGATAAGAAAAATGCATGGTGACATATACAGTTATATGTATAATCTGAATGCGTACTTGTATATTAAAGAAAAGTTTGATGAACTGATGAAGAATTGGCCTACGGGCTAAAGTGTAACTTGCTATATGGATACTTGATATGTAAATTAAATATTTGTATTGTATAAAGAATGTTACTAGTATGTACATATAATTAATGTTTTGATGTATAATTCGAATAACAGATTATTAATATATGACATTAGTAAATGGATAATTAATTGATAAATATAATTGGATAAGGTGACGTTGGTCTCTTATCGGGTTAATAATCGGGTAAGGGTCCGACGTCACACTGAAGGACATTTATCAGCTGAAACTTCAAGTTCAAAACATTAGCGAAACATGATCATGGGAAGTAGAGAACGTAGTTATGCGGAGGAAGCTAGAAGAATCAACTGGAAAGCTGAAGAGGATGATTAGGGTTTTCACTTCTGCTATGTTTGTTATCTCAATCATAATATGTATGGGATATTTCAAGGCTTAAATTGTAACTCGGATTGTATGTTGACCTGCAATGTAGTTCAACTAGAAAATTAGGTTCTCAGTCTTATGTTTTAGTAGTGTTAATATGTGTTGCTTAATAGTATTTAGGGGAACATTTACCCAATATATATCTATATTTATGTTATGCTTTAGGGATGTAATTTTTACCCATTAACGAATTTGAACTCAGCTTTGAACATCATCAAAACTTAACCAAATATATTCAACTTAGTGGGACATTATTTCTATGCCTTCACAAATATTTTAGACCACTTCACGGGCATTTTGGGTACCTCTTGCCCCCTTCACAAGAACGGTTAGTCCCCTTCACAAGTCATGGATAGGTAAAAAATTAGAGTGTATGCGAACCTTGACTAAGGCCAACGAAAAGGTACCTCAAATATTCCAACGCGTTACGAAAGACACTTTTGTCACATCACAAAACAAAATGTTTTATTATTGCCCCTAGGGCTGTCAACGAGTTGAGTCGAGCTCAAGTACCAGCATACTCGACTCGACTCATTTTAAATGTATTGAACTCGAACTCGAGCTCGAACTCGGTCGAGCTTCAATTTTAGTACTCAAACTCGAGCTCAACCAATACTCGAGTAACTCGAGCTCGACTTGTTTTAAGCTCGTTTATCAAAATTTATACAACTTTGTGAATTAATTCATCATTTCTTGAAAAATATAAATTTTGAAAAAAAGTGAAACTTTCTTGAAACTTAAATATTTTTCATACATTAACGTAATAATAATTTAATTAAATAATGAAAAATATATATTCTCTAAAATATTCATAATTAAATAACTTAATTATAAAAATATAGTTGATAAACTTCATGAATTTACATTCAGCACATAAATAAAAGTCTTTCCAAGCCATTAATAAACTAACATAAATTAAAAATTCATGAGTTCACATCCAACACACCAAGTTCAAATTCTCTAAAATAATAAACAGAGTACTAAAAATTATTTTAATAATAGCAAGACATTTTTCCATTTTATGGAATGTTCTTGATAACAATTTGTCTCAATTGACCTATCTTTCCAATAGAATATTTCTCTCAATTTTAACTTGAGTCATTAAAGTTGTACTTTTATAACAACACTCAAGTAAATCTTTATCACTTGAACAACAAAACAAAAAGTAATAAAAGGCATGCAAATAT
Organism: Cardiospermum halicacabum; assembly: GCA_031304145.1. Classification (NCBI taxonomy): domain Eukaryota; kingdom Viridiplantae; phylum Streptophyta; class Magnoliopsida; order Sapindales; family Sapindaceae; genus Cardiospermum; species Cardiospermum halicacabum. Next base: position 15,324,105 of record CM062394.1, on the reverse strand, counting down.
GTACAATGGTCACATGTTTCACTTAGCCAAGAAAGTTCAAGCAAATCAAAACTACTTTATACGACTTGTTTCCATATTTGTGAACATTAAGTCTTCACATTAAATTTAGTGCCCACGGAAACCTAGATATGCCACCCCTTACAAAATAAACTAAACTACCATATCAAATTCAATACTCACATCATAATATGTAAATAATTATATTTGAGTGTATGTACTCGATTATACTCGCGAGTTTATTAGTCGAATAATACCGAACTCGACTCGGCTCGCTAGAAAGAAAAACTCGACTCGAGCTTGACTCGAGCTCGAAAAATAGGAGTCGAGTTTGAGTACGGTTCGAGTCGAGCACTAGTTGCTCACGAGCAGCTCGACTCATTTGCACCCCTATTGCCCCCTTCATAAACTACAAATGTATGCTTCACGGGCGGTCCGCCCTTATAAGTGTGAACCTCATGAAACTTTGGCTAAATAAAATCACACTTGGCACTCCATCTTCGTTTATCTTAAAAAATATTATTGACCGCTTCACGGGCATTTTGTGAGCCTTACAGCCCCTTTCACAGCATTGTTCTGCCCCCTTCACAAATTTTTTCAATTCCCATTTTCCAACAATTCTACATGGTACATTCCAGAACGAACCATGGTACCTAATAACGCGAACTATAAGGTACCTCCCATAAAAAGATGGGTAATTTTAGAGATACTAGAAAATCGGACAACCTTACTTGAACCCACATTTGACCTACATTTTTCTCTAATTCTTATTGAGAAAAATAAAGGATTGAGATGTGTATGACCTACATTTCACAGCGACATTAGTGAATGTCTCGCCCCCATCACAAGCAACCTGTGTGTGCTTCACGAGTGGTCTTCCACCACAATTGTGAACCACATCAAGCATCGGGGGAATTATATAATTTTTGGTACTAATTCTTGGGTTGCTGAATACCAAAATATTATCCACTTCATGGAAACATTCAGTTAACTCTCGCCCCCTTCACAAGTAACAAAAGTATGCTTCACCGGCGGTCCACCCTCATAATAGTGAACCTCATAGAAGAATCAACTAAAACAAATAAATCGGACCATTTCAGGAGCATTTTAGGGAACTAAGGGCCCCATTCACAAACATGTCTTATTCCCTTCACAAAGTTTGCCAATTTGCGAATATCAACCCCACATCACAGTTTACTTCATAAATTCAAGGATATAGTTGACAGAATAGGGAATCCATGGACTTATATATATATATTAATAGATTATACTTTTGGGTACTGAGTTGTTGTTGAAAACCCTAATTGTTGGGATACTATAAATATAGCTTAACATTTTGTTAAACCATTCACAACCAGAAAGAATGGACTATGATATAGATGAGAATTTTGTCCAGGGTCACCAATGTCGTTGTGGAAGGGTTCTAAGGTTACGAAGCTCTTTGGACTCCATGAACAAAGGGAGATGGTACTGGAGCTGTGACATAAGGGTAAGTTCTACCCCCTTACTCTTCAATGAATGGCTATGAGGTACATTGTTAAGGTCTTTATAATTAGTAGAATAATTTTTAACAATTTTGCAGGAAACAAGTTGTGGTTACTTCAAGTGGAATGATGAGTGAGTTAATGAACACATAATCTATATTCTACAAGACGTGACGTTGATTAAGTGTCACGTTGACAACATCAGTGATGCGGCTGTAGCCAAATTTGAAAATGAAGTGTTGAAGAGGAAAATGAAGGACTTGAATGGGCGTATGAAAATTGTAGTCACAATATTTTCAGTGACCTTAGCAGTGCTATCATCTGTTGCATGTTACAAGTGACTTGTTTAGTTAGTCCTGGAATGCTATCTAGAACCTTTTATTTTTGTTGTCCTAAGTATTTTGTATGTAGTTAGAGGTTCTGTATCTTGGTGATTGCAGCTTCAAATTTTTATATGTATGGATTTTGTTCTGGAATGAGTACTAACATCCTTTTGTATGTAGTCACTATACCTAGTTATGACTGTTATATCTTTATAAGTGTTTTAGCAGAATTTCAAGTTCAAAATATTTTCGAAAATGAAATCTAACATAGAAGCTTATCACGGTTCAACAAACGTGGAAGATGTTGTTTTGAACGTGACACTGTCATTATGTCCACTTTGTAAATCAACTGCATTATTTGTGTACCTAGTAAGGTAAATTATGCAGGCTACCATGGATATCAATTGCATAAGCCATGTTACTAGTCAAATGGTATATGTGTCATTTTTTTTATTCAAATTGAAAATAGAGTTTGTAGTTGAATACATAACCGTATTAGATGACATCTTATAAGCAAATTGGTTTCTAAGGCGTTTAGCCAAAAACAATGTACAGACTAACAACTCCTTCCTGTGTAGGCATTTAGCAGGCTATGACAATAACAACACTTCATCTGAAACGGTTTATGTCATTCTTTAAAAATTCCACAATTTAAAACGAAAATCAAAACTGTGCTACAAGTTGTCTTATGGGTAATCCGTTTCTAAAGACGTTTTCCCATAAAGAAGATAAAAAAAACTCATTCTTTCTGTAAAGACTGCTTACAAACCGTTTCACCAGCTAGACTGCGTCTAAATTTTTTTTAGAATAAAACTAACCTCAATTCTAAACGACATGCTATAAACAACACACTTGCATGAAAATTTGATAACTAACATGTTCCTTACCCAGTACCTAAACATGAACCCATAAAATTATATAGTAACAAGTAGGGTACATCCACATTAAGTTACGACAACAGTATCTAGCACTGTCAAAATGGACAGTCCGGTCCGGTCTGCTCTGGCCTATACGGAGTTTTTTTTAAAAGACGGGCCGAAGCGGACATGTCCGTTTTCTAAAACGGATATATTTCTCAAGTCCGGGTCCGCTCGCGGATCCGCACGGACGGACCCGGACATGTCCGTTAATTTTCAATATTTTTTATTTTACATTTTGTTGAAAAGATGTATATTTTTTATGGCCTTTGTTACTAAATTTATAAACTATTTTACATCCATCTTATTCAAGTACAGTTATATATATATATATATAGTCACATATTGATCTAACTATCAAAGTAATAGAGAATCGAGCATAATAAAAAAGATTAAAACTAAAATACTAGCAAGAAGTATAGATGTCATATGAAATAAACGACATAGTTTTGGTCTAAAAATTTGTAACTTGCACAATCTAAAAAGACTATTACAAAATATAAAAATAACAGTTATCAAATACTTTGAAAAAAAACAAACACTCTAAAGCAGACTAGAGTAGATTGACACCAGTTTTCTAAGTCCATATCCTTACACTAGTTATCAACGATGGGCGTCTAAGAGAGGTAGGTATCGACACTGTGAAGTTTAGGGTTTATTAGTTGTGAATCTTGATGTGTTTTGATAAAAGTAGAGCAAGTTAGAAAATTTTAAGTTTTAAAAAATTTATATTGAAAATAGCGGATATCCGCGGATATATCCGCTCCGGTCTGCTAAAGTCCGTTATCCGTACGGAGCGGATAAAAAAGCCTATGATCAAAATTAACACTACTTTTCTAAGTCCATATTCGTACAAATTACGGGCGGACCTAGATAGTCCGCGGACTTTGAGTTTTTTTTGACATTACTAACAGTATCTAGTTTCACAATATCTTACACATATGATGTGACTAACTATAAAAACTTTCTCCTACATAATTCGAATTTTACACAGAGACAACTATTTCATCTCTTCAGTACAAAAAGCTTGGTATTGCTTACTTGTCTAGTTCTAAAAGATAGTTGGGTGATTGTACTTGTATATTACATGGACTATATCCTAACGAAGTGGCAAAATGAAGCATGAATCGCGATTCTGCAAAGACCATGATTGTCTGTCCATCATGATATCTTCAATCATCTTACAAATCATGGGCCCACATGAACTCTTGAAATAGGAATAATTAGGGGTGGGCATGGGCCGGTTTGGTCCGGTTTTACCTAAAATCGTCCTAAGCCCGGTTCTACCGGTTTTTTAAAAGTTGAGACCGACCCGATATATTTTAAATGGTAAAACCGGCTGGTCCGATTTTTGATTGGGCCGGGCCGGTTTTGTCGGTTTGGGTATATATGTCAAACCTTTTCTTTTCTTCAAATTTGACTCTTTACATATTCAAAAAAAATTCAAAACTACAAAATCATCAAATTATTTCCAAACATCTTATATCCAAAAATCATAATGGAAAATTTAAATTGCTAATTAATTTTAATCAATCAACAAATGATCATCAATTATTAAAAATAGCAATCATATTAATCTAATTTAAATTTTTATCATTCACCAAATAAAAACTAATAGCAACATATTATAAATCCTAGTAAAACACAAATAAAAAATTTAGCAACATATTACATATTTATTGATATCCTATTAAAATAACAATAAAGAAAAAAATTGTCCAAACATATACATTAAAAAGAGTTTTTCATTCCAATGCTATCATCTCATCACCTACGAAATACAATTAATCCACCTCATATATATATATTTATAATATTGTAAGAATTACATAACTATAATAATCGGTACATATTTCAAATAAATAGAATTATCACATAGTGATCACAATAACCAATATATATTTAATTTTTTATTTATTCAACCGGTTTCGGTTTGGGCCGGTTTTTCAGGATCCAAAACCGAACCGGAACCGATACAACCGGTTTTAAGCACACCAAGACCGAATCGGACCTATCAAACTTGAAAAACCGGATGAAACAGGTTTGGGTCGGGCTCGGTTTTTATGCCCACCCCTAGGAATAATATATTGTAATTGTTAGCGACAAAATGAACGTAACTTTGCTATAAGAACGACTCTAAACCAATATTGAACAAAAAAATATTAGATACTCTAACCCATCTTTTTGCAATGGAACTATGCTTTGATTAGCCACTTGAACCTTCCAATCATCGGTAATGTTTACCCCATTAGTTGGAGGAATGTGATGATGATAATCGGACTCCAGTAATATTCTTGGTACAAAATAGGACAAACCCTAACATTTCTCACCTGTTTCACTTGCGTTATTTCTATTTGCGCGAGAATTCAGAACTACTATCTTCCTAGTTCCAAAATCCAACAAAATACATACCCAGTGTGCCCCGATATTAGCTGGAAATATTACCTACATTCAAAGCATAAAAACATACCTGTTAATTGAAGTCCATATTAAAATAACTTAACTATGCAATATTAAACTAATGATGTGTTAGGTAGTTTACTTACATGTGATATTCTCCACCAAGGAGGGCAAGCTGACTCCTCCAATCCTTTGTCATTAGCATTATTAAGCCAGCTTTCAGGGAACTTAAACCTAGCCAGCCCGCCTTCTACACCTGACTAGTGGTCGTACGAAGCCTTCACTAACTGAAATAGGAAGATCCCAATAACACCAATGTTGACCAAGGAACTATTCCAATATTCTTTTTTTTTATAGCACAAGAAATTGTCAATATCATTGCTTCGGAACCAAACTAATTCGTTCAGTAACTTCTTCATTCTTTTGGAATTGGTATTAAGAGTTCCAGAAAGAAAATACCTAAAATCATGAAAAATGCTCAACCATTTGTAGTAACATAAGTTATCACTTAACATTGTATAGAATACACTTACGTATTATTTGATTCAAGGACAGCTTTAAAGTCGGGGGGTTCTAGAAAGTAGTTTGTAGGGTAGGGTTGACCCAATGGACGTATGATGTGCCCTACTAGATCGGTGCCCTTGTCTTTCAAAACAGGTATTATATTATCGGACCATTCCATCGAAACCATTTCCTTTTAGGTGCAGGTTTTTCACCCTCCAGATAACAAGCCTCTGCCTCGACTCCTTCTTCATTCGTCCCGCCAGTGGTATACTTGTTGCCCTTTATTTATTTTTTTTCACAACCCTCTTTGTTTTTTTTGTTTTTTTTGTTTTGCTTTCTTCTTCCACTCCTAGTAAATGGAGTTTTCTGCAACGCTGATGGTAAGACACTTCTTTCAAAACGTCTCAAAGGTATTACCTAACAGGTTCATCAAAATTTAAAAGTTAATAAATCCTACAATTTAATCATATAACAAGTCTAGGATTACAAAACTCGCCTAAACAAACTAATACTTATTGTTTACTATTGTTGTTATCATTTTCCTGTTAATTACCACTACATTAAACTAATACCTCTTCATCAGTATCATACATCCTGCTAGAACCCACACCACGATGTCTTAATAATGAAACTCTCCAACCTATCAACATTGACAGTTCACCTTATTATTGAATATAAATGCATAAATTCATTTCACAATTCCTTAAAATTTTGACATACCTTCAACGAATCAGTAAAAGGAGACTTCGCCTTATCATTAAGCTCATGGTGGTCATCAATATTACATTGTCCCCTCTCCACATTTTGACATCCATCAACATCTATGTCAAGTTTCTGTTCGGCAGCTTTCAACCTGGTCTCAATCTATTCGATTGATAATTTCTCAGCTGCTTTGTTATCCTCTATCTTCTCAAGTAATTCCAGGCGCTCGTTATGCCAATTAATTCTCTCCAAATCAAAAGCTTCTTCCTATTGTTTCATCATATTCAAAATATCCACACTCCACTTTCACTGCTCCTTCTTGAAATTCTCCAGTTTGATCAACTTAGCACTCATGTCATGAATGCTAACCTGTCCATAAATTAGACCCAATCAGAACCAATACCATTAGCAAATAGCGCAACTTTAGAACTGCAATAAGACAGTAATCAAACAAATTTGTAGCAATTAACAGATATACATCACCATCAAAGCGATTCTAAAGAAAAACACTGTTAAGTAACTTTGCCAGTCATATGCCTAAGTTCTCTTCAAATCGTTTTTAAAAAGAACTTATTCATGCATACAACTGGATGTTTTGTAACTGTTTTAACTTATGCTTACCTCTTCATAAAAGGTGTTAGTGTTGACGTGTGATTGTGTTTCCTCACCCTATTTATCCCCAGATTCAAATTCTGATTCCTCTTCATCGTGCGGTCCTTCCTCATCAGTGCTTAAATCTTATTCGATATTATCCTTTCCAAGTTCTTTAAAATGTCAATGGGTATGTCTTAGTTTGGATCGAAGTGCTTCATATACCAGCTCACTGCTCCTCATCGGAAGGCTCGAGTGTTTGAAAACCATTAACCTAAAAAATCATTGAAAAATATTATTTAATATAAGGAAGGACTATGATACAGTATTTGTGTTAATGAGTTATTAGATGACACACCTCCAAGACATTTTGGTTGTCCTTTACGCTCTTATCATGGAGGGACCATTGCACACAATGTGGTTCCTTAATTACATTCCGACTCTGCTCACCAACCTTCAAGTTCTGACGAATGTGAGGAAATGCTTCCACCAACCACCACTAAAAAAGCAAATATATATATATATATATTAAAAATTAACATTATCCAACCACTTATAAAATGTATAACAAAAAAATTTCAGGTTTTCGGATTTTGAGTCATACCACAAAAGAAAACATCATTTCATAGCATGTTTTCCCACTACCAAAAATATCAAGAGAGGTCGACTGATTACTTTTTTAAGGCCGTCTAATGTTCTCAAATAAATTAGAGTTCCCCATGGAAATTTATTAAACCTTTTCAGATCATCAACCAACAGCCACAACATCTTCGTAACATTTTTTTTACCGGAAGCCCAAATAACAACTGATGAACGGTTACTACCGGCACAAGCTTTTTAACATCTTCAAGATCCAGCTTCTGATTGTACAAAGCATTGATTATGTCATCTGGGTCCACCTTCCCTCGCTTATTAGGCCATAACCACATACATATATTTTCCATTGGAAGCTCAACTTCTTCACCTTCCAAGTTCAAGTTAGATTTACGGATTTTTCCAAATCGTAAACTTGTTACAAGGGCAAACTCTTGTTTCCCAAATTTATGTGGAGCACCTCCCAATTGAAACCATAATTAATCATCTCTATGATCTTCAACAAACACCTCGATCGCGAGAACCTTAAGAACCAAATTTCCTGGATATTGTTGGTCCCTAAATCCACATTGTTCAACTAATGCAAAAAAATGACTAAAGGGCATTCTACGGATGAAATTTCTTAACTTGTACATACTAACTGGACTCTTTATTATCTCTTCCAAAAAAAATTAACTTCCCTATAATATTGATTCGCTGACTTGTGATCTATCGCGACTCATCCCATTTGTAGGTAACCTACAAATACAAATAAAATAATTTTTAACCGCCTACAAACTCATCTATTCAATTTAACATAAACTAATTTCATACAATAAAACAATTACATCTTTAGAAAACTTACATTTTTTTCGGCCATGATTTCCAATCAGAACCTAAGTACAAAATATACAAAAGAAATCAGTTTAATTAAGAAAAAGGAATATATAAATTAATAATAAGACATTGTCAAAGCGTCTAACATACAGTCTCGTAGTTAGGGTGGTTTCTAACAAGTTGTTTACTAATGTCTAATAATTATAGCAGTTGTCGTCTCAGGAACCATCTGACATGCTAGATACTATCTAAGATGTTTATACAGAAAAATTCTATCCCTACCTACCAGAGAAAAGCGTCTAAAACTGCACCTACTTTCTGAGATGGTATGGTGTCAATAATCAAAAACTAGCTCAGGTCGTTACAAAAATAATTTCAGAGTCAAAAGATTTTCTAAGATGCTTGGTCACATATTATAAGATCGACTACATCACAAATCATAACTCACAACTCGTTTCTCTCCATTCATTAAATTTGTTCGTAACCCCATCGAATTAATCACATTATAAAACCCCATATCATTGATTCAAATCAAAATCATAAACCATAGATCTAATTAACAACATTATTTTATATGAAATTTAGTTTTCAAAATTAAAGACCTAGAATAAAACAGACTCCGAAAGTGTCTACCAAAAAACATGGTTAATATCACGTTAATGGACATCATTTCAAATTTAAAAGTAAAAATCTCAAACAACGTCTCACCTACAAGACATTTTGTAAGATGATTATTTGCGGGAAAACTAGTTCCAAAATCGAAAACCCATAACATGATTCAAAATCACAGACCCAAATCTATAAATCAAATCACGACCCTAAAATATAAAATTAAATCAAACTACCTACATATAACATTTCACAAATGGAAACCAGTAGAGGACGAGTTACTAACCTAACTGAAGTTGATTGGGTTACAGTACAACCAATGCTGCTTGTGAAGGGATGAAGATCTTGCTCTGTGAACAGTTGAAGAAGAAGATTGGATGTTTGTGAAAGCAAACAGCTAAAGAAGAAGAATACTTTGCTTGTGAAATAAAGAGTTCAGTGTTTGTGAAGGGTTGTATTTGGTGATGAAAGAGAAACAATGAAGCTAATTGATAATTTAGATTTAAAGGTATAATAGACATTTTACTCTAAAATATATATAATATTTTTTCAGAAATTTATAATGATATTGTATTAATTGATCAAGGTTATTTTAGGTATTTTGAATTATTTATTAATTGTAAACTTTGTTTGGTTTACAAACGTAACGAAACTTGAAATGGATCATTTTTGGATTTTCAAACTTTTTTTGAGTTAGTTGCTGAAATTTTTCCATAAGTGATTTTTAATATTTGTTTTAAAAAATATTTACAATAACAATATATAAATATATAAATATATTATATTACTATTTAAAAATATCATTTCTCAAAATTAGCTTTGTTTATATATTATTTATGTATTATTATGATTGTTTAATTATTAAATATTTTTATTTTCTAAATTAAAAAATTAAGGAAAATTTGTACCTATTGTACCCATCAAAGTTTGAAAATTCAAAACTAATCCAAAAAAGTTTATACTCCATTTTTAAGCAATCTAAAGTTTGTCATCCAAAACTAAACCAAAAAACCTAAAATGTCCCTAATTATATAATTCAATTCCTTTCATGTTTTCTTTAATAAAATAAAATAAGTTTTTAGATGAAAAGTCTTATTTACCCTTACACAAACAACAAAACATGTTCACACCTTCATAAATAAAAAATAAATTATCACATATTCACACCTTCACATATCTCAAATTGGTCATTCACAAATTCTCATCACACCTTCACAAACATATTTCTAAGACCTTATACCTTTACAAGCCCAATATTTTCTCTTCACATATCCCCATCACATTCACAAACATCCCTAAAATCTTCACACACTCATATTCACATATTCACAAACATCCCTAATACCTTCATACAACCATATTGTCTCTTCACAAATTCTCATCACACCTTCACAAATTTAAAAAAATAAATAAATACTTTCACACATTCACTCATTCACATATCTAAGATGCCGTTAATTTTCTTATAATTTTTTTACCACTTTTTTCTATTTTAAAGAGACTTGAAGTTCATTTGTTTTTCAACTTATATTTTATTTTAAGTGCTAAAAAGTCATTTTTAAAAGGGGAAGAAAATTACTTACTAATTAGATCATATATATTTAAGTATTATTTTTATATTTTTATATTTAACATTTTATATAAAATAAGATTAAAAAATTTTAAAATTAGAAGATTTTTTTAATTTTAATAATAAAATTATTTGAGCCAATTTTGTGACCGGCGTCCGCTGCCGCCACCGGAGCTCTGGTGACCACTGCTGGATCTTTGGCAACCTCCAGATCACAGTCGGAGCTCCGGTGCTCTAGTGACCACTGCCCGGAGCTACGACAGTCACTGCCGGAATTTCGGCCGCCACCACCATTTCATCAATTTTTTGTTAAATATTTTTTTAAAAAAATATTCTACTTAATAGAAATAAATATTTATTGAAAGGTAAAATAGTAATAAAAATATATTATATTATATTAGTAGAATAATAAAAAAAAATTCACTTATCTAATTTAAAAAGAGTTAATATTTAAAATTTACTAATTAGATATAAGTGAAAAAACAAATGGACCTAAAATTGTTCATTCACAAAACATCATCACACCTTCACAAACACATGCCTAACACTTTCATACTTCATATATTCAATATTTCATCTTCACATATCCTCATCACACATTCACAAATATCTCTAACACCTTTCAGACACCCATATTTTCTCTTCACACATTCACAAACATCCTCAAAAACTTCACATACTCATATTGCCTTTTCACAAATTCTAGTCACACCTTGACAAATAAGAAATACATCCTCAGACATTCTTACCCTCACATATCTAAAATTGCCGCTTCACAAACCCTCATTATACCTTCACAAACACATAAACCCCTTCATACATTCACATATCCAATATTTTCTTCTTAACATATCCTTATCATACCTTCACAAACATCCCTAAAATCTTTCATACACCCATCGCATACTCATATTGCCTCTTCATAAATTTCGTCACACTTTTACAAAGAAAAGCTACATTCTCACATATTCACACTTTTACTCATAAAAAATTGTCTCTTTGAAGCACCCAAATCTTCTACCCACATCGAACATGACCATATCATGTAATACATTTGAAGCAATTTTCTTGTCCCTAGCGCATGAGTGTTAGAATTGGAGTTCGTGAAGGTGAAAAATTTATCTGTGAAAAGTCCCCAAATGGCACTAGACGAATTCGTGATGGCCTCATTTGTGTTTGGTATGAGTATAATAATTATTTCGATATTTATGAAAAAACTTTAAATGAGATTTATTGATTTTATTGAAATGTAATATTTAATTTCCCAAAAAAATTAGCTTATATGCCACCACCAAGTTGGTGTTTTGAAATTGAACCGTCTCAAAACTAACTTGTTTCTCTCGTGGGCCTTAGAATTGTCAAAAATAATGCAATGGATTAAAAAATCTTAGTTCAGGGGTCAATCAACGCCCATTTGGGGGAAAACTATGAGATCCGTGAAGGTGAAGAAATTTCTTGTGAAGATACCTATACGATAGCAGACAGATCCGTGAAGGACCCAAATCTTCTACACTCATCGAACATAATCATTTTATATAATATGTTTGGAGCGATCTCTTATTCCCAACAAATGAGTGTTGGAAAGCGAATTCGTGAAAGTGAAAAATTATTCGTGAAGGTCCCCAAACGACACTAGACATATTTATGAAAGCCCTTTTTATGTTCGGTTTGGGGATAATTGTGTTCCGATGTTTATGAAAAAAACTTTAGATGTGATGTAATGGTTTGATGGCATTGAACTTAAATGGCATCTCAGTTATGTAATGCTTTTTATCGCCAATTTTGACGGTCTTATATTTTATTTAAATTTGATTATTAATTTGGTTGAAGCGGGTCATAAATTTGGGGAAATAGTTCAGCAAAAAATGCCCGCCCGATAAAAATCAATAGTGACACAATAAAAATCAAACTAACATATTGTTGAGCAGTCTCATAAAATGCCTCACCCTGAGACGTTTTCTGAGACTACTGAAAAACGTCTCAAAAAACATCTCACCCTGAGACATTTTTTGAGACTACTCAACAGTACATTAGTTTTATTTTCCCCAATGGCTTCAATCTCCACACTACCTACTCTTTAATCCTATATATTCTTATAACCATTTAAATGAAAACCAATAAAAATTAATCCATCAAAATTAACACCTTATACACAAAATAACAAACTAAAAAACAACCCAAGTAACACCAAACCCTAAATACCAAATTAAAGTTACTAACAAATCATAAACACAAATTGCACACCAAACAACCCTAACTACCAAATTATAGGTCCAAACAAATAACAACGTATTTCAACTTAATAAAGGAACAACAACTAACCCTTAACCAAGAATTTCATCAAACCACCTATTCTACCATAAAATCCTAGAAACTCAAACTTCTAACAATAAATACATCTTTTGTAAAGCAAGCTTTTATCATTCTAAGTTGTCGGAAGGGAAGAGAATGAAGGAAATGAGTTTGATAGGATGAGTGTGTTGTGTTTTCTATTTTTCGGGAGATAAGAGAGGGTTTGGGGAGAAGGATGGGGAGAGAAGTTTTAAAATGTTGTTATTTAAATGGGTATTTGAGTTTTTTCATATGTAAGTGAAGGGTGTTGTGGTCTTTTTATTATGAGAAATTACTTTTTCTATTTTTCTTTTATTATTTATTTAAATGAAGGGTAAAATAGTAAGTTTGGCTCATTTCATGAATATGAAAGTTTGTAAAGATTCTTTTTGTAGATTTTTTTAAAATTGGTCTACTTTTGATTTTCAAAGTTAAGAAATAACATTTTTGAAAATTACCCAAAAATTAATATCATCATTTTTAATAGGACTTTTTGCACTATTGGCCCAACCAACTAAATTCATTATATTTTTAAACCAAGAGTTAAATTTCTAAAAAAAACTAAATAATCTAAAAAATAATTTGCACCCAATGAACCAAGAGTACCATAATACCCTTCCTAATTAAAAAATCAATTTAAAATATATTTATTTGTTTCAAAGATGCATAAGGTCTATTATGCCCTTCAATTTAAAATTTTGAATTCAAAAATAATATTTAAATATTGACTCCACCATATTTAACAAAAGCCCCCAACAAATTTGTTAATGGTCCTCATACAATAGGAAAAATAATTACCAACTATATTGAAACCCTAACTTTTACAATCTCAATTCCACACATTTTTGGAACATCAAATTCAACCTAATTTGTCCCTTAGTAATCCATAAGCATGTCTACACATATTTCTCCATTATATTTCTAAAAATACATCTTCCATAATAACTCAAAGGTATGTTTTAAAAGTTTTTTCATTCTTGAGCATGATAGAGTTAATGTTATGGTGTAAGTGTGTAGGGGTCTTGAATATATGGTTTTAGAGTTCATGGTAACGTCAATATGAATATTGGATAGTGTTTGTAGTCAATTGTATGGTATAGGACTGCAATATTACGAGTTAGAGTTGAAATTTCCAATTTTATTTTCAACGATTTCCTGGTTTCCATACTTGGAAATTGTCAAGAATTATATCATTTTTGGTATCCATGCTTGGAATAGACTTGTATATTTTGTCAGTTATTTCCTGGTATTGACACCAGGAAATTGGTCAAATGAACTCTTATTTTCGAGTGTCCATACCGGGAAACTACTTTGATGCATTATTTTTTAGTGCGTTTAAATAATTCATGTTTTTTTCGTCCAGAAAGGGATTTGAAAAAGACACTCTGCTTCAAGGCGAATCGGGTTAAAGGAGGATATAAGGTTATAGAAATTATCGTTATGCTTCTCGATAACAATATTTCATTCTCCCAGTCGTTAGCAAAACTTTATTTGACATACGGTTTGCACGTGCCCAAATAAACATATCGAAATCCTGAATTCCCTGGAATCACTGCATAATGAAAAATTTGACACAAGCAGTGAACCCCACAGTTGAAAGCTCCTTCGGGGATATACCATTTCATTTGGAAGCTAAATCGCCCAAGTCTCATTTACTTTAGATATATCACTTTTGTTATGAGTTTGTTTGAACGTTATTTATCATATGATCTTTGTCGAATATGGTTTGGTTGTAGTTATTATTTTGAATGCAGAAATGAATTTCGGAAAAATGAAATTGTAATGAAACAAGTTATTCTCTTTTAATACATGAAAATTGGACATTTTTTATATTGTTTCCTGGTGTCCATACCATGAAACAAATTGACTAGTAATCATTTTCGGGCACGACGAAACATGATAATATTTGGTATATTTCCTGGTATTAATACAGAGACATTGATTGGCAAAATTTCCAATGATTTCCAGGTTTTATGGACTGGATATGGGCCAATACGACAACCATTTTCCGGTCATGAGGGAGGGAAATGGGCTGAGATTTTGCCTAATTATTTCTTGGTGCAACAACTTGGAAAATTATTATTTTTTGTCTATATCCCGGTGTCTATACAATGAAACAAATTGAATAGTGATTATTTCCTAGTATGAGTGCATGGAAAAATGTTGATATTTGGTCCATTTTTTGGTGTTCATACATGGAAACAGTTTGTCAAAAATCCTAGTGATTTTCATGTTTTGTGGTCGGGATATGAGTCAATACGACAACCGTTTCCTGGTACAAAGGGAAGAAAATGACTAGGATCTAAAAACTAGTTTATGAAATGTTGGTTTTCATGAATTTGGACTAGGACACAAGAGTCATTTCTAAGTGTGTCCCAGTGTTAAATTTAGGAAACTGAGGGCCTCATTTCTAAGGGTGAGCATGGTCCGGTCCGGTCCGGGTTTGGTCGGACCCCGACCGAACCAATTAAAGTGTTGGACCAATCGGTCTAGTCCTAACCGGCCCCGGTTTTGGTCCGGTCCGGTCCAACCGGGTTGAGTTTTTACGGTTTTTTTTTTAATATTAAAAAAATAATTTTCAAAGAATTATATATAAATCATATCTATTATAAATTAAATACATACATTTTAATGTTAATTTATAATATTATAATTATTCACCTAAAATATTTTTGTTCCTAATAAATTCAAATTAGTATAATTAACTAAATAATATAATAAATATTAAAATTTTACTATCCAATTAAATTTCATCAATATTATAAAATAAGTATATGAAATTTATTTTATTTTATTTTAAATATTTTATTTGAATTCTTAGCCTGTATTTATTTACTTAATGAATATATTTTTTATTATTAATCGGCCTAGTCCGGTCCGATACCTAGAGGCATGAGATCGGATCAGACCGACAAATATAACCAGTCCTAATTTTTTGGATCGGACCGGGACTGTTTGGACTGTGGATCGGAAATTTTCGATCCGGTCCAAATTGGTCTCGGTCCAATCTGAGTCGATTCGGGTTTCATGCCTACCCCTACTCATTTACAGGCTTCAAGACCGGAACATGGTGCAATTTGCAGCACATTTCTGGGTATGAACACCATGAAACTTCAAATTTTCCCATTGAATAGAGTCTTTCTCAACTCCAAACAACTTTTCCCGCCTAGTAATAGTATAAAGATTATTGTTTGGTTCCCTCAACCCCAGCCTTTTGTGGCATGCCATGATGGACTGATATATCAATATAATTGGTTAATAGTGGATTTTAGGCACCTTCTAACGACTAAAAGTGGAGGATTATCCCTACTTACACATAGTGGAACTTAAATATATTAAAAATTTTCATAATTGAAATAGTTGAAAAACATTATGTTTTGCATGGCCTACGTAGGAGTACATTGTCTATCATGTATAACTCTTACGTACCAAGTGGAACAAAAATCTAAACACCTAATTCCTAATAGCTTCTGTTGGATTCTTTATTGTAAGCATGGATAATCATCCACTTTTAGCTATTAGAAGATACCTAAAACCCACTTTAAACCTATTACATTCATAAACCAATCCATCCTAGTGTGTCATAACTTGATGGGGTTGAAGGAGACAACTAATAAATCATCCAAGTGCTATTAATAAATATTTTAAGATGTTTGGATTTGAAGATGATGCAATAAAATATGGAAATTTGAAGTGTCCAGGGGTCGATACTAGGAAACCATGCCAAAATTACGCTATTTCCTAGCCCTAAAATATGGAACTTACCCCATTAATTTCCTAACTCACATAGCTGGAAATGGTGCAAAATGGGACCCATTTTCCAGTGCTTATACATGGAAATGGTTATTTCAAAATAAATTTGTTCCTAAAACAACCACAAAATCAATGGAAACAATAAAGGAATCCAACATAAGTTATTAGAAATAAGGAGTTTATATTTTTACTCCACTTGGAATGCAAGAGTTACACATGATGGACAAAGTACTCTTACTTAGGCCATGTAAAACATCATTTTTTCGACCTTTTCAATTATGAAATTTTTTTATCAATTTGAGTTCAACTAAGTGTAAGCATGGATAATCATCCACTTTTAGCCATTATAAGAAACCTAAAACCCACTTTAAATATGTTTCATTACAATTTCATTTTTTCGAAATAAATTTCTACATTTAAAATCATACTTAC
The DNA here is from genome assembly GCA_031304145.1 of Cardiospermum halicacabum. NCBI lineage: Eukaryota > Viridiplantae > Streptophyta > Magnoliopsida > Sapindales > Sapindaceae > Cardiospermum > Cardiospermum halicacabum. The sequence goes on along the minus strand of CM062394.1, from coordinate 15,307,082 downwards.
AGCCAAACCAAATTCAACAACCAAACCATATTCGACGCAAAGCATTTGATAAATGATGCTCAAACAAACTCATAATAAAAGTGATATATCTAAAGTAAAGGAGACTAGGGTGAGTTAGCTTTCGGATAGAATGGTATATCCCCGGAGGAGCTTTCAACTGCGGGGTTCGCTGTTTGGGTCAAATCTTTATTCTATGTTGATTCCTCTAAATCCGGAACTTCAATATGTTTGTCTGGGCACATGCATATGGTATGCCCTAACTCTTTACACTTTCCACAACGAACTTGAAGTGCACTAGTATCTTTTTCAAACTCATTTCTGAAAAAAGAAAACACAAATTATTTAAATGCAGGAAAAAATAATGCATCAAAACAAATTTTCTAGTATGGACACCCGAAAATGGGAGCACTTTTGGCCTATTTCTCGGTGTTGATACTAGGAAATTACTAACAAAAAATGCAGGTCTATTTCCATGAATAATGGAAGGGAAAAAGGCAAATTGAGCCCCTATTTCCCGGTATGGAGTCCGGTAAATATTTTCCCTTTCATTAAGGTTAGAAATACGACTTCTAATAACCTGTGTCCCAGTCTTCAACACTAGAAATGTCTGAAAAAAATAATCCCTTCTATATCCTAGTATGGGTACCGGGAAATAGGCAAAAAAAGCCACCTCTGTCCTAGTTTTGATGTCTTAAAACCAACAAATTTATTTTCTAACATGTGTCACGGTATCAATACACCATTTCTATGCATGGATACCGGAAAATGGTATAATTGGTGTCAGTTTCCAGGTATGAAAACCGAGAAATGGCTGGAAAACTAAAAATTGGGAATTGCAACCCTAACTCATAAAATTACATTCTTATACCACATAATTGACTCGAAACACTATCCAATATCCATATTGATGTTACCATGTACTCTAAAATCATATCAAGACCCCTACACCATAACATTAACACTGTCATGCTCAAGAATGAAAAAACTTTAAAAACATACATTTGAATTGGGATGGAAGGTGAATTTTCAGAAATATATTGGAGAGATATGTACAGACATGCTTATGGATTGTTAAGGGACAAACAAGATTGAATTTGGTGTTCCAAGAATGTGGGAAATTAGGATTGTAAAAGTTAAGGTTTCAATACAATTGAGGATTATTTTTCCTATTGTGTGAGGACCATTAACAAATTTATCTTCTGGCGGAATTTGAGAGGAAGTTTGTAGAATTGGGACATTGTACGGAGTGATAGTTGAAGATGGGGTGTCCGTTAGAGAAGTAGAGAGTGGAGAGGAGGAGAGACCGGATGCCGGAGTAGTGAATGATGAATGTGACGAGGGAGGAGAAATGATTTTGGATTCAAACGGTTAACATTGGGGTAGATTAGAAATTATGATTTATTTTTATTTTTTCTATTTTTTATTTTAATTTTTTTAATATCAGGGATAAAATAGTAAACTTGGTTCATTTGTTGCAAAAAATATTTATAATTGCTTACTTTTGAAAGATTTCTGAGGTTGGGCTGAAATAAAGACTTTTATTTTGGATTGGTCCAAAAGTGAAAATTATCACAATTTTTATTAATAAAATATTTAATTTTAATAAAATAAGGTTACATAATATTGATGTAGGTAGGGATGGAAGTTTTATCCATTTACCCGATTACCCGTGGGTACCCGCCCGCTATAATCGGATATGGGTACGAATATTTTACCCGAATACCCTGTACCCGTTTGTTTATGTTATCCATTTAATAATCGGGCAGGGTACGAGTATACCCGCGGGTAACCCGTTATCCATTTAATAATTAAATATATTTTTTTAATAAAGAATATTCATTACTTTACTCTGAGTGTTACTGTCTCACACAACACAAGCACTTGTGCATTCTATCGAAATTTCACAATCCCTAAATTAAAACCTAATTTCCGTCATCACAATCGATTCCAATATCGTCAATCGCACACCGTCCACTATGCGCTAATCATTCACTGTTTGCCCAACATCCTATCCTATCAGACTCTCTTCTAGTCAAAACTTTCCTAATACAGTGGAACACGGGACACAGTCGAGCACGTCGTCAACGAATACAGATACTTTTTGTCTCTTCTTTCAGAAAAGGAAATATGAAGATAAACTCCATTAATACATATTAGTGAGTCAACTAGTATTTTTATTAATTGCATTTTATATGAGTCAGTGTTAGTATGCGAAAGTAGAGCAGAGCATAGAAACATAAGTACATGAAACATTAGGTGATTTTTCATTGGATATTCCTACTTTAAGTACATGAAACATTAGGTGATTTTTCATTGGATATTCCTACTTTTTCTCTATACACAGAGGTCCCACCTTTATATATCTAACTCTCACGTGGCATTTTCATGGATATAAGAGCGAGTGGGGGGTTTTATTCCTTCTTCCTTTTCATCAAAACCTAGAACAAAATGCACACTTCAATATCTAGTTTATTTATTCACTCTATTATATATCATCATTATATGTAAATATTAGTTTTTTTCAGTGTTGTTAACAAATGTAAGCTGACCTCATCTTTTATTTTTGCTTAATTTGCTATTGTTGATTGTATAATCTATTTCATTACTCTGTTTTGTCAGGAATCTTCATGATTGGTTATGAATTTATGATAGTGGATTGGTTTGTTCATTATGTATTTGATATTGATGGCATTTTATATGAATCAATGAAATTTGTGCATGATACAACATTTTGTCAGTGTATGTGTAATTAGGTTGGATTGGTCAACCACATAGCTAGTTATACATGCTATTGGATTTTTTATGCATTCCAATATAGATTTGAAATTATTATAGATTAGATAATTAGATAAGCTCTTTTATTTGTGTTTCATCCATAGCTTAATTTGCTTTATTAAATTAATTTAAGTATTTATGGGTTTTAATAAATATTACTTTAAATTGCAGGTGTTTTATAAATAATCATGTCTATATCTGCACAATCGACAACGGAAAAAAGCAGTCCTGATAAGGAAAACACAAGAAACACCCTTCCAAACTCTAGTCAAGGTGAGGTCAACACACTAACTCAAAATCAAGCGAGAAAAAGAAAATTAACATCGCCGGTGTGGAAGGATTTTGACAGAGGAGAACGTAATGGCGTGGTGACTGCTATATGTCATAAATGTGGAAAAAGGTTATCAGCTAATCCTTCTATAGGAACCTCCCACTTGAAAAGCCATTTATCATCAAGTCCGCGAAAGTATTTTGGAAATGTGGGTCAGCAACTTATGGCTTCTCAGAAAAAAGATGGAAATTCTGAATTGAAATTGTTTCAATTCAATCAAGATGAAGCACGTAGAGAGTTGGCAAACATGGTGGTTTTACATGAGTATCCTTTAAGTATGGTTGATCATCATGGGTTTAAAAAGTTCATGGACAAAGTTTAACCATTGTTCAAAATTCCTACCATGAACACTCTGAATAATGACATTTTGAAGATATTTGACTACGAAAAAAATATCACCATGGATTTATTGCAGAAAAATAGTGGAAAGATTGCTTTAACAACAGATATGTGGACTGCACATCATCAAAATAGGGGATTTATGGCTGTTACAGTACACTTTGTGGATGATACTTGGACCTTGCAGAGTCGTATTATTAGGTATGTTCTAATACTTTTGTTTACACTCTAATTAATTCGAATTGTGAATAGGTTAATAATTATGGTCTTAAATTTTTTATTAGATTTGTTTATGTCCCATGTCCACATACTGCCGAGGTTCTTTGTGATGTGATGATGGATTGCTTGATTGATTGGAATATATAAGTTATCCACTTTGACTGTTTACAATTGCTCCACCAATAATCTTATGATTGAGAAATTAGTAGATAGGCTTTCTAGTGGATCAATGGCATTTAGGAGAGATTTATTTCATGTGCATTTGTTCAACGCACATTTTGAATTTAATAGTGAAGCATGGATTACAAGTGGTTGATCCTAGTGTTGAGCGAATTCGAGAGAGTGTTTCTTATTGGTCTGCAACCCCCAAAAGAGCGACAAATGAACATTGAGTGTAACAAGAAATTGTCACTTGATTGTAAGACTAGATGGAATTCCACCTATTTGATGATTCAGACTGCAATGATGTATAAATATGTTTTTCCTCATCTGAGACAAAGAGACAATCAATGTAAAAATGTTCCAACTGAAGATGATTGGGCAGTAGCAAGTGAAATGTGTGAAAAACTGAAGGTGTTCTATTTGGCAACAGAAAAATTATCAGGGACCAAGTATCCTACAGTCTGTCTCTATTTACCATTATGTGTGACATTAGGTACATGGTCATGGAGTGGAGCAAATCAACAAACTCTCAAGTTCGTTCAATGGCTAGACATATGGAACAGAAATTTGATGTGTAGAAGAACAACTTTCATGGGGTTTTGGCAATTGCTACAATTTTGGATTCTAGGTATAAATTTAGAATACTTTATGGGGAGAGTGCACAAGTGGAAATTGAAAAGGTTAGAGATCTTTTGTTTAGGATAGTTGAAGACTATAAAAATAGGTTTAATTCAAGTGGAGCAAACAATTCATCATCAGTTCAAGCATCTTCAACTTATAGTGATGATCATTGTGAAATGGAATCCGATGTATCAAATCTTGTTTTGTGCTCAGCTTTTGATAAATGGATTGCTAGTACACCTGCTACAACAGTTCAAGCAAAGACAGAGTTGGATCATTATCTAAAGGAGGATCTCGAACCAAGAAATTCACCCAATTTTGATGTACTAAAATGGTGGAGCTTGAAAGCTCCACTATATCCTACCTTACATCGCATTGTTAGAGATATATTTGCTACCCCAGTTTCCTCTGTTGCCTCTGAATCCGCATTTAGTACAGGTGGTCGAATTGTGAGTCCTCATCGTAGTAGACTTCATCACAAGACTTTGGAGGCAATGATGTGTGTTCAAGATTGGTTGTGGGCTGATTTCATTGGTAAGTGAATTTATTTTGCAATATTTTGAATATATATTTATAAATTTGTAAGTTAATCATTTTTTTCATTATTGAATTATCTAATGTAAATTATTTTTTAATGTGTAAATAGGTGAAGCAAGTATTAAAAGAGACTTCAACATTCAAGAAGAAGTGGAAGATGATATCTTCTAATTTTTAACTTGAAATGTGGTAGTGTTGCATTCGGATGATCATTTTGATGTATGACTTTTTTAATATTATTTTTGTGTTATTTGAAGTAGAATGATTTTAGAATTTAGAACAATTATGGATCTCTTCAAAACTTTCTTCTACATTATGAATTATGATCATGATTCCTTTAAGGACTTTAAGAATTTTGATTACTTGTCTTTAATGGTAAAAAAATATTTGTTTTACCTTCTTCTTGTTTTTAAATATGAAACTATATTTTTCTTGGATATTGAATTAGAAAATAGATTCGGAAGAATTATGTCCATTTGTAATTTAGGATTGTAGTGCAATGATAATAGTAGAAAAATAATTTTATTTTAAATTTTTTAATTTTTTATTTTAATATTTTCGGATAAAAATATCCAGAGTATATTCATATCCATGGATAATACCCACCCATTTATCCATTAATCATAAATGGATATCCAACGGGTAACCCGTACCCATCGGGTATTACCCGTATCCGTATCCGTTTAATTTTTACGGGTATGGGCAGGGTAATGGATATTAGTTTTTATCAAGCGGGTTCGGGCGGTACCCGCCCGATTATCCGAATTGCCATCCCTAAATGTAAGTATATTTTTCATTCATTTTATATAGATATGATATTATAATCATATAATAATTTCTCATAAATATAAATAATGTTTATAATTTTTCACTGGCTGGAGTAGAACGTCTAAAACAATCTAAACTTCCGCTTTATTGGTTAGGCGCTAAGCATTGGGTGACTACCTAGCATCGCCTAACGCCTTTTAATACCTTACTAATAAATCTATCTTCAAAATTAATTAGAAATTTGGTTTGCAGGGCTGTACGGAACATCTTTTTGTAAGATTATTCCTTCTCTTCAAACTTAATTAGAAATTTGGTTTACAAGGTTGTATGTAACATCCTTTTGTAAGATTATTCCTAACCACTAACGTGGAAGGACACACCGTAAATAAATAAATAAATAAACAGATTGAGAAAATTTTATTCCACATGACCTTTTGTATTTTGAGGTGGAACTATTTTCATCACCGATGGTCTTTTCTTATGTACGTTCGGAAGCTATTAAACATCCATAACTCTTTATTTTTAAGTATTCATTTGTTTAATGTCAAATAGAACCCCATGAGCTATCAGATGCATGGAAATAAAAATAACCATAAAGAAAATCATCCAGATTGGTGAACCATCACCAACCATAAAGAAAATCATCCAGACTGGTGAATCCTTATATTTTTAATTGACCTAAATTTCCACTTTTGAAAAAGAAATAGAAAAACCCATCTTCACCCAATCATTTTTCCTCATTCTCTATACTATATCATTTTTCCTCATTCTCCCTGCTAATATCATCCCCAATTATAAAAATCTCTTAATAATCACTCCCAATACGACATGATTCAACAATTTGGCTGGACGAATTATCAATAATTCAACTGGAAAACTCTTTTTTCCAATCTAACACAATTCTAGCTAGTCGGATTTTACCATCAACTCTCTACTCTCTGTTTCGAAAATTTAATAACTTTATTTATAAATGGATTGTATCTTGTGGAACTTTTGGGTTTTCTTAGAGGCATTGCACGAACACTTATACGCTAACACGGTTACGATACGGACACAGACACGAGATATGATAATTTTTAAAGAATTAGGTCACGACACGATTTGGATACGACTACTAATTATATATGATCATATTTTTACATTAAAAAATACAGGTAAATATTTATATATCTAACTAAATAATTAGTTATATAATATATGCATTTATATTTTTACATTAAAGTATAAAATTGAGGGTATAAATTAATAAATAATGTTTAGTCCGCCATATTCAATATTCACTATATAGAATTATTAGATTTTTAATTTGATGTCGAGCCTTTTGAACAATTAAATTGACAAGTGACAAATCGAGGTTTTTTAAAAGAAAAATATAAAAAAAAAATTAATTAATAAAAATTAAATTTTAAATTGACAAGTGACAAATGGATTTTTTTAAGAAAAATATAAAATAAAATAAAGGGAAAATTTTTTTTATAGGCCATAAAAAGTTTACTATACAATTATAGGTCACTTTTGAAAAGTTTGCAAAAATAAAGTTTGATTTTCACTCTATAGGCCATTCACAGACTATGACCGTAATTCACAGACTGTGACCGTAATTCACAGACTGTGAATTGTAAAGTTTTTAGGGGTATTTTGGGAAACTTGGCCTATGGAGTGAAAACTAAACTTTTAAAAGCCTGTTTTTGTATGTTTTTCAAAACAGGCCTATAATTGTATTTTGAACTTTAAAAAGCCCATTTCTTAGAATTTTCACTAAAAAAAAATTAATAATAGTTAAAAGTGTCGGATATATACAAGACATGCATGAAGTGTGTCAGACACAAGTGTCCAAATTTTTCCTTTTATTGTTTATTTATTTATTTAGTGGACACGATTTAGACAGGTGTCGAGCAAGTATCAGGCAATTAAAGTGTTCGGGACGTGTCTCATACGACATAACCACATCTTCAAAAGTGTCCGTGCATCATACGATGTAAGAAGCCAACCTGGTTGCATATCTTGAAATCTTGCTAAGGATGACAATTTTCGCCCAGACCCGCGGACTTGTACTGCCCTAAGGTGCCCTAATCTGACTCAACCTGCCCCGTACGTGAAATGGGTAAGATGCCAACCGCCCTGCCCCGCCCCGCATATAAGGTAGGGCAGGTCCAAATCTGGTTGGTGCCCTGCCTCGCCCGTCCCGTCCCACGATCGCCCTGTCGTGTTAATTAGTTTCTTAATTTTTTATGTAGATTATTTATTTTTCATCTTTAATTTTTTAAAATAATTTTAATTTACTGTCAGTATTAGATATAATATAAATATCTAAACAAATTTAATTTTTGTAGCATCAAAATAATATTAAAAATTAATTATTTTTATTAACATTGATAATATTTAAGTAATTTTATTAAATAAAAAATTAATTAAATATCTAATAAATAATAAATTAACGCAAAGTCTTGGGTGTTTCTGAAACACAATAAATTATTGTGTTTCAGAAACACACACGTGCGAATTTAGAAACGCAGGAGATGCAGGAGCCGGCGCAATACACCTATCGCAAAGTTCAAATGTGAGGTCCAATCTCATGGTAGAGATTTCCTTTGGCACCATAGCTCCTTGGCCCAGGCTACTCATTCATTCTTCATGTAATATTGTTGTTTACTCCCATGAAACCTCCCAAAGAGCTTTAGTCGAACCACCACCGGACTGGCACTTCAGGTATATGTACCCTTAACACTGCTCGTTTGATTCCGTTCAAAGAAAGTGATTTTTTTGTCCTACAGAAGATAAAGCAACCACTGCGAAGAAAACTAGATTCTAGCCACCCTTGTTGCATCCACATCATTTGTGTCTATATATTAGTTGTTGAGAATTTCAATTTTGCTGCTTGGAGCTTCACTTTATTTTGATATATTATTCTTGTTATGCATCAGCCTTGTTGTCAATTTCTTCATCATAATGAATGTGATGTATATTTGTTCAATGTAGATGACTCTTTCTTTCCACTGCTCATTGCTATTTTATAATATATCTTCAGAATCTTTGCTCATCTTTGATAAATTACAGGCACAGATACATAAATTACAGGCATAAATAATAAATTCGCAGGCACGAACAATAACCACACAGGTACATATAGCATCTCAACAAATATATATATATATAAAAGAATTGAACAGACACAGATACATAAATCACAGGCACAGATAATAACTTCGCAGGCACAAACAATAATCACACAGGTACATATAGCATCTCAACAGATATATATATATATATATAAGAATTGCCAGACACAGATGCATGAAACACAGGCACAGATAATAACCTCGCAGACACAAAAAACAACCAAACAGGTACATATAGCATCTCAACAGATACACAAATACCTATAAGAAAAAGATAGGCAAACCAGTTTTCTCACCAGGAATGGTTTCACACGTGTGAAACTTGTAACACAATAAAATAGTGTGTTACATGTAACAACGCTCTCATAAATTAATAATTATTATTTAAAATTTTTATTTTTCAAACTCAAATATTGTTATAAATTTAAATATATAATTTTTGATAAAGTACGAAGCAAGATAAAAATATAATTTAAATATTTTTTTTTAAGAATAGAGCAAAACAAATTTTTCGCGGGCCAGGACAAATCACGGTCCAAACATTCTGCCCAAAATCACAAGATAGGGCGGAACAGATCAAATCTGTTTGTAGGCAAGGTAAATTCAATATTCCAATAACTTGTCCGATCTGTCCAATTGCCATCCTCTACCTTGAGCGCAAGACAGATATCCTCTACCTTGAGCCCAAAACAGATTATCTCGCCTCCAGCTTGAGCACAGAACAGATTATCTCGCTTGTTGGTGGTTTCAAAACAATACATGATCCTGTATTCATGGACTGAATCTCTAAACATTTGCTTCCAATTTTTGGATACCAAACTCAATTGTGGTCTACTTTTCCAATGAAGTTTTTTCAAAATAAGCAGTCAAATATCATCTAGAAGTATACCCATTAAATATTTAAATAACTTTTACAAAGAAATTATTGTTTTATATAGTGCTAATGTTTATAGTTTAAAAGGGAAATTGGATTTATTAAACAAAACCAAAAGGAAATTGGATTGATTAAGAAAAAACTAAAAGAAAAACTATATTTAAATATGAATAAATATTATTAAAAAAATAATTTTAAATTAGGAAAAACACACCAAAACAAAAATCAATACCGTCATGATTATCAAATTATTTTGTTCTAATTTATTTACATCAGTATATTATTTTGTTTTACTTTATTTGGAGCAGTGTATTAGGAATTCAGCTCGCTTTGACGTTTTTGTTATAGATTTTTAATTTAAATAGTATTGAAAAATCAAATTATGAAAAACCCATCTGAAAAGTTGTGAGATAATATGGAAATTTAAAAAGTTTTAAAAATGGAATAAGTGTGGAATATGATATTAGCTAGTGAGGTTGAATAGTTAAAAAAATGTAAAATTAATATTATTTTTTTTATTATAAAAATTTATATAAAAATAAAATAAAAATACAATTAAATAAGAATATTCATTTTTAATAAGTGTAACAATCATTCGATAAATGGAGTATTAAATATTGAATAATGGAGTATTAAATATTGAATAGAATCTTCAAGAACTTTTCTTATCTACAAATTACAAATTTCATATCCACTGTCTGCTTTCCAAGACTTAAAAGTTTGTTATTAGTTTTCCAGGAATCGTGGTTGTGCAACTGCTTTTACATGGTTTGAAGTTATTATGCATTGTTGGATACTAAAATAACAAGTATAACATAAGATATGCTTCAATAATAATTATACTAAAATAATAGTATAAGATAAGATACGGTACAGACTCTGTAACAACATAATCATAGAAGCAACTCAAACTGCTAACATCAACACAGCAAACAAATGGCTATAGATGAGATCTAAATGGCAATAATAAGAATTAAATTAGCTAAGTCTAACTTAGAACAAGTGTGAAGCCAAATTAGCTGACATCCAGCTTTTGTTAACCCTACAATTGATCAAAAGCATAGGAGAAGTTGAGAAAGGAGAATACTAATTTACTTTCTACTGCTAATATTGTGGCCACCACTAACTACATTACACAGTTGAAATGCACAAACTAGAGTTGTCCAATTGTCATAATAATCTATTTTTTCTTGTTAGAGCAAGCAAGGTAATCACAGAAAAACCACATGATGGTAAAACATAAAAATGAAAAGATACCGAAAAGAAAGAAAGGAGAAGAAAGCATTACAGCCATTCCTCGGGAGAACTGCATGACGAATATATTTTCGTTCTCCACAGAGTAGGCTTAGGCTGTCACTACCCATTATATCTTAACCTTCTTCATCATAGTCTTCCTCATCCTCATCTAATCTTCTGCCCAGGTTAGCAAGCTGGATTGGGTCAATGGTCATTCTGTCCATCTCTGAAAGAGACCAACCTGGAATTTCCTCGTGTTTAGGCTCCTCAGCTGAAGGGGCACTCGCACTGGCAGTGGCAGATGCTGCTGCCGACACAGTCTTCGCATCCACATTTTCATCTAAGTCAGCATTCAGATCAAAATTCCGAGTAGCATGATTAGCAGCATCACTCACTACAGCATTTTCAATTGATGGTTCCTTTGTTTCAGAATCATGATCCATTTGCATTCCAGAGTTTGAGCTATCTTTGATTCCTTGCTGAACTGAAGCACAGGGTTCTGAATCATGTTCGCGGTGGGTGGACTCTCTTTCTGCATGCCTCCCACCGCGTCCACGGCCTCTTCCTCTGCCCCGGCCTCTCCCTCTGCCACCACTACTAGTGGCAGGGCCCATGTCATGCTGCAAGACCAAACATGACATAGGTTAGCCTCTTTTTTCAATCTCTTGATCACATGTTATTAAAACAATCAATACATACTTCATTTTCATTCATTGTACAAATTAATAAATATATAAAATAAAAGGCAGAAAATTTCTAACCACTTTGCTCCTCTTGGATTCCTCATCACTGTCATTGAATTCATCACCAGCAGCTTTTCTGGCAGAATGATATGTCCGTAAGTACATTAGGAACTATTAAGGGAAAAATCTTAAGCAAAATATATTTTCCTAACCTTCTCCTAGAGCTGGAGGATCGATCCTCCGCAGAAGCGTCAGAATGACCATGACCATGACCATAGTCAGGGACTCTGCTCACAATATCCCTCAGGAAATCAAAAACGTTGTAGCTCTGTACACAATGTTTTCTGCAGTATAGGAAAGTTTTGTTAGATCAAACAGTAAGACCTAATTCTCAAGAAGCATTATATTTTCACTGATGAAATTGCACAATCAGCTTCATAGTATTGAAGAAAAATAAAAACTTCTTTAGTATCTAAACTATTATCAACATTAAAACAAGGACTGGGTTACATCAGCAACAATTCACGCTTTAGTACAAAATTAATTAAGATCTGGCAAGTTCAATTCCCATTTTGACTAACATAATTCCTCAAATAAAGAACTAGGAGTATGCATATCCAACTGACCTTATTGAATTTATCTATCTTAACTTTGATTGATCTTTTTCACCATTGAACAGCATAAAAGAATGAATAAATATTGATATCACATTTTGTTAGTCAATCGGTTAGAACACCTTGTGTAAGGAAAGTAAAAGAACTGCACCCTGATAGTAGTAGTAAAAAAAACTAAGAGTTGCTTAGAATATAATCTGGTTAATCAATGCTATAAATTAGGAGGCAGAGAATTTGAGTTCCTACATCCCAAGGATCAAACCAAACAACCTATATGTTGATATTGGAAAGAACAATAGCACAGAACTACATTAAGATTCTCTTCCAGTTTTTATTGTCATCACAAAGTTTTTTCATCAAACTCAATCATCCAAATGCTACTCCACAGCTCTTTACTTACACATGTTCTTAGAACATCTCCCCATCTCACCAACTCCTAGTAACCACTTTCTTTTATGCTCTTTAGAACCAAATAACCATCCATTCTAGAGATATTATTCAGATTTCAGATAACTAGATGTAATAACCCTTTTTTTCCTTCTTTTTTATAAAAGATATGAAGAGGGTAGCAAAATGAACCAAAAGACACACTTTCACTTTGGAGAGCACTTCTGCTATACTTATTAAGAACAAAACTCAACATCAAAATATCACAAAGATAAGAGTGACCTAGGAGTCATTGATAACGAAATTCTTCCACGACAATTCTTCTGCACCAACAAAAACAGCCTCATTTTTTCTTTTCTCAATGCAAACGTCTAAACAAATTCTCTAAATAAAGTTATAACATTCTTAATTGATTTTCGGCACAACAAATTAATCACTCATTTTTTGGTTGACTTTTTTAAAAACTAATAAATAAAAAAGTAGAGTATTTTTATCATTGTAGGCAAACTGCCAACATTAGCCTATTAGACCATAATATTGGGTTGTGATAGACTATAAGTGTATAAACTTCAGAAATACTGATGTGATATATTTCACTCTAAAATCAATTTATAAGGTAAAAATGTCATGCAAGATTAAGTAATAAATTTGAACAAACAAACTAAAAAGGAATTTCCGAATAAAAATTAATAAAATTTTATTCTTTGTAGTTTGTGGCTGTTTTCTGATAGGGGATGGAACATAGTAAAAGTGTAAAGTTATTCAAAATGTTTGTAATTATGGTATACAAGAAATAGGCACTTTGCAAAACGAACATATAACATCTTGTTTTGTAACAGCAAACATTCGAATTATGGAACTCTGATATATATGATAGATTCTTCAAAACTAGATAAGCAAAGTACATGATTAACTATTATATACAACCATAGACCAAGAAACAGAATGGAGGGGGAAAAAATGTTAACAGCCTTATTTATATTCTATTCGTTCTATTTTATTTTTATAATTATTATTAATGGTAGTAGGCTTATATATTTATTCCTGATTAAAATTTTGAAACTTGTTTAATAAACAAGTTGAGTCAAACCGAGTAGAGTTGCTAAATGAGTTGTGTCGCATCCAACCTGATAACACGAATTGATAACCCCCCAACTCCAATGTGGTGGTAAATTTGAGCTTAACACAACATGTCAACTCCTATGTGGATGTAAATTTGAGCTCAACATGAACCCAAAATGAAATGGGACAGGTTCATAACTGGGACATGATTATGTAACAAACAATTGACACATTTATAGAAGAATTTGCTTGGGTCACTGTCGACACAATATCTCAATGCATTTCAACACTCATATCAATGTACCATTTATGTTACCAAGTTGATTGCTGTTACTGTGTTGAAAGTTTTCATAACAAAGGATAATTAAAAATAGTTCATTCAACAACCAAAACACCAAATAAAACTGGCATTATCACTGATGCAACTAGGGTAAAAGTAGATAACTAGAGCAATATTAGTCATAACATGCTGACCTATTCATAAAAGATGGTTTCAAGGGAAAGAGGTGATTCTACACTTACAAATGCAATGAGTTCATCGTCTTTGCTCCTCTCTGAAGGGTTATCTCATATGTACGATCACAAAGGTCTTGAAGAAACAATTCCAAAGCTTTAGCTACAACAAAATCAAAAGAAAGTTACTTTAGCAGCCAAAGAAAGAGAAGATAACAGAAAGGAGAAGTCTGAATAAGTATAGCAGTTACTGACAAACTAGAACAGGAACAGCCAATGCTATCTTCCCAACATCCTCATCAGCTTGCATTATCTTCTTAATCCGGGCCTGTCAATTAATTTTTACTTTAGCAAACAAGACTGATTTGACATGTATGCATAAAAAGACATTTGAAAGGAAAAATACATATAGAGAGGGAAAAGTGCATGCATTAAAATGTAGAGAAAAAATGCAACGCAATCTAAATTTGACAGGCATTATCATATAGGCAACTCAATATTCTTAGAACATAAGACCTTGAGAAGAGGAGGGCAATTCTTTTGGAATCAAGGAAAATACTGCTCACTGGAAAGCAATAGGAAGCTAAAGAGGAAAGAACTAAGAAAATAATAGAAATAGACTCATGATATGCACATCAATCCTCTCAGAAATTGGAGTAATTATTATATATAGTTCCAATCAGCTAATCAAGTTATTTCATGTTTCTGTTTTAGTCAATTAAGTACCATCATGCCAAACCTTCACAATAGATTCCATACACTCATACCAAATAGAAAACTACCAGATTTCCAATTTGCTTAACAATCTCTGGTTGAAACAATAAGTATCAGGGAAATCATTGACACCCTACCACCTTGGAGGAGCCAGAAGATTAACAATACCCCTATAACAAGGACTTTTAGCTATTTAGTAACCGTAGAAGAAAATGACACCTCAAGTGTAAGACTGTTATACAGACAATAACCGGTATCATTGAACTGATTTAGAATTTTGTGTGCAAGTCTTGGAAGAAAATTATACAATATACTCAAGTGCCTAAGGCTTAATCAAGATAGTAAACCATCAGGGGCTATCACAGAGTTATGTGAAGAACAGTCAAACCACCCCTGTGGTCAATGAGAAACAAAGCATAGAAATCACAAAAGAAGA
Source organism: Cardiospermum halicacabum (assembly GCA_031304145.1). Classification (NCBI taxonomy): domain Eukaryota; kingdom Viridiplantae; phylum Streptophyta; class Magnoliopsida; order Sapindales; family Sapindaceae; genus Cardiospermum; species Cardiospermum halicacabum. The sequence continues at coordinate 15,291,752 of CM062394.1, read as the reverse complement.
AATGATGGTCACGGTAAACCAAAAGCTAGAGTCCATACTCCATACTAAGATGAGATGTATACAAAAACATTTACAGATTTACCAGTCCCGAACACACACTCATCATGACATCCAAAACTCAACTTGTTCACTTAAAAAGCAGATACATGAACCAATACCCAGAAATCTAGAACTAATAACAGCTTTTTCTCTATAGTCAAGCAACTCAAGTAAAGAAAATTAAGGCCTTCTAATCAGTAGTGGAACCATAAACCAATAAACATATTCTTTAAAAACGAATACCCACCAACTAATTCGAATTACAATCACTTCACTATTAGAAATCTAACAAACCTAGAACGACATGCACGAAGTCAACATTTTTTGTGCGCAGAGGTGAGACTTAGATAACAGATCTTCAAACAACAAAGAACTTAGAAGAAGAAGAGAAGAGACAGATCATAGTGCCAAATTTGAACAACAATCAAAAGACAGACTCGAAATTGAAATAAAAACATAAAGCAATTGAATACGACGTGAACGATCCATAACCCTAGGGCAAGCCAGCAAAAAGAGGGGAAAATTCGAAGAAGATCCATAAATAAATGAAATTGAAGAAGAGGAACTCACAGCTGGGAATCGGGTGTCGAGCTTCTTCCTCATAGTGTCGTCGACTTTCGGAGCATCAAAGCAAAAATCTATTTAATTATTTACTTATACAAATTAGACTCTGCAAAAGAGAGTTTCACAATCAGACTAGAGAAAATAGAAGCAGAATGGATTTCCGTTTCTATCGTTTCAATTACGAACATCAGAATCAGGCCCTAATCACCATCTTGCAAAATCTAGTACGCAAAAGCAAAACCTATCTCAGATTCGATGCACTATTCAATATCTTTATTTATTTTTTTTCTCGTTACTAAAAAAATATAAAAATGAAAATGAAAATAAGAATTCTTGTAATCAACGGAATATCCATCCGTACACGTTGACAAATGTAATTATACATACTAAATTATTATTTATTTTCAGGACCCATTTCTAAAAATAATATTTATATTATAGAAATTCCTAAAATAACTTTTAACATGTAAATTCTATTAATAATATAATTAAAATTTTATTTATTTTATTTTTATCTTAATAATATTTAATATAACTAATTAATGTTATATTTAAAATAAATATTATTAAATATATTTTAAAATTTAATTTTTTTTAAAAATAATCCAATTTTTTTTAATTATTCATTGTCAACCATATCCATAGTTAACATTTAAATAACAAGCCTATTGCGGTAAAATAAAAATAAAATAAATTTATACTAAAATTGCATGTGATATAATGCAATTAAAGAACTTTAATTATTTAATTATAGTTTTTAAATAATATAAATAAAAAATTTAATAGAAAATATGTATAAAATTTTAATATGAAATAAAATTAAATATAAAATAAATATATTCATAAATTAATACTAAAATAATAAATTACATTATAAACTAATTCAAATATATTAAAGAAAATGATAATATTGGTAAGAATAAAAATAAATTATAATAAAAAATAAAATTAAAAAAAAAACTAAAATATACATGAACATTTCATATTTACATTTAATAGTTCAAGGTCATCTTTCTCTAAACAATTTTTTTCTTCTCCTTTTATTTTTTACTAGAGTTTTTATCCATGCGGTATGCACGGGTGTTAAAATATATATTATTATATTATTTTAAAAATATTCTCGATCAATAAAATGAAAAACAATAGTAAAAAAAAAAAAAAATCGAGAGTGATGGAAATAGATCTAACTAACTAGATTTAATTAGATACAGATTTTTTTACACTCTTGGACTTTTGTGCTCAAACCAAGCAAAATTGAGCAAAAACATCATGAATGTCACTGTTATCAATTTTTTTGGTGCATCTCATAGTAAAATACCTAAATCAAAATAAATACATATATTAGTCTTGCGATTTTCATGCTTTAAGAAGAGAAATTTTCATTATTTAACTTATCGGATAAATTACATGAATTCTATGTATTATAGCATTCATAATTCTATGTAAATATAATATAATATAATCAATAGGTTAACATTTAAATAAATTTTATGAACATTCAATTATCATGAAAAAAATTAAAACCGATAACGAAAATGAAATTTATGACAATCTCATAATAAATTATTTTTTAATTAATAATTGATTTTTTTCCAAACAAATAACAAAATTTTACTTTTTCTTTTTAAGAAGCTTCTTGACAATTGTGAAAGCATATAACTTTTCTCTATCAATCGTGAGTATCTTTCAACTTTATTAAAGACCCTTCATCTTCCTTTAGTAATATTAGACTTTTAAAAAATATTATCTTTTTAGCAGTCCAATCAAGCCCTCTAAAAGTATTTTCTATTAATTTTTGAAAATATTGAAGAAAGAAAAATAATATTGTTGGGAGACTTGATATAAATTTATCTTTCCAATAATAATTTTATCACAAATGAATTTGCTCCCAATGATCTTCAAACTCTTGTTACACTTTGTGCACCCTAAATAACACCATTGTCAATCTCTCCAAGACCCATGATATTGCAGTTTGTGGTATTTCATCTAATAATATTAAATTTATAACTGATATTTCTATAGATTATTTTCCAGGATTATTTCATTTGATAATATTAGATTTATAATTGGTATTTCATATATAAAAAAAATAAACTAATATTAATCTTTAAAAAAATTTCATTAATAACCAAAACATATTTAATTCATCCTTTGAAAATTCTCCTCATTTTCACGGCTCTTGTAGTGTATAACTTGGACATTGAATTCACCTCAAAAATACTCTTTTTGCCGGGACGTAGTTTATGGTGTTGTTTCTTTCTTCCTCCTGAAAGATAATTTACCAACCATAACACTATTATTTTAAGTTAATTTATTATGAATTATTTAGTTGAATTAAGATTGATTTAGTTTAATTAATATATAATATAATAAAATAGAATGAGACAAAGTATGAATGTTCACCGGATCGTCCTTTTGATAGTACTTTATTTAATTTCAAAAGATATTTGGTTATTATATCGAGAATTTTTTGAAGTCATCTAAATAAACATATGTTTTAATAAATGTAATGGGTAAAACAATTTAAACATATTAAATAAATCAATAGTTGAATAAAACTTTCATTTTCAGTTAACTTTTTAACATGTGGTCTGAGATGAAAATGGGGACTATCGGTCAGAAAATTAAGAATATAAGTGTTATCGGATAAACTGTAATTATTTTTTGTCGACCTTAAAAATGAATTCTCTACCAACCAAGATGTATAACTCCAGTAATATGATAATAACTTCACTATTTTCATACGGAGATTGCAAAAGCGGTACTATATTAAATTAGCAACCTAATAAATCCTACTGTATAATATAGTTAACTATATCGGTTATCAAGTAACAAAATAATTTTTGTTTACCTTAAAATATGTTATATATTTTTATATGAGTATTTCAACTTCTTGATCAAACAACAAAAGAGTGATCATTCATACTATTATTAGATATCTGTATATGAACTTTAAACTTAAAATTGTTATTAGTATACGCTCATTGTTACATTTATATTTAAAAAAAATGACATGTAAATAAGTTTATAATGATTTGAAATATAATTTTACATTTAGACTACGTTATCAACAACGCAATTGCATTTTTTGCACCAATAGCAAGTTGGTTCATCAATCACTTTTTTACTGCATGCCAACATGAAAAGTAAAACTATCTAAATTCTTTTCTAATGATTTCAATCTTTTCATATATGATGTATTTTTCAAGTTGTTGTTAACATATAGTAATTTAGGAAATAAATAAATATACTACACCGGCAAATAATTAAGAAATTTCTTTAAAATCTCATTTCATTTATCTTCGTAATCTCGTTTAATGTCTTCTGTTTGGTGAAATCCCTAAAAATCATTGTTAAATTGTAATCTTTGATGACAATTGAGAATGATGCTTCTCCACTATACAATCTATTGATAGGCAACAAATCGTAATTAAATTTAGAGTTGAGTGAAATTAGTATTTTAGTTTAATAATGGTATAATGTCATATAGATAATATTATAAAGATACAATTACAAAAGTATCCCTCTGGAAAGTTCTTAACTTTAGGAATGTTTGCATCAATATCACTTTATTCATTTTCCTTATTTTCATGTATCTGTTTGATCTGTAAAATTATTTTGTTCCATAATATATATCGTACAGATTTGATCGGTTGAAAATAAAGCAATCTAATGCATGATTATACAATATACAAATATAAAAATTATAATAAAGATAAAGTAATGTGATAATTAAAATATTTAAAACAAATATACTCCAAATCCTCCAATTCTAGGTCAAGTCTTTGACAACATCGTTACAGATCTGATGTGACAATAATTTTTACAATAGAAATAATAATTTCAACAACATTGCAGAAAGGTCAAATTATATAAATAATATTTTTTTTAAAATAATTATAAATTTTAAATTAGTAAGCATGCACATTAATATAAACATTAATATAAATAGAACTTTAAAAATATATCTGTTAAATAGTGATCGTTTGTCTTATTATTGTCAAGGATATCATCACAATTTCTAAAATTATATTTCTATGTAAAATCTCACGATTTTACTTTTTGGGCAATTTTAAGACGTGGTCAACTATTAAGTAAACCGAAATAAAATCGAAATAATTTAGCACCGAAATTTGATATTACACAGAAGATATAGTATCCACCAAGTAAAATGATGCATTTATCCTTGGTGTAGATTGAATTGATAGATTAAGACCGACGACATTTAAAATTTAGCTAGCCTGATGAATTTATTTATTACTAAACACAACATTATTTTTTAAAAAAATTTAATATATTGTACATATAAAAGTAAAATAACTTTGTAAAACATATATTTTTAAATATTAAATATTTTTATTTAATTTATATAAATGAATATGATATTTTATTTTTATATAAATGTAAAAGTAATTATTTTTTTTCACAATTTTTATTTATATATTTATATTTTTCATAAGTGATTTTTTTTATTTGCTTAAATTTAATCAGCTATTTATAAATCTACTATCAACATTATTTAAAAAATATTTTCGCATCAATTTTAATATAATCTAATATAATAATCATTTAAGGTAAAATATTAAAGAATAAAATTTTTAAAAACATGTGAAGAAGAACACAATTTCAAAAATATATTGAAATGTGAGATTTAAAATTATAAATATGTGAATCGTTTGGGAAAAAATAGTTTATTATTAATATTGATAAGATATGTATCAAATTGTATATTTTTAAAATCCCTAATTATTAGAATGTACATATAATAATAATGATAATAATAATAATAATATTATTATTATTAGAATATACATATATTATTATTATTTTAGCAATTATTTTTATATTTATAACTGTACTTTTTTTGTTATATGAATAAATTAAGAATTTCAATCTCATTAAATGTAATATTTATATAAACTATGTAAATTAAATTTATAATATATTTTATATTAATACAAATATAAGTTATGATAATGTCACACATCAAAATAATATTTATCTTTATTGATTAAAATATATAATGCTAAAAAATATTAATGTATATTTTTAAATTAAAATTTGAATATCATACATAATAGACAAATAAACAAAAAAGAAAAAAAAGTAATAAATACCTTGATATTTTAAAAAATAACTCCATAATTTAAAAATCACTTCCATTATTATATAACTTCTATCCCACTATATATAATATATATTATGTTTAATCAATAAAAATATTATAAATTAAAATAAATTTATATTATGCTACACATTAAAATAATATTTGATATTTTTATTAAGCGAAATATGTAATATTTTAAAAATATTAATATAGTTAAGAGTATCATTTTAAAATAAAAATACTTTGGAAATAGAGAAAGATTAAATAGTAAGCATATATAGTTAATGGTATAGTTTTACCTATTTTAATTATATTTTTGTTGTGTATATTTATAATATTGTTATTGTCTTTTATATATATATATATAACCAAATATGTATGTATAGATATTTTTATTAACTAATCATATATATATATATATGATAATATTATATACAATAATTAAAATATTTATTGTCTTATACAATTACTAAAGCGAAATTCATGTAGTAAGAATAATAGTATGAATTCAATTGAATGTTTCATTTTCTAGAATAGTGATTTAGTAAGAAATTATATAATGTCTGAGAATTATAATTTTTAATATTATCGAAATTATGAATTAAAATAACTAAAATAATAATAACATTTTTATACAAATGTAAAAATTGAACATTAACTTTTGTTCTATTGATTTTAAATATAAGATAAATAATTTTATTACATGAAATTTATTTTTTATTTTAGATTTATAACAATGAAAATATTAACGAATTCAAATATTATATGGAAACTATGAATTAAAATAAAAATAATAAAAATGAAAAATAATTTAAGTATGAAAAATACAAATAACAATAAAAATTATTTAAATATATGAAAACTCACCATCTTATTGAAATTTGTGAAAATTAATATTCACCCCACAAAATATTCAATTAAGTTTGATGTTTTAAAAACACTATGGCCAAATAACTATTCAATTTAATTAATCTAAATGTTAAAATTTCCATTTAATAAAAAAATATTTTATACATCCACGTGATGGATAGTTAATTTAAAAGAAATAAATGACATACGAAAAAAACGACGAGTTTATTAATTAATTTGTTAAATGACAAAAACACCTTGATAGATAAAATTAATTAATTAATTTAAATGTCAAAATTGTCATTTTAACTTGTGTTAAATTGTTAGGTTAAATTTCTCTTATTATAGAGAATATGGATTTTCCAGTAGATCCACCTAATAATTAAATATCTTTAATAATATTCCTAAAACAATTATGCTTAAAACAATATGTCAACGATGAAAAAAAAAATGAAAAGAATATTATTGACACTTTTTTGACATTTTATTAAAAATATTTTTTGTATTTTCTTCGTAGAGAAAGTTTAATAGGAGATGATTATTATTATTTTATTAGGACATTAGTACAAACTTTGATTTTCCTTTATTTTACAAAAATAAATTTTAAAAATCTAAAATATTGAGAGACGTAATTATCAAAATTACTAAGAGAGCAAATGTTTGATATTATATATATATATATATCAATTTTGATAATTTTGAGAAGTCACGAGTTAATTATAATTAATATCATTTGTATATCAAGTGTTATATTGTATTGATTTCTAAATTTAAAAGATTTCACTAAACAAATCTTATTCAATATTTATTTTTTATTAAAAAAAATAGTATTTAAAGTAAAGATTAAAAATAAATATAAATAATTAAATATAATTTTTAAAATTAAAAATTAATCAAAATAATAAACTTTTGATTATTTAAAAAGCTTATATATATATATATATATGAACATAACTTTTAAAAAATCCAACGTATGATAATATTATATTTAATATGTATATGATGTAAAAAGAAAAAAGAAAAAAGAAAAAAAAAGAGGAAGTAAGAGTTTTGTATTAGCCAAGGTGACGATTAAATCATAATTAAGATGGATTCTTATTTATATATTTCACATATTATAATTTTGACAAATATTTTAACAATTAAATCATATTATAATTAAGATGGATTCTAATTTATATATTTCACATATTATTTCATTTATCACATTAATTAGATTCTTCGTCTTTTTGGAATATATATTTATATTATTTATAATTAATGTGATATTCTAAAATAGGAATAAGAAATATAATGTTTAGGTTTGTTTGTTTGTTTGTTATATATATTCTAAATATTTATTATTTTTTAATTTTCAAAATTCAATATATTTGATTTTTCCAATGAACTTAATTGAATTTCAAAATAAAATGATTGAGATTCAAATAAATGAGCATTTATTGTAGGTAATAATTATTCAATTTCATTCTTTAGTTTTAATTATTAAATATATAAAATAATATGTTATTATACTTATAAATTTAATCTTTTACTTTATATCGGAATGTGGGGATAATTTTCTTTTAAAAGATTTTTATTATATATTTTTTTAAAATCTTGATGAAATGAATTAACTTATACAGATTTAAATAGTTGTATATCTTTCATAAAAACATAATACATATTTCACAAATATTTCACAAGTAACAATATCTTTACTTTATTTATTTATTAAAAATTGTTCACATCATAAAATGGAAAAAAAAAAAAAAGAAATCAATTTTATAGAATTAATGACATTCATGGTCAAATATACATGGCTGAACTCACAGCTTCACTTAAAATAGATATATAATATATAATTAAAATACACAAAAATTACTAACATAAAAATAAATAGAGTAAATATTAAGTCATATTGCTACTTCGATATAGGTGAGTTGCATATGTAGTAGATGTCTAAAAAAAAAAACTTAAGTTAGATTAAATTTTTAGAAAATTTTGAATAATCAGGATAATATCACAGAAATACAAATAAAATAGAAAAAAAATTAGTAAAATACTTGAGAAATATGTGAAAAATAAAATTGATTAAAAAAAATACCATTTAAGAAAAATAAAACAATTATAGTAGAATAGAAATTTAATGAAAATACTCACCAAATAAAAATACTTGAAAATACATATAAAAAGAATAAAATCGATTAAAAGATGATGTGGAAGATTAAAAAAAAAAACATAAAAATATGAAAAAAAATTAAAAAAAAACTTACCAGAGAGATATCTGAAAAGAATAAATCAACTGAAAAATATAAGATAAAAATAATTATAAAATAAATAAAATTGAATAAGAATACTCACCTTCAATCTCAAATATGCATGAAAGAAACGCATCCATAGAAAAATAAGAACAAAATAGCAACGAAGAAGTAGAGTAAATTTATTCTCGTTATATAGTGGTATTTAAATATAAATAAATTATAAATTATAAATATTATATTATATTATATTATATTAAAAATATTAAATAATTATTCTAAAAAATATATTTTTACCTATTGAAAAAAGATACAATAATAATAACGGAAATAAATATCATTAACAAAGGATACTTGGTGTGTGAAGCACGCTTCCATGTAAAATGACCACAGAACCTTATAATCTAGTTAATTTAAATATTAAAATTGTCATTTTATAAAAAAACCTCCACGTGTCATTTTTTACGATGCCACTTGTCAAAACGTGGTTAATTTGCTTTTCAATTTCCTCCTTTTATTACAATAGAGATATTATATTATATTAAAAATAATAAATAATTATTCTAAAAATATATTTTTACCTATTGAAAAAAGATACAACAATAATAACGGAAATAAATATCATTAACAAAGGATACTTGGTGTGTGAAGCACACTTCCATGTAAAATGACCACAGAACCTTATAATTTAGTTAATTTAAACATTAAAATTGTCATTTATAAAAAAAACCTCCATGTGTCATTTTTTTACGATGCCGCTTGTCAAAACGTGGTTAATTTGCTTTTCAATTTCCTCCTTTTATTACAATAGAGATTATTGTTCTTTGTTTTATTCGTCTACATGTATTTACCTTTTCATAATTTATTTTTCGTTATATTTTTTCTTTAAATTCTTATCTCTTCATTTCCAATTCCACTTATGAGACGAAATATCTCATTAAAGCCAATCAATTATCATTAGAGCATACAACTCAAAAACCAAAGAAAGCAATTGATCCAAAATTTTCCTTTATTTGTATGCAACGATGCATACAAATTTATAGAGCGAAAATAATATTTTGTTTAGATAGAAAAAATTAAACCATAATTGTTAAAACGACGTTTCATGTAAATATTCTTGGAGAAGTTTTTCAAATTAAAACAGGATCAGCCAAAAACTATGTTGTCAATCAACTTTTGGATTACATTTTTACTAAGGGGTGAGACAACTACCATTTTCGAATGATAATTGTAGACTGAATCATATTTCAAAGAAAAAAAAAGAACATATGAGAGTTAGGAATAAAAATAATAAATTACTTTTTTTTTTTTGTCTTGAACATTTAATTCTCAGTTTTAATAGCTCTCTTTAATCCTCCCTAAACAACTCTACTTGTTCTCCTTTTATTTCTCATTATTGTTCTTTTCTTATTAATTTACATTTATTTAACTTTTGATAATTGATTAATATGAAAAATAATAGTGTTTATATGAGAAATGATAATACCCTTTAATTAATATGAAAGGTAATAGTTTTTGTATGAGAAATGATAATTATTAGCTAAGGATGAAGTTGGAAAATAATAATTAAAAATTGAAATATGCATTTGAAAAAGAAACAAAAACTAAATAAAAAACCATCAGTTGAATTGAAACGAGTAATTTCTTTTACATAAGAGTGAGATTGTTTAATTTTTGTAGAGTACTAAAATTTTTTATGAAATAATGTCATTTCTTTCTATCCTGAATCATTATCTATTAGTCATTATTGCACAAATTCATTTGAAAGTGTTTTTATTAGATATGAATTCTTAAGAGAATCACAAACTTCAATATTTGTACTTTTGGTATATTTACTGATATTTCCTTAAGGATAAGGTAAAACATTTGACAGATCAAACATATTTGGAAAAATTAAAACTTTAGATTTTTCTTTAAAAAAAATAAGAAACATTGAAATAAGTTAAATTAAAGATTAATTAAAATAATCTCATTGCTAAACTTTAAACCTACGAAACAACTTGAGACAAAAAAATTAAATAAATAAACTTGTGTCAATAAAATAAAAATAAATAAACTTGTGTCAATAAAAAAAAAAAAAGCACTCTCAATACATAACACATTCATAGTTAAATTTGTTTTCTAGTTAATTTCTACACTTATCATAACAACTTCAATTTGGTTATTCATTGACGGCTTTCGATTTTCAGGTATTACAGATAAAGATAAAGATGAACTTGTCGAAGATGATAAACTCAACAAAACTGTAGAAATTGAAGATAAAGATAGAGTTATCAGTTGATCATACAAACTCTATTTTATACTCTGTTTGAAACTCTCTATTAGAATACTATATATATGTGTATAATTATTGTAGATATGAAATACAAAAAATACACCACTATATATTTTTCTTTCTTCATCATATTAACCTTTTTTCTCGTCAATTATGAGCACTTCTGATATGGTATCAAATCTTAAAAACACGTCTTCCGCAAATCAAATAAAATCACCACGCTCCATAAAACTTGAGTTAACAGTAAAATTAACTCATACCAATTTTCTTCTATGGAAGCAACAAATAAGGGCATTCAGTTGGGATCATATATTGACTCAATTGTATAACCTCCCGCCAAAGTCATGGCAGATAGAAAAATCAATGAAGAATTCATCAAATGGGAGCAACAAGATCAGAATCTACTATGTTGGATTCTGTGTTCCATTAGCCAAGATCTTCAACCGGAACTAGTTGGGTGTAACACGGCTTGTGAAGTTTGGAGTGTTCTAAAAAAGCTTTTCATGTCTCATTCCAAAGCAAATATAATGCAGTTGAAGATGCAACTAAATTCATTGAAGAAGGGGGGCCTCATAGTGACATATTATTTAATGAAGAAAAAGAGTTTGATGGACTCACTTGCATTTGCTGGAGATAATATCACAGACGATGAGAAAATACTGACTATTTTGAGTGGATTGGGAATTGAGTATGATGCTTTTGTTATTCTAATTACTTTGATGCCTAACGCTTACACTGTTGCAGATCTTTCAGCATTATTCTATGCTCATGAGGCACGATTGGAGCAAAACAATCAAATTGAAAAATTCTCTGCTAATGTAGCCAACTTTTCCATCAAAAAAGGAAGCACTGTAAGTGGACATAATACAAACTTTGGAACCCCAAATCAGGTGACAATAAACTCCAATCAAACATATTTTGGACAGAGGAATCACAACAATATGACCGGCAACAGAAGAGGTAGAGTTTGTGGCAGATTTAATAATCAACAAAATAGGCAAACACGTCAAATATGTCATCGTGCAGGACATGAGGCATTAAGATGCTATTATAGGTTTGATCAGAGTTATCAACATCAAGGCAATAATTCTTGATGTAACAACAATAATGGTTCTGGACAAATAATAGCTATTACAGCCATGCATGATGGATCGGTTGCTACTCTAGACTTAGTATGGATTCTAGACAGTGGTGCAGCTAATCATTATACACCTGATGGAAATACTCTTCTCAATAGAGCAGACTACTCAGGTCATGAAAGAGTATACATGGGTTACGGAGAAGGTTTGCAAATTTCATCAGTTGGATCAAATCATTTTACTAATGATTCACATATCTTTTATTAAAGAATATCTTGCATCTACCACACATCAAGAAAAATCTGCTAAGTGTTTCAAGTTTTATGAGAGATAATAATATGATTATTCAATTTCACCCTCATTGTTGTTTTGTGAAGGATCGAGTTTCAAAGGACATCCTACTTCAAGGGGAACTTAGTCAAGATCTTTATACGCTCAAACTTCCACTCAACGATTCAAGGAAGGACTTACCTGCTACCATCTCTCATTCAATCAAGCCAAATAAATCAGTTCCCATGGTCAGTTTTTATTCAAAGTTGAATAGGTGTTAAGTAAATTCTTGCCACAAGCAAAATTCTGTCTTCATTTTGTGGCATGAACGATTGGGCCATCCATGTTTTCAAACTGTGAAATCTGTTTTAAAGAAAATGAATATTTCAGTTCCTATGAATAACACCTTATTTTGTACGGCATGTCAAATGGGAAAATCTAATAAATTGTCTTTCCTGCATTCATTGAACATATATAAACAACCATTGGAGTTAGTGGTAGTAGATGTCTGGGGTCCTTCCTCTATCACCTCATTTCATAGGTATAAATATTATATAACTTTCTTGGATGCATACACCAGATATACATGGATTTATTTATTAAAGGCTAAGAGTGATGTTTTTAGGGTGTTTATTGAATTCAAATCACAAGTTGAAAATTAACTCTCTCACAAAATTAAAACCTTACAAACAAATTATGGAGGAGAATTTAGAGGTCTTGACCCAATTTTAAGATCAAGTGGTATAATGCTGAGACATAGTTGGCCGTTTACGCATGAACAAAATGGTATGATAGAGCGAAAATATAGACATGTGGTGGAGACTGGATTGACTCTATTGTCACAATCAGGATTACCAAAACAGTTTTGGGATGAGGCTTTCCTCATAGCAGTTCACCTTATAAATAGGATGCCCACACCAGTTCTTGAGAATCAAAGTCCCTATTATAAACTGTTTCATAAAGAACCTAATTACAACTCTTTGAGAAGTTTTGGTTATCAGGTTTTTTCATATTTAAGGTCATACAACAAGTTCAAAATGGAGTACAGAAGTAAACCATGCACGTTCATTGGCTACAATACGAAGTACAAGGGCTATAAGTGCTTGGATGATGATCTAAAGGTTTATATATTACGCCATGCAATCTTCAATGAGGTAGTTTATCCCTACAAATCACATCAATAAGAAAAGCAAGCATCAAACCAGGACCAAGTAATACCAGTTTTCACAGATAGTATGTCTACAGATTTGGTGACTTCCAACAAGAATTTAATACCTCCACAAATTGCTAGATCTCATGATCTTCATAGTCAAAATTATTTAATTACATAAGAGTATCAATCTACCACTTCATCACCAAATGGTTTGTCTGTTGAGCAAAATAGCAGAGTTTCTATTTCAACAACAAATTCTCAAGATACAGCTATAAGAGCGCCACCAATAGAACACTCCATGATGACTTGTTGTAAGAATGGTATTTTTAAACCAAAAATATAGACATGGACAGCCCATTTAGGGTATACTGAACCCAGAACTGTATCTGAGGCTTTAACACATCCAAAATAAGGAATGCCATGGTTCAAGAGTATCAAGCTCTTATGTCAAACAAAACATGGTCTCGTGAACATTACCAATGGGCAGAAAGTCAATCGGTTGTAAGTGGATCTTTCGAATCAAGCGCAATCCAGATGACACAATTTTGAGATACAAAGCTCGTCTAATTGCAAAGGGGTTTAGTTAGGTTGAAGAGTTTGATTATACAGAGACATTTAGCCCTGTGGTAAAATTTACAACAATAAGAGTTCTCTTGTCTCTTGCAGTTGCTAATGGATGGAAACTAAGGCAACTTGATGTAAATAATTCATTTTTAAATGGAGAAATTACAGAGGGGATTTTTATGACTCAACCAGAAGGGTTTGTTGACTCCCAGTAACCTACTCTAGTATGCAGACTACACAAGGCTTTATATAGCTTGAAACAAGCACCTCAAGCTTGGTTCTTAAAGTTCAAAGACACTTTAATCAGACTTCAATTCATACCTTCAAAAACTGATTCTTCGTTGTTTTGCAAGTTTTCTAAAGAACATTGTACATATTTTTAATCTATGTTGTTAATATTACTGTACATTGTTCCCCAGTGAGTTTGAGGGGGATATTATAGATAAAGATAAAGATGAACTTGCCGAAGATGATAAACTCAACAAAACTGTAGAATTTGAACATAAAGATAGAGTTATTAGTTGATCATACAAACTTTGTTTTATACTTTTTTTGAAACTCTCTGTTAGAATACTATATATATATATATGTGTGTATAATTACTGTAGATATGAAATACAGAAAATACACCACTATATATTTTTCTTTCTTCATCATGTTATTCTTTTTTCTCATCAATTATAAGTATTTCTAATATCAGGAGGGCATTCACATTCTTTTCATGTTTGAGTAATTAACAGCTTCGACAATCATCATCATCTAAAATTTCTAATTTGTGTTGATGATAAAAATATTTTGGAGTCAATTTTGTGGGAAAAATTAAATTCTCTACTGATTGAAAAAAAATACATCATATTTTATGATATAAATGAGATTCAACTAACAAAAATCTACACAAACGATTGAATAATAAAAGAAGAAATAAAATTGGAGAAGAGGAAACGAATAGAAATTAGGGAGCGTAAACATTCATAGTAAACGATGGAGATAGATAGACAACTCATTTATTAGAAAAATTGCTTCTCAAATCATTTAGGAGCTCGAGTAAAAAATATATATATATATATATAAAAATAGAATAAAAAATAATGAAAATAATTTATGGAAACTTATAATATTTTACCAAATTCTTCATGTTAGAAATCTCTCTAGCTAATACTTTTCAAATCCGATATTTATCAAAATTGTACAAAAACTACATCAAAATCAAACAAAAAGATTAAATCTGTTTCATAACATAGAATATATATTTTTAAATGATAATGGATAGAAGTTTTTTGTGAGCTTAGAATGATCAAATCTGAAGAAAAAAAACTATAAAAAAATTATAAAATAAAATCCAACATAAAACAAAACCACAAAATAAATATATATTGAAATGAAATATCACATTACATAAACTAATAAGAAAGTATAATAAATAAAATTAAAAATGAAGAAAAAATAGAGTTAATAAAATATTAGAATAAAATAGAGAATGATATATAGAGAGAGATATAGGGAAGAGGAACACCTTTCGATTTAAGAGAAATTTGAAATCTGAAAAATAAGAGTGGAATAAAACAAAAAGTGATGAAAACTGATTTTTATAGACACTGAAAAGTAATGTTTATAAATATGAAAGGCTAATTATTTTTAAGATAGAAAAAGAGAAATTTAAGAAAATTAAATGTTGATTGCCACTTAAGTATTTAGGAGTATGAAATGCATCACATGACGATATCTCAATCACTGTGAATACCATGTAGGTACTACATGACAGATTTTGAGACATTGTTTTGTCAATAGATTCACCTTTTATATATATATATTAATATATTTTTTCTAAAAAAAATAGTGGCCCACGGGCCGACCCATTTAATAGGCAAACCCGTGTGGACTGAGTTAGGGTTAGTCCAAAATTAGTCCTCGTCAAAAAAATCCCTTGCGGGCTAACATATTTTAATCCACGACCTATCTTCGACCCGAATGAGCCAACCAGGTTGGCCTATTTAGCGTTACTCAAAACCATATAATAATAAATTCAATACCATTTTTAATTTGTCTTATATATATAAAATAAAATAATTAGTCGTTAAAAATTAGGCTAGTTTTGGTACTAATTAAAAAATGTACCACTCAATTTATCATTTAATTCAATTATATTAATTGTATTATCAATATTAAATTAAAATACAATAGTAATAATTGATGTGTGTCATTGATTTGAATTCCATTACATATATCATCATCATTCAATTATTCTATTTTAAAAAATAATAATTACAAAATTAAATAATTTTTTAAATATATAAACTTTTTCTGTTACTATCACATTAAAACTAGAATAAGCACAGAATTTAAATGAATATCATGATAAAAAGAAACCAAAATTATAAGATTGGTGCATGAAGATTTAGTGTTTCTATTGGCAATATCCTCCAAAACTTTTATCTCTAGGTAATAATATTTGTTATATTCATTTCACTAATTTGTGTTATAGATTTATTTAATTTTTTTATTTAAATGTCTAAAACCTAAATAACAAAAATTAAAATAGGTTCGCCACCTACAGTATTCAGAGTGATAGTTGACACTGGAAGTGATATGCTTTGGATTAGTTGCCAAGTTGTCTCCCTTGTTTCTCTATCTGTAGTATTATTATTTACAGAAAATATGTTATTTATGTTTTTAGAATTTCATGTTCTATTAAAAAAAAAAAAATTCAATATCAGCTTCACTACTTTCTTAATTGATAGATAGAACAGGTGTAGCATTTCAATATTAGAGGTATCTATAGACGAAGGTATCTCAAATGGAATTTTAAATTAGGAAAAGGTAGTGTATCTCTCGTATCCCAATTAGGGACAAAGTATTTCCATCTAGTGAAATATTCAATAAATTTACATTGATGAAACCTTAATATTAATATAGTTCATGTTATTCTTACACAAAAATAATTTTGAATTTATACTTAGTTTAATGATAAATAACATGTAATATATTAATATTCAGGTTTCATCAATGTAAATTTATTGAATATTTCACTAGATGGAAATACTTTCGCTATCGATTCATCTTTTTTTTTTTTTACCGGGACTATGCACGGGAGTGAATAGTTGAACTCATTTGGGTTCTTTTAGAGGAGTGCATTCATCATGGTTAGTAAGTTATTTGTTTGAAATTTTGAATATATATATATATATATATATTTCTATGGCATGAATTTATCTATCATTTTAACAATACAAGTTATGATTTGGTGGAGTATGGTTATGCCCATTCGTGCCCATAAAAAACAAATCGCAATTTTACAATTATTAATATAATGATCGTGTCATGCACGGTTAAGATAGCTTACGGATATTTAAATTCATTTTGCTTGTGTTCGCCTATGATTATTCGTGTCTATAAAAAATTAGGGGTTTCACAAAATATATATATATATATATATATATATCCATCCTTGTGTAGTCACGGGCTACCTACAGTCACAAACTATTTTTACCATACTAATTGATAATCTCACATCTATACATTTCAGTCTAACTCTTCCAAGTTTATAATTTAAGTTTTTTATTTCCTAGTATATTCTTAAAATAAAATTAAGATAAATATTATATTATTATTTCAATTTAAATATTAAAATTATTTTTAAAAGTCATGTAATATTTATATTATATTTAGAAATTATAATGTTATCAATAATAATTCGGATTTTTAATATGGTAAATAGCATTTATTATATCTATTTACCATGGTATAAAAAAATCATAAATAATACAAATTTAGATGATTTAAATGAATTTTAAAAATTAAAATAAAAATTTTGGATTGAAAATTTTTTATTGATATTTTATGATATCTTTAATGTCGAAAAAGTGAATTCGTAATGTCAAATTTAACATTTAAGTTTCAAATATTAGCGTCAAAATAGGCTGCTCGAATCTGGCAGTAGTGTTTGAAATTTTTTATGCGTTCGAATCGGTACAAATTCATATTTGTAATTTTTTCCGCATGGATAAATATTAATTATTTATTTTATATTATTTATATATTAAATATATTAACATGGTATATTATTTAATATATGCATATATATATATATTATATTATTTATATACATATATCATATTGAGATATATTCTTAGATAAATATTATATATTATAAAAATTATATTTTACATATATTTTTTATTTTTTAAATAATACGGATATCGTAGAAACAAACTTTCTATCATCACGTCCATAAAATTAAGAATTGTGCAGACCAAACTTTAAAACAAATTTGTACTCATTATTTTATTTTTAAAGTGAAAAAAGAAAAACAAGCGGCTAAAAACTACCGCAAATTATAGATATTTATGACCATGCTAATTTCAATAAATAGATAAAGAAAATTGAGAGAGAGAGAGTAAATGAGAGTATTAAAAATGAGACTTGTAATGGTTACTTATCTATATATCTATATAAATGGATTCCTGTATAAACGGATTTCAAAGCTTGCCTACTTGGTGTATAGAATCCTTCTATTCATGATTATCAAACCAGACTAATATTAATTATAATTATTTTGTTTACGTTTATATTCTTTTTAAAACTTTTCTAACTTTAAACTTCATTTTTATTCCTACTTTTAATACTCCTACTTTTAATCATTCCAATATATTATTATAATAAACTTTTTGATGAAAAATAATGAAATATTAAAATTATATAATTATTTATACAATTTTATTATTTCAATAAATTTTCAAACTCTAAGCTTCTAGCCATCAAGATGATGACTCATGTGTTTTTTTTTTTTTTTTTTTATTTATATATATATATATATATATATATATATATTACTATATATAAAAAGCAACATAAGCTGTTGTCGACATACTTACACGGTTTAACTTTCCATTTAACCCTTTTCAAATTACAAATATTACATTAATAAGACACAATAAATAGAAAGCAAATGACGGGTATGAAAGTCAATTTATCTTTTTCCAAATTCATCCCAATCTTTTTAGGGACTAAACTCAAATTGTGTTTAGACTAGAAGGCAATTTGATGTTTCCATGCTTTTCTTCTCATTTGTTTCTTCGTGGATTTGATTTTTTTTCTTTTTAAATTAAACCAAATATAGACCGAGACTCATCATTAATTGTTGTTTTCACTTTTAACTTTTTTTTTTACTAATAATAATAATAATATGTTTTTACATCAATAATTAATGTAGCATGGATGATAAAACACATCAAATTACTTAATCTCAATCAATCTTGTGAAAGATTTAATGAAAATTTTATTTAAATTTATTGATAAATTATTTTAATAAGAAAATATACTTCATTGATATGTGATTTGTATATGTAATCCTACTATGATGTGGAAAATATATAAATAAAATATTGCTCTTCAACTGCAGCTTAAAAAAATTAAATAATAATAATAATAATAATAGTTGGAACAACGATCTTAATTCAATATTAATTAAAATTAAGTATTTTTATTTTTAAGAATTTTTAATTAAATTATTTTTCTAATTAGATAAAATAGATAAACATAAAATTTTATTATAGTATTTGTGTTTTAATTTTTATTTTTGAAATTTGCCATTTTTTCATATTTTTTTAAATTTTCTTTTTAATTCTTATACAGACAAGTAGTTCACTTGTAATTTATACATGTGCGAATGCTCAAATGCTATTTAATGTAATTATGTAAAGGGTAAATACAAAGAATACCGCACCTTAATTTTTAAAAACTTATTCTAATATGCATTTTTTTTTGTATAAATATATTTTAAAAGTATTTTTATTTTAAAATATAATAGTATTTAGAAATAACAATTTAAAAAGTAATTTAGTAAATATCTTATCACATATTTATATATAAATATGCTTCCGCTTGATAAGTATTTCTATTTATTTTTATCTTTTAAATTAAAGAGTTTAATAGAAATTTAACTATTTAATTTTACTCAAAGTGATAAGATTGAAAACAACAAGATATATATACGTATTAATAATATCTATATCTGACCCTACAATAATAAAAACCAAATGATTGTAAAAAAATTAGATATAAGAATTTAGATACATGAATAAGAGGATACTACTAAAACGTGATATTATTTACACAACAATTGAAGTGAAAGTTTGTACCTAATTATTTATGTGATTGTGATCTTTTTATCTTTCACAATTGAATTTTTTTTTTTATTATGATTATCGTTCATCACGATGTATTCACCATGTTGAATGTTTAATCACTTTAACGGTAATATATTCAATTTATGTATAAGTTAAATTCATATATAATGTATTGAATTATTAATTATATAGAATTTGTATATAAATTGAATTTGGATATTGATAAATTAAAATACGAATTAAATAAAATTAAGGGTAAAATTGAAAAAAGATGGTCGTATCTAATTTAGTAGGCAATATTTACCGAATTTATTGTGTAAATTCAAATGTAAGGTTTGCAGCTAAAAGATTAAAGGTTTCAATCGTAATTACACATATTTCTCTCCAATGGACCGTCCTAACCACCCAATTCTCAAAATTTGGCGATGCCCCTACTTCTTCCCTATCCTTGAAGGAAAAAGAGATGAGGAGTGATAATTTGTAACGATTATTCATTTCAAATTTGAAGAAACTTAATGGAAATTTTTTTCATTAGAAAAACATATATTGACGACCAAAATATGATTCCGATAATGGCTTCATGGTTAGGAAGAGGAACACAAAATATAAATCAATGGATTTAAAATTTTGGTGAACATAAATTGAATTAAATTTGGTGGATCTAAAAATTTGTAAAACATTGTTGATAACATAATTGTTGTGAGGATGTTGGTAGTGGATATCATCGAGATAAATTATTAATATTATTTTAGAAATGGATGAAGACTTAGTTTCGGTTTTGAGTCTTAATAGCATTTGTAAATTAGATATTTATAATATATTTCAAAAAAAATATTTTAATAGTGATTTTGAAAACGCTATTTAAAATAACTTTACCAAAACGCGATTGAAACCGCTAATTTAAAACTATTAAATATCCTTATGTTTTTAATTTAATATTTAATAATTATATGAATAACTATAGTTACGATTGGAATACTACTCTAAAAGTTATTTCAAACCGCTAATTATTGTAACTATCCAAATTACTATTTTAACCGGTAATACCGAATATAGAAAAATCAAATAGAGACCTATATTAAAAATAAAATTGGATTGTAAAAAAATAAAACAAAAGAAAACTAAATCTTACAAATAAAAAAAATGGAAAGAAAATTACACAAATAATGGCCACCTGCCTTGCAGGTGGCACAAACCTAGTATATATATATATAGTTAGTGTTGAGTGATTTGTATATATACCTGATATAATAAAGAAAACAGATTCTCTCCAATTTTTATCATATATCATAATCAAGTACCAGAAGTTTGTTGTGATCAAGCTACAAGATTCAAATACCAAGTTTAGTGTTTCAATCCTATATTCAATTCATTTTATATTATTTTTCTCTTCTACCCCATATTCCATTTTCCTTTTATAACAATAGTATAACTAATCTAATATCATTTCATTAATGGTATCACTGCATTATTCTTATTCTTCTTCTTATTATTTTATTATTATTATTATCTTATTATTATATTAATTTATTTATAACAATTTGGTTTATATATTACCTTCGTTATTTTTAATCGCTACATTTAAATAGTACATACTCTTAATCCATCAATCTTGTTTTGTATGTTGTTAATTATTTTATAAACAAAAATATAGTCAATTAAGATTTTGTTTTATTCGTTTTAATATTTATTTTCTAAATATAAAATTATTGTAATTTAATTACGTATAATTAAAGATATTTACCATTAAAATTAAGGATTGGAAAACGCGTAAACAAAAAGTGTAGTAAGTAAAAAAAAATTCAAAATACGTCTTCCCACATGGGAGATTAGTTACTTACCAATTTATATATATATATATATATATATATATTTTCAAACACCTAATTTTGCAAACTTATACTAAACCGCCTTCAAAACCGTGGTTTTGATGAGGTGTGGGTAGTTTTTATGTTTTAAAGTGGTTTTGCTAATTATTTTAGTTTTAATAATCATTAAAATTTTGGTTTATCAATTTAACTAAATTTTAAATATTTTATTAAATAATTTAAATATTTTAAAAATAATTTATTATTTTTCTAAACTAAAATAAATTATTATATTGTTTTACATTTTCTTTAAATGTTTGGATTCATAATTGTTAACAACTTTTAGTTTTAATTTTTATTTTTAAATTTTAGTAAATGAAAAAAAATGTATAGATTTAATAATTTTTAAATGTTTGGTTAAATAAATTTTTAACTTTTATTTTTTAATTTACTAAAACTTACATAAATTGATTATTTAATTATAGGTATGTTTGCAAATTTATTAAAAAAATTATATTATTGCATTATAATATTATAGATTTTTAAAAATAAATATCAATAAATAAAAATATTTAAAATTAAAAAAATAATAAAAAAGTGTTTATATATTTAATAGTTATTTAATTTTTGTAAAAATAAATATAAAAATAAAACTCACTTTTTCATTAAAAATGAATTAAATTACATAGTTTTTGGTTGTATGTATAAAATAAAAAATTAATGGTTAAAAGATAAAAATTAAATAATTAAATAAAATAATTAAAAATTATAAAAATTATTGATACTATTTAGTAAACTTAAAATTAAAACTAAAAATTTATTAGTTTTTTTTTTTAAAAAAAAGTATTAAAATAAAAAATTAAAAATATTTAATACATAATTTATTTAGTTTAATAAAAATAAAAAGTTAGAAATTAAAGCTATAAATTACTTAAATTAAAGAATTAAAATTTTAAAATTTCTAAAACTATAAAACTTTTTGTTTAGTGAAGGTAAAATTTAAGTTAAAAATAAAATATTATTTAAAATATTTAATAAAATATTTAAAATTTATTAAAATTATTAAATCATAAAATTTAAATTTATTAAAACTAAATAATAAGAAAAACCACTCAAAAACCACCAGCAACTCATTAAAACCACTTGTGGTTTGATAGAAGTTTGCAAAATTAGGTGTTACAAGTAAAATGTTACAAAAATTGGGTGGCTTTTGGAAAACTCTCTCCCTCTCCCTCCCTCCTTTCTATATTTAATATTACTTCTTATTATGATTTATTATTATAATAGAAAAAAGACGTGACAAGAAATTAACAATTTTTTTTGTTGTTGTAAATATAATTAACTTAATATTAAAATATTGACTATTAAATCAACAAATATCTCATCTTATCCCATGGTTTAGAGTAGGTTTTGGTTGATGGACAAAATGAATGATTTGTTTGAAATTAAAAACTAAGGATGGACTAGGATTGAGTCTAGTCATATATTGTTGGAATTGTGATGAAAATTTAAAATATACTTTAGTTTTTGGAAGCGGTTCGGTAATTTGAAAAGAACTGGAAGACTATTTTGGAAGCATCATAGTTTATTACGAATAGTATTTCCTAAAGTGAATTTTAATTAATAAAGATATTCTTGAGACTCTAAAATAGGGAAAAAAATTATGGTTTAGGATAACTTTGTGATTAAGTAACTAAGTGCTATAAAAAATGATGCTTGTATCTATTATCAGATATCCTGAGAGAACAATGTAGATCTAGTTGGTTAGATTTGGGAGATGCCCAATAGGGGTCTAGGAACCATGAACACCATGAAGATTTTGAATTCCAGGATCGAATCCTGGTATTTTGTAAGAGTCATATTGAGAGAACTTGTAAGTGAGACTATGATCAATGTAATTGATGCCGGAAACGTGTGTTAAATTGGCTGAAAAAGTATTGTGAATTGAATGAGAGGAGCAATTCGTTCGCTCAATTGATTTACTGAAAATATAATATCAAGTCTGTTCTTTAGAAACCCTAAACACCCCCTTTATAAGGTGTTACTCTTAACCCTAACAAGAAAAGAAAAACAATTCAA
This sequence comes from Cardiospermum halicacabum, assembly GCA_031304145.1. Lineage (NCBI taxonomy): Eukaryota > Viridiplantae > Streptophyta > Magnoliopsida > Sapindales > Sapindaceae > Cardiospermum > Cardiospermum halicacabum. The sequence goes on along the minus strand of CM062394.1, from coordinate 15,267,603 downwards.
AATTACAAAAAAAAAAATCTTCAAATAATAAAAGTCCGAAAAACCCCTCTAAACAATCCCGAAATGCCAAAATTCATCGTAATTAGGTTAGGGAGTGAGAGAATGGTATTCTGGTTGTAACTATTGATTTATTGTTACATACTGAATTAGTCTCTCATCATCCTGACGACCGTGATTTTTTCCCGTGTTGGGTTTCCATGTAAAACCTTGTGTCTTATTTTCTATCTCCATTTTCTTGCATTGTATATGTTTGTTTTACTTTGTGGTTACCGATACTCATTTTTAAGTCCGAAAGGCAACGTGTTGTAGCATTAGGTACCCCATTCGGTTATAAAGGTTGTTTTCTCTTGATCTACTGGGTCCATCTTCATTTGGTTCTAGCGTGAAAAGGCATCCATGAAACTTAGATGTTTATGGCCAGCAGTTACATCTATCATAATGTTTATATGAGGGAGAGGGAATAGGTCTTTAGGAAATGATTTGTTCAAATCCGAGTAGTCAACGCACACCCGTCATTTGGTGTGCAGGGGTCCGCATTTGCTCAGACCATTTAACTGAGAAGCCCATGTCTTTCATTACTGCAACAAGGGCTTTTGGTTATATGGTTAGGTTAATAGGCTAGAACTTGCCGCTTTGGTTTGGTTTTACCATTCCTTACTGAAGATCTGGACGAGCTTGAATTAGGAAAAGGGTCATGTCTTTTATACGACTCAAACCTTTCCCTGCATATCTTGTTGCCACACTACTCAGGCTTTCCGAGTGATTTGCTTGAACTTCTTGCCATGGCAGCCCTTGCAATATATTTTTCTAACTTAATCTGCTGAGTTTCTATTGCCAAAGATTCCTCCAATGTTCGAGGTTCAAACTGTCAATTGATCATATAGGCGATAAAACGGGGACGAGTCCTTTCAGGATGTAGTTGCTACAATTGATTCCACGGTGTCTAGCATCTTGATATCCTCATTGGTGAAATGAGAGACATTCTCTCACAGGCTTTCACTCTCTGTCTTCCCAACGGAAAACAAACGGTCGGTTGTTAGCCTGAAGTGCCTACAGCTGGAAAACTTGACAACAAAATCATCAACCAATTGAGAAAATGAATTTATTGAGTTGGTAGGATGGTTAAGGAACCATGCTAGGGCTGGGCCACACACACTGATACCAAATGTTTTGCATGTGATGGCTTCGTAGGTCACGCTCTAAATATTGACATTTATCGGCTATATTTGGCCTGTAACGTCCGGCCCCCGCCATTGGATGAACTTGAAACGCGGTTGCAGGGCGCCACATCATTCACAATCGGTCTTAAAGCTGACTACTAGCCCTACAGACCACCATTACGCTTTCCAGCATGCTTTGTCCTCACTCGTATGCTTCCCGAGAAAACTTCCTAGAAGGTCACCCATCCCAAGATTGCTCCAAGCCAAGCACGCTTAACATTGAAGTTCTCAAGTTTTGGGCTCCCGAAAAACAATGTGCAAATTGGTGATATGAGTAGCAATTCAATTCCTTTTAACCATGTCCCAATATGGGGTGTTACAATCCACCCCCTTAGGACACAACGTCCTCGTTGTGGTTGACCCACATCATTCCCAGAATCTTTACCCTCGCGAGACGAATGCCCAGGGCTCTTATGTCAACAAGCGCACTCGCGGTCGTAGGGTTGCTCTGATACCATTTGTAACGTCCAGCCCCCGCCCCCGCCCCCGGATGAACCCGAAGCGCAGTGGCAGGGCGCCATATCGTTCGCAATCGGTCTTAAGGCTGACTACTAGCCCCACAGACCACCATTACGCTTTCCAGCATGCTTTGTCCTCACTCGCATGCTTCCCGAGAAAACTTCCGAGAAGGTCACCCATCCCAAGATTGCTCCAAGCCAAACACACTTAACTTTGGAGTTCTCAAGTTTTGGGCTCTCGAAAAACAATGTGCACATTGGTGATATGGGTAACAATTGAATTCCTTTTAACCATGTCTCAATATGGGGTGTTACAACCCACCCCCCTTAGGACACAACATCCTCATTGTGGTTGACCCACATCATTCCCAGAATCTTTACCCTCGCCAGACGAATGCCCAGGGCTATTATGTCCACAGGCGCACTCGCGGTCGCAGGGTTGCTCTGATACCATTTGTAACGTCCGGCCCCCACCCCCGCCCCCGCCCCCGGATGAACCCGAAGCGCGGTGGCAGGGCGCCACATCATTCACTACGGTCTTAAGGCTGACTACTAGCCCCACAGACCACCATTACGCTTTCCTGCTTATAAGTCTAGAATTTACCCATTTTTAGCATCTTTTATGAATATAAATGTAATGAAATTGAAAATAAAAGATGAGATATTGATTGCATTTCCAGTAATTCTAGACTATTATTGCTGAGACAGAGACTTGGATGAAAAGTTGTGAAAAAGGAGCTAAAATGTACAAATTCAGAAGAAAGAGGGACCAAATCAGAAATTCATCCAAAGTCAGCAAATGGCGAAATGATATTGTTAAAGAAGATAATTCGCCTGAAGATCTCGCCATGATTCGGAGTGAAATGCGACGTAGCAGGAGACATTAGAGTCATATTCGCCTCAAAGAGTAAAGAAAGGAAGGCGACTCAGAGATCCCTCGCCTTTGCATATCGCCTTCTCGATAGTGAAGTAGGCGATGAAGATGAAGTCTCGCCTACCTTGAGGCGATGTTTTAGGTGAGAAAAGTGGGATGTCGCCTAACTTATGAATTATCACAGGCGATATTTGAAGAAACATCGCCTAAGGAGATGTTAACTGAAAAGATTGTTTTGGCTAAATAGGTCCACTCGCCTGAGCATCAGGCGACGTATTAAGGCCGCATTTTGAATATTTCGCCTGAAGAAAGTTGAAGCTTGGCGATCAAGACAAGTGAGATGTGAAGAAGTCGTTTGGTTCAGGCGAAGGAACAGGCGACATAAATGGAGAAAAATGTTACTTCGCCTATTTGTGTTTCTTTGTTGATTTTATTTTGAAATTGCCACTGAGTCAAACTCTATAAATAGGAGCTCAGATGAAGCAATTAGTGTGAAGTTTTTTTAAAGAAAAAATAGTTTTTAGACGTTTGATTTCCATTCTTGACATTTTGTTATATTTTAAGAGAAATTCTAGATTCTTCTATACGCTTTATTCTTCATCTTCAGAGAAGATTCTTGAAGAAATTTTGTGCTCTGTTTTTCTTGATCATTGAGATTTAGCTTGAAGATTGTGAAGCAACAACTGTGACAGAGTTTAGCTTCAATCTTCCTTGGTAAGATTTAGATCTTGAGCATGTCGATGATGATTTCCTGTGTTTGATTGAATATGCAAAAGTAGATGTGCTAGCTAAAAGCTCTGTTGATCTGTTGAATCTTGATGTCGATTATCATTTCAATTGCAAAGTTTCTTGTTCAATTATAGCCAGATCTACTGGATTTCATGAGCTAATTGAATTACAAGGACGAGAGTTACGTAATATTGTTAATCTGAGATTTGATTTAGACCAGAGATGGCGATTAGGTTTCAGATCTGAGAACAGAGGATCGTAGTGCTAGAGATAGATCCATTTTTCTACAGATTGTGCTTATCAGTTGTATAGGTTGTAGTATAGAGATATATGCAACTATATAATTGAGATCTATTAAATTGAATCGAGAGATCTTTTAACAGATCACTGATCATGATCTAGAAGGTAAATCTGTGATTTAAGATGAAACTTGCATGAGACGTTAGTTGAAATCAGATCTAGCAAATCAGTTTATTCTTTGTTAAGATCAATTCCAGAATAGAGTACTGACTTGAGTTTTCAGTGAATGAATGTCATGAGATATTTTTACTTCACCTCAACTTTATAATTCCATGATTCTCTGATTCTATGATTCATTTTGTATATAAATTCTTTCAGCAATTCAAATTAAATCTTAGTCTCAAAGATGCTTCTTAGCTTACAATCCATGTGGAGACGATATCTTAAATACTACATTAGACGTTGATAGGAATTTCGATTGAGTACTGTGAACATAAATATCAGTCGAGTTTCGTCCCATCAATTTCTTGGCGCCGTTGCCGGGGATTGTTTTTCTTTGAAGATTAAGATTTATTTTGAACTGCGCTAACATGATTTATAAAATTCTTTTTCAGTTTTAAATTTGTTGTTCAAGTGTGTAGTGTATGCAGACAGGATCTAAAGGTACTCAAGACTTGCAGTTTGATCCTGAACCTGAGAGAATTGTCAGACAATCAAGAACAAGATCAAGGTCAGCAGCGAGAACTGAGTCAATAAACACAATGTCTGGAGATCGCTACAACAGAAATAATAGTGATATTGAAGGACAAGTGGATCCTGGGAGGATGACACTTCGTCAATATTCCATCCCACCTATTGATGGCATGCCGCAGGCCATCAATTTACCAGTTATAACAACTGAGAATTTTGAGTTGAGATCTGGACTCATCCAAATGGTTCAACATAACAAGTTTGGAGGAGGAGCCACTGAAGATCCTAATCAGCACCTGAACACATTCCTGCATCTGTGTAGTACATTTCGACACAATGGAGTCTCGGAAGATGCACTGAAACTCCGGCTATTCCCATTTTCACTGAGTAACAAGGCTCACTCCTGGTTATATTCATTACCACTAGGTTGTATCAATAGCGGGGAAGATCTAGTTAAGAAGTTCTTAGCTCGCTACTTTCCTCCCATGAAGATGGTGAAACTGAGAAATATGATTTCTTCTTTCCAGTATGTGGATGGAAAGTCATTATATGAAAGCTAGGAGAGGTTTAAGGAGCTGATTAGAAGATGTCCACACCATGGCATAGCATCCTGGAGCATCGTGATGACATTTTATAGTGCCATGCCTCCTCAGATCAAAATGCACATTGATTCCTCAGCTGGAGGATCAATAATGGATAAAGAGTCAGACGATGCCCATGATTTCATAGAATTGCTGGCAAATAATGATTTTGGATGGAATGAAAGGGAAAAGGCTGCAAACAAGAAGTAGTCTGGAGTTTATGAGCTAGAGTCTTTCAATGCATTATCTGCTCAGATAGAATTGTTAAATAAGTAGATGGACAATATGGCAGTTAATAAAGGTCATCCAAAGAAGACTTCAGTTAATTCTATTGAGAAACAGAAGACTACTCTGGCAGAATATGCTCAGGAAGCAGCACTTGCTGATGATGAAGATGAGCCAGAGGAGTCAGAACAAGTAAATTATTTGAATAATAATTATGGGAACCAGCAGAGGCCATACTATCAACAGAGGAATCAACCCTATCAAAATCAGGGTTATTACCAAAGAAATCCTCAGCCTGGTTACCAACAACAAGGACAGTCTCAATATCCGAAGAAGCCTAGTATGGAGGACCTTCTAATCAAGTACATGGAGAAGACTGATGCTGTTCTTACCAATCATACCACCTCAATTAAGAATTTGGAAACTCAGATGGGGCAGCTTATGCAAGTTCTGAACCAAAGACCCCAATGAGCACTTCCAAGTGACACTGTGACCAATCCAAAGGTTAAAGTTAAATCCAAAGAGGAAGCACAAGTGCATGTTATTACATTGAGAAGTGGGAAACAACTGGAAAACTCTAAGGAAAAGAAAAGTTATGAACCTCCTGCACAAAATAAGGAAAATGAAGAAATTAGCAACCCTTTTGCTAAAGAACAGGAGGCTGTGAAGATTGCCTTACCTTTTCCTCAAAGAGATAATAGAAAGAAGCTGGATAAGCAGCTTGAGAAGTTTTAAGACATGATGAAGCAAATCCATGTCAACATCCCATTTATTGAGGCATTGAAACAAATGCCTGTTTATGCTAAATTCATGAAGGAGTTATTGTCAAACAGAAGGAATTTAGCTGATGTGGGATGCATTAATGTGAATGAAAGTGTGAGCCAACTTGTCAAGTACCAGATTCCTAGGAAAGAGAAGGTTCCTGGCAAGTTCACCATACCTTTGACCATAGGTGAAAGATTCAAAGGAAGAGCTCTCTATGATTTGGGAGCTAGCATAAACTTGATGCCTTTGGCCATCTATGAAAGGTTGGGAATAGGGCATTTCAGACCTGATAATGTCTTATTGCAACTTGCTGATAGATCTTTCACTCATGCAAAAGGAGTTGTGGAAGATGTGATAGTCACAGTAAACAAATTTTTATTTACAGTGGTGAACTCACACTCAGAGTGAATGGAGAGGAAGTAAAATTTAGTCTCTTGGAATCATTGAAATTTCCATACGATTTTGATGAAGTCAAGAGTATACAATTGGTAGCTGATACAGAGTTGATGGATAAGATTCTTTCCTTAAGAAGTTCTGATCCACTGAACAATGTATTGATCAATGAAGTCTCTTTGTCCTCACTTGCATGCTTCCCGAGAAAACTTCCCATAAGGTCACCCATCCCAAGATTGCTCCAAGCCAAGCACGCTTAACTTTAGAGTTCTCAAGTTTTGGGCTCCCGAAAAATAATGTGCACATTGGTGATATGGGTAGCAATTCAATTCCTTTTAACCATGTCTCAATATGGGGTGTTACACGGCCACATACTCTGACAGATCTGAATCCCCTCGGAATTTGTAGAAAGTAGGAAGGATGCTCCTTTTTGGCATTTCTACCTTGTAAATTCTCCATGAATGGCGAAAGGATGTGGGTGTCCGCAGCAGAGCATTCAAAAGGAGTCGAGATGCCAGGAATTTTCCTGATGACATCCTTGAAGTTCTCGACTTCTTTTGTCATCACCTTCTTGATTTCCTGAATCTCTGAAATGAGAAGCCTATTGGTGTCAGTAGTAACATGGTCACAAGAATTTCCTCGGAAGGACAACCGTTGGCGGACATGTTGTTCACACGTTGGGTGAGCTCTCGATTTGCTGTCCTAGTTCTAGCATTTTCTTCCTCGAGCTGGCGCATGCAGTCCATCATAGCTTGCAATTGCTGCTCCATTAACATGTCGTTAGCCATGGAAAAGAGAGCTCAAGTTTTAAAGAGAAAAGAGTGCAATAGTTCAATTTTGTAGGAAACTTGTCATCGGTTCACTGTGGGTGTCAAATTATAGTGGTTCGAACACTACAGTCCGATCTAACCTGATGGAATTGAAGTCAGTAGACAATAGGGAACTGATCCAAGTGCAAAGGGATCCTGCAAAAGAACAATGACAATTTTTTAGCTAAACTTGGGCACAGTGGTGTGATGTCTGCCATAGACACTCCGACGCTCAAGTTAACTCCGAACTTTAATAGTAATAGCAAAAAAATAGTAAAATAATAAAGAAAGCAATAACTTCCAGTTCGTATTCGTTCCTGTCAAAAGGTAGTACTAGCTGGTTTAAACGACTCCGGGAGCATTGGGCTCTGATAATCTAGATCCACGTAGTGATCAAGATCAAAGATGTAGCACCTGAGATATGAATGTGATGAGAGTTAATTTAGCAGTGTTTTCGGAAGCCAAAAAATGATCCCTCCTAAGGAGGCTTAGGTTCCTAGTTATAGGAGTCTATGGTAGTCGTTAGCGACTCTTGGTGAGATCCTTGCGGAAAATTCTTCAAAATTTGGAATCTTCCTAACAGAGTATCTAGTTGTTTAGGAAGCCTCGAAAGCAACTTGGGCCACGTGGGTGGAATGGTAGGATTGGGCTGGAGGTCTGATGGCTGTTTTGGGCGGGGGCCTTTTTGCGGTGCTAGGTTTGAAATTTTAACCCACTGTAAGGAGAAGGAAATTAAATATAAAGAATAAATAATAATATATGACAAACCGAATAAAACATAAATATTAAAAAGAATTTGAAAAATAAAAGACAAAATTAGATAAAAGATAAACATATTAATAAATTAAACTAATTTAAGTATTTAAATGATAAAAAAAAATATAAGAGTATTTTTTAACTAAAATTTTACATGAAAAAATTGGTATATGGTAAATAGCAATGTCTTTAATTTTTTATTTCGATTTTTTACTAAACGATTCATTTGTCAATTTGTGAAACTCGTAAAATTTAATCTCTCCCAACAGTGTTTTATATCTTTAAAAGTATAATTATCAAATAAACAATAAAAATATCACAAATATTTAGATGATACAGAATACACCGTAAAAATTTTTTTTTTAAAAAAACATTGAGACTAACCCTATTATAAATTTAGTCTATATTTTAGAACACAATAGTAATAGTAGGATTATTATGAGAAATAACTAAAATTAGCACCATTTGAAAATTGTATTCTAAGATTATTAACATTTAGTTACTGATTAAGTTTTACTAGCAGTTGAATGTTCAAACTACATCTTTTTATTTGACGGTTTTTACACTGCCATTCTTTCTCAATTTTCCCCTTTATTTTTCCCTTCAAAAAGCAAGAAAGCATGACAACATTGTTGTTATCATCTATTCAAAATCATTTTGGAGTGTTACCAGCATACATAAAAAAATCACACCAAATTTGCAGACAAACATTCGGTGTTTAGAGTAGTATTATCAAATGATTAAAACCAAGAACATTTAATGAATCAATGAATTGAAGTTCACTGATAAATGAAATGTAATTAACTGAATAATAAATTGACTTACTGGTGTATCAATGATCAAATGAATCAATGAACTAAACATTTGGTACTTTTTGAATTACAAAATATGCACATTCTGTAACATTGAACCCTCATCGTGGCTGAGACCGAAGGGAGTGTCCCAAAAAACCACACTAACAATTTACAAATCAAGTGCAATTTTCACTAGCCAATCAAGTGATGTTAAAGGTGCGGAAGATTTTAACATAATATTTTCTCAAATGCAATTTTTGGATTAAAAATCAAATAAACAATGCTTATCTAGACTTCAATAAAATAAATGTTCATTTACAACCATTTTACAATTTTATCATAAGTTTATTTATAAACATGATAAATTTTCAAATACATATATATTTATTTATATAATCAAATGGACCTTACCATGAAATCCTTATGAACGATATGCCTTACTCGATCAAACCTATAAACAATATTTTGAAAAAAATAAAAAAGAAGAAAATAAGGGTCACATCTGGTTCTCATTCCATGTCCCCAACATGTACAAGTGAATGATCTTACCTTTCTATTGACAGGCAATGCTTTCGTACGCAATGCATTTTGATTATGAGCGTCTCTAAGCTCACCTTAACACATAGAAGTCCAACACAAACAATTACTAGCAAACATTTTTGCTAATATAATCATGTTCATTTCATAACTTACCAATTATCCAAATTAATCATATTTTTTTATGTTATTAATAATTTAGTTCCATCAATCGATCAAGACAATCAAACAAGTGACATCAATTAATTAAGACGAGCAATTAGGGATCAATCAATTAAGAAAATCAAGTGTAAAATGTCTTTTAGTCCAAACAATCCGATGCAATGAAACCTTGACTTAATGTAAAACTTCCATTACTTTAGTCAAGTCACAACACATGTCTTTAACAAGAGGTACTGAAACAATTGGCAATATTACATGATTTTTTTTAAGGGAAAGTTCAAGCATTTTAAAATACACTTCAAAGAGGTGTTCATCAAAATAATGTTCAATATAAAGTTAACTTTTGGAAAAGTCAAGTTAGTAAGCTAGGAAATGGCATTCATGTCCAAATGATTTTTGCAATAGTCAAACAAGTTAGTAGAAACAATTTTGACGAATGGTTTCAAAATGGTAGAAATCTTTAGGGGGATTCTAAAAAACATAAGACTTTGCATTAGTCTTTTTAACTAATTACCAAAAGGTGTTTTGTTTATCAAAATTCATTTCTCAAAAGAATAAATTTATAAAGGGGGAAATCATCACTCATAATGATATTTTGTAAGATTTTTAAGACAATTCAAAAGAGTTTTTAAATCATGAAAATATGATTTCAGAAAGTTAGATGTTTTCCAAAGGTTGAAAACTTAGTAATGTTGCAGGCATAATTGAATATGCTTATACAACTATTAGACCCACTAAGTGCACCAAGACAATAGCAATCAAGCAAACATAGCATACCTATCAATCACAAATGCATATGCATGCATTTAACATAATAAGAATTCATTTTACAATTTGATCCGCTTATCTCTCATGAAAGGATGCAAGAAAGAATATTACTTATCCCGTATGTAACAACACATGACACTTTTTGTAATTCGGGTCAATTTGAAATATGCATGGTAAGATTAGACATGAGGGGTAGAAGAGACTTTTCACAAAAATTGGTTCCAAATGGTTTCAAATGTTTCTATAATGAAAGTTCAAAGCTTGGCCAACACTACATCATGTAAAACTCATACATTGATGCATGAAGGGGGTTCCATAAGTAACGACTATAACAATTCTCGTAAGTTTGGGTTACCTAATTATGTTCATTACAATTAATTTCTAAGGATATTATGGTCTTTAGAATTTATTTCGGGATTTAACAGACACATTCAAAATAAAAAGTAAAAAATTCAGCCATCCGTGATCACTAGCAACTTGTTAGGCAATATGAAAATCACTAAGAAAGTCGCGCAGGATTCATTCAGGCACCTAAGGGCATAAACGACTTACTGGGCAATTTGTAAGTCGCTAAGCAAGTCGTGCAACATTAATTCTGGCAGCCTATGGGCATAGACGACTTGTTGGGAGACATGCAAGTTGTCAAGCAAATAACACAATTTTAAAAATTAGCTTTCTATGGGGAAAATGACTTATTGCGCGACATGCAAGTCACACAAGTGTAAAAAACCCAAGATTAGGCAGTTTTTGTTGATAGCTTTTAGGCTGTCATCTGAGCAAATTGCTCAGTTTTGAAAAGCAACTGAACGACATTAAAAATACAACCAAAATTTGAAAATATCATCTATGCACATGAAACAATACATACAAATAATTCAATCATCAATCGACTCAACCATTTGAGCGAATGAAACTGAACAAGTGGCATACTCAGCCAATTAGTTGCAGCGCAACTTGACAATACAAGTTCCATGTTTCTATCATGAATTCCTATCATCAATACTTATCAATTTCCAATATTTTCAAGTTATATCAAACAACTTTTAATAAGTTGATTAACCAATTAAAATCATGATATCACAAATCCGAATTAACATATCGATAGGGTGTTTAACCAATCCACTTACCAAACATCAATATGCATCAAACATGATGTATAAAAAGGGTTGGCCAATTAAGAGAACATTCAAAATTCATCAAAATCAAGCACATAATATGACATAGTTTATTATTTAGTCAAAAATTCACATTGTTTATGTGAGTCCAATTATGAAATAAGTATGGGTGGTAAGGTACATGCAAGGGTCACACACCTAAATATACTTATTCAATTATGATTATTATCAATCTTTTCTTACCAAGTATGTTCATTCCAATTTCAATGTCAATATTGAAAATATGGAAATTCCATTATCAAGTGCATTATCAATTTCAATATCACAACATCATCAACCTCAAATTCAAGATGATTACCAAGTCCATCATCAATAACATTTTCAAGTTCAATATTAAGATCATTTGTACTTTATCAAGTATTATTTTCCATTGCCCAAAAACAACTATAGACTCGAAAACGGAATTCAAGATGGACCAAAGTCCCAAGAACGGCAAGCTCGTAGGTGGACTGAAGTTCCAAGATAGCCCTATCACAACAAGGTGTATTAGAAACGTAGATGGATCGTCATCTCAAGACAAGTAAACCGGTAACAAGATGGAGCCGTCACCCCGTATGTAGACTATCCTCACCTACTTTACCATGAAAACTCTATCATGTGTCGAAGTACTTCTAATTCCTAAGCATGACTTTTATTCTATCTTAGCTAGTTTAAGGGCATTTAGTTCCATTACCAAATTTCATTATTTATCATCAATTTCCATAATCAATTCAAATCTATCCAATACCCTTCAAGTGTGTTAACTTTTCTTATGCTCACACTACAAGAAATTGGACTTTTAACAGGTGATAAATGGCAGCTGGCCCATTTTATATCAGCTGCTAATAACTTTTGGCAGCTGGCATTTTAAAGGCCAGCTGCCAATTTTTCAATTAGTTATACTTTTAGCAGCTAGCCCATTTTAGGCCAGCTACCATTATTTTCGATTGGCGGGAAAAATCCCGCCTATTTCAAAATTTTTGGCAGCCAGCCTAGTTAATGTCGGTTGCTAATAACTTTTAGCAGCTGGCCCAAAAAGGTCAGCTGCGAAAAATTAAAGAAAAAATATATATATTAAGGCAACTTGGATCTGATTCTTTCTTTAAACTTCTATCTACTCTCCATATTTTTTCTTTCTCATCTCATATGATGCTCTTTTAATTTTGTTTCACTAATATTGACACTTAAATTATAATCTCCACTAAGATGGTGCAACTTTCTCTTAAGGTAATTTTTATTTATTTTTTTAATTCATATGTGTTTTGATTATTTTTTTTAAATTTAGTTTTAAAATGCATCAATTGTTTGAAGTTATTGAGAAAATTAATTTTATGTTATAAGTATTATTGTGTTCTTAAATGATATTTGCAATGAGTAGGGTGAAATTTTCCAAGTGAAGATAAAGAGGAGAAAGAGTGTTTGAAGACATGATGAAAGTTAATTTTGTATATATGTTTTAGTTTATGTGATTGTTTGATTGTAAAATATATTGACATTTGCAAATTAAATTTGTGATGGATTATATTAGTGTGATTTTTGATTTAGTTGTTTGTAATTTCATATTTTATTTATATATATATAATGATTAATATATATAGTAATAATATTAAATTTATTATTTCATAAATAATATTAATTATATAAATTTTTTTTTTCAAAATCGAATATGTATTGGCAGCTGACATTAGCCGCTATTAATAACTTTTCGCAGCTGGCAATGCCAACTGCTAAAAGTCATTAGCACCCGGCATAACACAGCTGCAAAAAATCTAACTTTCAACAGCTCCCCTTTTCTCAGCCAATTTTGCAGCCACTAATACCAGCTGTTAATACTTATTGGCAGCTGACATTATGAGCTGCCAATAACCATTTTTTTTGTAGTGTCAATATGCAATTAAAGATCATCAACTGACAATTTGTCCATGTAACACCCGAACCCCCGCCCCGACGGAAAGGGAATGCAGAGTCCGGATGCTACCGGTGCGGAGACAGATAACAAACATACATACAGATACAGAAAATAAATATACAAATAATAGACTTGCAAATCGGAAATCAAAGCTGAAAGACAGATCTTATAATTCCAAAGTCAATGGTTCAAAATATATCTAGCATAATTCGAGTATAAACTCTTAATGTTCAAAAATACTTAATCTGAAAACAAATCCCAAAACATGGTGCAGCGAGTACAAATATAGAAATAAGTCTAGCTAAAGTAAAACAAAAATGCAATCCAAGTATGGAAAGGATGCCATGTGATGCTCGATGCTAGTGATATCCTGCTATCCCACCTGTTTGTCTGAACTCAGCAATTTCCATTCCCAGAAAGGGTTCAAATACACAAAACAAAAATGAAAACAACGAAGGGTCAGACTATCGATGTCTGTTAGTAAGCCAATGCCCAACAAACATACACAGATGCGTCTTATTAAACAGAATAGCATGTCATACACATATGCAAGTTAGTTAACAACCAAATGATACAAACAGAAGCAAACAAGTTGATTATCAAATCAAGTTATCCAAAATATAATCCCCTTAAGTGATCTAGGATAATTAATTACAGATTAATGCATTTAGCGTCTGAAACAGGCTTTACAGTTGTCAAATTATTTTCAGAAGAGAGACCAAAATCGAATAGTAGTTCGGTAAGTAGTCCGACATGTAATTTGGTCAGAGATCACTACCAGACTTACCGAATTGTAATTTGGTAGACAGTATGGTAGGTAGCTCGGTCAGAGAGCATCACTGGAGTTACCGAATAATATTTCGGTAAGCAATCCGGTAGATAGCTCGGTCAGAGAGCAGTTATACGATTCCAAGGAAGGTTTAAGTGAAAGTTTGGTTCCTAATCCGGTATGAAGCTCAGTTAGAGAGTTTCAAGTCTCCGAAACACACACCGAATTGTAATTCGGTATCTAACTCGATGAAGAGCTCGGTCAGAGAGGTTGAACAGTCTTCTGAGACTCATACCAAACTACAGTTCGGTAGCTAGTTCGGTAAGAAGTTCGGCCAAAGGGTGAATCTAATGATCTCAAGGCTAACCGAATTGTATTTCGGTAACCAACTCGGTAAGGAGCTCGGCCAGAGACCATCTTACGTCTAGTTTTTAAGTGACAATCCGGTTACGAACACTGGGCACATTTTTAGCCTAGTTCAGATTATGTCACTCGCTATACCAGTTCTAACTATCAAATGGGTCTAATCCTTACACCTATAGCCAGTTAGGAGTCACAATTCATACCACCCAAAGTTAGAACCCAAAAGACAATAACGAGCATCAACAGAATCAAACCAAACATATCAAACATACATAATCAGAAGCAGAAACAGTTCATAATCACAGAGTTCAGATTACCCAATTATTTAGGTGTTTAACTTACCATGCATGTCCTTAGTTTAATAATAGAAATCGGGAACATAAACAGACAGATAGGGTTAAACCTTCAGAGATGGATCAAAGATCCCAGAAATGATGTTGTCGCATCTAGAAATGATGCCGTTGCATCTAGAAAGTGGTTAGCAATCAAGGCCACATACGCTTTCGCGCATCGATTTATACATCTAGTTTTCTCTAACAACATTCTGGACTTATCGTATTAACCTTAGGACAGGACTTTAACAGATAACAGAATTCCAATTTCAGATTACAGACAAATAGCAGACAGATAAGGACACTAGTTCACATGTCCGATCATAAACAGATAATATGGCAGCAATATACCCAAACAGTTTATGTAAAAAATGCAGCAATTTAAGCTATTCCAATCAGAATTCGTCTTGTATAAATTTGATCAACTTACATACAAGCAAACAAAAAAAAATAGACAAACGTGAGGACGTAAACACGGCTACTAATCTTATTCGCTAATCCAATCAACCGAATCTACTCCGGTCGGTGATCCTCAACTCGGTCTACACCAAATTAAGAATAAATCATAAATCCCCAATTCACAAAAGTTAGGGTTCATATCAAAGAGCAATTCAAAACGATTAAAACCCAATTAAGACCAATCTATGAAATTACATCAAGGGTTTTAAGACCCAAACCCTTATAAGCAAAAACCCCAAATCAATTTGTTGAAATCATAGTTCAAATCATCAAACCCTAATATGCCAAAATCCCCAAATCATATAGAGTTGATTTATAGCAAAAAGAGAAGAGAAATCACTACCTAGGTTGCGAAGAAATCAATGCCACACAAAACCCAAGTGAAATCTCACCAATAAAGCTTAGAAATATGTAATGGTGAGTGTTCTTGTTTTAAGAGAAAAGAACAATACGTAAAAGTGACTCTTTCTAGGTTTTATAAATAATGAATCAAAAACCACTCTTTTCAATTTATATGGGTGACAAATATCATCACCCACCCATATATTTATACATAGGGGTGCAAACGAACACGAGCACTCGTGAATGACTCGTGAACAGTTCGGTCAAAACTCGGTCAAAGCTCGTTCAACACTTAAATGAACGGTCACGAATAAAATTTTATAAATCGTTTAATAAACGAGCCAAGTCTGAACAGACCCTTGTTCGACTCGTTTATGTTCATGAATGGACTCGTTCATAGCTCATTTATGTTTGATTAAAACTCGTTTGTGTTCGCGAACAAGCTCATTTATAACTTATTTAATACATATAATTTTTAAATAAAAATCAATAGATAAATTTTTTAATGTATATAAAAAAATTCCAAATTCAGAAAAAGACCCAAACTAAAATAGATACCGGATTTTTTATAAAAAAAAATTAGGTTTAATTTAAACTCAATTTATTTTTGTTTAATTTCACTAAACAAGCTCAAACGAGCTACTAAACAAGTAGCTAAATGAGCCTAATCGAGCTACTAAACGAGTTGAGTTTGATTAACTCAAACAAGTAGAGCTTGATTAATTTAAATGAGATACTAAACGAGCTGAGCTCGATTAACTTAAACGAGCTTGTTAAACGAGCTTAAACGAGTCGAGCTCGAACATGAAAAAAAATTATCAAACCGAGCTTGAACAAACATTTATAAGGCTTGTCGAGCTCGAGTCGAGCTCTATATTTGATAAACTAGCTGAACACGAGCACCACATAAACTCGGCTCGTTTGCAGCCCTTGAACGATAAATAGACCAAAAATTAAATAAATTTCAAAATACGCAAACAAATAGCCCCAGATTACGGACGTGACAGTCCAATTATTTCTCAATAGGCAATCATGCATTTTCAAGTCTCAATATTTCATTAGATATCATCATCAATTATCAATAACAATCAATCCAAACAATTTCATCATAATAGGCATAATCACATTACTTAAGCAAGAATGAAATGCGGAAATATAACTCTCCAGCCTATCTCTATCAAATCACAAGCAATGTGGATTTAATCCACCCGAATTTCAGTTTCCAAGAGCATCGCCTAGCATGACTTTACATGCATCATATATATGGTCTAATGCCCTATCATGGCATCGAACACATTAACATTTTTTATTTTTAAATGTTGTCTAACTTGCTTTCGATTTAATACACGTATATCGATGACTAAAATTCATCAAAATCCAACTAATTTAAAAGAAAAACCATAATTTAGAATATTTAAAAGGAAAAAAATAGTTTTAAGTTTCATATAAATCTTTAAAAAATACATAATTTCATTTCTTTGCTATTTTATTTTATTTTTTTCATTTTTCTTTTCACCTGATGTATATTTAATTATATATATATATATATCATAATTTATATAATTAATATTAAAATATTAAATCTCAACCACACATGTAAATTTAATGGACAGTAAAATTTTTTTATTATTATTAAATTATATGTAGTTGAAATTTAATATTATGATATTCAATCCATAATAATTTCTTGATAAAATAATTATTATATTATGAGTAGTTTTATAATAAATCATGTAAATACCGCATACTAAATTAGTTAATATCGCATTTTTTTTTCAATTTTACCCTTGACTTTAATTAATTAATATTTTGATTTATAAACATTTATATATAAACTAGGTAACAAACTCGTGCGTTCCATGAGGTTTGTCATTTTTTTTATATAAAATTAATATATTATTATATTAAATATATATTAGTATTTTTTTATTTTTATACATGATCACATAATATTACAATTAAATAACTTCCCTGTTTAGGATGGGATGATATAGTTTGATTTTAAAATTTTAATTTAGTACTATGAAAGTATAAGAATTTTAATTTTATCAATATATAGAAAACTCCAAACCATTTATCACATGTTCTAATCAAATGGGAATTCCATCTTAAGTTCCATATTTGTTGGAAAACATAGAATACAAACTCAAACCATTGAAAATGCTGGAAATCGAATATCTTGAAAAGTAAATTGCAAAAAGAGATCATGCTTGGTTTTTTATTTATTTTTTTATTATTTTATTTTATCGTAGAAAACTAATCATATTTCATTTTCTTTTTATTTGTATTTATTTAATTAGAAACAAATAAAATATTTCACTGTTTATTATTATTATTATTATTATTATTATTATTGCTATTTATTTTTTATAGACAAGCAGATACAAGTTGGAAAACGGGAGTTGTATGGTGTGTTGTTGTGTAAAGAATTTAAATTTGATCGATATGACTATTATCATATTTAGGGCACTGAATCGGAATTGGGGGGAGTACTGCCTGATTATTTCTACCAACTTTAAGCCCCAATCAGTATCCATTCTGTTTATGTTATGAAAATCAAATTATTTTATTAAAAAGAAGTAACTAAACTAAAATAATAATAAATCTATTTATATAGCTTAAAGGAACCATAAAAATTTTGATATTTTCTTGTTTTGGACTTCGAAGAAATTAAGTGAATAAATGAATAACTAAATAACTAAAAAAAAATAAAAGAAAAAAATGAGAATAATGAGTATTTGCTATACTGTAGATTACATGTTTTTTTTTTTTTTGTTATACATTCGTGTTTAGAAATGTTAATTATAATTAAAATTTATCATTTATGTTATAATTTATCAAACTTTTCACAACATAATTTCAATTTTCAAATGTATAATAATTTCTCAATAACTTTTGTAAATACATTTATATATAGTGTTTCCAATGTGTTAGATATTCATTACTCTCAAACTAATTAAATATAAAACTACCTGAATACCAACATGCAGTTTTATATTTGAACCATAATGCAAATACTATATGTAATATTAATTCACAATATTAAAATCAATTAAATAAAAACTTAGCACATATCTTTATAAATTTAAATAAATTATTATTATTATAAGTATTATTATTTTATTGATTTGAAATGTTAAAATAAAAAAATGAATTAAAAAGATATAAATAAATTTAAAATATTTAAGCAATTATTATACAATATTAGTTATGTAAATTTTAGTCCATAAAATGCTGTCATTAAACTACATATTTCATCTCTAAACTATTTTAACTTCATTCTAGAGTTATGTTAATATTATCCTTTTTAAAACTTAAATAATTTTTTTATTTTTCATCTTTAAAATAATAAATTCATATCAGTAGTCTTAATTAAAAAGAAAAAAAAATCAGGGAGTATAATTTTAGAATTGGAAAACCAAAATTCAAAATGATATAAACACTAATTAATAATTTTTAAAGATAGAAAGGAAAAGTAAATATAATATATATATATATATATATATATATATATATATTCGTTTGATAGTTCTAAATGTGTTAGTGGTGATATTAGTTTTTTTTTTTAAATAATTATGTAATGTAAAATAAGTTAATTTAAAAAAGGTAACATATGATTCACGTTGTAGTCTTACTGTTTCATTTATTTTATTTAAGTTGTAAGAAACAAATTCATTTTCAAGAAAATATTAGTTTATGATAAAAGAGTTTACGAAAATTAAATAGTTAAATTAGTAATATACTTATTTGGTAAGGCATATGCGTGTAAATTTTGTTTTCACTCATAGTAGTGTCGAATAGTAAACTAAAAGAATAAAAAATACAAAAATATTTATTTATTTATTTTAATTTGATTATTTGATAGTTGACTATTATTGAATAATCATACTATAACTCTCGGTTTTTTCAATTTCATTATTTTATATTCTATTAACTTATTACCATTAGATAATCTTACCATAGAATTATGTACCATTAGATAAATTAGCAATTCAACTAATCTACTTGATCGACTAATCTACTGACAACTTTGCATATAATATAAGGTAACCAACTAAATTAATTTTAACAAAGAATTCATTCTAAGTATAAAACATATAATTCAATATTCAAATTACATCATACATTATATTTATTATTCGAAAGTTGTGTGGATTTTTCAACCAATCAATTTTACATTTTTGTTATTTGATATTTAATGTTTCTTTAAGATGTTATCTTTTTAATCAATATTATTTATTCAAGTCAATTAAATACAAAATTAAATAAATTTATCCTTTTAATATCAATTTAATCATAACATTAATTAAAATCTTTTCGAATTTTGTAACTTATTTTTTTTATTTTTTTATTATCATTTACTATAAATAAATTAAAGCCATCCTTTTATATTCTCTTATCTATATATATAATCGTTGTTTTTCCCGCCTATTTTTTTACTTAACTAATTAATTGCCAACAAGTGTCGATTTTTTTATTGACACGTGTCTCTGAAATAAATAATGGAAAAAATATATTTAATAAATTATTAATATTTATTTCTGTTTTGTATTATAATATTGTATCTTTTTCTCTTTATAAAGAATATAAATTTTAAATATTTATTTACCATTTTAAAATAATATAATATTATATTTTAAATTTATTTTATATTACGATATCACTATATAAAGAGAAGAAATTCATTCTACTATTTTGTTCTTATTTTGCAGGTATCTCTATTTCTCCTATGTATCTTTGAGTTTCACGTTAAGTATTTTAATTTTTTAAATTCTATTATTTTTTATATTATTTTTTTTACATTATGTTTCTTTTGTTTTTTTCTATATTATTTTGTTTTCAATCGATTTTATCATTATTTTCAAAAAATTTACCAATAAGTTTTTAAAAAAAAAAAAAAATTTTATTCTTTAATTATGTTTATTCTATTTTTTTCCTACTATAATTCTCTGTTTTTTTTTCTTCTATGTATTTTTTTTCCAATTTTATTCTTTTTAGACATATCTTGGATAAGTATTCTATTTAATTCTTATTTCTATTTATTTTTTTTACTATAATATTGTTATGATTATTCAAATTTTATGACATTTTAACCTAATTTACAATTTTATATTTTCTTTCAGACATCTACCACATACGCACCTCACCCAAGTAGTAGAGCCACAATACTTTAGTTTATTTATTTTTATATTTTCTATTTTGATTTGTATTTTATTTATTTATTATGTATCTACTTATAGTTGAAGCCTGTGAATGTGAATTTAGCCGATGTGTATTTAACAATTTAATTGAATAATTAATAAAAAAAAATTTCACGTTATAGTAATTTTTTTTTTAATTAATCAAAAAACCCTAAACCCTACATTTTTTATTTCTATTTTAGAACTTCACATTGAGAATAAATCTAATCTTAATTTATACACTTGAGAGATACATTTCTTATTTCTATTTTAGAATTTCACATTTAATGAGAATAAATTTGATACTAATTTATACACAGGAAAGGTACATAAATATTTCCATATTTTGAAACTAAATTTGTTTCATTAATAATTTAAAATATATAATAATATTCAGAATTATTTTCTATCTACACATTTCTATAAGTAAAAGACAAAATTCATAAATATACTACTTATTGTTTTATATATTATAATAATTGAAAATCTGTATTTTTAAAATTAAAGAAATAAATTGAATAAATGATCCACCATGAATGCTACATTTATTTTTGGAACTCAATCAATTTATTGGAATAATTAAATATGTTATGATTTTGAATTTAAAAAACAATCATATTTAGAATATAAAAAAACACCCTAAACCCTACCTTTTTTGTTTCTATTTTAGAACTTCACATTAATGACAAGAGATTTAATATTAATTTATACATGATAAATGTCAATACTATTAAATTATTAGAAAAAAAATGTATTGAACGAATTTCATTGAAATTTAATGTGTATAATGATATATATTGGTATGTTAAGTTGTGAAAGATGGAAAAAAAAGGGTAATATCATTACAATAGTAATTTTTACTATTTTAAAAAATTTATGTCATATATAATTTTTTATTTTCCATTTTTAATTCTCAAAGTTTTACTTAACTTGGAATAATATTGATTTTTTTTTGAAAAAATTTGATTTACATATAAATGATTTGAATTGATTTCTAAACACGTTATTTCAAATTTTAATAAAAATGATAAATATTTAGAATTTAAAAAATAAATAGTTATATACTTTCAAAATATTACATCTTATTTCTATTTCAAAATATTATATTAATTACCGAAAATTAAATATTAATTTAGATATGGTAAATGATTCTTTTTATTTGCACTTAATTATTCTCTAGATTTGAGTTCAATTATAAAAAATTTAATTAGATAAAATATTTATATAGATTAAAAAAATTTAAGTTAATTATTAAAATAAAAAATAAATAAATTCATTTAAATATCAATATTATAAAATTATTACAAAAATAAAGAGAATTTTAAAAAGAATAAAATTATAAAATGAAAAAAATTGTCATTTATTTTAATATTGTTATCATTTAAAAATAAACGAATAAATAAATTTTTTTAATATATTAAAATTACTATAAAAATTGAATGACAGAATTGTCAATTGAAAAAAAAAAAAATTATTATAAATAGATAAGTTTAGTAGCATTGTTAGCAACTGTTAGATTATATTAACAACTAAATCATTAAATAGTTTATTATGTATAAATTTTATTTTAAAAAAATATATATACACTCTAAAGCAAGTGAATTCACCAATTTTTTTCTTTTTTATTTTATAGTATTTTATTATTTTGTCCTTATTTATTAATATGAATTACAATATTTCAAGAATTTTTTTTTTTTTTTTTTACAAATTATTAATAATAGTAGTATCAATAAACATATATTTTATTAAATAAATTTATATTCTATTTTTTAAATAAATATTTTATTAAATATTTTTAATTTTTTACTTTTTAATAAATAAATAATATATATTATCACTTGTGAAACATATTTTATATATATATATTAAAATTTGAAAAATATACAACTATTTAAACCTTTGGAATCTTAATTTATTTATTTTTATTAATATTTTAATATGTATATATATATATAGCGGCATTCATTTTTATTATTCAGACCTATATAAAAATTTATTATTTTATATATTTCAATAATTAATAAATCTTATATATTTATTTTTGAAGCTAAATAAATAAATTGAATAAGTATTACACAGTAATTGTTACATTTATTTCAATTTTCAATTGGTTTCATTTTTCAATGCAATTAATTTTATTGAAATAATCAAATATACTGTGATTTTAAATTTTGAAAAATAATAAATTTTTAGAGTTTCCAAAAACTCTAAACTTTATATTTTTTTATTTCTATTTTAAAACATCACATTAATCACAAGAAATCTAATTTTTATTTATATATCATAAAAGATCATTAAAAAAAACTTTCAATTTTAGATATTATCAGAAAAATAAAAAAAATTTTGTGTTCAATCAATTCCATCGAAATTTAATATATATGACCATATATTTTGCTATGTTCAATTGTGAAAAAAGGAGAAATGGTAATATCATTACAATAGTAATTTTCATGCTCTTAAAGAAATATATATGGGCCAAAAATAATTTTCATCTCATGTATAATTTTTTTTTCTCATTTTTATCCTTATCTAATTCTATATTCCACTAAGAACTTATCATAATCATTATCTACATAATTATATTTTGATTTAATTTAAATTGACATTTAAGATTGTTTTGAAGTCAAAAATGAGTTTGAATTTAAAATCTAATTAAATATTAAATAGATTTTATTTTATTAAAGAAAATAATAATAATATAATTTTAATATTTTATTTTTTTAACTGATCAATAATTTTGAAAAATAAAAATTAATGAAGATTTAAAATAAATTAATGGTAAATTGTTGAATTTGAATACCTAAACTTGTAGGTAACTTTATAGTAATGTTATTTTAATAATTATTTTTACGAAAGTTTTGATATTTACATATTTTATTTGACTTGTGTCACAATTTTTTTTTTCAAGAATAGAATAGATATCATATATTTTATTTGTTTGTTTTTCTATATAAAAAAATGGTCTGCTGCGATCATGTCCAATTTCATTTTCAATTGACTACGGGTTTAATTAGTTTGAATAAAATAATATGTAGTTTAAACGAGTATTAAATTTAGTAACTATATCCATATCAAATATGGGCAAAATTGACTGCATATGTAAAAAAAAAAAAAAAAAAAAAAAAATTCGATAGTATTAAATTTTTATTTGAAAAAAAATAATTTTTAGAATTTATTTGTAATTTTTATATATATATATTTATTATTATTTTATAAATAAAAATTATGACGTTGCGTTTCGCATGGGACTCTATACTAGTTATTATTATTATTATTATTATTATTATTATTATTATTATTATTATAAACTAATAAATTCAAGAGTTACAATTATGACCATAAAAAGCAATAAATTATAAATAAAATTTAATAATATAAATTTCTAATAAACATGACTGCACAAGAATTATCGGTTTTCCTAACCTGTGCAGGTTAACAATCATTTATTGTTAGATTTTTTTACCTATTTTATATAGAATTTAATTCAATACATTCTTTTTATTATTTAATATATTTTAATTTTAAAATAAATCAAACATGGTATGGGAATTAATTGTATTCTCTCTTTCTATCATTTAATATATTTTATATTTTTTTTATAAAATTAAAGTAAATAAAAGGTGGAATATTGATTAAAAACAAAATATTGTAACGGTCATTTGAATTTGTTTAATAAAAAATATGATCCACCCCAATTTTTTTCTTTCTAAAATTTAATATATTTTATATTAATTTTTTTATGAAATATAAATAAATAAAATGTGGAAGAATATTTCGAGAAACGGTTTTCCTAACCTGTGCCTACAGGCACATGTTAACAATCATTTATAGTTAGATTTTTTTACCTATTTTATATAGAATTTAATTCAATACATTCTTTTTATTATTTAATATATTTTAATTTTAAAATAAATCAAACATGGTATGGAAATTAATTGTATTCTCTCTTTCTATCATTTAATATATTTTATATTATTTTTTATAAAATTAAAGTAAATAAAAAAATCACAGTTCAGGCATCAATCACAGTTATTTACCATCCATTAATAGTCCATTAACACAAACCAGCAACCAGGAACAGATTCTTAATTAACAGTTTAACCAATTATTTAACAGAATTATGCCCAAAGCAGCTAACAGTGGAAAACAGTATTACAGTAGCAGTAACAGCATGGCCGAAGCCCAGTAAACAGTATTAGTATAGTAGTTTCAACTACAATCAGTATAGGCACTTCAAGCCAATTATTTCAGTAGTGAGGATCCTCTATCCCTAGGCATGTCATATATTCTACTAGTAGACTGACTAAGGGTAAAACTCACAGTTTCGTTTGTTTACTGTTTAAACCAGATTTATTAAGTATCGGTTATCAATTTCAGTGTATGAGTATTATAAAATCCGAGTACAGTGAAGTCTTATTTTGTTAATTTATTAACTTAACAGGCAGTTTAGCGTATTCATAATCATCGTTCAATATGGCAATTTAGGAGACAGTTTCACAAATCAACAATACACGACACATGCATAAACAACCAACATACAACAAACATAATATCGTACCAAAAACGAACTACTAACCACGACAGCAGAACCAACAGCGAGACGCCTACTCCTCAGCCCGAGCATTTCCTTCCTCCTAACCCTCTACAGAACGGAACCAGTAATGTTAAATCGTGGATTACAGGGTTCCAACTCAATCCGAATCCGACAGAACAAGGCCCTAACCGAACCGGATAGACCCTACCAAGATACGAAACTGATTGAAAGGTACGAGACTTACCGAAATGACTCAGACTACAGGCTACTGCAATCCGCGACGCCTACCGCACAGTAACCTGACAGAATACCCCCAACTGACGGAAACACCATATTAGCGATTGGAAACAGAATAATGATACGAGATTCACGAATACAACAGAATGAATCTTACCAGAATTCGGAACCACGACGGAATCACGATGGAATTGCGACAGAATCACGATAGAAACCTAACCAAAAACAGAATCAGGGAACAGAAACCTAGGAATAAACAGACTATCTGAGTTAAAACACGTGCAGGATGACGATAAAGGAACATGCGATCGGACGAGACTTATCGGAAATCTACTGCGGCGGAAACCTTAACGAACAGACGCTCTGACTCTCTCACGGTTCTCTCAACTCTGAAACGTGAAGGAGGCAGGAATGACGCTCTAGGGTTTAAAATAGTATATATGATGTCTAATAATAAAAACACCCCCTAGACTCAGGAAATATAACAAAATATATCAGAACTTCTAACAATTCCCAAAAAAAACCCCTAACTTCTGACCCAAGCTACTAAGCCCGGAAACGGTCCGTTACAGTGGGTGTAGAAGAATTTTGGGGAAATATATTTAGTTCGATCTCCTTTAATATAATCTCCTTGAACTTGGACGATGCATGCGACATTATCTTCAAAAATTATTGTTGGCCCATTCATAGTTTGGGAGATATCACTAGAATTCTGGATATGTTGGATCATTGATCTCAATCAAATACACTCTCGACTGGTTTCGTGTAATGCCAAAATTTTAGCATGATTTGAGGATGTGACTACTAAAGTTTGTTTCGTAGATCTTTAGGAGACCGTAGTACCATTATTGTGAAAATATAGCCAGTTTGAGAATGTCCTTTATACGGATCCGAAAGGTATCCAGCATCGGCAAAACTAGTCAAACCCAGAAATTTATTAGAATTCGTATAAAATAATCCCGAATCTTTCGTACTCTTCAAGTAACGCAAAATATGTTTGATTTCATTCTAATGACGACGGGTTGGTGCAGAACTATATCTCGCTAATAAATTTACAGTAAATGAGATATCTGGTCTCGTACATTGAGCCAAATATAACAGTGCACCTATTGCATTTAGATATGGTACTTCAAGACCAAGTAATTGTTCGTCATCATCCTTCGGTCGGAATGGATCCTTTTTGGGATCAAGTGTTCTTACAACCATGGGTGTACTTAATGGATGTGATTATCCAAATTAAATCTTTTCAAAAGCTTTTCGATGTATGATGATTGATAAATCAATATGCCATTTGATTTATGTTCAATTTCCAGACCAAGACAATATTTGATTTTCCCAAATCTTTCATCTCAAACTCCCTTTTCAAATACTTAGCAGTTTGTTTGATCTCCTTCAGGAGTCCCAATGATATTAATATCATCCACATAAACTGCTATAATGGTAAAACTAGACCCTGATTTCTTGATGAAGATACATGGATATATAGCATTATTCTGGTATCCTTCTTTTATTAAATATTCACTAAGGCGTTTATACCACATTCTCCCATATTGTTTTAATCCATATAGGGATTTTTGTAACTTTATGGAATATAAGTTTTGAGATCTCGATCTATATGATTAAGGTAATTTTAATCCTTCTAGGAGTTTCTTGTAAATATCAGAATCAAGTGATCTATACAGATATGCAGTGACTACATCCATAAGACACATTTCCAGTTTCTCAGAAATGGTAAGATTGATCAGAAATCAGAACGTAATAGTATCAATTACTTGGGAATATGTGTCATCATAATCAATTCCAGGTCTTTGGGAAAAACCTTGAGCAGCCAAATGTGCTTTGTATATCACAATTTCATTTCTTTCATTTCGTTTCAACGAACACCCATTTGTAACCAACTGGTTGAACATCTTTTGGTGTTTTCATGATGGGTCCAAAAACTTTTCATTTACTCAGAGAGTTCAACTTTGTCTAGATTGCTTCTTCCTAGTTTTTCCAATCATGTCTATTCCTACATTCTTCCATACTACGTGACTCATGATCATCATATAAAATATCTACTGCCACCGTGTAGGAAAATAGATCATCAACTTTCATTTCATTTCTATTCCATATTTCCTGATTGAAATTTATAGATATTTCTTCATTTTTCGATTATGATATTTCTTTATCATTTCCTCCTTCAGGGAGATTATTTTCAGTGATCTCAACAACTTCTGGGATTTCATTGGACGTGGTTTTAGGATCCATATCATTTTTCTTTCTTTTCCTTGGAACTGTATGTTTTGAACCAGGTGGTCTTCCACGCTTCTGGCATGGGATAGGAGTTTCATTTGCTATTGTCTTTTAAGGTTTTCCTTCTAGAACATTTACTCTTGCTGGTACATTAGCAGCTTCTATATAAGACTTGGTCATTTTTGAAGTATCATTAAATGCATCGGGCATTCGATTAGCTATCATTTGTAGATGTAGGGACCTTTGAACTTCTAGTTCACATATTGAAGTACGTGGATCCATATGCGCTAATATGGGAACTTTCCATGCTAATTCAAGTTTCTCTTATGGAGAAATCTTTTCCTTTTCAAGTGGCAGAAAATTACTTTCATCAAATTGACAGTCAACGAATCTAGCTGTAAACAAATCTTCTGTCAATGGTTCCAAATATCTAATAATTGATGGAGAATCAAAACCCAAATATATTCCTAAACGTCTTTAGGGTCTCATTTTTGTTCTCTGAGTCGGAGTAATGGTACATATACAGCACACCCAACTGTTCTCAAATGCAAGATGTTAGGAGGATGTCCAAATACTAACTATAACAGGGAATATTGGTTATAAGTTGTTGGGCGAATACGAATTAGTACAACAACATGCAATATAGCATGTCCCCAAATAGTTACTGGTAATTTGGAGCGCATTAATATAGTTCGCATAATTATCTGAAGGCGCTTAATCAATGATTCGGCTATTCCATTTTTGGTATGAACATGCGACACTGGATGTTCAACATCAATCTTAGATACTTGACAGTATTCATCAATTGCTTTCGATGTTAATTCCCTAGCATTATCAAGTCTTATACTTTTAATAGGGTAATCTGGAAAATGAGCTCGTAATCGTGTAATTAGTACTAGCAACTTAGCAAAAGCAACATTACGAGTAGATAACAAGCATACATGGGACCATCTTGAATTCTCCTTGAATTCTCTAGGTGAATGAATGGGTCCACGTATATCTCCTTGAATTCTCTGTAAAAGATAAAGATTCAAAATATACTTTCGTAGATGATGGTTTCGTTATCAATTTTCCTTGGACACATGGGATACACAGGTCCCTTCATTCAGTAGGATTTTATAATTTCTCAGTGGATACCCCTCTGAATTCGTAATTATTCTTCGCATCATTGTGGATCTTGAATGCCCAAATCGATCATGCTAAAGTTGGAATATTTTAGGATTAGAGAACTTCTGGTTCTCAATAGCATGTGTTTCAATATGCCTGATGGTTGTATAATATAATCTAGATGATGAAATAGACAACTTTTCAATCACAAGCTTCTGGCCTGACTTGTTCGAAATAATACACAAATATTCGACACCCTTTTTATCAACTGTTCAATATGATATCCATGCATTCTATACTTTTATATAAAATCGAATTCGGACTATCAAGATCTTCCTCCTTCTATCTACCTATGGTATTCACTTAAACATGAATTGGTATTAATTGCAGAAAATACTTTGGTTCTCTCAGAATGGTATGAGTTATAGCACTATCGGTTAAAAATATATCTCTAGATATAATGAATTCTTGATTTGAACTCATAACCTTTAATAAAATAAAATAAAAAATAACATTAATTGGATGGGAATGTAATATTCATAACTATTTACAAATATTTAAAAAAAAATTACATTCCAAAATAAGGAAATATATTTCATTTATAGTTGACAGTTCTATCACCAATTAGGTGATCTATCCTCCCATCAGGATCTTTAAAGAAATCAGCAATTTCTAGATTTGATATGTCGACAGAACCAGTATCACCATCGCCAAAAACATCAGCCATATTTACTTCATTATTCTTTCTTTTTCTTGTTCGCGTCTCAACTTCTGATAAGCTTTAATTACATATTTGGGGGCGCGACAAGTTCTAGAATAACAAGTGGAGGAACCACATCTATAGCAAGGACCACAATTGAACTTTGGCGGTTCCTGAACTTTTTTCCCTTTGCTGGAACTAGCATTGTAAACATTCAACTTCTGGGGAGCATTAGGATTATAATATGGATGTCCATAATCCCTATTACGACCACATCCCTGACCATTTCCAGATCCTCGACCACCTCGGCCATTACCAAGACCATTTCCACATCCATTTCCATAATCATTCCAATGCTCAGAACCACGACCACGACCGCGACCATGGTAACCACGACCACGGCCACGACCACGACTTGGATTTTCATTATAATGTGCATTCACTTCTGGGAATGCTTGAGTGCCAACAGGGCGTCTTTCACTATTTTTTAACAACTGGTTGTGTTTTTAGCAATATCCAAATGTCTAATCAAATCATCATATTTTTGGAATTTACTTTCCCGATACGGCTGTTGTAAAATCATCTGGAAAGGATGGAACGTGGCAAATGTTTTCTCTAACATTTCATGTTCAGTTTTTGTTTCCCCACACATTTTCAGCTTGTTTACAATCAGGTACATGGCTGGGTTGTATTCACTCACGCTTTTGAAATCTTGGAATCTTATTTTGGCGAGATGATCTCACTTTAGCGATTATATCTAGAAATCAATGCTTGCCACAGATCTGCAGGATCAGTGACGGTCATATACTGATTTTACGAATCATCACTCAGATGAGTTCAGATTATAATCAAACCTTTATTCTTCTGTTGCTCAGTTGTTTCATTTTTCTTATCCAGAGTTCCATACGGATTTTTGGATTTCAACCTTATTTCACAATATCTCAACCATATCATATAGTTTGTTCCAGAAACCAACAATGATTCAAATTTGTATCGATTCATTCTCTGTAAAGCAATAACACTTTATTAAATTTCTAGATTTTCAGAATTCAATTATTCAACTTGAGGTGAACAATTGCAATTTCCTAATTTTCAGATTTCCAATTTCTCGTAACCAGAATCACAATAATCAAACACTTTTTGATCTGGAAGATCCATCTAAATGGCAACCAAAAAGCATACTCGTGCCGATAACGTATTATAAAGAAAATAAAGCATAAAATAGAAATAGATTGGAATCAGAAAGTAACCTGGTAATCTTAATTGGATACTTCTTGAGTATTGTGAAATTGTGGTAGATTGAAAAGGAGAATGAAAATAGCGGAGAAAAACAAAATCCATATATATATATATATATATATATATATATATATATATATAAACTAATTGTAGTGTGTGTTGTTGATTTGGGATATAATAATAATAATAATAATTATTATTATTATTATTATTATTATTATTATTATTATAATTGTGAGGATACATGTCAATCATCGATAAAAAAATGTACTTACACATAAACAAACACATGGAATCCACCTCGTTCACAACATTATTTATATTATAAATATATCAAAAATTCAAGATAAATTAAAATGTTAAAATTGGAAGTATTTTGAAAAGAAAAAATTGATTTTTAAAAAATAATTTTTTTAAATAAATAAGTTTTTAATTATGTATTTTCAAAAAATCATTACATATTTTACATAAAAAAATACATATATATACATACAAAATATTATTTTCAAAATCAATTAATTGAAAAAATTATTTTTTAAAAAAATATAATTTTAAAAATAATTAACTAAAAAACTATATACAAATTAAAATTTAATAAATAATTTTCTATAATGTAATATTTAATGAGAAATACATATATTTAATTATTTTTTAAAAATAAAATTATTTAATTATGTTGGCCGGTTGCGTTACCGATTTCAACAGATTGAAAGCGATAATTGACGAAATTACATCCTTAATGACAATGGGTATTAATGTCAAATTCAGAGAACTTTAATTATAAATGTAAATAATCTTTCCATGTGGTATTAGTCTTGTAGTGGGAGACAACGCAACGCATCCAACAAAATCAGAGTGATTATTTAATCCATTCCCCGAAATAATAAGAATGCCACGTTTTTATTATTGGAATGCTAATCCATCCACGTTGGTATTTGGACACTATCACCTCCCAACGAGTAGACATTTTCGATCATAAGACTGAAAACCCTCCTCTATCTCTCACTCGACTGTCATGGCTGCTTTCTCCATCAACAAATGGAGAAATGTCGTTGCCCAAATGAAATCAAAGATTACATTCTTGGGTCCTGTAACTCTCCCTCGTCGGTTTGAGTCTTTCAAAGCTGGAATCCGCCCTTCTGATGACTCCGATCAGGTAGAGATTTTTCTCTCATTTGATTGATGCCTTTTTAGCCTTTTATGTTGCTATATTTGTAAATGTTATTGATTCCTTTGCATGTGTGTTTATGGTTTGAGATCTCTTGAATTGCTCATATGATGTTTTTAGAATAGAAATTAAGTGAACACTAGATAGTTGAACACTTAGTGAATACATACAGGTTGTAGATTTTCCTGGAGGGAAGGTAGCATTCACTCCCGAGATGAGGTTTATATCTGAATATTCTGCACAGCGAGTGCCTTGTTACCGGGTTCTTGATGACAATGGTCAGCCAATTCAAGGCAATAATTTTGTGCAGGTACTTCATCTGATCTGACCTACCCTTTTAAAAATGAATTTGAAATCTTTTGATTTTATCATTCTATATGTTCAATTAGGTTAGTGAGGAAGTTGTCCGGAAAATGTATGTTGACATGGTGAAGCTTCAAACCATGGACACCATCTTCTATGAAGCACAAAGGCAAGGAAGAATTTCCTTCTATGTCACCTCAGTTGGAGAAGAGGCCATTAGTATTGCGTCTGCTGCTGCTTTAACCTCTGACGACTTCGTCTTCCCTCAAGTAATGATAACATGTCACCCTTGCTCACTTGTAATTTGTAGATCTGATATGTTTGGTGTTCCTTGTGCAGTATAGAGAACCGGGAGTTCTACTATACCGTGGTTTCACTTTGCAAGAATTTGCAAACCAGTGTTTTTCCAACAGAGGTGATTATTGCAAGGGCAGGCAAATGCCAGTTCATTATGGATCTAACAAACACAACTATGTTACCGTGGCATCAACTATTGCGTAAGACATAAAACTTTGTCTGTTTTTGAAGTTCAATTAAAGCCTTGGAAAATATTGCCTGTAATGTTATATTTTCACAGTTCACAAATTCCTCACGCGGTTGGAGCGGCATATTCTTTAAAGATGGATGGAAAATATGCATGTGCCGTCACATATTTTGGTGATGGTGGCTCAAGCGAGGTAATTAAAATGAGTAACAGTTATCGTCTTTTGCATCCATCTTTGTTCTTGGGGAGGGTCAAGGTCGTGCAGGGATAGCAGGTCCTTGGTCCTGTCCTGGCCTGGCTGCTGATTCAATGAATTTTATGTGTATCTCAGTTGGATCATTGTCAATAACAAAGATTACTTGATATTGAAAATTCTTTATAGTGGTGGCTTCCTTTCTTATTAGTAACTAAACATTTCATGAATGTGCCTTTTAGTAGTAGTAGTTGTTGATGGGTTTGTGTTTCTTCTTTTCTTTTCATATGCCAACTTATTGCAGGGAGACTTCCATGCTGCTTTGAATTTCGCAGCAGTCATGGAGGCCCCGGTTATCTTTATCTGTCGGAACAACGGATGGGCTATCAGCACCCCTATTTCGGATCAGTTCCGGAGTATCCTTCTCACCCTTTACAACTAACAAATCTTTTATGTTTCAGTTAACTGTCTTAAAAGTTCTAAACTTCATTCACTGCAATTGACAGGTGATGGTATTGTAGTTAAAGGCCCAGCATATGGAGTTCACAGCATCCGTGTAGATGGTAATGATGCACTTGCTGTGTACAACGCAGTTCAAGCTGCACGAGAAATGGCAGTTGGTGAGCAAAGGCCAGTCTTAATTGAGGTAAATTACTGTCGAATTCTCTAGCCTTGTTCTGTCAGTGTCGAAATCTGTTTCACAAATTTGCTGGCAGGCCTTATCATATCGAGTCGGGCACCATTCCACATCTGATGATTCTACAAAATACCGCTCTGTGGATGAGATTGAACTGTGGAGACTAGCTCGAGATCCAATATCTAGATTGCGGAAATGGAGCGAATTTAATGGTTGGTGGAATGATGAGCAGGAGTCAGAGCTTCGGAGTAATGTGAGGAAGCAGGTAAAAATCTGACATGTTGAGCATTTGTATTCATGCACATGAGTGAAAACATGCTATATGTGTGTTTTGAGGTGTGGGATTGAAAACCATATGTGAATGATGTATCAGGTATTACATGCAATCCAAGTAGCAGAGAAAGAGGTGAAACCAGAGGTAGCAGAGTTGTTCAGAGATGTATATGATGATCCACCTTCTAACCTGAGAGAGCAAGAGAATTGGCTGAGAGAAACCATCCAAAGACATCCTCAAGACTACCCGTCAGACGTTCCTGTTTAGAGCATTATATTCCGATTAGGCTTATTTATCTTCAGTAAATAATTGGATGTATGAAGTAAATGATTTTTCTTTTAAAATGAATAGAAACTAGTTTTTTTTTTTTTTTTTTTTTTTTTTCTTTCTTCAATATATCATACCTGGAGCCATGAAGATGGTTTTGATCATGAATTTGCCCTCCCTCACGTTCTGCAAACCTTCCGCTCACATTGGATGTTCGCAAACCATCTGACCACTTTGCCGGTTGAATAGACTATCACTCGCAAACAACTCGTGAAAAGACAGTCTAGTATACAAATGGTAAACATATATCAAGTCAAATTATTGTTATTATTTTTTAAAATAATGGAGTGATTCAAACTTGTGCTGTTTCTTAACATTTTCTCTAAATAGTTTCTCACAAATAAATATAACAATAATACTACAAATTGTCATTTACATTACACTACACCAAAATTTAGTTCGTTACATATGACTACGGACAAAAGGATGGAAATAGGTTGACCTTCAATACTTGTTGAGCAAACACTACCCTCCAAGTAAAATTCTCCGATGGAGAACATATTTGGCCAAGCACTTCCATATTTGAAGAACATGCAACTTGTAAGAAGGATTCGTTGAAGTCTGATTCTGCTGTTCTGAAATTTCATAACATAGAAAGTCTGCAAAACTTTCAATGTTCAGGAGTTAATTGTCTCTGTCAAAGATGATACTTCAGATTGCTGCTTTGAATCAACCATAACGGAATTCAATAACTGGTGCCTTCTCTTCTCATGAGCTTGCCTTCTGTTTGCTTCCAGAATTATAAGGAGAGCTGTAATATCAGCCGGGCTTACCCCGCCGACCCTACTCGCTTGACCAATGGTTTGTGGCCTCACCTGAAATCATGACAAACTCTATGAATTTATTATTTCCAACTTGCCAGAATCAACTAGCACATAAGTCTGACCAAGTAAATAAAAAAATAAAATAAAATAAAATAAAAAAATAATAATAATTAAAAAAAAAAAGAAAGAGGTGAGACTGTTCCAATTGCATATAGACGATTCTTTTTACAATCTGGTTTCTTTTACACTGCTATTAAGCGAGCTATCCAGGATTAAAAGCCAATATATACAGCTTGCAATAGAACAAGGCACTAGGTAATAATTAGTTGGATAAGTGACGTTTGGTTTCATAATCAGATTACACACCTTAGAAAGTTTCTCACGTGCTTCCAGAGATAATGTTGACATTGCATGATAATCCAAGTCCTCTGGGAGTGGTCTAAGTTGTTGATGGACCATCTGCATGTAGAGCAAACATAAGGGCTTAATATAAATTAAAGCTATCCAGACTACAGCTAAAGAAACAAATGAACTCATATTGCTAATGACATTGGCCAGTATTTCCAAGTGTGAAAATAAATTGTCACTCTTGTATGCTTGCACCACCTAAAGAAATCAATACAGGTTAGGGAAAAAAGTTTAGCCAAGAGACTTCTCACAAATTTGGATCAAGAATTAGTTGCGCTTTATGAGATAATTATTATTAATTACTGTTGGGCGATACTTGGCAAAGTTGAAGAGTGCTTTGGGGTTTTTTAGCTTGCTACAAAGGTATTTTGTGAGTACACATTTTTGAGAATGCTATTGAGTCACTGGAATCTCAAGGTAGTGGATTAAGATTCCTTAACACTTGTCTAGTTATATATTCCTATATCTATCTTAGTAGAGTGTATTTAAATCCAAACTTGCAAATTCTACCATTTGATAGCAGAGGTGTGTGTAATGGTATCCTTTGGGAGAAGATTCAAGGGGTTAAGATCAACACTAATCATTCACCTATGAAGTTGAAGTTTGTAATGTTATTCTGAGCATACAATAGTTATGAAGTTTATGCACAATGATGGTGAACTGGAAGAAGTTGGAAATGAAAGTTAAGGAAAAAGGGAAGTTACACTGGATCCTAAGTTTGTTGGAGGCTTTAATCGAATTAAAATCAATCCTACATTCTAGTGACCAAGAAGATGATCAAAGTTTTAGCTACAATTGTGTCCAAATCAGGGTATGATGACAGGACCGGTGATGACACGACTGAGGAGGTGACAGCTGGTTGAAAATTTTACTGATATGCCTAATGCATTACATCCATTTACAGGAAATAATCATGCTATCATAATAAAGATGGTCATCACATGTAAGTGTAACAAAAAGAAGAGGTTGAAGAGTTGGTTGGGGCAGATATTAGAAGCTGGGATCATACAAGAAAACTATAGTCTGTTTTATAGCCCTTTTTTTGCTCGTAAGAAAAAAAGAATAATAATTGGAGGTTTGGTACGACAGTAGGTTATTAAACAAACCGATAATTCTAGATCATTTTTCAGCATTGATCACTGAATATGGAAATGCAAGGTCAACACAATTGCATATTTTGTGAAGGATAGCTTAGGGAACTGAAGATCGAAGTAAAAGGTCCAAGGTCAACTATTTACATGGCAAAAGATCATGTGCACTATGACAAGACTAAACGTGTTGAAATTAACCAGCACATCATCAGAGAATGATTGGAAGAACGAACTATGGAGTCACAATACGTTGCTTGAGAACAGAGAACACACAGTAGAGTAGACATCTTCAACGCAGTTCTATCGCAATCTAGAGCAAAGTTTACAAGTGATGGTATCCAAAAGCTACAGTCTAGTGAGCATTAATATAATCCAACTGGAGACCTATTGGAGACCTAAGGGTCTCGTTAAATCCTATTTTAGTAAATGTTAGTAGTTATGGTTAATGATTGTGGAAATTTAGGATTTTTTTTTGCGATCTCCTATTTCCAAGGAGAATAACGGTAGAATTATGAGGATTTATAGGAACCTTGGGATCCTTAATTGATCCTCTATTAGGTTTAGCTCTAATTCTTACAAAGACGCTCTACCAATTTCACTGTATTTAGGGCTTCATGAGCAGAATTCAACACCATGAAGAAATTTGGTAAGAGGCTAACATTAAATTATGCTATATTTCTCTTCTACCTAATGTAGAATCTATAAGTTATAGAGCCTCTTTTAGGATTTCTTTTTACAATAATAATAATAATATAATAATAATAATAATAATAATAATAATAATAATAATAATAATAATAGAAAATGAAATTTGAAAAAAAAGAAAAGAAAAAAAAAAGGAAATAAATTAATTCTGAGATAGTAGGATTCCCACCAGAAATAAAACTACTGGAAATAACAGGAAATAAAAATCTAACAAAAAATTAACAGTTCTTAATTTACTTAGTAGTTATTTTTATGAGTTAGTAATTTATGAGTTAGTTAATTAATGTTGGATTGTAGTCTGTGAAATTGAAGAGATTTTTGGGGTTTTAGCTTGCTGGAAGAGCATTAGGTGAGCAAACTGATTTTGGAGAATATTATTGAGTCATTGGAGCTTAGGATTGTGGCCTACGAGTCCCTTTATATTTTTCTATCCATATTAGAAGTGTTCACTTTAATCAGAAATTGCAGATTCTACCACACTCACCTGCTGAAGTTGGATTTGTTGGCGCAGAATAAAGCCCTCGTACTTAATATCTATCTCTACACATTCTTTGTCCATTTTATTTAACTTTTTGTTTCCGAAACCATGCTTGTCAAGAACTTGATAATGTACATGTGGTTTCTTCAAAAGACTCTCCAACGTTGAATGGTCCTTGACTGGTTGATTTGATAATTCAGAAACTTCGGCTGCCAAGTCTCCCCCTAAAAAATGAAAGAAAACAGCAAATAAGTCACAAATAAGCAGTTAACCAGACTTATACAAGTGTGGTTCCATCTAAATGCAAGTTAACCTAACCCTTTTCAGATGCTTTTTCAAGAATTTGTGTAAAAAGAGATCAAGATGTATAAAGGATTGATGTATTTTCTTAACGTCAACTCTCAGTTACCTCTAGACACTGATTAAGATGGTATGCAAGGAAGCAGAAGGGATATACAGAAAGCATGCAGGAATACTCACCAAGGACTTCCAAAACAAAAGTAGCTATGTTACTGCAATCAACAACTAGATTTGGTTTCAATGTTAATTTCTATTATTCATCATAATCAAGCGCTATAGATCAATAATTATTTTTAATGATGAATTACCAAGGAAACATTGACAAATATATAAACTTTCAGCTTCGACCCCTAGGAAGATACAGGAAATTGTTTTGAAAAATGACAAGTATAGTTGGGAAATTTCTCCTTTTACCCAGTTTTTCAAAATATTACCAATTTATTTCAACTTTTAAAACCAATCTCAATTTACCTCATTTGCCAAAATATTATCATATTTACACCAATCATGATGTTGTTTTATACTTAGACAATATTTTCAAAATGAGAGTAAAAGGATATTATTCTCAAAAGTGAAGGCAAAACAGGAGCAGGAGGATTTTGATATTTGCAGCTACTTATTTTTGGGAGGCCGCGGTTTTTACATCTTTTTCATTTCAAGTATTTTTCAAATCAATTTTCACGCTGCCAACAAAACCTTCTCTATCTCAAACAATGAAAAGCAAAAGGAGGAAAGTACTAACCAGATATCCTAACAGCCTTTAGTCGCTCTTTTTCCTCTGAAACACGAGCTTGCTTTTCTTGATATATTTTCCAGCGCCTATCATCTATCAACCCAATTTCACGTCCTAAAGGTGTAAGACGGCTATCTGCATTATCAGATCTAAGCAGCAGCCTGTGTTCCGAGCGACTGAGACACAGAAATTAGTACAAGATAGGCACATAGCTAATATATAAGCACACGCATAAGGTTGAGTAGGCAGAATAAAAATGTCAATAAACCAAAAATAAATTTGTAACACGTTCATTCTACAGACAGCTGAGTACAGTTTTATGAACTAATTAACTTATATGCAGTTGAGTTTCATTACACCAGCATTGAGTTTTACCTCACAAGCATCAGGGCATGGTCATGTTATTTGGATTCAGTCAAAACAAACTTGTATTTTGTATATTATCTTCCAAGTTATAGTTCATTTTACAGAAAAGCACTTACTAAAGACGACATAAAAGAATTCAAGGGTCTTGGACATATTAATCTAAGATCAAGAGCAGAGTCATAATAAAATCAACTTATTACTGTGTCTAGAAAAAGCATATAGCTCTGACTAGTATGACCCACGAGATTTGAGTGGTGCAATAAAACAAAATCCTATGTAGTTGAACCAATCACACCAAAAGAATCAGAACCCAGGGAATTCCACTATACCAAACCAGACTTTAAAGTACGACTAGTTTTGATGGTAACATATTCCTGCATAGAGATTTCTGAGGAATGTTTAATAAGAGACCGGTGATGGACCAGGACTTGTCTTCACCTGTACATCCTAAACTCACCGGCAGTTGAAAACATGATGGATCCAAACTCTCAGATGATGTGTAGCATGAAATTATGATTACCATATCTATTAGAACCTAAAAAAGATTTAGGTTGTCCTAAATTTATGAAAAACACAACTTTCAGATGATAAATAAGGCCCAGAGTACTTACAGCTTTCCAGATAAAACTACTGCTGTTGAATAAACATGAAAAAACTACTACTCTATAAGCAACATTATTTTAACACTATAATGTTCAATCTACAGACTAATACTTGGAAACGTGTCAAGTATATTGCCAGGGAGGAATTTTCCCTTAAAACTACAACTCAACTAGAATGTAGTCTTTTTAGATACAAGCAATCAACATCATATCAATTCATAATACCAATAGAAAGGCATCACATTTATAGAACATCAGAATGGAATTCCATGAATCAGTTACCTTGTCAACATACGGTAAGGCTCTCTAAGGTCCTTAGTGACCAGGTCATCAATCAGAGTGCCTATATAACTGCTTTCCCTCTCAAGAACAATTAGGGATTTACCAACTGAATGCCTAGCAGCATTAATACCGGAGATAATACCCTATAGAGAAGACAATGCCATTGAGAAGATTGTATGTCAGAATGGCACGGTACCAATATATAGGCTCCATTTTCACAGATTATGTCATTTTACATTCCAGCATAATCACATTTAATACTCAACAGAAGAAAAGAAACCTGAGCAGCAGCTTCTTCATATCCTGTCGTCCCATTTATCTGACCAGAGAAGAAGAGTCCCTCAATTCGCTTTGTCATGAGAGATCTAGAACATTGATGAGCAGGCAAGAAATCATATTCTACTGCATATGCAGGCCTTAACATCGAGCACTTTTCAAGTCCTGGCAAGCTTCGCAAGAGTGGCAACTGAAGCCTCTCAGGTAAACCAGTCGAGAATCCCTGAGACAAAAAGTAAAGTGATAAAATTGTGAGATAATAAGGATGAAAGAAGTCATTAACTGTCCAAAAAAATTACTAAGAATCAACATCAGGACAATGATTACATAAATATAAATCCGCTCAAGTCTTCCTTAGGCTCAATTTGGCAATTAACTATCGGTTCATTCCAATTGGTTGTTGTGTGATTGGATAATTGATTTGATTCAAATTAACTGTTAACTATTTGAAAATGGGTTTTTTGGTAATAATTAGTTATTTTTCAAAAGAGTAGTTAGATATTTAAAATGTAAAATGGCTTTAAAAGATATTCATATATTTCAATTTAATTATATGGTTGCATTTTAAAGAAAAGTAAGTTGGATAATTAGTTAAGTGGTTTCAATGCCAATTAGTTGTTTTGTCAAATTAATTTAACATTTGGTTTAAATAGATAAATTATTTTAAGGGAAAATTATTTAACATTTGGCAATTAGTTCTATTATTTATACTAGTAATTACTATAATAAAATACACTATAGTTGTAAAGACTATTTTACCCTTCCTCTCTTAAGATCAGAGGGAAAGGTAATATCATCTTCTTGAAAAAAATGTTACAGGGCTCACTCAGATGAAAACTCAAGCGAATACAAGTGTAACCTAGATAACAACATAGGTTGCATCAAAGGTTAATAAATCTGACAACACTAGAAATCAATCCAGCGTTTCTATTCTTCCAAACAGCATATCAAATCCTTTTCTAATTGAAACAAAATCAAGCAACAAGTTTAGAATGGTCAATCACATACTCCAAATTTTTTTACATATTTGAGATTTCATCTTTCCAAGTTATCCTTTTATTATATTTCTTTTTGATTCCGTGGCAAAAAGAGAAATGGTAACATTGTAGCACACCTGGACATACAACTCCGGCACGTTTCTACCTTCCGGCTCAAGAAAAATCTGATGTGATTCTTTATCTTGAAATCTGACAATCTGACAAAAAAAAAAGGTCAAACTAATAAAGATATCATTGACTGAAGTATAATGCATGACAAATGATTGAAACATTGAAATTAGTAATGTAGCAAGAAGTGGACAGAAAATACAATTTACGATGACAATCTATCTTACTTCCATGACAACTTGCAGTTTTCATCAAAAATTGATTATAACCAATATACTAACAAAATCAGTTTTTTATCCGCTTTTGAAAAAAATAGTACCAATAATGAGCTAAGTTGGCTTGAGTGAGGCTCAGACTCGACCTCATGTTGAAACAATTGCAAGCCAACCATAACTTAAACTTCAAGCAAATTAAGTCCGAGCCTAACCACAAAAATTTGCAGGCTCACGAATTAAACTATGCTTAATAAGTATTGTATGTATTTTTACATCCACATAATAGATTAATTTAATGATTCATTTATCAAAGCAAGTCAAGCTCAAGTGTATATTTTGACTTATAAGCCAAGTCTAAACTTGGTGCTCGGGCCAAAACTTTCGGTAAACGTGTCAGCTATTTTCAATGTTGAAGAAGGCAATAACCAAAAAAATTTCGCTTCATGAATCCCAGTATTGGGACATTATAATGTCACAATCCCTTGATTTTTTATGCATTAGATCATTTTGTCACAAATCCCTTCTGTACTATTAGTAGCTAACTTGTAAGACCGTTTACATTAGCAAAATCCATAATCTTAAGCAACCATTTACAATCAATCAACCCCTGATATATATCAATCATAAACTTGCTTCAATATGATAGGACTTAATGGAAGTTTCCAACACTCTCCTCAAACTCCAAGATGGTTTGATGATATCTGCCCTACCCATCTTCCATGTATATTAGTCAAACTGATTAATACACAATGTTATATTATAACAATCAGCCACCTGTTTCTAATGTAGGAATGTGCACCACTCTAACATCTTTTTGTTGATAAAAATCTCTATATGTTTGCTTAGAGAAATTTGACAGTTTTTTGAATAAATACAAAATGAGCCTTTGTTTACAATATTGTCGTTCCTATAGAAGAGACTATAATATTATCCATCTATAAAAATTTTGATTCTAAGCTATAGTGCCACAAACATGAGTTAACTATAATTTACCAACTCAATCTCATCACTTAAAACTATTCAATCCTAATCTAATCCAAACAAATGTAGCAAATGAATGGGACCAATTGGAAGGGATAAGAAAAGGACTGCTGGCCTTTAAAGTGGGTGTCCAGTAAAATGCTAAGAGCAGCTACATGGTAAATGTGGACGATTTTTACAGGATGTTGATGCAGTTATGATGAAAAGGTGAAACATAAACTGGCTTCTGGTGCAACAGAACATGGCTTTTCAGTGTTACATCCATTGAACATTGACCAAATGAAGATAAAACATGAGATTAAATAAACACAGAACTTAACAGGACATAGGAACACTGTGAATTGTACCTTGTCTTCAATGGATGGGCAGTACCTAGGTCCTTTTGCTTCCACCCAGCCACCATAGGTGGGAGTTTCATGCAAGTTGTCTTTAATAAGCTGGTGTGTTTCCTTTGTAGTGCGAGTCAAATAGCAACACATCTGTTCTCTCTCAATATGAAATCCAGGATCAAAACTAAACCAGCTAACCTGTAAATAGTCGACATATAATTAGAACCACTAAAAGCAAATGATCTACAGTCCTCCTTATCATTTTAAGTTAGGACATAAGTAAACCCAACTCAGATGAAAAGGGCCTGGCAGTAAATTTTAATACATGGCTTTAATGTACTGTTCATGTGGTTCAAAAACAAAACATTAAAAATGTAATATAGATATTTACCAAACTAGTGAAAGATGAAAATTCAAGGAAACACACAAAATCTCCTCCCGAAAGTGTTCAACAATACTAGAATTAAAATCTTAACCTGTAGATAATGAAATAACTACAGCATAAAAGTCCTATCACTTTAAAATAGCAGCAAAAACAGCAACCGGACGCTTTCAATGACAATGGGTTTGTTGCTCTTGTCACAGCTTGCTATGACAATGGGCAGATGGTACCAACATTTTTCATTATGTAGACAGACCCTCTAGCAGAAAGATATAGAGTCAGGAAAGTGTAGCAATGTTCGAGTTTAAATAATAATTCCCTTGTCAGAAGAAAACATTATGGATGACCTAAGAGCATTTGAATCATCAAAATTTATAAAATTGGACCTCATGAGATTAAATGGAAGGACCTCTTCATCTCCATGCTGAGGTTCTAGTCCAGAAAAATCTACAGTACGAATGTCAACACGAGCTGGAGTTCCAGTTTTCAAGCGGTCAGTTTCAAATCCAAGGCTTTGCAAGTTTTCTGTCAATCCATGTGATGCTGACTCGCCAGCTCTACCAGCAGGCATAGAAGTTTTGCCCACCCAAATTTTACCACTCATAAATGTGCCAGTTGTGAGAACAACCGATGATGCATGGAAGTTCATCCCAAAAAATGTGCGAACACCTTCCACATTGTCATTCTTTCCCAGTATGAGATCAGTCACCATAGCTTCTCTTATAGAGAGATTTGCAGTGCTGATGACAAGGTAAATAGAACATGTAATCAAAGATAGAAAAATCAGTGCACCAATGCAGCGACAGACCACAACAGGAGAAACCATAAAATAATATTCAAAGATAATTAGTAACTAACAGCAGTAACTCCTAAATAGAACATTAAAAAACACCAAGAGTCATTCAATATACTATGTTTAGTAGGCCCTGCTAGGACACCATATTTTCAAAAACAGCTCTAGGTAGGCCAAAAGATCACATTTACCATTGCAACACCCTCCTCAAACCTCAGGGTCTTATCTGGCTATATCATGACAACTAATTAATAGCAAACATGGCGAAAGATCATGTATACAATGAGCAGACTAACTACATGGACATTGATAGTCATTTTGAAAAGGAAAAGCTATATGGAAGTCAACTAGAAATTCAGTATTACCTACTGCCAGTTTGACAGTGGATATATCCACAGAAGCAGTAGCTTGACACCAGTTTAATCTTTGTAAGTACTACAGTGATTCTTACTCTAATAAGTTAGTAGTTTAACCTAGGTTTCTCTAACAAATGCTTGGTCTTAAGACTACAAAATCAAGATATGCTCTTCATCTTTCAAGTAATGTATTTTCAAGGAAAAAAAAAGTTGTTGATTACTACTTTCTGTTCATGTGGGAGTTGTGTGTCAAT
This sequence comes from Cardiospermum halicacabum, assembly GCA_031304145.1. Lineage (NCBI taxonomy): Eukaryota > Viridiplantae > Streptophyta > Magnoliopsida > Sapindales > Sapindaceae > Cardiospermum > Cardiospermum halicacabum. The sequence goes on along the minus strand of CM062394.1, from coordinate 15,223,235 downwards.
ATATGCAAGAGTCTAGAGAACTGCATATGCAAGATTCTAAAGAATTTCACATGCAAAACCAAATTTAAAACCATAGCCAAGAAAAGGTTATTTATTTATTTATTTATCTGATGAATTTAAGTCTAGAAATCTTTGGATATAAAAATGCTGACTATTTCAGGTTCCAAAATATACACATATACATATAAAAAGAGAAAAGGTCTACTACAAGATATTGCGCATTCATTTCGAACAATCCAGTGGCTAAGAGGAGTAAAACAAGATGTTGTAGCTCGGTTTACCCCTGATGAACCTTTGAGGTTCTACTGTGAATCTGTGATAATAAATCTGCTATCAAGATTTGTCAGTCTAGTTCAATTGCACAAAACATGTAGAAGTGGATAGACAATTTATGAAATGAAAAACTTGATAAAAGAGAAATTCTCACACCACATGTTCTAAGCAACAAACAATAGGCAATTGTTCTTATTAAAGGACTAAGATTTATTTATACAAATGAATAAAGGATCCCTACTCTCTAGTTTGAAAGGGGGTGTTTGTAGTAACTGGTGATTAGATGGTAGCCAGCAGATATAGATAAATTGTAAATCTGTTTTGCAGATGAATAATGTTTTCAACGTAGATAAGTAATGAGCAGTTTATGAGTCTCTCATTTGTATAAAAGGACAATATATATATTAATAATAGAGGTCCTTTCTTTGTATCCATTCAAAAATTTTTGTTTAACAAAAACAATGTCAAGAGAATCTGCTGAATACACTGTGTATACCAACAACTATAACCAACCCCCAGTGCCTAAGAATTGTAAAATGTAATCCAGCTCTATCAATTGCCTACTATTAAATAAAGGGTAAGAAATTACTTAATTAAAAACATCATATTTTGTTAGTACATGTAAATATTATTCTTAGTAGATTTACAAAAATGTCTTCGGAGTTATGCGAAATCTCTTGAACTAGGTAAATGCCAACAAAGGTAACAAGAGAAAGCATTAAGTGAGAAAGTGAACTAATATTGTCTTGAAAACCTTAAGCACAATGGACATGTTTTCAATCATACTAAGATATTTTGAGAAATCACTAAAACTAAAGCCTACAAACCACCTTTTTTTTCTAGGATGAGAAACAATCTACCATTTATTTAATGAATCTGTCTAAATGCTAATCCACAAAATTAAGTCCTGATTTGTTAAGCTCTCTTTCCCACCATCACAGGAATTTCAAATAATGAAGTATGTAGTTGTAATGCAGCAATTTCTGAATAAGGAATTAAAAGTTACCATTCTTCAAATCTCGACAATGAAGTTTCTTCCTAAGGAAACCTAACATATACCAAAGACCAACAACCCCTCTGTTAGGTCATCTAGTAAACTTCAAATTCTTGTTGGAGTTTAACTATACAAAACCAAGCATCTAAAACAACCAAATGCTTGATGAAATTTTGTAGATTAACTATTTCATCCTAAAACAGGTAGAAAGAATGACTATTTAACTTTGTTCATTGGCTATTCAATCCTAGAAACTGGTAGAATGACCATGGAACTTGCCTTTCAACTATGTTTTTCATTTCCATAGCATATTCCCTCTTGTCAATTTGTGCACGTAATGCTCGAACAGCAGGACCTCTGGAGACATTAAGCACACGCTTCTGCAAATAGCACCTACAATATATAGGAAAAACTTATCAATAGCGATGAGACAGAACAATCAAGAATGAAAATTTGCATCTAGCTTGCAACAATGAAAATCTGCATCTAGCTTGCAACAATGAAAATCTGCATCTAGATTGCATTGAAACAAGGGTGTTATGAACAGATATTGTTCACTTGAGCTGAATTTATAATGACAACTGGTAAAAAGGCCTAGAAAAGTATCCAAGGAAAGAATAGCATATATGACACATAAGTTACAAGAAACTAAAGTTAATAAGTGAATTTGAAAAATAAATTTTGATGCAAGTTAATCCAGGAACGGGAAAATCAATTGAAGCTTGGAATAAATAAGATAATGTCTAATGCATAATGGAAATTAACACAAATGATGTAAGTTAGATAATGTCTAACAAGTAATGAAAATTAGGATAGATGAACAATCTAAATCAGTACCATATTAGACCTAAAAGAAGTATTATTTATGAGCTCTGCAAAGTTAGCCATGAACTAGTTCTCATCCATTTTATTATATAATCCGCAACCAACCCTCATTTCCGAACTATTGAGAGCATCCCATAATTCTTACCAATTTTGCATTGGGTGTCCACTCAATAAACAAGGTTTTGCAAATTAGAATTGGTGTTAAAAACTACCAAAATCTCAGCTATATTCAATAACTCAAGCCTGAATCTATATTTTTTATTAGGCTGGCATTTGAATAGTTCAGGCCCTGAACTATTCAAATGCCAGCCTAATAAAAAATATAGATGGTACAGAGAAGAGAAAGAAAACAGCAAAAACAGAAGGTTTCGGGATACTACCTGTCAGCAACCTTACCTATTTCGCCTCCTAGTGCATCAACTTCGTGTACTAACTGGGATTTTGCAGGTCCACCCACCGCTGGATTGCAAGGCTGCAGTTTACATAATTTAGTAACAGTTCTCTGAAACAACAGCACTGTCGTTTAAGAATGATAAAACATATTGAAATTGACTCACCTGCCATGCAATTCTATCAATGTTGAGTGTGAGGAGAAGCGTTTTTGCACCTAATCGAGCAGAAGCGAGGGCAGCCTCACAACCCGCATGGCCTCCCCCCACCACAATTACGTCAAATCTTTCTTCACCATAACCGTCTGCAATAACAGAACAAATGACTATCTCAAGCTTAATTTCCTAGATTTCAAATAGTTTTCGAGAAAATCCGTCGCACCTTGACAAGCGGAAGCTGTTAGAGAGGACAGGCGACGGCGGGTGAAGGCGGAGGACCGACGGAAGGAGACAGAGTGGCTTCGTACAGAGTTGGAAAGAAAAGGTGAGTAGAAACGGCGTGTGAGGCCGAAGAAGTTGTGATTAAGATTGAGTGTTGCCATTTGCTTTGCCCCTACAGCATGTTCGCAAGGATACGGCTTAAATCATCCTCCCTCAATTTCAAAATAAAATTCATTTCTTAAAAAATAAAATAAATAAATAAATAAATAAATAATCCTATTATAATTTCTTTAGATTTTGGTAAAAAAAAAATTTCTTTTATATAATTTTAAATATTTAAATTAATTAAATTTATTAACATGTTTATTTTACTTTATCTTATAATAATTATTAATTAAATTTAAAAGTTAAAGGATATTTTTGAAAATTTCCTTAAATTTTATATTACTCAAAGAAAGTGAAGATTTACTGTCTGTGACATTTTGTTGGTACTTTTTGTTGTGTTGTGTTTGTTGAAAAAGATATGGCACCAAAGTTAGATTTTTCATTTTGGTGGTTAAAGAAAAGTAGTTGAAAAGGAGGCAGTAAGAACATAGAATACAAACTACTCGATAGTGGAAATTAATAGTCTTAATAAAGCATTTAGGCCTGTTGAGAAGAGTAGAAGCAAAAATGCTAAACATGTCACTTGAGTTCTTCTCAAAGCTCATAGAGCTGTTGGTTGTGTGGCTTGGTTAGGTACAGTTCTCTTGGCTCTATTTTTATGATATCAAGAAAAAGGTTGATTTTTCGCCAAGGTGTGTCTTTGGCTAGTGAGAGAATGGGTTAAGGGAAGTTGCTTTTTGTAGTTATTAAGATGTTTTTTCATCACATCTTTGGTGATTCTAACTTTTGAAATTGTTGCTTATTTAATGGCTAGCATTGTTTTAGAAGTCCTATTTTGAATATCCTTAAAACTAGTGACATTGAATGGTTGTTTCATTTGATTTATGTTTATAGGTTGACATTTAGAGCTGATATGCTCAAATCATTCGATCATTGTCTAAATTTTGTATTGTTTTGTTCCTCATTCAATCTGTAGACCGTGCGGTGTTATGCTTGGTGTGTTTTTGGATTGTGTACAAGAAGATTAAGCCGAGAATTAAAGGCGATAAGTTCAAGTCTAATGATATTGAAGGATCAGGTATGGGTACCTTATGTTTCTTGTACAAATTCTCATGTGTATTGAGAGTGAAGTAGTTTAAAAAAAAAAACTATAGTACTTGTTTGATATTATGTTGATGTATTTAGCTTTTTTCAGATAGAGATTGGAGTAGATTTGAGTTAATATGTTGTCCAGCAGTTTATGATCTTGAAACTATTGCAAATTAGTGAATAATTATTTGAGTCCTTGAATATGCAAATGAATGTTTAGTTAAACTACATAGGAATAAGTTATAAATCTTTTAATACTTATAGTATCTTGTATAGTGTCTCAGGATTAGGTCCGTTGTTTTTATTGATAGATATTCGAGTCTCATTATAAGTTAACCAGTTAAAGGGACTTTTTCTAGAAGTTCTTGATATTATTAGATGAAGGGGTGGTGATGGATTTTATTTTCTAGTTTTATACATGTGTATGAGCAGTTTATATCAACATTCTGTCAACTTGATTGGCCGAAAGATCGTATAGTTATTCAAGTTCTAGATGATTCTGGTTATGAAAGTATCCAATGATTTATCAAGGAAGAAGTAGCTAAGTGGAATTAGAAGGGCGTCAACATTATTTATCGACCTTGCTTGATTTGGACCTGTTACAAAGCTATATATATATTAGATGAAGAACAAAGATTCTAAAACGGTGAAGTGTTAGTTGAGTTTTAGAGCTTATATTATTAGCTAATGAAAGGAAATCTTTCACCTAGTTTGACCACTAATTTGACAAACATTTATACAATTAGTAATATTGATAGATAGAGTTTTAATTTAGTTTATGCATTCATATAGAATTTTTACTAGTTACAACTTATTATTTTGCAATAATATATGTTATTTGTCCAACTTTTACTTATTATGGTATGCACATGATCATTTTTAAGGATCCAGAAATGGGACAACTACAAGAGTATTAGCTTGTGGCAGGGCTACGACTATGTTAGCTATTGCTTCTAAATTTGAGATTTCAACTGTCCAGGTCATATTTTTTTCTCTCAAGTATAGGGAGGGTGGTGGTTTGGAGTGAGCTGGACATGCAGAAGCTGATGTTAACCTTGCTAGGCTAGATGGATTGTGCCTATAAAAGTTCAATATGAGGTTGTTGATAATTATGGTTCCATGGCCATATTGTCAAAACTTTGTGAATTTGCTAAAAGAAGAACTTGAAAATCATATCAATTAATAATCTAATAAGGTAAACTTAGAGATGGTTCTTATAGATACGCTATGGATGCGTTGATATATTAAGATTTTGACTTTTTTACTTTAAAGTTTTAAGAAAGTCAACGTTTTCAATACATTTTTACGTGAGTGTAACTTCAGATATTAAGAGTTTATATATAGCAGTATATGTTCAATCCTTCTATATTTGAGATATGTAGGAAAGGAATAAAAGTCATGAGTGAAGACTTTGTGGTCAATATGCACAATATTGGTCATTTATAGTTTTCAATATGTTTAAGCAAGTTTAGTCACAGTTGGTTGCTTAAGATATATCTAAAAATAATCAAATATGCACAATTTATAAGTAACTTTGAATTTTGCTTTGATGTCTTATTTAAGTAGTTGTTTGGGAAGTATCTTCTTATTAAAATAATAAATATTTGTCCTTTTATTTATTTATTTTTATTGTAAATCATGAATACTTGATGTGTCTGTTTAAGATGGATAAGCATGGTCATGTATATTTTTTAATAATAAATAATTCATGTTTCTTGAATGATTAAGACAACAAAGGTCTAAGTCATGCATGAATATTTATAATATTTTTTATTTTCTTTTTTCTTACCATAATTAATGAAATTCTAAAATGTTGTAATGGATAGGACATGTTTGTTTAATGATTGACATATATATGAGGAAGATAAATAAGTTAGTAGAACATACTTCTGCTGCAACACTCCTTACCACATTGGGTTCATTTATATCTCATTGTTACGGATCGATTTCAGATGGGATGGAGCATATTGCAAGGGTTAAGGTAAGCTTTTCGAGATCAAGTTGATTTTTTTTTTAAGAAGCCAGTTTGTTATATAATATTATAATTTCCTACTTGTTAAACGTATGGTTTCTAATTTGTTGCATCTTCTACTCTAAAACATATGATGTGTTGTTGTCTAATACACTTATTTTACAAGATGTTTAATTTAAGTAGTTGGATTGGTGGTGTGAATATACGAATTATAAAAGTAGCGTGCGTTTTTATGAAGTGTTATAAATTTCTGTTTGATAGGAATTTTGATATTCACCTTGGATCACATGACTACAAGTATAAATATTGCTGGTTTATGCTTTTAGATATGTAAAACAATAACATGTTAGTAATAGTTAGCTCTTATAAGGGTTAATCCCAAAAAATCCACGTACTTTTCTAAAAATCACCAAAAAACCGCGTCAGTTTCAGTTTTCACCAAAACCCCACTTTTCCGTTCTAAACTGTTAGATTCACTGTAGCGCCCAGTTACTTTGGTTTTAAGCTTGTTTTTATGCAGGGGCAGTGAAGTCTTTTCACTGTTTTCCAAAATTAAAAAAAATTAAAAGATGAATAAAAAACGAAAGGAGCAAATTTAGCCACGTTGGAGAATCACAGGGATTTCTTTTTCACTCTGACTAGACCGAAGCAAATGGTTGCTTCTTATCACCACCACAACACAAGGCTGCTTTTGCTGCACCGACCACCCATCTCTTCCATCTTCCACCACCAGCGAACCTCTTCTCTAAGCCTATCTTTCTAACCTCCTCCAACAACGACAACATAACCAAACATCTTAATGTCATTTTCAGACCCAACAAAATCAAAACAAACACTTCGATTGCACCTCATAAAAGCACAATGTCAGATTCATTCTCTCGTCTCTTCTCATCCATATCGATGCCCTTGAAGGATATTTACAAAGCTTCTACTCCTCTTCTTCTTCCTCGCATTTTTTGTTTAGAGACACAGCAGCTCGAGTGATCCAGACCCATTTTAGGGCTTTTCTCGTTCGTCGATCCAGGACTCTCAAGCAACTCAAACAACTTGCGATTTTCAAATCCAGATTCAATTCGCTTAAATTTTCCATTTCAAAGAATGCCCATGTCGATTTTTTGGTTCCGTCTCAAAAAGCTTCGGACTTGCTTCTCAAATTTGACTCCATTCAGGTTTAACTTATTTGCCATTGGTTTGTTTCCTCTGTTTTGTTGGTTTGATGAATTGGTTATTTGATCAACAAATATTATTTGGTTTTTAGGGTGGTGATTCGATGGTTAGAAGATGGGAAGAGGTCGATTAGTGTGGAATGAGTGAAGTTTTTAGAGTATGTTAATGGGTTTATTGTGAAGAGGTGACAAGTTTCTCTTAAATCAGCTGCAAAGAATGTGAAAATCATGGGGACTAATAGAAATAGGACTAGGTTATGGTAATAGAGATTTAGGTAGAAATAACTATCAAAGGGAGAAATTGATTGAGAATTTGAGAGACCGAATTTAGAAGTTTAATGGGGTATTTATAGATGAGGATGAAGATATAGAGCTGGAAAGTTTTCACCTATTGATTGATGCGGTAGAGGTGGAGGAAGTAAACCGTAGGATTTGTAGATATAAAGATAGATTTGTGCCGAATAGAGTTCAGACTCAGGCACAACCTCAACCAAAAGTGAAGAGAAGTGTGAGCTTATGGAAATGTGATTAAGTATTTTGAACATGGTAGTGAGAATGAAGAAAGTGTTTCTTATGAAGATGATGGACACGAACAAGTACACAATTAAGTCCAATGAATGAAGGACGATACATTTGAGTGAAGATGGCAAAGGTAGAGTGCGTAGAGAACCATGTAATATTGGATTGGAGGATGTATGAGGAGGGTGACAATGCTCAATTTGTTGTATCTGTAATTCAATGAAGAGGAGAAAAACTGATGAAATCTCGTCAAATGCAGATGGATCGCCCTAGCGGATTAGTTTAACTTTGTTGTGACTGTCAATGAGGGGAATTTTTTTTCACTCTCCAACGTGGCTACACTTGATCCTTTCATTTTTTTAATTCATCTTTTATTTTATTTTTTCAAATTTTGGATGAATAGTGAAAAGACTTCACTGCCCCTATATAAAAACACGCCTAAAACTAAAGTAACCAGCTGCTACAGTGAATCTGACGGCTTAGGACGGAAAAGTGGGTTTTTGGTAAAAACCGAAACTGGCGTGGTTTTTTGGTGATTTTCAGAAAGGCATATGGGTTTTTTGGGATTAACCCTTCTTATAACTAGTGAGTTGATGTGTGCATAGTTGCCTTATATGTAGAGCTTCTATTTTTTCAATAAAAAAAAATTGACTATATTAGTTTGCATGTTTTAGAATCCCTGCTTAATTGATGTACAAATTAGATAAGAATTTAATCCAATTATTTTGAGAATTTAAGAAGTTTGAAATTTGTATTATAGGAACGATTTTGTTGACGAGTTCGATTAACTATTTGTTAAATAAAAGCAATGCATATGCCGTGGACTTTCACTTATATAAAAAATAATCAAATGATTTAAGTATGTATTGTTGAGCTTCTGCAATGTATATTTTGTTATGAAATAAATGTGTATGCATTATAATCCGCCTATTTAAAATTATTGTTAAATTAGTGAATTTGATTGAGCATTTATAAGACATGTCTATTCTAAAGATATAAAATATCTTATTTGTTTGTAGGAGATTTAGAAATCATGGATAAAATATAAATATGAGAAATTATTCTCGTCTATTAGGATTGCCTTGAATCAGAAGGATTTCCTTTTAGGAAGGTTTTTCTATTTTGAGTTTGGGTCTATTTTCTAATTGTTTGATTCATTGTTTTGGAAAGATTTGGTTTTCCTAATTTGGTTGATTGTAGTCCTTAGTTGGAAAGAAAACAAATTAGGAAAGTATATTTGATGATCACTATAAATAGAGTTGTCTAATGAAGAAGAAAGTATCTCATCCCTATGGGGTGGGGATCATTGGATTGAGGTCATGCTCAGTGGGGGGTGATGATCATTTGGATTGGGGTCTCGCCATTAAGGAGATTTTGTATTAGGGTTGTCTCGCTATTAAGGAGATTTTTTCTGGGGGTTATCTCGCCGCAAGGAGATTTCGTATTGGTAGGGTTGGACATGAGTCAAGCCAGCTCGTGAGCCGCTCGTGACTCGGTTCAATAATTGCTAGATAAGTTTTGTTCGTGAGCTAGTGGGTTAAGCTTGAGTAGGGGTGTTCATTCGGTCCGTCCCGAACCGAACCATATTTTGGTACTTTGGTATTCGGTACTACAATTTTGAAGATCGAATACCGAACCGAAATGTTTAATTCGGGTTCGGGACGAACCAATAAATTTCTGTTGGATACGGGATTAAACCCGAAGTACCGAAATTCAAAGGCTTTGCTTTAGTGATGAATTTGGTTATGCTGTTGATAATGCTGTTGTAAAGTTTGATTGATTGTCATTAAAGACTTTGAACTTTACATAAAAGATGTGTGCTTTTGGGTTGTTTGAGTTGTATCCATGATGTTGAGAAGACTTTTATATTGCAACAGGGGCTGGGAAATGTAGTGATGATATAAAGTCTCATTGAATTTCGGTATTTCGGGACAGTATCGAAATATTTCGGTACTATCCCGTATTGAACCGAAGACCAAAATTGCTCAACATCCAGGACCGAATACCGATCCAAATAAAAAAATTCGGTTCGGTACGAACTGAAATTTCGGGACTCGGTTTGGTCTTCGGTCCGTACCGAACCGTGCACACCCCTAAGCTTGAGTTTTAATTTTGAGTTCGATTATTAAATGAGCTGAGTTTGAGCTTGGATGTGTTCGACTCGTTGGCTCGTGAGCTAGCTGGATAAATTTTATTAATTAAAATTATAAAATACAATACACATAGATATATAAATAAAAAAAATAGAATTCACTTTTCCAACCAAATTGATTTGGATGCGTATTTACATAATTTATATTGAAAATAAAAACAAAAACAAAATTTTATAAACTAAAATAATATAAAAAATATAATTCATATTATTAAGTCTCTTTCTTAAAAGTTAAATATTACTTTAAATGAATTATACGAAACTAGTATAATTATCAAGTTAGCTTATCGAGTTCGAACAACTCGTGAGCTTTAAGTGAGCTAGTGAGCTTTATATGTTAATATAATAAAATATAATAAGAAAATTAAATAAATAATATTTAATAAATTAAAATATAAGGATAAATTCAAATAAAATATAAATCAAGTCAATCTATACATATATTAAGAATAATATTTTAAATTAATTCAAACACATGTCAATAAATTAGTTATCCATGGTGTACACCCACTATAGAAGCACCCCAACCCCTATAAATATGATTTGGGTCGGAACATCATATTCCACGTAATTCATGAAAAAAAAAACCTTTCATTAAATCTCTAATAAAACTATTATTTAGAATTAGTTACATAAAAATATATAAACTGAAATTCCTAAAATTAAAAAAATTATTTATAAATAAATTTACAACGAACATTTGAAATCAATAAACAATTAAAGACGATGTTAGGAAATTTCCAGCTCTATTCCACTTTCTTCCTAGTTCCTAATTCGATTCAACCAAAATAATCAGCCCAAACACAAACACAATATTTAACATGGTTCGACAAATTGCCTAATTTACGGAAAGTTAACAACTTTACTATGAGAAATAAGAATTACAAGTCATTCAGACAACACTCTCTCTCCACACAAAATTGTTCTCTTTCTCAAAATATTTTTTAGGCGAACAACTTCACCATGGCGAGACAACCCAATATATAGGGCTGAACATGAGCCGAATCGAGGCCAAGCTCGGCTTGACTCGTTTAATTTTTATCGAGCTCGAGCTCGGTTCATTTAATTAACGAGCTTATTTTTTAAGTTTAAGCTCAACTCACTTAATGAATTTAATAAAAATTGATATCCCTAAATTATTTATCTTCTACAAATTCTTCCCTAATCAGAATTCTTTGATTAAACTAATTTCTGTTCTTTCTCAAACCTAATTGCCATGGATACGCAGATAAATGATGAACGGTAGCCGACTTTATGGTATTCTACAAAGATTATTTGGAGGTAATGGCTCATCAACTTTATCCATCATAAATAACCCTCTTCTCCAATTCTAATGTTTTGTTGTTTTTATTTTCCAATAATCAGAAAATTTGGCAAATCCTTTTACAAGAACATGAAACTAAAAAGACGTAGATTTGACGTCTTTAGGTATCTCTCCATCTCTTCAAAGTACTATTATTATTTTATGCTCGGACCATTTAGTAATTTAATGTTATTTGAAATATCTTTTTTGATTTGTTATTGCTGTTTCGTGCAAAATTGTGTTTGTAATTGAGATTGTTCTTTATACATAATTATCTTATTGGGTTATTTAAAAAAAAAACCCCACTTTTTCAAACGTTTAACTTTGAGACACCAGTTTTGGAAACTTTTGAAAAACCACCCCAAATCCAAAACAACTAGTGGTTTTGTTGTTAGATGGGTGGTTTTAGGATTTTGATGGGTAGTTTTAAAATATTATAATGTTTAATAATTTAAGATAAAAGGATATTTTTCTTTTACCACCGCTAGTTTCAGGTATTAGCCAAAAAACCTCCGATGTTTCAATTTTGGCAAAAAAACCTCTTTTTAACATAATCTGTTAAATTTATTGTTCATCCCTGATGGATGAAGAGTAAACTAGGTATTTTTGTAATTATATATTTTTAATTTTAAAAAATTAAAAAATAATAATTTCTTTTTTTCTTTTTTTCTTTCTTCTTCCCAGATTTACGTCTCACCTCCTCTTCATTTTCTTTCCTCTTCTTTGTCTTCAAAGACAGATTTGAATAGTTTAGTATAAACATGTAAATGTAGAATTTCGAATGGTGGTAAATACGGGTGCTGAGATGTGGTTCGAGTCAAGCCCGAAGAGGGTCTAGTTAAGCTTCCAAAAATCAATGGGTGTCCTCGTGGGTGGAAATCACACATCATCTGGGTTTTGTACTCACTAATTTATTTTTTTCGTTCTCATTTTTGCTTTTAATATCTCTTTCACCTGTTGATTTTAGGATAAATTCACAATCTTTATGTTTTCTGACACTTCTTCATTTAAGAAACTGAGAACGATAGCTTTTATGTTGTTGAGAAACAAGATTTTTCATGGATCTATAGTGAGGCGTGTTGTTCTGTGCGCGATTATGGTCGCCTCTGCTCTGTCGATGATTCCCTACTGCTTTTATTAGCTGGGTTCGATCCCGTTGTGATCAATGTTATTAGCACTAGTGATTGCGCTCTGGTTACTGGTTATCGGAACCCACATCTACTCTTAAGTCGACTTATGTATCCAATTTTGGTACCTTTCGACCGCTGCAGTGTGAGGAGAACGTGAACTCAACTGTTGATTCAGTTAGGAGCTAATGGGTTTGAAGAAAATGAAGAAAGAAAAATAAGAGGAGGTGAGACGCAGATCTGGGAATCAACTATTGATTCAGTCAGAGAGCTAATGGGTATGAAGAAAAAGAAGAGGAGGTGAGACGCAGATCTGGGAAGAAGAAAGAAAAAGGAAAAAAAAACAAAATATTTTGTTTTAAAATTTTTTAAATTAAAAAAATATAATTACAAAAATACCTCCAGTTTACTGTTCATCCCTAACAGATGAACAGTAAACTTAACAGATTCTGTTAAAAAGAAGTTTTTTTGCCAAAATTGAAACATTGGAGTTTTTTTGGCTAATACCGAAAACTAGCGGTGGTAAAAGAGAAATATTCCTAAGATAAATATTCAAAATTATTAAATGAAAATTTAAAATTGATTAAAACATCATAATTATCCAAAACCACTCATATAACAGCAAAACCATTAGTTGTTTTGGATTTGGGGGTGGTTTTGCAAAAGTTTCTAAAATCGGTGGCTTAAAGTAAAATATTTGAAAAAGTGAGAGTTTTTTGGAAATAACCCTTATCTTATTTATCTTTTCATTTATTATTAAAGTTATGAGTAAGATATTAAGATTGCTTTCTGTTTGGGTAAATATTTTTACAAATATTATTGTGTTTGATGTTAGGGAACTAACACTTAAAATATATTTTTTTTTGGTGTAGGAAGATGAAATTCAAACAATTAAGGAAGCTCAAATCATGTAGGATAACAAGAAAAACAATGCAGTTATCTGTTATATGCTGAGTTCATTTGTAAAGCTTGAGAGTGTTGCTTAAAGTTTGAGATAGTATTAAGCAAAGAAGTCGATCAATCCGTTTCCTTCAATCAATGATAGTAGTGGTCGTATGTCATGTAACTTGTTGGATAACTTCCTAGTCTCATCCTGGGATTGTAATTATATTTGATTTAATAATTCAATAAAAATTGCATATCTATATATATTATAAAGCAGAACTCTCAACGGGACCCACAAAGATGACGTGGCGCGCTGAGAGTTCGGCTCTGGGTGGAAAAATAGCTCTTTTTGGCTATTTTCGAATCTCAACGATATTTTAATGAGATATTGATGAGAAATTCGAGAATACAATCTCTTGATGAGATTTTGTTTTGTCTTTCTTTCTTCCCTCTCCTTCTCATTTAATAATTTTCTTTCTTCCCTCTCCTTCTCATTTAATAATTTGTAATAACTCATATAAATATAAATAACGTATTCTTAAATGATTTAGAAAAATAAAAATGGATAAGTATTCAATCTCTTTCTTCCTCTTATAATGAGAAATTAATTACTTTTAAATTTAATGACTTTAACTAGCCATTTCCTCCCTATATATATTATAAAGCAGAACTCTCAGTGGGACCCACAAAGATGACGTGGCGTGCTGAGAGTTCGGCTTTGGGTGGAAAAATAGCTCTTTTTGGCTATTTTCGAATCTCAACGATATTTTAATGAGATATTGATGAGAAATTCGAGAATACAATCTCTTGATGAGATTTTGTTTTGTCTTTCTTTTTTCCCTCTCCTTCTCATTTAATAACTTTCTTTCTTCCCTCTCCTTCTCATTTAATAATTTGTAATAACTCATATAAATATAAATAACGTATTCTTAAATGATTTGAAAAAATAAAAATGGATAAGTGTTCAATCTCTCTCTTCCTCTTATAATGAGAAATTAATTACTTTTAAATTTAATGACTTTAACTAGTCATTTCCTCTCTATATATATTATAAAGCAGAACTCTCAGCGGGACCCACAAAGATGACGTGGCGCGCTGAGAGTTCGGCTTTGGGTGGAAAAATAGCTCTTTTTGGCTATTTTCGAATCTCAACGATATTTTAATGAGATATTGATGAGAAATTCGAGAATACAATCTCTTGATGAGATTTTGTTTTGTCTTTCTTTCTTCCCTCTCCTTCTCATTTAATAACTTTCTCTCTTCCCTCTCCTTCTCATTTAATAATTTGTAATAACTCATATAAATATAAATAACGTATTCTTAAATGATTTGAAAAAATAAAAATGGATAAGTGTTCAATCTCTCTCTTCCTGTTATAATGAGAAATTAATTACTTTTAAATTTAATGACTTTAACTAGTCATTTCCTCTCTATATATATTATAAAGCAGAACTCTCAGCGGGACCCACAAAGATGACGTGGCGCGCTGAGAGTTCGGCTTTGGGTGGAAAAATAGCTCTTTTTGGCTATTTTCGAATCTCAACGATATTTTAATGAGATATTGATGAGAAATTCGAGAATACAATCTCTTGATGAGATTTTGTTTTGTCTTTCTTTCTTCCCCCTCCTTCTCATTTAATAATTTGTAATAACTCATATAAATATAAATAACGTATTCTTAAATGATTTGGAAAAATAAAAATGGATAAGTGTTCAATCTCTCTCTTCCTCTTATAATGAGAAATTAATTACTTTTAAATTTAATGACTTTAACTAGCCATTTCCTCTCCTCACATTTACCTTTATATTTATGTTTATGTTTATATTTCTATTTCTCTTCCAATTCCTCACATTTATTAACAAACGAATCAAAAATGTATAAATAGAGACATTCACACAATCTTTTCTTCACATTTTCATCTATCAAATTCAAGTTTAAATACTGATCTTTTCTCTGATCTTCTTAGGAGAGAGATCGAGAGGACCAATCTCTTTAACAAGAGAACCAACGGCTCCAACCTTACCACCGATGATACAAGAGAACCAACGGCTCCGACCTCACCACTGGTGATGCTCACGACCTTGGGTGACACTCATGAAGAATCGACAATTTGAGTTTGGTTAAACTTCAGCCACATCTTCACAAATGGTTTGAATGATAGACTACAAGTTGTAACTATGGATTGAAGAGAGTAGGATATGAAAGCTTAGACAATGTGGTGCAACAAAATGAAGGAGAGGATCCGAATTACTTGTATATGAACCTTTAAATTATTGGGTGTTGTCTATAGATCCACTTTTTATTTATAATTTTATTGAGTCTCTTGTGTATGAGATGAGTTATGCATTTTATATAGTAAGTCAATTTATATTATTACCTAAGTGGGACTATTGAATAATAGTTCAGCTTTAGGTGAAAAATTAGCTAAAAAAAAATGAGATTTTTTGAATTTCGTCAACTTTTTGTATCTATCTCTCTTATTAATTGTGTCTTTCTTTCTCTTTCCATTCTCTTTCATTAATTGTTATTCCTTCCATCTTCCTCATTTTTCAAAACTATACTTTTTATTGTTTAATGTGCATATCTCTCTCATTCAACGTCACTCTTTCATTCCATATTCTCTCTTAAATGAATGTAATTAGATTTTATTACCAAAAAATTAAACTAGACAATATTCTATTTAATCGTTACTTAATTTTCTATAAATTATTGCCGTTACTTAATTTTCTATAAATTCTTGCCCCATGAATTATCACTAAAATTCCTCGCTCTCTCGATCTCCTCAAAATGTCATGTAAATATGCAATGCGCGGGATTTTTAAGTTTGATTAAGTTTGATGTAAAAGAAAAGTCCGCGCAATGCGCGGGATTTTTAAGTTTGATGTAAAATTAATATTTATATTTATATATTTTATTAGTTATAATTATTATTGCTATATTTTATATAATAATATTTTATTAAGAAAAAGTAGTCAATTTTTTTTTGTTACTTATTAAGGATAAAAGTAAAAAATTATATATCAAATTTTATGATAAATGTGAAAGTAAATTGTAATAAAGTCGAGACATAAAGGCAACATTTGCATTTTCAAATTTAGTCAATTGTAATAAAAATTTAAATTTCCTATTTTTATATACTTTAATTTTATTAAATAAAATTAAGATTCTATGATACCATTAATAATTTCGATAAAATCATTTAAATTGAACAATTTTAATAAATTTAAATAGAAATTTAAATAGGTTTGTTCATATACTTTAACTTACATCACATTACTAATTAAATTTGTAAATAATATATTTAATTAAAACAAAATATATATTCATGATTAGAATTAAAAATTTGTTATAAACTAAAATCTAACCGTTAATTAAATTAGATATAAAATCCTTTAATAAAATCCAAATCATTAATATTTAACTTATCAAAATTAAAACGGGAGGATAACATTAATTATTCCACTATCACTATTTATATTTCTCTAATTTAGTAAATTTAAATAAAAGATAAATTTTTATCTTTTCATATGCTCTAACTTAAACAAACACAAATTTCTTCATAAAATCATGACATTAAATGACTAGACTTAGAGTTATGCTTATTCCGTTAGTCTATAAATATATTTTTTTTTAAAAATATTTCAACTAATAAATTGAGTCGGAGGATTGATAAAGACATATGTTTCAATTGATAAAGACATATCAATTTTTAAATTTCATCCTATTTTTATTACTTTGTTACCATGTTTCATTTTAGTCTTACTTTTACATAATTAAATGTGTTACTCCATTCCATTTCATTTTAGTCTTACATTTACATAATTAACAATGTCAATGTCTTTTACTTCCCTAATGTACAAAATCTTACATATTCTAGAATCGTATCAGACAAAAATAAAACTCATTTCCACAACTCTAATGATTGGAATGGTACCAATCATGCATGTTTACAAGTTTCACATAGGATGTATGTGAAGTGAATTTTATATGACTTCTTAATCCTAACAAATACAGGAAACTAATGCAAACAAGATGGATTAAAACTATACTTGGCATGTTTAAGGTTATTTATCAATTTATTTATGAGCAATGATGTTAAACAAGATGTTACCATATTATTGTTTTATTTTTGTTATTAACTTTGTTTATCAGCTGGTTAAATAATTTATGTTAGAAAATTTTTAATTTTGATAGTTTAATTTACTATTGATCTTATCAAGCGGTTTAAAATTTTTTATTAACATAATCAATCCCGCGCAAGTCGCGGGTAAATATACTAGTTTATCAATAATAGAGTAGAGCTTAGTGATAAGATGTCATTTTTTTGTTTTATGGATGTTTGAAATTTTATATCCAATTCAATAAAATGAAAACCTTTAGAATATTCTCTTAGATAGATGAAATACCGATAGCAAAGTTTTAGTTACAAATATGGTCATATATAAGATAGAAAAACAAAGGCTACTGTATAGCCTTTTGTATCTTAATTATACAAGTTAAGCATGACAATAATACAATTCACAACCTATTTAGTCAAATTGTTATTCAAATATCCAAAACTAATTTGATTTCCTAATGTTTTTGCTTTTTGGTGTTCATGTCTGCGCTTTGAATTCCTAGATTCTAATATGAATATCAATAAAACTACAAATAGAAATGAGAAAAGATATATAAGTGTAATGTATAACAAATAGAAAAGTATGTGAACTTTTGACAATAAAACTAAACTGCATTGGAGAGTTGGAGGTTCTTGAATCACTTTGTACTGATAATGGATTCACACCTCTAAGAATAATAGATGTATATGTAGGAGGCCATGGTGCGTATGGTGTATAACATGACATTGGATCAAATGAGACATTTGATGGTTGATGTTGAGGAAAATGAATTCCTGATGGTTGATTTTAAGGAAAATAAATGCACGATGGTTGATTTTGACTATAATTCCATCTGTTAGTCCCAACGGATTCATTCTTATCGATAGATTGTTCCTATATTATAAGAATAAAAGGAAGAAAACATAATCATATTAACATTTTATTAGTTACTAAATAAATATAAATTTGACCATCTCAAGTTCACAATTTAACCTGTTTATAATCAATATTCTGTGTTTCTTCTGCTTTATTATCCTCTTCTAAAATGCGAGACAACTTTGATGATTCATCTTGTATTATTATCAAATGTAAATTTAATCCAACGAAGTAAGAATAAATCTAATTTAGATATAATAACAAAATAATAGCCTCAAGATAAAATTTGATTTTACTTACTTGAGAAGTGAAAGTGTTGCATCGTTTGTTAGTTTCCAAATTTTTCTTTGACAGAACAACAAGATAGTAGTAATGAAGTGCCCTGTTTGACCATATCTTGAGCAACACCGAGTTCTTTTAGCTTGATTGTTCAACTTCTTGCGATTTCTTGTAGTTTTTACCATTGCTGGATCTCCAAATTACTTTGTGACGTGACTTTTTTTTTCTTGTTATCATCTACAACCTTCCTATCAATCATGTTCTCTAACGTCAAAATTTCATCCCTAAACTCTAGAAAAATTTCTTGATTTTTAGCGGCCGACGCACTAATTCTATTGCACGCAGTAAAAAATGCACTATACTAGATTTTCTCTGCATCCATCTTTGCCAATTTCATCCATCTTTGCTAATTCCGTCCATCTTTTGCAGATAATGAAGTCAGGAATCAACTCAATATTTTACATCTTAGAGCACATATAATATGTGCACAAGGAATTCCATGACTCTTAAGCTTTTTGCAACTATTGGAAAATTTTCTTTCACTAATATTTTGAACAACTTTGAACCTATTCTCTAGCTTTCCAAAAAAAATAAACAATTAATGTAATTCTCTTTGTCACTAGATCTTTCCACAACGTTCATTGCTCCAACCTCCATTATTAGTTTTTTAATTTTAGTCAAAATATTACGTCTGTATATCACATAAGCATTACCCTCTAGCTTAAGAATTGATGTTGTCAATGCTTGTGTGGTGAATCTTGAAATATAATTTTCCATACGCTCATGGTTGTGTATCTCGCAAATGACATCTTCAATTCCATGTACGAAATCGACAAGAGTAATTTGGCGACTTACAATCTTCTTTAAAGTTACATTAATACACTCACATCTTGATGTTGTTCTAAATCCAACAAAAAAATTCTCACGCAAGTAGGCATAAACCTATACCTTTTTTCTCTTGTATAGCTTTTGTGTCCATTTATTGTCTACCAGATTGTGATGATTAATGATTTAACTCTAAAGAGTCTCAAATTGTTGAGGATCAATGTTAGCATAGCAGTTTTAAAATCCTCCAAGAACTTTGGAACCTTAATATTCTCACATGCATTGTGTTGAAGATGCCAAGCACACAATCTATGTGTTGCCGAAGGGAAAATATTTTTTATAGCTTGCTTCATGGCTGCATCTCCATCTATCACCACTGACTGGGGCTGTCTACTGAAGTTAGCGTCTAAATTGTTGCTAATGTCCATTCATAAATCTAAACCGTCTCATCTCCCAATAAAGCACATGCAAATATTATTGACTGATTATGGTTGTTTGTCCCACTTTGTAACGCCCAACCCCCGGCCACGACAAAACCGCAATTGAAGACCGGGACTGTTACGTCAAACCCTTACCCAGATTATTATACTGGCATAAGAATTCAACATCACATTATACCTATTAACTGTAATATTCTTGAATAACTTTGTACAATTATAACAATAGCTCATGCTTCTATTAATGTTTACCATTAACGCTTCTAGGAAAAAATATATATATTTATTCTCTATATTATATTAATTACTATAGAGGAGTTCAAGTAACTAGTAGCAAACACACCATATACATATATATATATCTCGTTTCACTAATTTACAGAAAAAGGGTGTGACCATTTATAATATTTTACATCTCAAAATATAATAGCCACACACCACATGTTAGTGCATTTACATATTTTCCAAAAACATACTTACCCTTTTTGTGTGGTCAACTTTCAACTTTATACAATCAAAATTAAATTGGCCACACATAACATACTAATATTTACTTAGTCATCACTTTCATCTACTATTACAATCAAAATATTATCTTCATCTCCATCCCTAATCACAATACTCATGTCCCAATACACGAAGATAATCATGGTAGCATGCAAAAGATGTACACCTTGATATCTTCTCCTCGGTTGCTTATCCTGGACGGTTTTATTTAAAAAAAAAAAAAAGAAAATAAAACAAAGTCAGACAACAATGCCTGGTTTGTACCCCGTGCCCGGGATACACAAACATACATACAAATCAAACATAACATTCCAAAAGAAAGTTAAGCATTTACATGCAAAAGCTAAAATTCCAATATTTTACTATTCAATTTAATTGTCAATATTTTTAAAATATTCACAAAATATTCTATTTAATTCACTTAGCCTAAGTATCCTTACTAATAACTACTATTATGTCATTAAGGTTATGTTATGGGCTTACTTGACCATTATGACTATTCAATTAGAGGGTAGCTTTATCATGTCTTGTACTTGGTTTAGATAATTCAAGTCTACTAAGAGTTCAAGTACCCAAGTGTAAAATAAATATTATATTTTTGCATAGGTGGCTATAATATATATATATTCAATCAATTTCTTTTACAATGGATAGCCTCTTAAGAATATATAATTAGAGAAAACGGAATTCGATACGATAGACCCGAAGGCCGCCGATAGACTCGAGGGCCGCCAATAGACCCGAGGGCCGCCAATAGACTCAAGGGCCGCCAATAGACCCGAAGGCCGAATTTATCTCATCATTTCATTTCAATACAAGTTTGAAGTGCACTTCCAATATTCCTAAGACATGCCTTATATTCTCTAATAATATTCTTTAAAGGCTATCACTACATTTCATTTCTTTTCTATTTCTCATGGACAACATTCATTTACTAATATTTTTCCCACTTCACACTTTCATGCATTATGTAAGGATATATCATTTTCATTTATTCCATACTTAACCAAAATGAAAGCAATGTTCAAAGTTTCAGTTTTGTTCAAATAGTTCACCTTTCAATTTTTATTTTTCCCACCTTAAATACTTTAATTCCACTATTTTCTTACTATCATAATTTTATTTTATATTCTTGAAAAATAGGGCAGCTTGTACACATTCAACAATTCATCTTCTAATGACTTCATAAACACTCCAAACCACATCCAAATTAATTGGTTTTCATACTAACATTTTATACTTAATATATAGATCATTAAATACCATTTTACATAATTTTTAACCATTTTAAAGGCCATATTAGCACCTAGGAAAAACAGGGCAGCCATATAAATATGATTCCAATCACATTTTCATGCCACTTCAACTATCAATTACAATCAAAACATCACTTATATCATCTAACCTTCTAAGTGTCTTATTTCCTTTAATATAATATGAGTTTCTAAGCTTCCAACATCATTAACTCATGATCATAAATTTTGTAACTCAACCCTATTTCACCATATAATCATTTCATTAACATACAACTAACAATTCATGCTTATAACATAAAATAACATATACTAACACACATATTTAGGGCTATAGGGTACAAACCTCTTATGGATGCCTCCTTTTACTTAATCTCCCTTAGTCTCCTTTTTCCTCCAAAGGTGCTCCTTGCTTTCTTATTTTTTTGGAGTAGAAGCACTCTAAATGAAGTATTAGGTGTAAACTAAGGTTGAAGTAGAGTAGATTAGTAGACTTTTCAAGCTCTTGTAGTGATAATTTTGTGAAGAAAAAGAGAGGAAGAAGAAGAGGGTAAGGTGAGGAGAAATGGAGAAATTTCTAGACCAAGGTTTATATAGAGATCTTGGTGTGGAAAATATCCAATTTGGTCCCTCACTTATGTCTTAATTATGTCATGACACTTGGCAAAATTTCTAAAAAGTCCTCAATTATTTTCCTAATTAAAATTCTAGAATTCTCCACCATTTTCTACATTCTTCATGACAACTCCTACTTGGACTTTTGACTTTGACTTTGACTAGTCAAAGTGGATCCCAAATGACGGTTTCGTTTATCGATTTGAAAATAGAAAATCGTTACTAGACAATATTCTATTACTAGTTCTTTTATCGAAAAAAATTATAACATTATTCTTAAATGTTCAAAATACGTTTTAGGTACCTATTTGCACTTTTCAAGGTATATATATATATGTTCCTATCCTAAGAATACTCAAGTTCTGTACTAAGAACTAGTCCGTCTCTTTATCGTAAAAATTCTAGAATTTATAAAAAATTTCATACCCATATTTGTGGACCTTACAGGGACACCACATGACAATCATTCATTTCATTTATTCATGCCATTAAGTGCGGAAATGATTGTTGAAGTTAAATTGTAAGTAAAAGAATGAATACATTATTTCGAAATTGATATTGAAGATTCATCAAACATTCAATTAAACAATTTAGAATAAAAAATTGTCTCACAGTCAATGATAAATATCCAACAAATGGTTTACAATTCCAAAATAAATTGTTTAAACCATCATAAACTTGAAATACTAAAATGGTTCACAAAGCCCTTCAACCAATAGTCCAAACGATAAGTAATAGTTCTCAAAAAGTATTTCAAAACAATGAGACTTGACATGCTTCGATGATATGTTGGAACACTTTAATCTGCTCGATCACTTGTTTCACATTTCAACAGAAGAGACAAGAAAATGGATAAAAGACAATGTCAGACTATTTATGTCTGGTTAGCAAGCTCACACTCCAACATAGACATGCAAATGCGTCTAATTTACATTCAATCGTGAATTCGGCACACAAATTCACCTAGGATCTAATAATCATCCATAGGAAAACAAATCCACCTAATCATAAACCATTACAAAAAGTGCATAAAGCTCATTTACTCATCTAAATTCTAGTTATGTTCATTTATATCCACGTGTTATTACATAATGTCTAGGTAGGTTCTATATTAACCATTTGACCCTTAACGCATATGATATCATTCAATACATTCATCATTTCATTCTAATCACATCATTAGTTCCATTCTTGTTGTAGACTACCCCTAATCTAGTATCGATAATGAACGGGGTCAATTAGGTCGAATTCACACAATTAGGTCGAAGCCATACAATAGGGTCCAAAGACCGAAATCCTTTTATTCCCCCTCGGGATGGACAACTACCTTAGGATTCCATCAATTAGGTCTGAAGACACCAATACAATATGCCCGCAGGCGGTGGTGTGTCACACTTAATAGGCGTCACTCAGTTCAATATTGGTTAACTAGACCAAATGACCTATATTTCCAATAGGTTGAGATTTCTCGGTTATCCTTAATGATATGTCATTCCATCACTATTTCAACCACGACTAGGGTAATCCATTATTAATTTAACTGATAAAACACACAAAAAATCATCAATCATTGGCTTTCATTCAACATTCTCGGGTATATTACTAGTGCCTTATCCATTTATTTCCAGCTCTGACTAACCAAAGCCTAAGTCAATATTATAATATAGCATATATATAGTTAACAATAGTTCATGCATGTAAAGATAATACTACATTATAGCATTATTTCATCACATTACAATCACCTATTTTGTACAATTCAATCAATCTATGTGGACATGCTTGTAACCGGTTCAATACACAATCATAAAACATACAACAACCGTATGTAGAGTGTAAAACGAGGTTGCTAACCTTCCTTCCATTGACCATAGCTAAATGTCATCGGTACAAGTTTCAGCACCGTCCGCTTCGCTGGAGTTACGTCGATGAAATCGTAGAGAGGGATTCGTGAAGAAAGACCGATCGTGTGATTTGAGTGTTGGGGAGAAGAGAAAAGAATGAGATCAATTCGATAGTTTTAGGTTGAAATTAACCTAATTTGGTCTCTAGTGACAAGGCTGGCAACATAAAGTCTATATCATAGAGGCAACGATGCTTTGTCCCTTTGATTCGCCTGAGACAGTGACTGGCAACATAAGGCTTATTTCGCCAACACCTACAGTGATGTATCCTTCGATTTGCTTGAATTTTGTGTGTAAGCGACATAGCTGGCGACATAGGGCTATGTCGCCAGCACCTATATTGTCGCATACCTCCATCTTCTCCCTCGTTCGACTTTATTTCCAAAACTGGTATAGACGTAAGACTAATATCATATAGATTACCATTCTCACAATAATTAATTAAGCATAACATTATTCTGATTTATCATAAAATATTCATGGATTACAAAAGAAAATCCATATAATCGAAAAGTCGAAATTGGTATCGAATCGTCTAACCCCAAAATTGGGATGTTACATACTTAGTATAAGAATAGATCAGTTATACCTATTATTCTTGTAAGTGGCATCAAATGCATGCACATCACCAAATCTTGCATAATCCAATCTGCTTTCTCCATCTGCCCAAAATAAATATTGTAGTCGGCCCTCTAAATATGTTGTAAAATGTGTGTACGTTATCGGATCAATTTCTACCTTTGCTTGTAGATAACTTAAAGCCCCATATGCATCTCTTTCCTCATAGCTGACCCTTTTTGTACTACCTACATAGTTTTACAAATCTTTTCTAGATATTCTAACTTTTTCATGCTCACCATGTTGTCAACCTAATAATCTCATAATATTACAAATCTTAATACCATGAGAATGGATATTGTTAGTTTTATTTTTGTCAGCTTCGCTCATTTCTCTATGGTAAGCCATTAAATCTATATACCCATCAGTAATCAAATCATGGCTATGCTTTGGCTCGAATGCTATCACAATCCACATATTTCTTGTATGATCTAATTTGAATCGAAGTCTTGCCATACAATTTGTACGAGTTAATGGATGGTGGTCTTGCATTCTATCCTCCCGCATTAAATTTTTCTTATCTCTAAAACCAGCCTTGTTGCAGAAAAGAAGCCTAGGAGTAATAGTCCCGTTTAGATCTCATGTAATCTCTGACTTGCGTATTGCAAACCCATTACACCGAGCATGCTTTTTATAAAACTCGTATGATTTGGCTTTTGACTTAAACTATAATCCTCAAATGTCTTCTTTACTTAACTCTATTATCTTCTTCAACAAGTGTGATTCATCTACACCATTTTCTTTATCTTGTTGAGTTTCGTCTGATAACTCATGATGCTCCTCACTTTCTTCTAATTTTCCACTTGTAGTATAACTTCTTCTATAAAACTCCATGAAAAATATTTTTGGAAAGAAGTAAAAAAAAATGCAACAGCTCTCTATTTCAAATTCTTTTTCTTAAGAAGTAAAAAAAATGCAACAACTCTCTATTTCAAATTCTTTTTATTAAGAAGATGGTAATAAAGTATAGTTTTTTTGAGTTACGAGAAACTCTTCATATTTTAAAAAAATATGGCGCAAATATCAAAGAGACACATGAGTATTACTACTTGAAAGTATGCAATCATTGAAAAATTTTGTTTGTAAATTTAGTGAAAAAGTGTAAAGAGTCAATAAAGTTTCAATCTTTAGTGAAAATTGAAATTTTTGTCTCCATTTTGGTGAGGTTTCTTGAAACATTGATCCTTTTTATGTTTATTTGGTTGTTGCTTAGTATATAAACCGTTATTAACAGTCAATTGATTATATATATATATATATAAATGTTATATGTTATGTTTTTTTAAATGTCTTTTTAATCTTAAATGACCATTGATTTTGCATTATTTTGAAACGTCTTGCATCTCATTACCTGCAAAGATGAATACCACCCATTTTTCAATTTTTGGTATTCGGGTATGGTTATACAATTTTTTTTTGAATATTGATATTATTTGATGATTAATTGTATTATTCTACACAGAGAAAAAAAGATCATTTACGTACCAACCTACCATAGAATGGAGCTTTTGATTCTTGATATAATTAATTGGAACTTACATTTCATTAGCTGCCAAGATAAATATCACCATTTTTCTGTTTTTGATATTTAGGTGAGATTCATTATTATTTTTTGAATACTGATATTGCGTGATGACTGATATAGAAAAATATATGATGCAACACAGAAGAAGAGTTCAATTTTAATGCGCACACAATCCATGTAATGGATCTTTTGATTTTTGATGTGTTAAATTAAAACTTCTTGCAATACATTAGTTGTGAAGTGAATACCACTCTTTTTTCTATTTTTGATAATTAGGTAAGGTTTACAGTTTTTTTCATATGTATTGATATTATTTGATGACTAATATTGGAAAATGCATGATACACTATAAAAAAGTATGGGCCGATTTTATGGACAAACAATTTTAATTCTTTGTTGCATTTAGTTGAGAATTAGATCAATCACACCCAAAATCATTAAAAAAAATGGATAATGTAATTATGGGTACATATAGTGGTGCAAAATTTTCAGTTTGGTACTTCAACTTTGCGGGGTTTCATATAGATAATCCAACTTGCAAATTACAAGTCATTTAAATCCTTCATGTGGCGCAATCTGTGAGCAGTACCTATATGAAACATCGTAAAGTTGGAGTACCTATTTAAGATCTAATTTCAAGTTAGGGTACCTATATGAAACCTCCTAAAGTTGGAGTACCTTATAAAGACCTAATTTGCAAGTTGGAGTACTTATATGAAACCTCACAAAGTTGAAGTACCTAAGTGAAAATTTTGCACAACTATAAGTACCCACAGTTACATTATCCCTTAAAAAACTTGTAGCATAACATCCAAATAACATCCCAATTTCAAAACAGTGCTACAAATTTCAGAAAATAAAAATAAAAATAAAAATAAAAATAAAAATAAAAATAAAAATAAAAATAAAAATAAAAATAAAAATAAAAATAAAAATAAAAGTAACTAATCTCTATTTTCCGTCTCATAGAGCTATTACATTTATCTAAACTCAAAAGCTGACTTCATAATCTCATGACGAAGATCATTGTAAGGTCTCAAAACAATATCAACAACTAGTTTTTTCCTTAATTCATCTGTCACCTATACACATATTATATTAAAATACTAATCTAACACAACATTCGAAGCCTATAAAAAAATTGAGGATAAAAACTCAACAAAATAGAAGCTATTTAAAGACTTAAATTTAATTACCCCTATCTCATATCCATAGGACAAGTGGTTCATCATCCAGAGACAAACAAAACCCCACAATCATTCCTATAAATGTACTGTAATCATGATTATATGAATTTTATAAAAGGAAAAAAATTAATTAATAAATACTTTACTAGCATAATATTAAAATTGCATAAAAAAAGATAAAGAAACAAAACTTACAATTGTGGTTTTTGGTTAGCAAGTCTAGTAAGTTCGATCAAAGAAAAATCTGATATGCTTGAAATTCTATTTGGATAAATATCATAAAAAAACTTGTTCTCAATCATCTCTTCAATACAAAGTCCCTTTCACATTAAAAAATAATAATAAAATTATATCGCAATCAACATATTATACTAAATAATATGAAAAAGAGTTACACAAACAAACTAATTTTTTGCATTGTCTACGCCTTGCAGAACAACGAAAATTATCCGGGAATGAATCCAGTAGAATTTGCTCACGTCTTTGGGAGCCCACCACATATACTACAAGAAAATGTTAAAACAGGTGCAAAATTTACTACGTATTATGTTCCAGTACGTTCTATTTTTGTTTTTATTTTTTTTCATTTTATTTTCTTTTTAAAATTAGTGTTTATATGGTTATGCTTTATATTAATATGTTTTATGATTTGTTTTTGTTTTTTTTTTTTCACATTTTCTTTTCTTTTCTTTTACATATTACTGTCCGTATTTTTTTTTCTTTTTTCTTTTCCTTCAGCCTTCAGCCTTCTGCAGGTTTGTGTATGTATACTATATATCACCAGTGGTAGTGTTATGTTCTACTATTTGTTATTGTTATTCTTTCTTTTTCATATTATTATTTAAACTAGAATTCTGGACCTGTGCGATACGCACGGGTGTTAATATATACATTAAATATGTATTTTCAAAACATTTTACAATCAACAAATAATCAAATGTGAAATCTCTCGCAAAACAAATAATATATCATACGATATCCCGATCAACTGACAATAAAATAAAAAACAACAATAAAAGCAAACAAAATCAGAAAGATGAAAAAAAAATGACTAAACATATCTAATTAGATACGAAACTCTTTCCACTCTTAGTCACTTGTGCTGTGGAGATCAAATCATGCAAAATTGAATGAAATTATTATGAATCTCATTTATTCTCAATTCCTTTGGTGCGTCTTGCGGTGAAGTACCTTTCATCAAAATCAATACATATATTAGTATTTGCAGTTTTATTGCTATAAGACAAGAAAATGTAATTACTTAACTTTAACTTATAAGATAATATGTATGAATTTAGCGTCGCACAACATTCAACTTGTACTTTTATCAAGTGTTTGGGAAGATTTGTTTGCATACATATTTGGCTGTGATTTTTGTATTGCGTCATGCTCGTCTAAAATAAATTTCTTTTTAAAACCTTTACGATTAGTTACTCTTGATACAGCGATATATAGCTGACCATGACTAAAAAAAGGTCTTTTTAGATAGATACCTACATTACTTAGAGATTTTCCTCGACTCTTATTTATGGTCATTGCAAATGATACTGCGATAGAGAACTGTCTCCTCTTAAATTTGAACGGTAATCTCAAATCCGACATCGTCTATGTAAGTCACAGTATCAGCACCTTTCCGCTCAAAGAGTAAGACCTTGAATCACCTTAACTTCCAAGACTCTTCTTCCTTACCTTGCCAGGATCAACCTTGTACCATTGTATAATCATTCTTAGTGCCGGTATACCAACTTTGAGTTTAAGTTCATGAAGCGGTAAACTCAAGCACTTGATGCGATTTAAGAAGTTTGAAGTGTAGAGGTCAATAAATATATTGATTACCAACCTTTTAATTGTATAAAAGACAACAATGCCTTAAAGGTGGATATGAAACTATTTCAATAAATATATCATTTATATAGTAGTGACAAAAATAATTAGTGAGTTACGGTTCCGAGGTGGGATAACAATTAGTTGAAATATAACATATAGTAGAAAAATTCAATAAAATATTTTAAAAGACAAAATAACCTAATAAATTAATTAATACTTACTTATTAATATGTGATTTAATATAAAAATGCCTACGTCTTATTTTTTTTAGAACTCCACTTTTCAGCACGTGGTTAATTTGCTTTGTTAGCTAGATTTCTCCTTTTATTATAATAGAGATATTATAATATTGATTTTGGGTGTGCATCAATTTTAAAAACTTAAAATTGAATCTAAAAATCTAAAATATTTTAAATTTTTATTAAAACCTATAGCGGTAAGTACCTTTTAATTGTATAAAGGGCATCAATGCTTTAAATATCGATATCAAAAGTAATTGAATAAAAATATCATTTATATAGTAGCGACGAAAATAATTAGTGAGGTAATTTTAAATACTTATGTGGGATAATAATTAGTCGACATATATCATATAGTAGAAAAAAATAAAATAATATATTTTAAATGACAAAATAATCTAATGAATTAATTAAATACTTATGTGTTACTATGTAATTTTATATAAAAATACCTAGGTATTTTTTTGAGCGCCACTTGTTAGCGTGTGGTTAATTCGCTTTATTAGATTTCTCCTTTTTTATTAGCGTGTGGTTAATTCGCTTTATTAGATTTCTCCTTTTTTATTATAATAGAGATATTATAATATTCATTTTGTGTTTGTATCAATTTTAAAAAATTAAAACTAAATCCAAAAATTTTAAATATTTTAAATTTATATTAAAATCTATAGCGGCAAGTACCTTTTAATTGTACAAAGCACACTAATGCCTTAAAGGTCAATATAAAAACTAATTCAATAAAAATCTCATAATATCATTTTTATAGTAGTGGCAAAAAATAATTAGTGAGATATGCCTCCGATGTAGGATAACAATTAGTTGAAATATAATGTATAGTCGAAAAAAATAAAATAATAAATTTTAAATGACAAAATAACCTGATAAATTAATTACTTATGTGTTAATATGTAATTTGATATAAATAAACCTATGTGTTGTTTTTTTAGAGTACAACTTGTTAGCACGTGGTTAATTTGCTTTATTACGTTTTTCCTTTCATTATAATATAAATATTATAATATTGATTTTGGGTTTGTTATAATATAATATATGTTAACATGTAAGGCTGTAATATAATATATGTTAATGTATAATTTAATATAAAAATGCTAACATGTCTTTTCATAGCACCACTTGTTAGCACGTGGTTAATTCGTTTTGTTAGATTTCTCTTTTTATTATAATAGAGATAAAAATATTATAATATTTATTTTAGGTTTGTATCAATTTTAAAAACTTAAAGTTAACTTTTACTTAAACCTATAGGGCAAGTACCTTTTAATTGTACAAAAGGCATGTGGTGGGAAAATAACCATAATGCATCATAGTCGAAGGTCAGAACAAGCAAAGAGAACCGAAGTCCAAAATCAAGCTCGGCCAAAGACAGAAGAGGTACCCGAAGACCATTTTCGGCCGAAATGGGGGGCCAACGGCCTAGGGAATGCCCAAGTCGGGCTCGACCAAAATGGCCAAAGGCCCAATACAGTTCAACTCGGCCGAGCACAACAGAGTCCAAACTAAAGCACATTAGCCCGCCGAAAGGTTGCCTAACTAAACAAGGATTCCCGAAGCCCAATTAGTAAAGGAAGACTTATCTTACCAGACCAAGGATTCCTAAAACCCGATTGGTAAAGGAAAACCTATCTCACTGGATCAAGGACTCCTAAAGCCCATTTGATAGAAGAAGACCAAGCCCAAAAAGGAGACCGAATTCAAGGAGAATAAGGAATCCCAATCCAAATAGAAATAAGACCCAAAAAGCTCCTATAAATAGAGGGTAGGAATGATTGTAAAATGATCCGATTCTTATTTTTCTCAAGAGCAGATTTTGTTCAACCATCTTTTGTAAGTTGTTAAGTTATTTTCTCAAGCAATCTTAGCCTAATATTTGCCTGTGGTTTATTTGGCACCACAGTTTGGCGCCCACCGTGGGCTACGAACCTCACACACAAGGTTAAGGTTTCTTGAAAATTCTGAATTCCATCTACAATTATTCTCCGCACCTGTTCTTATCAGTCGTGGCATCAATAAACCCTAATACCATCAACGTAGAAGATCAAGCTCCAAAGACGCCAGAGGAACAGCTGGCAATCCTGACAGAGATTTTGAAGAAAGCTGAAGAAGAGAAGGAGCAGTGGAGGAAAGAAGCGGAATCAAGAAGGAGGTCCACGAACCTCACCAAGGAGAAAGCCCGGCAATCAAGCCGAAAATATTCTCCCCTCTGGAAGCGCAAGCTCAACTTTGAGGACTCCGGTGGGGAGACATCGGAAGAGAGTGACGGGTCGACAGAAAGCCATAAAAACACTGACCGCCGCGATTCAAGTAGTTCCGATGAAGGGGCCAGAGGTCCTAAATCAACCCGTAAAGACCGAGAGAGGCGCCGTGATCGGAAAATCAGAGAACTTGATCCTAGAAACAAAGATGCCCAAAAGATTCTCAATTTCAAACATGAAACCTTACGACGGGACTACGGACCCTGAAGACCATATCGCCGGATACAAAAATCGCATAGGAACCCGCAATATTCCGGAAGAAGATATGGAGGCGATTATGTGTAAAAGTTTTGGCTCAACCTTAACAGGAACCGCCCAAAGGTGGTATTTGGCTCTACCGGAGAAAAGCATCAAGTCATACTCATCCTTAGTCACTAAATTGGTAAACCACTTCTCAGACAGCAGAAGGAAGGAAAAAGACGTAGATGACTTGTATGGTCTAAAACAAGGGAGCGCTGAAACTCTCAGACAATATGTCAGGAGATTCAAGGAAACCAAAATGGCTATTCCAGATTGCCGAGACAAGAGCGCTACCAAAGCTTTCATCAAGGGATTGCTGAAGACTTCCAAGTTCTATGAAAGTCTAAAGCTAATCAAACCCCACTCTTTCGAAGACGTCCTAGAAAGGGCCGAAGACGCAATAGAATATGAGGAGGAACTCCAACCCAGAAGTCATAGAAGCTCCCAGAATACACCAAGCTCCCGTGGCCGAAACAGTGCTGGGAATTTCGGCCGAACTGAAAGGCCGAGGAGCAACCAGAAGGAATCTGACCGCGGCGATCCGCTTAGACCAGATTATGCCGGCCACAACTCTTTAAGACCAGACGACTCCGAACACGGCCGGAGGCGAAAAGAACTACTACCTTACCCACTCACCATTCCCACGAAAGAAACCCTTGCGATCCTCAAAGGAATGGGAGATAGAGTCAGATGGCCCGACAAACCAATGAACCCCACAGGAGCTTGGAAAGATAAATCCCGATACTGCCAGTTCCATGGAGAGTATGGCCACAACACCAACGACTGCTGGACTCTTAAGAGAGAAGTCGCCGAACTAATAAAAGCGGGTCACTTGCAGGAATATTTATCTGAAAAGGGGCGAGAAATCGGAGCCGAGGCCGATAAAAATCACCGATCACCGAAAGCGGTCCCAGTCGCAAATGCGGAAGAAGAAAGGGTGATCAACATGATTGTAGGGGGATCCGAGATATGCGGGTTAATTAGCTCGGCGGCAAAAAGAAAGCTGAGAGATTCCCTCAGTATTTACAGCATCGGAAACGGACCCGCAACCAATAACTACTCTATCACCTTCACAGAAGAAGAGGCAAAGGGGATCAATGCGCCACACCACGACGCATTAGTGATCAAAATATCGATAGCAAATCTGACTGTGAAGAGAGTACCGGTGGATAATGGAAGCTCGGCCAACATTCTATTCCTCGAAACATTTAAGAACATGCAACTAGACGAGAGAATGATGCGCAGAAAGGCTGTCTCCCTCATCGGCTTCGATGGAAAAACCACTTCAACCATCGGGGAGATTGAACTACCAGTATTCACAGAAGGAATCAATCTGCACACAACCTTCCTCGTGATAAGCTCGAGGTCCACATACAACGTGATACTCGGAAGACCCTAGATACACGATATGAAGGCAATCCCGTCCACGTATCACCAACTCATCAAGTTCCCAACCCGCGAGGGATCAAACAAATAAGAGGCGAGCAAAGCTCCTCCAAGGAATGCTACGCAAATTGCTTAAAGCAGAAGGGGGTCGAAGAATAGCAATCACCGTCTTGGCCGAAGACACCCCGGAATCCGGCCGAAGACGAAATAGATGAAGTCCCCCTAGATCAAGAAGGGGCAAAAACGGTGCAGATTGGAGCCGCGGTAGAGGGCTTGGAACGAGAAAAGCTGATAAGCTTGCTCAAAGCCAACAAGGACTGCTTTGCTTGGTCACACGAGGATATGACTGGAATCGACCCAACAATCATAACCCACAAGCTGAATGTAAAAGAGGGTGCGAAACCAGTCAAACAAAAACGCAGAAGGTTCGCCCCCGAAATAAACAAAATCATCAACGAAGAGGTCGAAAAACTCATCGCGAACGGATCCATCAGAGAAGTCCAATACCCGGACTGGCTTGCTATTATAGTGGTCGTAAAGAAGAAGAACGGAAAATGGAGGGTCTGCATTGACTTCACAGATCTGAACAAATCATGTCCAAAAGATCCCTTCCCGCTGCCATATATCGACCTCACCATCGATGCAACCGCGGGTTACGAGATGTTGAGTTTCATGGATGCGTACTCAGGCTACAACCAGATCTTGATGCATCCCAGCGATCAAGAAAAGACTGCCTTCGTCACAGAGAGGGGGATTTACTGCTACAAGGTCATCCCTTCGGCCTAAAAAATGCAGGGTCCATATACCAAAGGCTCATGAACAAGATGTTTGCTGATAAGTTGGGGAAAACTATGGAGGTCTACATTGACGACATGTTAGTTAAATCTGAGGATGCGAGTCACCATGTGCATCATTTGAGCCAAACATTTGAGACACTCCGAGAATACAACATGAAGCTCAACCCTTCCAAATGTCAATTCGGGGTCAAAGCGGGGAAATTCTTGGGGTATCTAGTCACAAAGAGAGGAATCGAGGCCAACCCAGATCAGATCAGACCCATCTTGAATATAGCAGAACCTCGTGGCAAGAAGGACGTACAAAAACTCACAGGAAGGCTAGCCGCGCTAACCCGATTCATCCCTAAGGCTTCAGAAAAATTTCAGCCTTTCTTCGAGGCTCTCAAAAAATTCAAAGAATTTGAGTGGACCGAAAAATGCAGTAAGGCCTTAGCTGATATCAAGGATTTCTTGACCAGCCCTCCGCTCTTGGCAAAACCAGAAAAGGGCAAAAAACTTTACTTATACCTGGCACACTCAGAGATTGCAGTAAGCGCCGTTCTGGTCAAAGAAATCGGATGAAAACAGCAACCAGTGTACTTTGCAAGCAAGACTCTAACATCGGCCGAAACCAGATATCCTACCCTGGAAAAAGCCATTTTGAGTCTTATATTCGCTGCGAGAAAACTTCGAGCATACTTTCAAGGGCACCCAATAGTGGTCATAACTGCGCTTCCCCTTCGGAGTGCAATCCACTCCCCCGACAGATCCGGGAGATTAATGAAATGGGCTCTAGAACTCAGCAAGCACGACATATCCTTTGAAGGAAAGAAAGTGATCAAATCTCAAGCGCTGGCAAATTTCGTGGCCGACTTCGAAGAGGTTCCACCGACCGAAGCAGCCTCTATCGACATCAACCAGCTGATAACACCTTCAACCGACGAATGAGTATTGGAAGTAGACGGAGCCTGCAGACAGAGTGGCAGCGGCCTAGGCGTGTATCTCAAACCTCCGAACTTGCCTCCGATTCTCCATGCCTTTCGGTGCGAATTTCCCGCCACCAATAATGAAGCCGAATATGAAGCCCTAATCGCAGGACTAAGGGTGGCAAAAGAAAGTGGAGCGCACAATCTCACCATCAGATGCGATTCCCAACTGGTGGCCAACCAGATCAATGGCACATATCAAGCCAGAAATGAAAAAAGGGCTAAGTACCTCAAGATAGCCAAAGACCTCATGAAGTGCTTCCAAAGGTCCGAAATAAAGCAAATCCCGATGGAGGAGAACGAAAGAGCAGATGCGATGGCAAATCTCGGAGCTTCAATGCGCAAAGACGAACCAACCGGGCCAATCGTATACGCCTTCCTCCCGAAAACGGCCATCGAATACGAAGAAACCATGGTTCTAGAGCAAAGCGACTGGAGAACACCCATCCTTGCCTATATCAATCATGGACAGGTCCCTAAAGACAAAGCTGAAGCCAGAAAACTGCGAGCCCAAGCCGCGA
Source organism: Cardiospermum halicacabum (assembly GCA_031304145.1). NCBI lineage: Eukaryota > Viridiplantae > Streptophyta > Magnoliopsida > Sapindales > Sapindaceae > Cardiospermum > Cardiospermum halicacabum. The sequence continues at coordinate 15,187,683 of CM062394.1, read as the reverse complement.
GATTCTGGATCATAGGAGGAATACTCTTCAAAAGGTCCATAGCCGGCCCCTTCCTAAATTGCATCTCCGCCCTGGAAGCGAAGGCAGTACTAAAGGAACTCCATGAAGGACTGGCGGGAAACCACTCCGGAGGAAAAAGCCTGGCATTCAAAACGCACAGGGCCGGATACTACTGGCCAACCATGAAAATGGACGCGGCCGAACTGGTTAAAAAGTGTGACAAATGCCAAAGACACGCCAACTACTCCAACCTCCCGGCAGGAACCTTACACAACATAACTTCTCCATGACCATTTGACAAATGGGGGATGGACATCATAGGACCCTTCCCAATGTCTACCCATGGTAGAAAAAGATACATCCTGATGGTGACCGATTATTTCACAAAATGGGTCGAAGCCGAAGCACTAGAAAGAGTCAGAGAGCAAGAAGTACAAAAGTTTATCTAGAAACATATCATCTGCAGGTTCGGCATACCACGGGAAATAATCACGGACAACGGGCCTCAATTTATAGCACAAATGCTGAAAGATTTCTGCCGTCAAATGAACATCAAACTCACATATTCGACCCCAAGGTACCCTCAGGCAAACGGACAAGCAGAAGCATCCAACAAAGCGGTGATTGACTCACTCAAAAAAAAGCTAGAAGGAGCCAAGGGACTATGGCCCGAAGCCTTACCCGAAGTCCTCTAGGCGTTCCGAACAACCCCTAGAACATCAACATTACAAACCCCATTTTCGATGGTTTACGGGACAGAAGCGGTACTCCCAACCGAGATCCAATCACCACAAGAAAGACTGATAAACCAAGCCAACCAACAAGTACTAGCCTTCAAAAGGGATACTTCGGACAAGAAAAGAGAAAGTGCGCGACAAAGAATCGCGGAATATCAAATGGGGATAGCACGGCGATACAACAAGAAGGTCAAAGCCCGAGCCTTCCAACCCGGAGACTGGGTACTCAGAAAAGTCTTCCAGAACACAAGGAATCAGAGCCATGGCAAATTGGCCGAAACTTGGGAAGGGTCATACCAGATAGAGCGCGCATTTGGAAAAGGATCCTACAAATTGCTCACTAAGGAAAGGAAAGAGGTGGAACACAGCTGGAACATCCACCACCTAAAGAGGTATCAATTCTAATGTAACATACTATCTGTAATAACGGGCACTCTTTTCCCCAAGTAGGGTTTTTGACGAGGCCCCATCTTAAAGCAATAAAATAGCTCATTTTCCCCAAACGCTCGCAACTGAAGCAACAATGCAAAAAATTGCCCAAAGGGTAACCCGAAAATTGCCAAAGGCAAGCCCCTGGTAAATCTAGAGGGTCTCGGGCGAAGACTAACTGCTCAAAGAGCAATGCAAAAACTGCCCAAAGGGCAATCCAAAAATTGCCAAAGGCAAACCCCTGGTAAATCTAGAGGGTCTCGGGCGAAGACTAACTGCTCAAAGAGCAATGCAAAAACTGCCCAAAGGGCAACCCGAAAATCGCAAAGGCAAACCTCATGAGAACATCTGTCGAAAAGATCTCCATGAACAAATATCAAATAAAGCACATCTCGGCCAAAATCAGCCGAACCACAGCCTCGAAACCTTAGAGAATCAAGCACGGCACATGCAGAAATAATATGCTCGATCGCAAATAAAAGGCTTCAAAACATAAGTACAACAAAAAATAAAAATTTCATTAATTAAAAAGGGGGTTATAACGAGTACACAGAAGATCGAAAGAAAAAGATACACAGTACTCGCTCAACTCTTATCGCGGAGAGCAGCCAACGCATCCAGCTCCTTCTGAGCAGACTCTGGAGTCAAAGACCCTTTGATAACCTGCTCCAAGGAAAAGGACCTGGTCACCACCTCAGTTTGGGCCACCTCGATGGTAAGACTCTCAACACGGCCCTCGAGCTCTTCTATTCGGCCGAGTGAGGCTAGTTTCGCTGCCCTCAGCTCCTCCAGCTCCACCGCCTGGCGCTTTAGCTCCACATCCTTCGAAGTAATCGAGGCCTCAAGCCTAGCGTTATGAGCCTCCACCCTCACAGCTCGACTGACGGCCTCAGCATATTGGGCCACAGTTTTACCCAAGTCTTCTTGAGCCGCCTTCAACTCGGTCGAGGCAGACTGATACTTAGCTTCAAGGGCTCGCCTATCTCGTAAAACAGGAACAAAATGCTTGCGCATGCCAACCGCCCCTTGGAGCCCCTGAAAATAAAAAAGGTAAGCATAGAAACCACCTAAGAAAACAAACAAGAGACGAACTCACCCTGTAAAGACTCGAGATAGTCATCTCGTAGAACTTAGTAAAAGACAGGGACTCCAACCACTCCTCGTCCTGAGGAAAGAAAAAGCCCTCCGCAGCCGCAATCATCTCGGCCGACACCTCCATGGTGGAAGAATTCCCAGGAAAATCAATCACATGACGACCATCACCACGAGGCTTTTGACCGACATGTTTGGTGCGCTTCTTGGCTGGAGCCACACCACCCATCATCGGCCGCTTCTCCTTCGCGACCGAGGAACGAGAGGGCTTCCGAGAAGCCTCAGGAACCGTCGGGCGAGCAGCCTCAGCAGCCTCCGAAGGAGCAGGACTTGGAGGACGAACAGGCTCGGGGGCAACCTTGGCCCGCTCTTCGGCCGGCCCCCTATCCCCAACAGGACTGGATGCGTGTGCTTTCTCCTGCTCAACCTAGATCTGGCGCATGATAGCCCGCATGGCCAACGCTCTTTGACCCTCGGGCTTAGACATCACGTAGTCGGATAATTTTGAAAAAAGACAAACATCAGCAGAATTCGACCGAAAACACTTTATGCACAAAACAATCGCAACTCACTTGTTCTAGTGAAAGCTCAAAGACGACTGACAGGCAGCTCACCCAGAAGCGTCTTGTAATCTTGAGACTCAGTCGATAAGGAAAATATAGCCTCACTCCTAGTCCGCGCCCGAGGAGAAGATTTGCAATTCTTCGTCCCGAAGTAAGCTGATAAAGAAAACAAGAAAAATCGGTCAACTAGAACGTTCGCCCGAAATGAAAAGAATAAAAACAATGAAACCTACAAGAATCACGCCAATAGGGAGGATAACCCAACCCTTTCCCCAGACGGGTAACGCCTTTGACAAAAAAATACTTATCCTTCCATCGAGTCTCGTTGGAAGAAAAGCCTAAGACTAAGAGCTGGGCGTTTGTCCGGGCATTCAGGACATATCGGCCAAACTCTGGGTTCTCACGCTTCACGAAGTACGAGTAAAAGAAATCCTCGGCCGTAAACTCCAAATTGTGCTTCTTCTTCAGACGATCGACACAGAGAAGAAGCCTGATGGCCATAGGAGTCAACTGACTCGGGTGAATTTGGCACAGAGTGCACAACTCCTCGACTAGGCCCATGATTGGGAACCTGAGACCAATCTTGAAATGACGCAGATAAAAAGGTTCCCAACCATCTGCCAACATATCATCCACCTTCTCTTCAGGCTCGGGCAACCTAGCCCAAATCCAACTTGGAAATTTATAAGTGAAGAAGGCCGATTCCAACTCATCCATGGTCATAGTGCTCCTAACGTTGAAGAAAGGAGGCAAAATGCCCTGGGGACTAGACTCGGCCGGGGAGTTGCGAACCGATGAACACTCCTCGCCCACATCCTCCGCGGTCGAGAATTCAGAAGTTAAACCACCAAAAGAAGACATGCCCAAAGAGTCAGTAGACATCTACAATCGACCGAGAATAAACAGCAGGTTAGAGACCCTCGACCGAAGTTAGTATAAACAAAAAGACAGAAAACGAAGGCAAACAAATGAGATCAAAAAAAAAGAAGAAAAACCAACTGAGCAGACGAACGGGCACAAGAACACAAACGCAGATTCAAACCCAAAAACTCACCAAAAACCAGAATGCAAGTAAAGAAAACTAACAACGATAAAGATCTAAGCAAGGGAGGCTAACCTTGACCGGAAGTAGAGAAAAAGGACTTCGAAACGTCACCGGAAAGTCGAAATCGGCAGGAGAGGCAGACGGTCTTCGAAGATAAAGAGAGAGAAAGAAAAGATTTGAAAATGAAGAATCTGAGAAGTGAAGAGAGAGAAGCAGACCACCAACCTTTTTATAGGCCAGCCGCCATGATGGCAAATCTTGGGCACGGCAGTCGAGGAGCCGCCATAATGGAAAATCTAGGGCACGGCAATCGAGGAGCCGCCAAATCTAATTGAGACAAGACAGCCAGAGCTGACGTGGCCCTCCAAAGAAACTAGAGAAAACTCGACCGAAAACAATGACCATACACAGCCCAAACTCGACCGAAATAACCACATATTGCCATGCTTGAAAAATTCAAGCCATGGCAATGGGGGAATACTGTGGTGGGAAAATAATCATAAGGCATCATAGTCGAAGGTCAGAACAAGCAAAGGGAACCGAAGTCCAAAACCAAGCTCGGCTGAAGACAGAAGAGGTACCCGAAGACCATTTTCGGCCGAAAGCAAAGGGAATGCCTAAGTCGGGCTCGACCAAAATGGCAAAAGACCCACAGTTCAACTCGGCCGAGCACAGCAGAGTCCAAACCAAAGCACATTAGCCCGCCGAAAGGTTGCCTAACTAAACAAGGATTCTCGAAGCCCAAATAGTAAAGGAAGACTTATCTTACCAGATCAAGGATTCCTAAAACCCGATTGGTAAAGGAAAACCTATCTCACTAGATCAAGGACTCCTAAAGCCCATTTGATAGAAGAAGACCAAGCCCAAAAAGGAGACCGAATTCAAGGAGAATAAGGAATCCCAATCCAAATAGAAATAAGACCCAAAAACCTCCTATAAATATAGGGTAGGAATGATTGTAAAAGGATCCGATTCTTATTTTTCTCAAGAGCAGATTTTGTTCAACCATCTTTTGTAAGCTGTTAAGTTATTTTCTCAAGCAATCTTAGCCTAGTATTTGCCTGTGGTTTATTTGGCACCACAGGGCACTAATGTCTTAAAGGTCGATATGAAAAGTAATTCAATAAAAATCTCATTTATATATAGTAGTGGCGAAAATAATTAGTGAATTACACTTCCGTATAACATATAGTAGAAAATATATATTTTAAATGTCAAAATAACCAATTTAGTTAATTAAAATTGAAGATTAAAAAAGTAATTTAATAGAAAAGTATGAATTGTTGCATTTTTTACGAAGTCACTTATCATCACGTGGTTAATTTACTTAGTTAGATTTCTCTTTTTATTATAATAGAGATGGAGATGGAGAAAATTCTTATTTATTTTATTTGTATTGAATTGATTCGATTTTTAAGAATAAATTGATTTGATTTTTGAAATAATATGATTGCGATTATAAAATAATTTATTCATTCATATTTTTAATTTTAAAAAAAATTATAAAATATGTTTGGTTGAACTTCTTCCTTTAAGAATATCATAAGTAAATTTTAAGTTTATCCAAACATACACTACTTTTTATATATATATATATATATATATTATATATATATTGCCAACAAAAAAAAAACTTATATTATTATTTTTATAATATATAATCTAGATTTTGGATTCATGTTAATTTTAAAAATTTAAATATGAATCCAAAAACTAAAATAATATAAACTCATATTTAAACCTCTTGCGGTAAATAACTTTATTTAATTTACAAAGAGCATCAATGTCTTAAAGGTCGCTGTGAAAACTAAATGAACAAAAATATCTTTATATAGTGGTGGAGAAAATAATCAGAGAGTTACATTTCTGATGTGGTATAACAAATAGTGTTAATATAATATATATCTGGAAAATGTATTTTTTTAAATAAGAAAAATTGAATATTAGAATTTATTAGAGAATTTGTGAAAAAAAAGAGTGAAATTTTTTCATCTATGGAGTAAATTACACTTGTCTATTAAAATGTTGAAATATCCAATTTTGTTAGTTAAAATTGAAGAATGAAAAGGTGATTTAATAGAAAAATATGACGTGTTGCATTACTATGAAACCACTTCTTAATTTACTTAGTTAGAGTTTCCCTTCTATTATAATAGAGATGGAGAAGCTTATTATTTATTTTGTTTGTATTGAATTGATTTGATTTTTAAGAAAGAAGTGATTTGAATTTTAAGATGATATGATTGCGATTAAAAAATAATTTATTTATTCATAAAAAAAATGTATAAGACATGTTTAGTTGGACTTGTTCTTTCAAAATGAGGATTAGTAAATTTTAATTTTAACCAAATATATCCTAATAGTAATATATATATATATACTAAAAAAAACTTGTATTATTATTATTTTTATTATATAATATAGATTTTGTATTCATGTCAATTTTAAAAATTTAAAATTGAACCAAAAATTAAAATAATATAAACTCATATTTAAACCTCCGGTAGCAAGTAGCTCTATTTAATTTACAAAGAGCATCAATGTGTTAAAGGTTGATGTGAAAACTAATAGAACGAAAATCTCTTTATATAGTGGTGGAAAAAATAATCAGAGAGTTACATTTCTAATGTGGTATAACAATTAGTGTAAATATAAAATATAACTAGAAAATATATATATTTTTTAGAATAAGAAAAATTGAACATTAGATTTTATTACAGAACCTGTGAAAAAAAAATTTAGGAGTTAATTTTTTTCTCACTTAATATTAAATAGTATTTAGTTTAAGTGTCCAATAAAAAATATTAACAATAATATTTTTCTATTTATTTATTTTTTAAATTTAATAACCAATTTATAATATGTGGTTATCTTATTAATTTATAATCTTGTCATTTTATAAGGAGGAATAATTTATTCCCCTAAATATTTTATATGCTAATTATTATTATTATTTTAACAATAGTTAGTTCAAAGGTTTTGTTTTATTTGAGTTTTGAGTTTTTATTATTTAAATAGTGTGAGAATAGATATTAAGACTTGTAAGCCATTAAAAAACATCTAAATACATTATTTTTCATATAAATTTTATATGGTAAATACTTTAATAGTGATGAACTCAAATAAAACAACTAATAATAAGAATCAATCATAGAGTGTTGTTAAATTCATTTATGAAGTGTAATTAATATGAATAATTTATGATATTCTTAAATATAAATAATAATATTTATTATTTTCATTGAAATTTACAATCACATGCACACATCAAAACTTACAAAAATAAATTCATATATCCATAATCAATTATCAAGAACATATATTAAATATTATTATTTTATTAAAATTCACAATTATAGAAATCTTTTTAAAAAAAAATCAATTTCGCATATAAATACTTGTATAAAGAGAATGTTACAATTATCGAGAAAATATTAAATAGACTATGTTTATATATATATATTGCTATTATCAACATAAATATTTATCGTTTTAATATTATGAATTTAAATAAAAAATAATCAAATATTAATAAAAAGAATAATTTATTATATATATATATAAATATTAATAATTTGTTTTTCCTTTTGCAATTAATTTGACAATCTAAAATAGAAATCACACCAACATATAAAAAATTATTATTTTGAAAAATTTTAAATATTTATTATTTTTATGAAAATTTCAAATCACATATTTTTCTCTATATAAATCAATTCATATATAAATTAATAAAATTGCTCACAATTAATGAAAAAAACACAAATAACATGTTTAAATTATATATATATATATATATATATATATAAAAGTAGTAAGAAAAAAATCGCATGGAATGAAAAGTATATTCATAGAATCTTTTTAAGCATCTTTATTATTGTTAAATGTCCATCACCCTCTTAATAAAATGAAAAGAAAAAAAATTATTGACTTAATTCGCATCCATTAAAAATAAAAATAAAACATTTTTTCTTCAAAAGTTTTACAATTACAACCAACAATCCACAAAATTTAAAGTAGAAATTAATTTATATATAAAATTAATTATATTTTTTAGTTTATATATAAAAAATATTAATATATATAAATTAAAATTTGAGTAGTCAAACATAATAGACAAATAAATAGTGAACATAGAATGAAAAAAAAATGTAATAAATACCTAACCTAACCTAACCTAATAAATAACATGATAATTTAAAAACAACTTGTCATCACTATTTACCGTCCATCTCACTGAATATAATGTATACTTTATTCAATAAATAAAATATCTTATCAATTAATAAATAAAAATATTTTAAATTAAAATAAATTTATATTATGCTACACATTAAAAAAATGTTTAATATTTTTATTAAGTGGAATATGTAATATATTTGAAATATTATTACAATTAATGGTATAATTTTAAAATAAAAATATTAATGTATAAATACTCTGGGAATAGAGAGAGATTTGATAGTAATTAAGGGTTTAGTTTTATCTATTTTAATTACATCTTTTCTGTGCATATTTATAACATTGTTATTGTCTTTTATATATATATATATATATATATATAATAATAATTAAAATGTCCATTGTCTCACACAATTACCAAAACAAAATTCATGTAGCGAGAATAATAATATGAATTTAATTGAATGTTTCATTTTCGAGAGAATAGTGATTTTGTAAGAATCTATAATATCTTAGAATTGTAATCCTTAATATTCTTTAAACTATGAATTAAAATAATAAAATAATAATGACATTTATGATATAGGTGTTATTCTATTGATTTTAAATATAAAATAAATAATTTTATCATTTGAAATTAATTTTTTATTTCAAGTTTATAACAAAGAAAATATTGACAAATTTATGTAATTATATGAAAGCTATGAATTAAAATAAAATTAATAAAAATAATTTAAGTATAAAAATAAAAATAACAATAAAAAATAATTTATGTATATCGAAGCTCTCGTAGTCTTATTGAAATTTGTGGAGATTAATATTCACACCACAAAATATTCAATTGAGTTTCACGCTAAAATAGAAAAAAAAAAAAAAAAACATTTATCACTCATCTTATTTCCATGTAAAATGACCAAACAACTATTCAATTTAAATGTTAAAATTGTTATAAAAAAATGTGTAAGTTTTTATAAAGCCACGTGGCGGATAATTAATTCAAAAAAAATAATTACATGCGAAAAAAGGGTCATGTTTATTAATTGTTTTGTCAAATGACCAAAACACTTCAATAACCAATAATTAATTTAATTAATTTATATGCGAAAATTGTCATTTTATTAAAAATGTCAACATGTAATCCTTTTAAACCGTCACTTATCATTATCTCATTAATTTACTTGGTTAGTTTTCTCTTTTCTCTATTATAATAGAAATAGATATTTTTACTTTAATAAAAAAATTTATAAAACGTGTTTGGTTGAACTTTTTCTTTTAAGAAGATAGTAAGTAAATTCTAATTTTAACTAAACATATTATATATATATTATATTGCCAAAAAATAAAAATAAAAAACCTTCTATTATTACATATAATAATAATATAAATTTTAGATTCATGTCAATTTTAAAATTTTAAAATTGAATCCAAAAACTAAAATAATATAAACTTCTATCTAAACCTTTAGGGCAAGTAGCTCTATTAAATTTATAAAGAGCAGCAATGCGTTTAAGATCGTTGCGAGAACTAATTGAACGAAAACCTCTTTATATAGTGGTGTAAAAATAATCAAGGAGTTATATTTCCGATTTGGTATAATAATTAGTGTAAACAATATATAGCTGGAAAATATATATATATTTTTTAAAATAGAAAAAAATTGAATATTAGAAGTCATTTATGTGAAAAAGAGTAGGAAATCTTTTCACACTTTTGAAGAATAATTTTCACATGAATTTACCAAATAACCATTTAATTTTATTAATTTAATTACTGAAATTGTCATTACATATATAGCGATCAATACATGTGATATTTTCTACATACATTTACCAAATAACCATTTAAAATTATCAATTTAATTATTAAAGTGGTCATTTTTCAAGTTAGTGTACACGTGCAATATACGTAGAGTGTCAATTGTCATCTCCGGGTTAAATGGTTTTGTTAATTTCCTCATTTTATTATAATAGAGATAGAGATAGAGATAGAGATAGTGATAAAGATAAAAATACTATAATATAGATTTTGGGTTTGTATCAATTTTAAAAATTTAAAATCAAATCCAAAATCTGGAATATATTAAACTTTTATTAAAACCTATAGTGGCAAGTATCTTTTAATTGTACAAAGGACACTAATGCCTTAAAGATCGATCTGAAAAATTAATTTAGTAAAAATCTCATTTATATAGTAGTGATGAAAATAATAAGTGAATTACACTTCCAATGTGGGATGAACATTAGTTGAAATATAATATATAGTAAAAAAAATATATTTTACATGACAAAATAACCTAATGAATTAATTAATACTTATATGTTAATATGTAATTTAATATAAAATTGCTTACATATTGTATTTTTACTTGTCATCACGTGGTTAATTTGTTTGTCTAGGTTTCTCAATTTATAAAGATAAATATAGAAAATAGAGATGAGATAGAGAAACTTCTTATTTAAGCTTCTTATTTATTTTGTTTGTATTGAATTGATTCGATTTTTAAGAATGAATTGATTTGATTTTTGAGATGCTATGATAGCGATTATAAAATAATTTATTTATTCATATTTTTAATTTACTAAAAAAATAAAACATATTTGGTTGATCTTGTTCTTTTAAGAAGATGGTAAGTAAATTTTAACTTTAACCAAACATATACTATATAATAATAATAATAATAATAATAATAATAATAATAATAATATAATGATGATTTTGGATTCATATCAATTTTAAAATTTTAAATATGAATCCAAAAATTGAAATAATATAAACTCATATTTAAACCTCTAGTGGCAAGTAGCTCTATTTAATTTACAAAGAGCACCAATGCCTTCAAGATCAGTGTGAAAACTAATTGAACAAAAATCTCTTTATATAGTGGTGGAGAAAATAATCAGTGAGTTATATTTCCGATGTGGTATAACAATTAGTGTAAATATAATATATAATTGAAAAATATATTTTTTTAAATAGAAAAAATTAAATATTAGAATTTGTTACAGAATCTGTGGAAAAAATGAGAATTTATTAAAATGTCGAAATAACCAAGTTAATTAATTAAAATTAAAGACTATAAAGGTAATTTTATAAAAATATATAATGTGTTGCATTTTAACGACGCCACTTGTCAGCACGTGGTTAACTGACTTTGTTAATTTCCTCCTTTTATTATAATAGAGTCTAGTGTTATTTGTTTACAATTTTTTTTAAAAAAAATCATCAATGTTATACTTTTTCTTCATATGTATAAATTTTTTCTTTTTTCTTTTGCATGTTACTTGTTTTACTTTATATTTATATATATATATATATATCATATAATTTTCCAGTTCTGTAGTGAAATTAAAATAAAAAATCAACATCAAACAATTCACATGTAGAGTACAATGAAAATAAATTCATTTAAAATAAAGTTCTAATGTTACAATTCATTTAACCTAAATAAAGTATCATTTCTTCCACTGATTCAACATCACACTTCTTCTGTATATGATCCTATTATCACTTTCTAATGTTTTTTTTTCTTATCAGATGGAATTTTGTAATGATTTCTACCTTTAACTTTCATCACTTCAACCATATAGGATTATAATGTTAAAAATATATGGTTAGACTTCATTGTTGAGTAAGTCGCATACGACTTCACAATAACCCCAGTAAGTTCATCAATCGTCCTTGTCATCTCTTTTTTTTTTTTTTGTAAGGATTGGATATCACGGAAAAATCCAAGATCTAACATATTTAAATATGAAGAGTTCTGAGGTTGACACATTCGATGGATATCGAATCCATCTTTTCAAGCTTCTTAAGAAAACTCAACATCGTTAACATCAATATGTAGTCTTGCATTGTCTTGTTGAATAAATATAATACCTCTTGTATGTTCATGTGGCCATTTTTCTCTAATTGCTGGAAAGACTTTCTTAATCAAATATGACCTTATTACATCTTTATTCATTGAGGCTATTGGTTTTGTCTCAATTGTTCCAGCAACTCTATTGATGCTACTTCTTTTTGCTGGCTCTTATGAAACGAAAGGAAATATACCAATTTTTCCAGATAAAAGCTCATTGCCTCGAAAATCAAACCTCGGACGGGCTATAGCAGCTAAAAACATGACTTTTCCTATGAAATTTTTACTTTTGCAAGTGCATAGTGGATCTTCTTCATTTGGCAACAAGTAGTAGTTTTCACTTTTCTTGGTCATGTAGAATCACTTCTCGTCAATGTGAATAATGTTATACATGTCAATGAAAGTGGGTTCATATGGAATGTAATTGCTATCAAGCATTGATAAGAAAAATCTTAAGCGTTCTAACTTTTTTTTTTTTTTCTGATAGGAAAGGCTTTATTGCATTTGAATGACGTCGTATCTCACTTAAATTTAGCCTTGAATGGATTGTGGACTTTGGAATATTTAAAGAATGAGCCAAAGATCGTATTGTTATTCTTCGATGTAAAGAAATTTCATGAACACAGTCTAAGTCAAGTTGGAATCTTTTGCGATCACAATTTCCGACTCTTTTAAGCGAAACATCACCACATTTTCTAATTTTCCAAATGCGTTAAACCGTTCGACGAGAAGTTCAAAATTGTAATGCAACAATAATTACCATGCTATTACTCAATTTTCCATCTTTACTTTTTTCCAACAATGTTTGGTATATTGCAATTCGTTTCTCATTAAGGTAATTTTTTTTGAATGATATTATATTTTCACTTGAATTAGGCAATCCTGCAGCAAAATGAATTTGGTAAGAACATAAAAATTAAAATATTAATCATAAAAAAAAAGAAAAGTTAAAATCAAACAATAATTAAAACCAAACAATAATTAAAACCAAACAACAACATATTCACTTAAAATCTATAATAATCATATTTAAATGTAAAACAAATAAATTTATATTAAAAAAACAAGTGTGAAAAATCATATAAAAATGTTTTCAGTTAAAACGAAGGAAAAAATAAAATAAAATCATTTCAAACAAAATATTCATTACATACAAAATTCAACAAATAACAAAATAAAATATGAATATGAAAAAAAATTTAAAAAAATCACTTGCAGCAAGAAAAAGATTATATTACACTGTGATGGGTGGAAAAAATAATCTTCATGCATGTAAAAATTTTCGAGGAAAGTGGAAAAATATTGAAAACGTAATTTTAAGTAATAAATTAAAAAAATCACAGAACTTAGAAAAACAAATCTCACAACTATTAAAAAAACTTGGAGTGAAAAAATAAAATAAAATCAATTATAAAATAAATAAATAAACACTAAAAATATCTCACCACCTTTCACAGATTGAAAATCATCTCCATCTTCACCATTGTCATTCTCATTGTCCCTACTATTATTTTCATCTTCCAAACTCTCTCTACCATCATCTTTGTCATCCTTCCTACCTTCATCGTCACCAATATCACACGTTGTTGGAGTATTTAAGTCAAATGGAAAATGTACATTTGAACTTATATAAATTCAAGTGAACATACATGGCAAAATGAGTTAACCTTAAATCATATAAATAAAAGAAAAAACAATTTACCAAAGTATAAATAATTACCTTCATCACTTGAATGACAATTTAAATTAAATGAAAGAATGTCATTTGAAGAATTTGAATTACTAGTTGGATTTGCATCGACATTACTTTGGGAAGTATTTTTATAAACAGTTCCTGGTGGTCGTATATTTAAATCTAATAAAGCAAATAGAGCTCTAACCATAGTTGTTAAAAACCAAATTACTAGAATTTATATTCAAGTGAAAAGTTTAAACATTCATTTATAGAGGGATCATTGGATGGGAAGCGAAAAATTTAAAATTGCAGACAATTTTTGAAGATGAAGTTTTGGTTCTAATATTCAAAAATATATCTTTATTTTAATTTTTTTTTTAAAATAATCATTAAAATACCAATAACTTGTAGAATAAGAAAATTGTTTTACACCAATTCATGGTAATGATGAGAATACAAACCATCTCAAATAAAAATAAAATAAAATTCTATCAATACCATCACTACGTAACACTATTATCAGTTCATGAGTAAAGTAATAAACAATTCAAGTGATGATAATAGTATATCAATAAGGGTAAAAATGTAAACGTATACGATAATGATTATTTTTCTTAATTCTTGTATTTTTCTCTAGTGTGACACTTATTTGTGGACGGAGATAGTGTAAAAAGTTTGTTGGTTCCAAAAATAGAAATGAAAATGCACATGGTTGATGTGACCATATATATTACGACTATTTTATTGGAGCTATTAATATATATTATAAAGCGGAACTCTCAACGGACCTACGAAAATGATGTGGCAGCTTTTCTTTTATTTTATATTTGTATTTCTCATTTCTCAACGAAAAGCAACCAATTGCAATGTCATTGCCATGTTTATATTTTTTTGTAATTAATCTTCTCTCTCATTCTTCTATGCAAATATTTATATTTTTGTTTTACCTCTTCTCATGAAAACAAGCAATTTCAATAAGATAAGTAAATCTTAATTTTTTATTCTAATTTTATTTTAGTTTTGATTATGAGTTGTTAATATATTGATTATTGTTATTAGCTCTCAATTCATAATTGTTAATCATATTTTTATTATTTCGTGTATTTGTGTTGTTCTGATATAAATTTTTGTTGATATATATAGTTTTACATACGAATTTGTTGGCTATGTCACTGAAGGGTCAAACCTATGCCCCAAAGGGTGAATCATCCCTAGCGGAGGTGGGTACATCAATTTAGGAGCCAGCTAACGTGGATGATAATAGATCGCTCGCTAATATGGGATCCAATTGCGATCATCGACCAAGAACCCGAGCCAATAATGTCCATAATCCGCAAAATAAATTAATATATACAAAAAATGCATGCAAATGACATCTAATAAGTACTTAAATAATACTAAATCAATGTCAATAAAATAAATAATTAAAACAATTAACTATTTCCTAAGCATGTAATTAAAATAAGGCATTTACTAACACATAATAGAAAATAAACACAATAAATAAACAAATAAAAATTTTGGATTAATAAAAAATAATAAAAAAATATTAATCCAAAAAAAATAATTTTTTTTAAATTCAGCCGCTGGAGACGGCGGCGCTTCGTCGTCGCTTCGGCAGAGGGCGGAGGGACCGCTCACGCGCTGCCACGTGTCACTAGTATGTTTGTACGTACAGTCAGCTTCTCAGCTGACGTGGCGGTCTCGCAAGCGGCCACGTCAGCGGTGACAGTGCAACATACTTGAGAACCCGACGCCTCAAGCGCCCAGGCCGCACGTGCACGCTACACGCCGTCTTCACGGCCGCCGATGGCTGTCGGACCGGTGGTCATGGACTCCTCTCGGCGTCCTGGTTCCGATGGTGCCATCCGTTTCCCGTTTCCGTCAGTCGGTCGCCAGTTGTGAGATGCAATTGCCGAACCTGAGAGTGAAAGTATATAAAAGTATCAAAATCTTTTAAAATTAAAAAACAAAAAAACTGATACTTTAATATTCCGATTTTCAAAAAAGTTTTCCAAAAACTTTCGACGACCATAAATTTTCGGATTGTTTTCCAAAAAATTCATATTTTATATCATCGGATTTGTATCGAAAAAATGAATCCAATGACATGCACTTAGACATACTTTAAATCACAGAATTTGTTAAATTAATTAATACATCAAACAATCAATTTTGATAAATTTCTGCAACATTAAAGATATAATACGAATTTTAAAGATACAACAAAACTATCACTGTGACAATTTACAGAACATCATATAATAATCTGATATAAAATCAAACGAAATCATACGAGATTTTAAACTGTTTAAAGGCAGGAAAACAGTATTCTATTCAAGCTCTGATACCATTTGAAGTAAAACATAACTTATATAAATTTCATTCATACATTATCGACACATATAGCAACGAACAGAGATAATTCGATAACAGGAGAAATAAAGTTCAGAAGCTGTTCATCCTTTTTATGTTCTGGAAGAAGTCACTAAGTGGGCGATCTCCTCTTGTCACCAATCTAAATGCAATCATCCTTCCTCTATCTTCTTTGATGATCGAGTTCAAAAACACACAAAGTAGTGTCAGAGTGTTTCTTCTTTTCTGTTTTTCTTTTCCACGAAACAATCACACTCCCAGGAAGATAGTTTTTATTTTCTAGAGGCAGTTACTCATCTTCACACGTATTTACATTACGTGTTGTCTACTGGGTATACTACAAAATCCATATAATAAAATTCCTATAGTTACCGTATTAATTGTCTTCTTAATCATTAATATTGTCTTTGTAACTTAATTTGGAAAGATTCAAATTTATATATGTTAACAAATTTTTAAAAATATTTACAAAATAAAATTAATTTTTAAAATTCTTGATATTTACTAAATAATTTTGATATTAATAATATCGAATTTACACATAAAGTTCATATTCTAAAAATAAATAGAGAGTATGAATACATATAAGAATAATTAAATCAATGATATTAAATTATATTATGCATGTTAAGAAATAAACATTTAAATCAAATCATACCAACCACTTATTGAGTTGGACTAAACCACTAAATATCTATTAAAAAAAATTAAAATAAACTTTATAAACTTTAATTTTCATGGAGTAGATAAATATGTAGAGAACCACTAGTTGCAGTAATTAACATTCATATTCTATTTAATATTCTAATTCATATCTATATCATTTTGGATAATGTATTTTGAGGTACTTAAAGTTGTGTAAAACTTTCAAACTTAGGTAATATAACTTTACGGAGTTTTATATAGGTACTCCAACTTGCGAATTACAGGTCATTTAAATCATTCAGGTTGACGTGGCGCAATGTGAGAGCTACAAGATTAGAGTACCTATAAGAAATCTCGCAAAGTTGGATACCTATATAATGATCTAATTTGAAAGTTGGAGTACCTATGTGAAATGTCACAAAGTTGGAATACGTATATAACGATCTAATTTACAAATTGGAGTACCTACCTGAAACCTCGCAAAGTTTGAGTACATAAATGAAAGTTTTAAACAATTATAAGTACCCAAAGTTACATTATCCCATATCATTTTTCACTAAAAATGAAACATCCTTCAATTTTTTTTTTTTAAAATTTAAAAAAATAAGTTAAAAAAATTCAAATATTTTACTTAAAAAGAAATATATATACTTCTACATAATATTATATAATAAATATGATTATTTAATAAACATAGATTATTAAATTATAATATATTATAATTTAATGAACTATTTAACTGTTATTTACAATTGTATAATAATATATTACCATGTTTTTTAAAAATATTTTTAACCCAAAATTGATTTTTTTTTTCTGAAAAATTATAATTAAATATACTTATTTAATTTATATATTTATATTTAATTATTTTATTAGACATGATTATTTTTTTAAAAAAATGATAGTTAATTGTAGTGACGGAAGGAAAATCTATTAATTTTTATTTTAATAAGATTGGTAGATGCCATGCTATATATATATATATATATATATATATATATATATATATATATGAATTAAAGAAAACTTGACCCTAATTACTTGATTAAAACGGATGGAAAAAATACTATAGGGATAATATAACCCTGGGTACCTAAAGTTGTGTAAAATTTTCACTTAGGTACTCCAACTTTTCGAGGTTTCATATAAGTACTCCAACTTGCAAATTAAATTTATATATAGGTACTCCAACTTTACGATGTTTCATATAGGTACTCCAATTTGCAAATTAGATCCTTATATAGGTACTCCATCTTGGTGAGGTTTCATATAGGTACTCCAATCTTTTAGCGCCACGTCATCCCGAGGATCTAAATGACCTATAATTTGTAAGTTGAAGTACCTATATGAAACCTTGAAAAGTTGGAGTACCTAAATGAAAATTTTGCACAACTTTAGGTACCCAAAATTACATTATCCCAATACTATAAGCATGTTCATGTGATATTAATATCTTAATTGATTAATTATAAAAATTCTAAAAATAGAATTACAAATAAAATATTAAATATTTGTAAATAATCACTATTAAAATACGGTTTAAATACCTATAATTAATTAAAAAATATGAATAAATAAATAAATAAACAAACGTGCCAATTTTATACACATATATTTAAGCAGATTTAAAATTATTAAAACAGCTTGTATAAAAAAATTATTAAAACAAATAATAATAATTATAATAATAATAACTTCATACTTTTTAATAATAATAATAATAATAATAATAATAACTTCATGCTAACTGTGTGAATAAATAATAACATTTCCTAAACAAGTGATACCTAAAGTAGAGCTTTTCAAAGAGATAAAAGATGTGTATAAATACTAATAATGTGAGTAGATTGTGCATTCTGTTATGAAACCAAATCAGAACCACCAAGAATAACTTACACAATCTAGAGAGATGATACTACTAGAGAGGGAGAGGAAATAACAAGTGAATTGACAATTGTTCTCCTTGCCTTTTCCTTTTATTTATAGGCAAATTATAGTACACTTGTCACTTACATGTTAACAATTCCATACAACTTGACACACTCACACCCATGCAAATTGACACATACATGTTGTTGGTGGAATCCAAATTGTTACATGACACTCCCCCTTTGGATTCCATCATCTTACTGCCTCGTTAAAAACCTTTACCAGAAAAATCCAGTGGGACAAAAACTGGATAAGGAAAAAAGAGTACAGTTTGAACCCAGACATTTTACAAAACTCCCCATGATGGAAACACCCATCAATCAATCAACTAATTTGGAGAGTCTTCGCATTCCGATTCCGTGAAGCAACCTTTCGAATGTGGAAGTTGGTAAAGACTTTGTCAGTATATCAGCCAAATTGTTTGAAGATCGAATCTGCTTCACATCGATTTGTCTGGATTCTTGGAGCTCGTGGGTGTAGAAAAATTTGGAAGATATGTGCTTCGTTCTATCCCCTTTGATATAACCACCTCTCACTTGGGCGATACAAGCAGCATTATCTTCGTAAAGAATTATTGGCTCGTTTGATGTTTGTGGGATACCATATGAACTCTGGATATGATGTATAACCAATCTCAACCAGACACATTCACGACTGGCTTCATGCAATGCCAAAATTTCGGCATGATTTGAAGAAGTAGCAATCAAAGTTTGCTTTATGGATCTCCAAGAGATAGCTGTGCCATTATATGTAAAAATATATCCAGATTGAGAACGAGCTTTATGTGGATCCGAAAGATATCCGGCATCAGTATAACCAACCAACCCAGAAGGATTATCCGAATTTGAATAAAACAGTCTTAAATCAACAGTTCCCCGAAGATATCTGAGAATATGTTTAATTGCATTCCAGTGACGACGAGTCGGGGCAGAACTGTATCTAGCCAATAAATTTACAGCAAAAGCAATGTTTAGTCTCGTACATTAGGCTAGATATAGGAGAGCACCAATTGCGCTTAAGTATGGTGCTCCAGAATCCAAAACATTTTCATCATCATCTTTGGGTCTAAATGGATCCTTTTTGGGATCAAGAGAATGAAGGACCATCGGGGTGCTTAATGGATGACATTTTTCCAAATTAAATCTTTTAAAGATATTTTCAGTATAAGCTTTCTGATGGATCAAAATTCCATTATTTCTATGTTCAATTTCTAATCTCAGACAATATTTTGTTTTCCTCAAGTATTTCATTTCAAATTCTCTTATCAAATATTCAGCAGTCTCTTGGATTTTATTTTGGGTTCCAATCAAGTTCATGTCATCAACATAAACTGCTACTATTGCAAATCCAGATCCCGATTTTCTAATGAACACACATGGACAAATAATATCAATAATGTACCCTTCCTTAATTAAGTATTCACTCAGACGATTGTACCATATTCGTCCAGACTGTTTTAATCCATATAATGACCTTTGTATTTTCACTGAGTATAACCCTCGAGGTTTATTAATTTCAGGAATTTTTAATCCTTCTGGAACTTTCATAAAGATTTCTGTATCCAGGGAACCGTATAGATATGCAGTTACCACATCCATTAACCTCATCTCCAGATTCCTTTCTTTGGCCAATCCAATCAAAAACCGGAAAGTAATTGTATCCATCACAGGTGAATACGTTTCATCAAAATCAATCCTAGACCTTTGTGAGAAACCCTGAGTAACCAATCGGGCTTTATATCTCACAATTTCATTTTTCTCATTTCGCTTTCTAACGAATACCCATTTATAACCAACTAGATTAACACCTTTTGGTGTTTCAATAATGGGTCCAAAAACGTTCTATTTATTCAATGAACTTAATTCTGTCTGGATTGCTTCTTTCTGTTTTGGCCAGTCATTTCATTCCCTACAATCATTTATGGATTGGGGTTCATAATCATCATTCATCACATCAATAGCTACTGCATATGAAAATATATTATCAACAACAAAGTTTTCACGAATCCAAATTTCTTTTGTATAATTAATGGATATTTCTTCATTCTTGGATACATTTACCTCCTCAGAGGTCTTTTCCTTAATTGGATTTTCAACTTCCACAATTTGTAAATTTTGATTAGTATCTTTCGAAGGTATTATATCAATAGAATTCTCTATTCTAACTTTTCGTTTTCGTGGTACAATATCTTTGGACCCAACAGGTCTACCACGTTTTCTCTAGATTTCAGATGCCTCACCAGTTACCATCTGTTTTGATTTCTCAGTAGGCACATCCAGTCTAGCTGGTGCATTACATGCTGGTATATGAGATTTCGTAACTTTAGCAGCATCAACAAAACTATCTGGTAAACAATTCGCAACCATTTGTAAATGAATTATCCTACGTACTTCATTTTCACTTTGACCAGTACGTGGATCTAGATAATGCATCCTTTCACTTTTCCTAACGAGTTCATTTTTACCAGCATTAGAAGGTTCATTCTTTCCAAGTCGTGGGAATAATTCTTCATTAAAATGGCAATCTGCAAATCTTGCAGTAAACATATCACCCATCATGGGTTCCAAATATTTAATTATGGATGGTGAATTATATCCAACATAAATTACCAAACGACGTTGTGGTCCCATTTTGGTTCTCTGGGGGGGTGCTATGGGAACATATACAACACAACTAAAAGTTTTCAAATGAGATATATCTGGTTTATTTCCAGTTACCAACTGTAACGGAGAATATTGATTATATGCAGTGGGTCTCAGGCGTATCAATGTGGCTGCATGTAATATTGCATGACCCCAAGCGGAAATCGGTAATTGAGTTCGTAATAACAACGTTCGGGCAATCATTTAAAGCCTTTTAATAAAAGATTCTGCTAATCCATTTTGGGTATGAACATGGGGTACTGAATGTTCAACATTTATACCAATTGACATGCAATAATCATCAAATGCCCTTGATGCAAATTCACCAGCATTATCCAAACAAATATTTTTAATCTGATAATCTGGGAATTATGCTCTCAATCTTATTATCTGGGCAAGCAACTTAGCAAACACCACATTCCGTGTTGATAATAAACATACATGTGACCATCTTGCAGATGCATCAATCAACACCATAAAATATTTAAATGGCCTACTTGGTAGATGAATTGGTCCACAAATATCCCCTTGAATTCTATCAAAAAAATGATGGACACTCAACATTTATCTTTAATGGGGATGGTCTAACTATCAATTTCCTCTGAGTACAAGCAGTACAAAAACTATCTTTTGATATCAATATTTTCAAATCATTCAATGGATGTCCATTAGAATTCTCAACAATTCTACGCATCATCGTGGACTCAGGATGACAAAGTCTATCATGCCATAATTGAAAAACTTTAGGGTCAGTTATTTTCTTGTTCATTACAGCGTAGGCTTCTGTTGGAGATATTTTCGTAAAATTTAAACCAGATGATAATGTATGGAGTTTTTCCAGAATAATTTTTTGTCCAAAAACAATAGACGTAATATACAAATACTCCATATTTTGTTCATTCACTGTCTCAATATGGTATCCATTTTTCCTGATATCTTTAAAACTCAGCAAATTTCGTTTCAAATTACTCGAATATAATGCATTATGGATACACATTTTTGTTCCCTTTTCTAATAGCATTATAGCTTTTCCATATCCCTCAATTAAATTAGCAGAACCAGATATGGTATTTACTCGAGTCTTATATTCTGATATGTTCAGGAAATATTTTTTATCTCGGAGGATAGAATGGGTTGTAGCACTATCAATCAAACATATTTCTGACATATTTCCTGAAATTTCCATATCCTATCCAAATAAACAAAGCCACATATCAGAATTTTCCAATTTTTCTGACTTTAATCAATAAATACATCAATATACTAAGTCGAAAAATATATCCATGCAATTATATCCCATCATAGATTTCTCATATAATTTCCTCATAATTTTCATAATTTAATCTCTGAGATTCCATCTCAATAAACTATATTTATTTCAAATATTCATTGCTGAGATTTTTCTAGGCTCATTTCTTAATTGGATCATTTTTCACTTTCAAATAATCATGATTATGATCTGGGTTGGAGAGTAATCTCATTATTGCCATTTCCATACTCATCCATTTATATCAATATAATTTTTCCCAGATAGATCCAGAGCCTTTTCAATATTCCAATTTCCAACACTTCTCAGGTGTCCATACCAATAACTAAAATAATAAACACAACTAAATAAATTGACAATTAAATTAAAATGCATTGCGTATGCTCTAAATAAAGATTAATGATGCAACAAAAATATATACATATATATATATATATATATATATATATATATCTGGACCAATTTTCTATCTTGGGTTGGCAGCGCCAAACTTCACACAAGATTTTCTGGAATAATGATATCAACTTTTGGGCAAACAGTTTAACTCCCAATTAATCAAATGTCATTTCTATATGATCCAAATCAATTTAATTCAATCACCTAAGTGAATAAATCCTCTTTTTTTCTTTTTCAAAATTTCACGTCAATATTTCAATAATTTTCCAGGTGTATATTAAACTTTCCACATAATCAACCTTCATCATATTCAATTATTTATCTCTTTTACTGGATAAATAAATTTAACCATCTACTTGGTTAATATATTTTATATGAAACATAATTTAAACACAATAGTTGTCCTCTTTTTTCATCATTTTTGTTTCTCCCTTTATAACAAATAATAATTTTAACCTCAGCAATTTTCATCTCAAAAAATAATTTCTTTCATTGGAGACTTGATCATCATTCTTTATTTCCATATACCCAATATATGAATGCCATTTCTCAACCAATTTCCAAATTAGTTCAATAATATAAGGCCAACTCACTTGATGAAATCAATTTCATTTCCATCTCAATATTTTTTTTTCATATCTCAATATGAAAAATTCCACTTTTCAAACACCAAACAATTTCCTTTCTTTTTCTTTTCTATCAATTTTCATTTCCCTCTTTTCTATCAATTCTCCATTTTTTTCTCTTTTTATGGTTCCAGACCAATATCTCAATTTTTCAATATAATCCAACAGCATCTCAG
This sequence comes from Cardiospermum halicacabum, assembly GCA_031304145.1. NCBI lineage: Eukaryota > Viridiplantae > Streptophyta > Magnoliopsida > Sapindales > Sapindaceae > Cardiospermum > Cardiospermum halicacabum. Next base: position 15,164,044 of record CM062394.1, on the reverse strand, counting down.
TATAATCAAAACATTATTACCAATCACTTTCTGATCTGGAGGATCCGTCTGAGCGGCAACCAGAAAGCTTACTCGTGCTTAGGGGTGGACAACTACATGTTCGGTTCGGTTCCGAGTGAATCCGAACACGAACATGTAAATTGGGTGTTCGGTTCTAGGTGTTTTTGAACACCCAAATATCCTATGGCGAACCGAACCGAACCGAACACCCTGAAACATGTTCGGTTCGGTTTGGTTCTTAAGTGTTCGAATTTTGTTGACTTTTCTTTCACTATTTATAAAAATACATAGCTATTAAAATATATTCTAATGAAATTGATTCAAATATAGAACAAATATTAGTATTTAAACAAAAACAAATCAAAATCAAATCAAATATGTAGATTTTTTTGGGTGCTTGAACTTTAAACAATAGTAAAAGAATATAAAATCCTTTTATGTATGTTTAGGTGTTCGGTTCGGTTTTTTGGACCCCAAAACAACCGAACCGAATAACCTATATTGGGTGTTCGGTTCTATCGAAAACCGAACATCCAGAAAAACATGATAGAAACCGAACCAAACATGTTCAGTTCGGATTGGATCGGTTCGGTTTAGGTGTTTGCATGTTTTTTTGCCCACCCCTACTCGTGCTGATAACGTGTTATGAAACCAAATCAGAACCAACAAGAATAACTTACACAATCTAGAGAGATGATACTACTAGAGAGAGGAAGAGGAAATAACAAGTGAATTGGCAATTTTTCTCCTTGCCTTCTCCTTCTATTTATAGGCAAATTATAGTACACTTGTCACTTACATGTTAACCATTCCATGCAACTTGACACACTCACACCTATGCAAATTGACACATACATGTTGTTGGTGGAATCCAAATTGTTACATGACACATTCATCTATATATCATAGAAAATACTCTTTTTTTTAGCATTACATTTTGTTTTAAAATTTAAATATAATTTCTCTTATTTTTATTACAAATGCTATTCTGTTTCAAATACCAATAGCAATTTTGTAAATAACTTTTCTTTTGTATATTTAGAAAATTTATTAATTTTTTTTAACATTTTTTCTAAAATAAATATATGTATATTTGACTAAAAGATCAGAATATACCCATTTATAAATTTAATTGCCAATTTACTCCTTCGATGGTGATATTTCCCATTATGCTCCAATTGTTACAAAACATGGGTACATGGGTTTTGTTGCAACCCCAAGCGTTTTGTTGCAAAACGCATGTACCCGCGTTTTGTTGCAAAACGCATGTATCCACGTTTTGTAGCATATTAATTTCACGTTTGGTTTGTTTGTCATGTGTTTTGGAATGGTTGTAGTATTTTGGTTTGTTTGTGTGTCATGTGATTTGGTATGATTGTAGTATTTTGGTTTGTTTGTGTGTGGTGTGTTTGTACTATTTTGGTTAACTTCTTTTGGTGTGTTTGTAGTATTTTGATTAGTGTATTTGTGGTATTTTTTTTAAATGAATTATTTTTTTATTTGTGGAACTTTTTCGGATTATGATATTTAGATTATTTTATTGAGTTAATTGGATTATAATAACTTAATATGGAGTAATTTGGAATATTATAAATGATTTTAATTATTCGAGTAAGTTATTTGATTAGATTGCTTGGTTGTTTGTTTGATGTATATTTTTTTTTGTTGCTAATTGAAATTTTCCAAAAATATTATTATTTAAGAGGTTTTGTGTAATAATTTAGGAAAAAATTTAACCATTTTGGTACCCAAATGAAATTTCAAACAATACTTTACATTATAACAGTAGCTTGGTTACAACTAAAATCAAAATATGGATAACTTTTAAAGAAAACAACACATCATGTAGAATACATAGCACAAATAATACTAAAAACATAAACATGAAAGAAATAAGCACTAAAAATAAAAATAGTCAATAAAATAGAAATACCCATTGAACTTGAGATGATGAAATTACTTCTTCAAATATCTCTCTATGTTTGGGCAATTGTTCCTGAAATGACCTTCTTGACGACAGAGACCACACCTCTTGGATTGACTTTCCTCTCGGATGTCCATCTCGGTTCGAATTCTTGGTGTTTTTGGATGACCTTTTTCAGTTCATTTTATTTCTAGATCTGGAATAATTGCTACACCATAGTACCCGGGCCACTCATCTTCGCTACCAATATGGACGAAGTCCATTGCATAAGCACTTCCTCAAATTTTCAATCCAGTAAACATCAGAAACATATGTAGCCCAGTCTAAGTTCTGTGAAGCAAAAGCTGCATAAGCATGGGCACATGGGTACCTATGGATTTGAAACATACCACAAGAACATGTTCGATTATGAAGGTTGATTTTAAACTTCTGTATGCTCTCACATTGTTGTTGGGGAAAATATTGAACACTAGTGAACTCTTGGTTTCTCCTAGAGTCTAATACAATACGAATGTTTCGTGTTTGATTCTGATTTTCTGTCATTATCTTAATTAAATGTTGGGACCAATGATGTCTAGATGTTGCTTGTGTATCTGCATCGACTCCTCTACAGTCAAACAACTATTAGACGATAATATGTTGATGACGGGGTAAAACTCCAATGTAATCTAGTGCAAGTACATACTACGGCGTCAAGTAATAAAAATCAATCCACAGAGATTGGCGAGTTAGCAGAAATCAATAATCAATTGATTCAATCAAGGCACGTAACTAAATTTAATTGAGTTGAGAAAACTTAAGGCCACGATACTATTGTCTTAACAAATGGGTTGGAAATTTGGTTTAAAGGGGTTCCTATCTCCTTGCTAATGTAAACTTGTCACCCAAACAATGTCAATTACTACCAAATGATCTCAAGATTAAATTACCACTTATGCTTCCACACTAGTTGCTTATCTACCCTATTCCCCACTTATGTCACTTAAGTGAAAGGTTAGATTGTGAAGCTCCCCATTAGTAATCACTTAATTCCTAGTTCTTATGTCTAAGTAACTAATCATTAAGACACATGAATCTCAATCTAGCATTAGCCACTCTTTCAAGCTAGCCTATACCAATAAATCAAATTAGAGTTGATCAAGCTCTAACAAGCCTTAAGGAAAATTCATGTGAAAGTGGTAAGCAATTCATTCATTCATATCCAAGGATAACAAAATCACATTAGCTAAGGGTCTAGGAACCCTATGAGAGTTCTAGCTATTCATTGTTCTACTAACAAAATCTCTACCCAAAAGATACATAATAAGGTTAGGGAACAACTAAACCAAAAGAGAAATGATGGCTTGATGACTTGAGTTGAATCCCTTCTTGAACTTTTGCACTTCTTCCCTTGGTAGATTTCTTGTAGGTAGCCTCCTTCTCTTGTTCCCCTCTATGTTTGTGTTCTCAATAGTCCAGCCAAAAGTCCCTTAAAAAAACCTATCACATTCTTTTTATACCCTAGAGACTTTTTTTTCCAAAAATGCCCTTCTGGACAGCCAAAAAGCCAACACTTTTCGCATGTGGGCGCCCTGGTCGGCGGCCTAGTATAAGAAGCCAGGGCGCGAACCAGGCGCGGCATTTGTTCGTCGTCATGGGCGGCCTAGTCGGCGGCCTGGTAAGAGAAGCCAGGGCGCGGTGGTAGCTGCGGTGCTAATTTTGGCGGCGTAGTTGGCGGCGTGGTAATTGTGACCAGGGCGCTAACCAGGGCGCGGTTCGCCTACGGTGCCAATTTTGGCACCCTGGTCGTGATTCTGGCGGCCTGGTCTTCTGTTGCTAGAGGCTGACCAGGGCGCGGGTCACCTTCGGTGCCAATTTTGGCGCCCTGGTCGTGATGCTGGCGGCCTTGTCTTCTGTTGCCAGGGCGCGGGTCGCCTACGGTGCCAATTTTGGCGCCCTGGTCGTGATGCTGGCGGCCTAGTCTTCTATTGCCAGGGCGCGGGTCGCCTACGGTGCTAATTTTTGCGCCCTGGTCGTGATGCTGGCGGCCTGGTAAGAATGACCAGGGCGCGGCCAGGGCGCGATGATACTCCTTGGCCTTTGTTTTCCTCAACTCCTGCTCTTCTTCAATGCTTGAACTCCTTTTTCCTCGAATCTCCAGCTTTATGTCCAAAATTTCTTCGTTTCGACTACTTGATTATTGATCCTGAAATAATCGATAATTTGGATCACTATGGTTGCTAATTCAAGCTAAAAAGTGATAAATAGAGCTTGAGTTTGTGAACAATAAGACATATATCAGTTGACATAACAAGGGTTGTTACTGGAAGATGACGTGTTCCCTCCAGAACATTGTTAATGCACTCTACAAGATTTGTAGTCATCTGGCCGAATAAAAAATTTCCACCATAGAGTGTTGTCCACTTTTGCAAAGGGACTCGATCAAGTCAGGCCTTTCTCTTAGGATCTCCAGCAGCTATACCATACCAATGGTGGAATTGCTGTTTCGTTGAAGCATACCCTACATCAAGTTAATTTTATCATAAAGGGGAAGAACTAACTTAAAATAAAGAAACATAAATTCATTACAAGGTTCGTAGCATACCAGCATTTGCCATGACTTTTCGTAATAAGACATCTTTGAATTGTTTGTGATAGTTGGCCGCAGAGTGACGGATGCAAAATCTATGAACAACATGTTCAGGTACCCACCCAATATCTGCTAGTGCTTTACCTATGGAATCATGGCAATTAGATATGATGCAAAGATTTTCTTGGGTACAACATGCTCTCGTAGGTTCTTAACGAAGAACCTCCAAGAATTATCATTCTCTGACTCTACTAGGGCAAAAGCTAAGTAACATTATTATTGCCATCTTGAGTCACAACGATTAAAAGAGTCCCTTTATATCTTCCAAACAGGTGTGTCCCATCTATTTGGACAATTGGTTTATAAAATGCAAAACCTTGAACGCATGGTTGAAATGTCCAGAATAGCCTCCCGAAGTACTTCGCTTGCTCACACACTGTCTCGTTTGCATAGTATGCCGGCTTAACCTCTAGACTAACTATATTCCCAGACATTGATTGTTGCATTGCCAAAAGCCATCCAGGCAACTGACCATATGAAACATCCCTATCACCAAATATCTTGGTTATCGCCTTCTGTTTTGCAATCCAAGCTTTCTTGTAAGTTAGTTGGTATTAATATCTTTCATAAACAAATGATATTATTTGGGAAATGGTTGTGGCAGGATTATCAGAATTGTGCGCATTATGACTGAACATATAAAGTCAGAATCTAACTTCCGGTAGTTAACACTCATTCTCGCAACGTTGCATGTATGAGGTCCTTCATACTTTGTAATCTTCCAAACATTAGTTCTAGCACCCTTTCTTGCACGAATCCTCCATTGACAGCCTGTGTTTTTATTCTTGCAGACTCCAACATACTTTCACTCTCTAATTGCTTCACTAAATAATCGACATTTTTGCGAAGACAATACTATTTTAGTGCAAGAAACAAAGACTCTTTATCAGCAAAAGTCAAACTCAGTTCTAGTTCTGCGGTTACATCATCTCGATTATATATAGGCACAGTTGAATTTGCACCATCATCTCGATCTTCATCCAAATTCAGTCGATGCATAAATGGAATAGTTGAGTACTCCCTTTTTTTGGGTTGACGAAGTGAGAATATAAACACCATGATCACTCCCAACTTCGCTGTTATCATCATCCGAAATTGGATTGAAATCAAGGTCATCTTCTGCATCCTCGCACTCGTCATTGATATTTCCTATGTCTTGAACTGGTTGTTTTATTACATGTAGCACCGTGTCAGCGACATTTTCATAGGCAGGGGTGTTGTGAGTTGTGTAATCCATTGGCCGATATGGATCAGAAATAGGTTGTACGTAACTACTAGAGGCCGCATTATGTTGAAAGTTTAATGTATGCAAATATTGTAAGTCAGAAGGACCAGCTCCAGAATCTCCATTATCACCAACGGTAGTCTGTCCTATATACAACTTCAACCATGACTTCTATGTAATGAAAATATGCAGATGCCCTATCATTGACAAGTCTATAATTTACCTATATTTAGTACATTTTGTGAGCTTAAATGAAGAGAAATTGAACTTAAAGGTTGAGTCATTGCATGTATTTCTAGTAATTCTAGACTATTTCTATTGAGATAGGGACTTGGGTGAAAATATTTGGAAAAGGAGCTAAAACAAGCGAAAATCAGAACAAATGGGGACTAAATAGAATTTCACTCAAAGTCATCAGAATTGGCTAAATATTTGATAAGGAAGAAGGAAGTCGCCTGATTAATTCGCCTACCTACTCTAAGGGATGAAGCGATATAAGAAGACGAAATGTTCAAAACTCGCCTAAGGGATATTATGATAAGGGCAATTTCAAGAGATTCTTGCTTACAAACATTGCCAGACTTGCAACAACTTCAGGCGTTAAAAGCGAATTTCGCCTTGACACATGTAATAAATAGAGGCTGGAATTTGTTATACGTACTTGGCGATATTGGAGCTATCTCGCCTAGAGTAATTGTAAAAGTAAGATAGAGTTGGCGAGGAGTAAAATTGTATGCACATCAGGCAACGTAAAAAGTAATGAAGAAGGCGAGATGAGATAGATATCGCTTTGAGGAAAAACTAAGGAAGGCGATCAGCAAAGGCGGCATTGGAGTTATCTCGCCAAGAGTGTTTATGAGAGAATTTAGAATGGCGAGAGAAAAATTTAAATCGTCTAAACTAGGCGAGATAAAAAGCAATCAACAGGGAATTTTTCCCAGGAAGACTTGTTGTTAGGCGAAAAAAGTTAGCGGTATTGGTGGAAGTCGTTTGTGTTCAGGCAAAGGAACAGGCGACATAAAATGAAGAAATTGTTACTTCGCCAATTTGTGTTTCCTTGCTGTTTTTATTTTAAAATTGCCACTGAGCAAAACTTTATAAATAGGAGCTAAATTGAAGCAATTAGGACCTTTTGACATTCTGTTAGTTTTGAGCTTTAAAATTCTAGATTCTTCTGTACGTTTTGTTTGTTGTTTTCAGAAGAAGTTTCTAGAGGAAATTTTGTGCTTTGTTTTCTATGATCATTGAGATTTAGCTTGAAGATAGTGAAGCTAAAGCTGTGACAGAGTTTAGTTTCAATCTTCCTTGGTAAGATTTAGATTCTTAAGCATATCGATGATGATTTTGTCTTGTGTTGAATACTCTAGAGTAGATATGCTAGCTAATAGCTCTGTTTTGATCAGCTGAGATCTGCTGTGAATTATGATTTTGATTGTATAATTCTTGTTTAAATTATGGTCATATTTACTCAATTTTCTTGCATTCATTGAATTACAAGGACGAAAGTTACATAGTCTTATTATTTTGAAGCTTGATTAGACCAAAGATGGCGATTAGGTTTCAGATCTAAGAACAGAGGATCGTTGTTCTAGAGATAGACAATAGATCTGATTTTCTACAGATTGTGCTTATCAGTTATACGGATTGTAGTATGGAGATATATGCAACTATGTACTTGAGATCTGTTAGATAGAATCGAGAGATCATCTATAGATCACTAATGGTGATCTAGGAAGTGAATCTTTGATCTAGAGTTGAATTGTGCAATTAGAATATAATGAATAGCAGAGATTAGCATATCGACATCATTATAGTTGAGATTACTTGAAGAACTGAGCACTAATTCCATATTTTGATTGATGAATGTCATTAGTGTCTAAAAACCTCAATATACTTTTATGATTCTTAAGATTCAGTTGTACATAGATTCTTTTGGCAGTTCAATTTAAATCTTGATCTCATTCTCGCTTATTAGCCAACAATATATGTGGAGATGATATCTAAAATACTATTTAGACATTAATAGGAATTCTGTTGGTTGTTGTCATTTTATGTGTTAGAAAATTCCTCATCAATCATAGGCGCAAAACATTTGATGCACATCTTCGTCTGTCCTCACCTTCAAGGTTGTTGCAGTCATACTTGATATAGTATTTCCTGTCGGCATTCGATAAGTGATTTGCTAATTTTTTGCAAAGGGCGTAGATCCAAACACTGGTGGATATGGAGTCCAAGATCATCTCTGGTCCAAGACCGATTGAACATCGTGACTTCTGTGGCGCAGTCGGTCAAGAAATATAATGAGCCATCCTCTCTAATTATTTTCTCATTGGGATATATGATAACTGGACAAAATATGTTATCCATGGCTTACTTGTTCAGTGAGATCTTTTAGTAAATGTTGAAATCACTTTGGGTAAATAACATTTATAAAGTAGAAGAAATAGCATGTTATAAGCCATCATCACATTTTTTGCTACAAAACGAGATATCGAGCGTTTGTAGAAAGTGGTTAGGAATATTTGTCTGCCTTATCAAATCGGTATTCTATCAAACCAAAGAAATAATTACCTTCTGACATAAGCCTGTGTGATTTTTTTCAGATAATGGTTGGAATCTTTTGACCGTCCTCTTGAATCAGTATTCTCTGATATAAGCAAGACTGACTTTTTCAGATAGTGGTTTGGATTCTTATGACCGTCCATTCAAATCGGTATTCTATCAAACAAGAGAAATAATTACCTTCTGACATAGGCCTTGGTGATTTTTTCAGATAGTGGTTGGAATCTTTTGACCATCTTGTCAAATCAGTATTATTTAATGCTAGAGAAATAAGTACCTTATGATGTAAGCATGATTGTCTATTGACATTATTACTGCTAGTACCATAAACTACTATTAATGAGTTTTCAAATGAATACAAAGGATTTATTCACAAAGACATAATGCATAAGTAACAACATGTATTAAGTCAAGTAGCATAATAATCTACTTTGCAAACATATTAAGTCAACAAAATGAGTAAATCTATCTCTCATCGTATCCTTCTTAGAGGACGAAAGTCATTCGGTCTTCTGTATGGTAAAATTTCTCTATAGAGTAACCTTAGGCAACGTCTCACTTCCATTATTTCAAATTTCTTCTCCTCCTCGTCGAAGAGAAGAGTGCAAAGTATATCCATCTCATTTTCTTCGGTGGAATCCGCAAGAAGATTTGGATCCTCTTTCTAACTCTGAATATGTCTTAATTCTTCCTGCAAATCATGTAACTTTGTCAAAAGCCTATATTTTTAAATTTCAATAAGCTCAACTTTAATTCTTCTAAGCTCTTGGTCAATATCCAGACCCGCAGTTGGTGTTGCCTCTATTTAATGTATAATTTATAATTATAATTAGTGAAATCACACTGAAAAAATATATGAATTTATATGTAATTTACAAATATATCAATAACCAACATAAACAAATATAAGCATGTTACGTGCATAATCAAAATATTAAAACTAATCAATGTAAAAATGGTTCATGCTATATCCAACTGTAACATAAGTAATATAAACAAAAAAAAAATAAGATAAAGTTATGTAAGGAAAAAATAAAATCCTAAATGAAATGCATCAACCACGATCATGGTGATGTGGTGTCGTGGTACAACAGTCTCTAATGTGACAAGGACCCTTGAAGAAGATGCGGCGATGTCCGAAACCCATATCGTGACCCTCTGCAGAAGGGGGTGCTCGAATGTACAGTGAACTGACTCTGGGGAGGAGGTGTACTGTATAACATGTTGGAGTCGGACTGATATGGGATGGGTCGAACAATGGGCCTAACTGGCTGGTACTGCGGATCACAAGCTGGAGCATAATCACTCGTCGACCTCACTGGCAATATGGACGTCTGAACATCTCTCAACTGTGTGGTCTGTGGAACATGGCTCGCTGATGCCATATCTGACCCCTAATACTGATGGAAAGCTGATGGAGAAGGTGTGGCAAACTTATCCAAAGAATAAGCACTGAACAAGGATCCATGTCTAGCTGACTATAATAACCCCGTGAAGGTGGGCTCATATGTTGTGGCTACCAAAAGGGAACGATCAAACATGTCCTGCTAAATATTAACAAACAAAGAAATTCATTTTATAAATCCACAAAGGTTACAAAGAGATTATTCAAATAAGCAAATTACAAAACATACATCATGAGTACACTCCTCGTCAGGAATCTGCTCGTCACCCTCCATGGTGTCTGCACGTGGGATGTTAACCTCCTCATCAGGTACCGACTCGCCACCATCTGCGACGGTCGTCTCGTCACCCTCCGCGGTGTCTATACACGGGATGTAAACCTCCTCTATCATCCCTACCTAACCCCACCACTGGGTGTCAAAGGTCCCTCACTCTAGCATTGACCCACAATGATCCCTCACTCCTAGCTCTAACCCATAAAGATTCTCCACACTCAGACCTGGAGCCTAAATATCTCCCACTCCTACCTCTAGAAGCTGAATAGTCTCTATCATCATTAGTACCCTCGCTTCCCATGCCTTAGTATCCCACACTCTCATCTTCACCGCTGGTACCCCCAAACGTATAACTACTAGCCCTGGAAAACCTGCCTATGCCTCAACCACTATCACTGCCTCCTGTAGAATTGGACCTACGACTCCCCGTATCCTCATCACCTCCTATAGGTGCATCTTCATCATCACCTACCTGGACAGGTATTCCCCTCCGTCCAACGGGGGCAGTAGCTGGAAAACATACACGTGCCCTATGTGTTACCAAAGGTTCTGGAAAATCAAGATCAGGTGCAAAAACCTCGCCTGAAGGTGCATAATGTACTGGAATCTCAAGAGGTGGAGCCGGCGGCTCACCCCAAGTCGCCAAACGTTGGACGCGCTGAGCAGCGAACCTGTACCAGTTGTAATATGATACTGATGCTACATGAAAAAGATAAGTATCTAGGGTCCATACAACTAGATATCAAGCACGTGAATCCCATCTCGTAGCCCCACGACGATGTTCAACCCGTCAATCTACACCAATATGGCCTCGCTGATCGCTACCGTGCGGCCGATCCTAGCAAACTGGACTCTGCGGAATATGCTGGGCAAAACCAAACTGTCGAAGAACGCAATCCGCAGGATGCCACACAATCACCGAAATACGTAATAAAGGAACACATGCAGTTCAATTATGTGATATCTGCTCGTAGTCAGACGGAATCCTCCTCAGCAAATCATTGACAGTGTACGGTGTCCATACAAACTGAAAACAACAAGGATATACAAATATAAATAGAATTGATATATAAAGTTAAATATCTAAATTTCACAATAACTCACGTCTATAACGTCAAGACGATCCAACAACGCGATACATCGACAGTGTTGTCTGAAAACATGTCTTTGTAATATGGATTCTGAAACTGTAACAAAGAGGATGTATTTCAAGAGTTTAATATTAACAAAAAGATGATTTAACAGTCTATAAGTCCAAATTTTCTTGATTGGATGAACATATAAGTACCTGCAAGCAACTGACCAAGATGCCTCATAAAGCACATACTCTGAACGAAGTGGAGGGATCCGTAAGTACGCCCATGCCTTAACTATCCAAGCAAAAACTCCCAGAGTCTTATTTGTAGAGAATGCACCATGACATAAGTAACGATAAATGTAGGCTAGGCACGCCGATCCCCAACTATACGATGATACCTCACGAAGATCCTCTAATAGTTGTAGATAACAAAAAGGAACATACTTCGCAGCCTATAATCCAAGAATGACACCGCCTAGCAAATGAAATATATATGTCCTTGTGTAGCACTGAAGTGTATAGTCATCAGCTTCGTGAGGGATGGCTCCCAAGCGTGATGCTAACCAAGATAATGATATGCCCTCTCTACTAATACACCGTGTCGTCTCATCTGTATCAACCCCTAAAAACACCTCTACAAGTCTCTCAGAAGTGACCGACTCACCCCACTGTCTATCCAACAGTCCGTACTAAAATAGGAGCTCCCTTTGTCCGAAGACCCGTGAGTAAAGAAATATCCTGTAGCGTGATAGTGCACTCGCCCCAAGGAATAAGAAAAGTGTGTGTCTCCGGTCGCCAACGCTCTATCAAACTCATCACTAATGCATGACTAATGTTTCGCAATCCTATACTAGATACATACTCAAAACTGGTAATCCTCAGGTACGACAATAATCGATCATCAGGCTTATCAACCATAGCGTGTCGTGGGGGGACGTCAGAGAGCTGATTCTCATTCTGATGACATTATTAGAATGGATGTTTTATAAGATAAAATTTAAAGTAAAATTGGGTAAGATATAATTTACTGGTTATTATGTTATGCATTTTCAGATTTATGTAATGTTAAACATTTTTGTATACCCTAAAATGTAATTTAAAATCTATAAGCACGATTCGTTTGTTTAATAGTTACTGCAATTTCAAAGCGACACTATATAAAAATAAAAAATTATTATTTTAAAAAATAAAATAATATAATTAAAATTAACAATATCAATACAGAATCACATTATTACGTTGTTCAATTAATTTCTACCTAAATTTATACCATTATTGTTGATACAATTACTAATATTAATTTTTGGATAGTTACTAATATTATAAAATTACTAATTATACTATTTCAATCATATGGCACTAAATAATTTCTCTCATGCAGCATTTAACTTACAACTCATTTTACTCAATCATATTCTAAAATAATTTCTATCATACAACATGTAACTCACAATTCGTTCAAGCAATTATATTCTAAAATTTAAATTGTATAATTGATATTTATAAAATTACTGAAATGGACAACTAACCTGTTGGCTCACAGACCAGATACATATTGATCCTAAAATCTAATAATATTTCTAAAATAATTCTATCGCGCAGCATCATCGTCAGTCATTTGTTAAAAAAGATTAATCAATTGTATATAATGCATAATTAAATAACGTACAATTAAATAATAATACATAAAATATTTTACCTTTAGTAGAGGGAATGGTAGAATTAGTTGAGAGAATTTTAAAAGAGTGAAAATTTTAGAGGGAGTAAAAATTTTAGAGAGAGTGAATTGTAGTGAGTGTTAAATTTTTGTTACCGATTGAATTTATATAGTGGTGCATTTTGCTGCTACGGTATAATTTGTAGCAAAACGAGGGTGGTCTCGTTTTGTAACAAAACGAGGGTGGGTGCGTTTGTTACAAAACGAGGTGGACCCATTTACAACGATCACGTGATTGTTTGTTTATTTGCTTGTTCTCTCTTTGTCACAAAATGCAACCCCATGCGCTTTGTTACAAAACGAATCCCGATTCGTTTTGTGACAAAGAGAGTATAATGGGAAATATGGGGAGAGAATGAGTAGAACGGGAATTAATTACCCATATGGATATATATGAAATTTTTAGCCTATATATTTTAGCTACAATACGATATAACTTTATGTTTTAACTACTAATTATATATAGGTATAGATCAACTCATAATATAAATAACATTCAATTCTATTAGAAGTATAAATTTTGAAATTTAGTTTTGTTGCATATATATCATTTATATACATGGTTTGTAATCCTATTTTATAAAATTTTATAATGATGTATTTAGTTTTAGAAAAAATAATAAAATTTACAAAAAAATAAAAGTTATATAATTTAAATGATATAACTCATAATTTCATTCATAATAGTAATAATAGTATTACCTGAGATAAAAAGAAAAAAAAAATAGTTTATGAAAACTAAGAAACTCAACAACAATATAAATTTTTTCCAATTGAAGCATCAAATGTGTCTACTACGGTCCCTGACTTAACAAACCGCACATATCATTTTATGGAACATTGTAAGACTATACAAAACCAGCCCATGATCCTAGGAAATGTGCCATAATTTTTCGCTTTCCCCTTTTCTTAATTTCGGATTTGATCTCACGACATACGTAAGTCACCCACCATGAAATCGAACGTAAGGCTTTTCTTAAGGTTATCTTCTTGCTTTTTACTTCCATAAATTGTAAAACATCTTTTGTTGGAATAATCTATATACATAAGGAAAAATTAATAATTAAAACAATGAACAATTATTTTAGTAAAAATAAATTTTAAAAAATCAGTAATTCTTACCACCCTTCATATGTATTCCTTTGAATTACAAATTATAACAAAACCATGGGAATCCATTAAATAAAAAGTAAGTATTGCAAGAGAGTTTGTTTTGAGCATAACTGAGAAGAGAGAATTCGTTTTGAAAGGATGCTATGCTAAATCAAATACATATTTATGGTAGCAACTTAGGAGAAGGGTATGTGTTTAATAAATAATATTATTTTTTGGACAATGAGATAATGACTGTTATGGCTATTAGTTTTTTTTTTTTTTTAATATTCCTATTTGTAAGAGAATACTCTTAAAAAGAAGGTTTAATATGAAAAATGGATACAATGCATTCAAGAATTTTCATCTAATTTGAATATGTTTATTTTAAATAAATAATTAATAAAACTTAACTTGGAATTTTTTTAACATTTAAATTATGATATTTTAAATATTTATAAAAAAATAAAATTCTTCAATTTGAAAATTTAAAGGAAAAAAATCTCCATTTGGATCATCATCTTCAACATTATAAATTACAATCTAATTAACAAGCAAATTATTAAAAGTTGTATCTGAAATAATACATTTTCATTTTACATTTTCATAAAATTGAATTTTTATTTCTAAAAAGAGTCTATACAAATATAAAATCTAAATAACATACCCAACATCAGAATATATAAATCATACAAAGTCCAAACTCATAAATTAAAACTTAGAAACTAATGGGATGTAAAAAAACACTCATATCATAGTATAATAGACAAATAAATAAGGTGAGACAAAAAATTATGGAATACATAAAGATCAAGTGTTAAATTAACATCATACAATTAATAATTAATAAAAAAAATAATCTTTCATACGGATTGATATACATCATATTAAAAAGTGAGAAATATCATAGAAATATAAGTAAACCTTAATTTTCTATTTAAAAAAGAAAAACTAAAACCTCAAAGAATTTGAAGCTTTTGATAAAAATAAATAAATAAATAAAATAAAATAAAATAAAATAGGACAAGAATATTACTCACTTATCACACAGCATATTTTGTTTTGCTATTTTGTTTGCTACCATCAATATCAAACCAAAATCTGAATTTAATTTATATTTTGGTAGAATATTGTCCAAGAAGTTGTTAGGATAGGAGATGATGTATCACAAAAATCCATACTCTAAATCTATTGTTGGTGCATATTTACTACGAAATTTATTCTTTATAATATGACATTAAATTTTGTATTGTCCTTAACAACTTCTTTGCATTACCCCTCAGTAACTTCTTTTAATCTCGTTTGCAATTACAAATGTGTTCTGCATCAGAATGAATATACAACCATTAATATTTTAATAATTTTTGCTAATTGTTATTATAGATAGAATCAAAAAATCCAAAAGTAATTCAACCGACCATAATAAAATAATCTGGATAATTACAGATGAAATGCATAACTGTAAAGTACAATATGGTAATTAATCAAGCAATCTCTCCATATTTAAATTGAATAAACTATAAAAATCAAAGTGTCTACATCCCAATATCTAAAAGATATCATTCAAATTTTGTAGTTATTCACATGTCTATGAAAAAACATCACAAAAATCGAATCCAACATGGAAACCCGTTAAAAATCAAAGCGCTTAAGTATCATTTAACGGTTAAATGGGTTGACACGTTGACTTGTTAAGGAAACCCGATCAATCCATTTATAATCGTGTTAAACGAGTCGTGTCACTAATGGATCGAAGTCCATTTAACTTCAACACATTACATGTTTATTTTAACGAGTTCGTGTCAACCCATCGTATCATGACCCATTTTAACACCCTTAAAATAAACTATTAAATTTAGAGCTTAAAGTGATAGCGCACCCAATAGACAAAGAAAAATATCATCACTTGAACCATTCACACAAAAAAACCAAATATAAGTTACCCTATAAGTGTTTTGAGTTAATTTATGATTTGTCCTAAAGAGGATCACCTGAATGGAGTGTATCGGGTTCTCAGGTACTAAAAGCTTTCACTAGGAAAATGTCTGTACTTTAAGAAAAATTCAGAGAAAAGTTTGAATATAATTTTAGATGTTGACTGAGTTGGATCATCTATTCATTGGAGGTCCACTACTGAATATTGTGCATTTGTATAAGGGAACTTAGTAAGTTAAAAAGGTAGAAAACAGGGTGTAATGGCCAGAAGTAGTGCAGAATTAAAATTCAGGGCAATGGTGCATGGAGTTTGTGAAGGATTAAGGCTAAGTAGATTGCTTAGTAAATTGTAGATAGAAGTATAAAATCCAATGAGATTTTTTTTTTGTGAAAACCATTTAGCTATCTGCATAGTAAAGTTCGACCCTTAATCAAGGAAAGATTGAAGAAAGAGATATGAAGTTGCAGTATATACCAACTTAGGAGCAGGCAGTAGATGTCTTTACCAAAACTCTGTTTAAAGTAGGTTTAAATGTAATGTTATTTAAGATGGGTCTAGTAAATATTTATGACCCAAATTGAGAGGGTGTTGTAAATTTCTATTATTAGTTCATAGTTACTTATAGTGATTACTATAATTTAGAAGTTTTTTTCTACGTAAATTAATCTCTTAATTTCAAGTAGGATAATAATAGAATAAAAGGGAGAGAATTATGGGAATTTTCTAAATCATCAAATTTATTATATCCTATTCAAACTCTCAATAGATAAGTTTGTAATCTCTATTTAAACATCTTTTAACCTAAGAGGTGGAATAAGTAGAAATTATATATATATATATATATATATATATAAACTACCATTTTACTATAAATTAATTAATGAATTTTGAGATATTTGTGATTATGAACTAATTATTTATAATAAAAAAATCAAAATTAATGAGTTTAAAATATACATGTATGTGTTAGGATGGTGCATTTTGAAATATTTTTATTCATTAATTTATTTTAATTTTAAATTGAATTTCATGATTTATCATGATTATGTTTGATAGAATCGTTTTCACTAATTTAGTATTTTGAGTTAGTAAAAACTTTACATACATCTAGAAATGTTAGGTTAAAGTTTTTAATAGAATTTTTAAAACGTTCATCGAAGCAATGTTTAAATTCAAGTCATAGAATTTGAAAATATTCATCTCAAATTATTTTTATTTACATTATTTTAAAATGAATTTCTCTTTTTATCAATTTATTTTATAATAATTAATTTTTTTATGCATTATTTTCATTTTTCTTATTTTGTAACTTTTATTTACATTATATAGTCAACTTTAAAAATTTTACAAAAATAATTTTTCAAACTTTCTCTTTTCAAAAAAGAACTAAATTGACAATTTTACCCTTTTATGAAGATCTTTTACACTGATTTGTAAAAGTGGTTTGTGAAGAGAATTTGTGAAGATGTGAAGGTTTATTTTTGAAAATCTTAGTTTGGATGGATAAAAATAGAAATAAAGTTTTGTTTGTTTAGTTTTGAATTTTTAAATTTTATTGGGTTCATTTTATATGATTTTCCCAGTATCTTAATTTCTATTACAATAAATTAATTTTTTTATATATATAAAATAAGAAAAAAAATAATTTTTATAGATCTATTATTTACTCTCTTTACATATTAAAAAAAATAATTTATTTTAAAGTCATATTTTAATTTTAAATAATTAATTTCTTTATTTTTACATTATATTCTTTATGTAATTTAAAATTAATTAAAGATAATATTTATTAAAAATATTATTTAAAATACATACTAATCACTATTTAAAAAACTTAAAATATTGTAAAAGATTTTAAACGCTTAAAAACCCTAAATATAGGGTATGAGTTACTCCCATTATTTTGACACATGCCTTTATGACTGGGGATGGTGAATGATAGCTGTTGTGGCAAAAGTTGTGGTGGTTGTCTATAGAGACCTGAAGATGAACAGTAAATGTCCCCGGGATGATGATAATGGGGTTTACTTCCTCCGCTATCTTTTATAAGTAAATGATGAAAAATAGTAAGATCGAGACGAATGATATTTCTTATTAAAAAAAAACCACTATAGTTAAATTATTTTATTTTTAACTACATGACTCAATGCATAGTTTCTCATACTCATTAAGAAAATGAGAGCTGAAGTGTATATACCAGTATTACTAGTAACCTTGTTATATAACCAATTTGATAGAAAGTTCAATTACCATTTGAAAAAAAAAATGAAAAAGAACCTGATTGAGTTAAAACCATGTGATAGCTGGATTGGATTCAGAGTAGGTCCCACAAGCCCACAGAAAAACAAACAGTAAATACAAGCACGACGGACGTGTCCCTTTTCGCTTTCTCATCTTCTTCAAAGACATGAAAGCGTAATAACTTAATCACATCATTCAAATGCCAAAACCCAGTAACCTAATCTCTGATAATAGTGGTAGTTTAGGGATTAATAATGATGAAAGGAAGAAGAGAAACACAGATAGACAGTAATTAAGAGCAACACTAATTAGTTATAGAAAACCAAAGGACAATTAGACATTAAGCAGAAACCAAATATAGAGTAGATCTAAGCGAAAATAGTGAGAGATGGACAGGTAATGATCAATTATTAGTGGTGGAAGTAACAGTAGGTGGAGGGGGTTTACTTCCTCCCAAGATACCGCGAAAAACACTGCCTCGTTGCGGAACAACATCGTTGAAGGTTGAAGCCCCTACAGGAGGCCGAGTCCGAGGCTGAGGCCGAGGCCGAGGCGGACTGTTTCCAGCACCATTCTCACTCATCTTTCCTTCTGTTATCGCTTTTCTTTTAACACTAAGGGGAAAAGATTATCATTTATAACACCTTTTATAAAAAAATACTACTATGTACTATGGTCGTATTTACTCCACTGCCCTTATTTGAATGATGTATATTATATTCCCTTGACAAGTTGCTGGAGTGTGAGGTCACTGACCTAGACGTCACCGTTGCTGTGAATGACATATTTTAGGAGAAGGTTTTCTATGAACAAATATGATCAATCACATTTGTTATTTGTAAATAAGAGACAATTAATAACATTCTAACTAATTTGTAATATAATAACTTTATCTAACAACATTTAGAAGATAAAAGGATTAAGGATCGATTTACTAATCGTAATATTCAGAAGTCGACAAAGAATCACAAGTGTTATGGAAATCTCCGTGTTTCTCACTGTCCAAGTACGCTTTCTATGAGAGAATTAATTTCTTCTGATTCGTCGAGAGAATAGAGAGAGAGGTGGTTCTTTTGTTTTCTTAGCAGTTTCAATCCTTCTGGTAATTGCTTATCGAATCACCTCAAATCACGTTATGTGTGATATGCTCTCCAATATCCGAAGAGGTTAACTCCCACTTAATCAAGAAGTCTAACATCAACACCCCATCTTCGGTGTATTCAATAGTGGGCTTGGGTCCATCTAGTGTGGTCCAACCCAAATACCAACATTCTCCCACTCACACTATATGTGCCCATGCCCCACGAATGGCGACGATTATACGACTCAGTTCAAATTATTCATCATCAGGTGGTTATACACACAAATAGACAGTGTGACCAATGAACCAGATTCTCAATCCCAACAAAAATGGGAGAGAGTACTCGAAATTCATTCCGGGTACATCCTAGGTTTGAAACGATCTCTAGGTTTGACACGATCTCACATCAGATGCGCCTGGTCCCAAAGACAAGCAATCGGATATCCTCAGAGTACTCTCAAATCACGATTGTATTCATAAAGAACTACAATCAGCTAACATGTGATCAATGTAGAAATCAGTCAATACCTTCCAGTCGCTCTTCCTCTAAAAGACAATGACGAGCAGTCAACATCACAGACGTACTATATAGGTCGAATTATCATGACCATAGAAAAATACGCTAACAATACAGAAACTGCCTCCACAGCTTCAGATGAAAGAGATTATCGTACTAAGGATACACAAAAATTGGATCTTGTACGATAAAAAGACCAATGGACTATCTTTAAATATCATCCATGACGGCCAATAAATAGCATGCACGGTATAACACATGCATTACAATGAAGCTTATCTCCAATGAGACGCGTATGTTTTAAAATCTATTTCCTTCACCATACAGACGACAATCCAGATGTCTCTTAGATTCCACCAGTTACTACCATCCATGTGTAGCAACAAAGAATCTAGTCCGGCTAATCAGGTCTCATGACAGTGGGGTAAAATCATGAGCGATTTCTCGATATTGAAAAAGAAATCTCATCTTAATTCCATATCAAGGCGACCTTGTATACTTGCTTCTTAAACTTTGAGATCCAAATCAATCAAAAGATACAAGTATATAAGTCTCATCTTGCATTATTCCCTAGAATAATCAAGGCGACTGCATGTACAAGTATGCCAGTCTCCTGTACCTGATAACATACTCTTCGGATATATGATTCCCACAAGATATACTATATTGCATGAGCACTTCATAAATAATAAACAATATATATATAAGAACTAGGCACAAAATATCTAGATATTACACTCTACAAAGACCCAAAGACCTAGAATGTAATGTGAAAACATCCCTAGGTACCGCTTTAGTAAGAGGGTCCGTAACCATTTCATGAGTAGATATATATCTGATTGATACAATTTTCTTAGTCATGATATCTCTGACAAAATTGTACTTTATTTCTATGTGTTTCGATTTATTGTGATATTTAGCATCCTTAGTATATGCTATTGGCGCTTGACTATCACAATTTACAGTAATCGGCTCAGGCTCATAACTGTCAATATTCAATTCCTCTAAGAATCTTTTGAGCCAAATAGCCTCTTGTACAGCCGCCGAGCATGCAATAAATTTAGCTTCCATGGTGGACAAAGCAATACAAGTCTGCTTTTTACTACTCCAAGAAATAGCCCCATGGCTAAGTATGAATGCATACCTCGAAGTTGATTTCCGTTCATCCAAGTCATCGCCCCAATCCGCATCTGTGTATCCTATCAAGTGTGTCACCACCTTGATAACACAGAGAATAATCTGCGGTTCCTTTTAAATAGGCAAGTATTCATTTGACAGCTATCTAATGTTTCTTCCCAGGGTTGGCTTGATACCTGCTTACCAGTCCAACTGCGTAGCATATATCGGGTCTAGTACACATCATTGCATGCATCAGACTCCCAATGGCATTTGCATAAGGCACATTCTTCATTTTCTCGCGCACTTGCGGAGTTTTAGGGCACATATCTAGACTTCAAGTTTGCCCTTTTGCTATGGGTGTATCCATGGGCTTACAATCAGCTATCTGGAAACGTTCAAGGATATTGTAGATATAGGGTTCTTGTGATAATACCAAGATTTTCCTTTCCCGATCCCTTGAAATTTTGACTCCCAGAATGTAAGCCGCTTCACCTATATCCTTCATCTCAAAAGTAGTTGACAACCAGTCTTTTGTCTTCATTAAGAAATTCTTATCATTACACGCCAACAAAATATCATCCACATATAAGGACAAAACACAAATTTTCCTCTCGACCTTTTTACATAATCACAGTGGTCTTCTTCTGTCATTTCAAAACCATATGTTAAGACAGATTCATGAAAACAAAGGTACCACTGTCTCGAGGATTGTTTGAGTCCATAAATGGACCTCAACAATTTACAGACTTTACTTTCTTGACCTTCAGTTATAAAACTTTCAGGCTATTCCATGTAAATCTCTTCCTCAAGTCCTCCATTGAGGAATGCAGTTTTGATATCCATTTGATGTAATTCAAGATCTTTGTGAGCGACAAGTGCAAGGATGAGGCGAATAGACGCAAATCTCACCACTGGGGAGAAAATCTCTTTATAGTTTATACCCTCTTGTTTAGTATAACATTTTGCCACCAACCTTGCCTTATCTCTTTCTATTGAGCCATCAGCCTTCCGTTTGATGTGAAAGACCCATTTATTTCCAATGGCTTTTCTATCGGGCGATAAATCAACCAAGTCCCAGATATGTTTACTTTTCATTGACTCCATTTCCTCCTCCATGGCTTTAACCCATTCATTCTTAGCTGGTGATTTGAGAGCTTCTCTCACGTTCTTAGGTTCATCACCATCATGTGAGGCCATCATAAAGGCTTTCCCTTCGATCTCAAAACATCGTCGGGAAATCGAGATTCGTCTACTTCACCGAACAAATGATTCTGACATATTCCCACTGCGATCAAGTAGTGGAGTGTTTTCTATAGGCATTTGATCACTCCCACTGGGATTTGAGTTTATTTCAACTCTTTGTTCCCCTTCAATCTGAGTGGGCATCAAATCCTCTGATTCATTTTGTTCAAAAAATGAAGTATCTCGCTCAACATCACCTCGCTTTGGAAACTCATTCTTAATAAAAACTACATCACGTGACTCTATTTCTGATATACTCCCATCAGAATTTTCTCCAATTAGTACATATCCTTTTGATTGCTCAGGGTAACGTATAAAGATACATTTCTTTCCCCTAGCACCTAGTTTTCCATATTTACTAGATAGATCATGTACAAAACATGTACACCCCCAGGGTCGCAGGTAGGATAATTCAGGTTTCCGACTTGTCCATAACTCATATAGGGTCGAAGTCACTAATTTCATTGGGACCCGATTCAGAATGTGCGTTGCAGTAAAGAGTGCATCTCCCCAATACGAAATTGGAAGATTGGCTTGTGCCATTATAGATCTAACCATTTCCAGTAATGTCCTATTTCTCCGTTCAGCAACTCTGTTTTGCTGTGGAGTCCTAGGAATTGTCAACTGGCGTATTATACTATTTTCTTGACACAATTGCTTAAATTGTTCTAACATATACTCTCGACCACGATCTGTACGAAGTACTTTTACCGTCCTATCTAATTGATTCTCCACCATAGCCAAAAATTTTATGAAACAATCTAAGGCTTCAGATTTATGGGAGATAAGATAGACGAGACCGTATAGCGTAAAGTCATCTATAAAAGAAATGAAATACAACGCACCACTCCTACTCTTAACATTCATCGGTCCACAAATATCAGAATGAATAATTTCTAAGGGGTTATTAGCTCTAGTAGCCTTACCAAAAGGTTTCCTAGTAGCTTTCCCAGCTAGACAATGACCACAGGTTGCCAATTCGATCTTGCCAACATGTTCATTCTATCTTGTCTTATATGACCGAGTCTAGGATGCCATGTAGCAATGTCAATATCAGAAGAAGTAACGTATGAAATACTACTATCATGCGATGAAGAAGAATATGCATAACAATCAATAGTCAAAATCATAAAACCGCCCAAAGATATCCAAAGCCAACAGAAATATCATTGTACAATAAAACCAAGCTATCATGTTCGAAAACCAATTTGTAGCCATAAGAGAGAAGAACAGGAACAGACACTAAATTACGCCTTATATCGGGAGCATAGAGAACATCATGTAGGAATAACTGTTGGTCTCCTCGCATAATCAGTTTGCAGGAGCCAATTCCTAAAACAGCAACTCGCGAGTTATTCCCAACATATATCCAACGAGTATCTCGTGGAATTCCACGATACTCTACGAACGCCCCTCGATCTCTAGCTATGTGGTCTGTGGCGCTTGAGTCGACAATCCACATAGGGTGAGCCTCAGATAGTAAAACAAAGCTAGAAACGGAAACATTTGTTAAGGCATAAGTCAGAAAGGATACCTCTTTCTCTTGCCCTTTGTATTCACGGGCATAGTGTCCCATCTTTTCGCATTTGAAACATTTGATTTTGCTTTTGTCTTTCTTATTCCCACCACCACGTTTGAATTTCTTGTTTGGATTACTCTGGCCAGGCTGATTCGTATTTTGATTGGAATTTACAATCCCCTTTCCTTTCCCTTTCTTGGACCCTCGCTGACCTCTCTTGCGCTTGTTGTTCTTGCGCACGCTGGTTTCATCCATATAAAGTTTCCGAGAGGATTAAGCCGCTTCTAAGTGCTCATCCTCTAGCTCCATATGACGGGCTATATCATCAAAGCTCTTGATGTTGTCACTATGAGTCATGTTAATCTTCATATGTTCCTAGCTATTGGGAAGTGAACGAATCACTGCCTGCACTTGTTGTTCTTCAGTGAAAACGTGACCAGCTATTTTAAGCTCTCGGATCATGTAAGTCATCTCTCTCAGATGCTGTCACATGGTATGATCCTGTCGCTTCTTATAAGTATCAAACTTAATTGTAAGTCGGCAAAGTTTAGTGGTCGAAGTACCATCGTACTTGTCCTTGAGAGCTACCCAAATATCTTGGGTTGTGTCGTAATCCTCATAAATGCACATCAGGTCATCCGCCATGCTGGAGAGAATTGTAATCCTAGCGATATTGTTCTTGCGTTTCCAAGTCATGTAAGCCTCCATGTCATATCTTGCCTGAGCAGACTGACCCCTCTCAGGCTCTACCATGGTATTGGTGAGACTTTCAAGTGCTTCTTGTTCCTCTAGAACATACTGAATCTTTCGGTGCCATATATCATAGTTGTCACCATTCAGTTTTTCTCCTTTATTCAACTCAGCTACAATCGACTTGGAAGCAGAAGCCATTATTGAAACACAATCACACAAAAAAAAATGAGACTGCCAAAGTTCTCAATTTAGTAGAATCAAATCCGAACAAAAAAAATATTGCTCCAAAAACCAAAACTTATCAAGAATATAGTAACAAAAATAGAGAAGAGAGAATCGAAAAAGACATTCCAGGCTATCTGATCACAATCTATGCCCTCAAAATTCTCATCACTATACTCAATTAAATAAGGGAGCAAATGAAGTCCAATATTATCTATAAGGACTCCCACATCAAATAGCAAGATCAGAGCTGATAATATTTTACATATGATCAATCATAATGCAGAATATAAAACTCTCCATAAAATAAAGCAAGTCATCTGACTGATCATAAAATAGGAAATCATGGAAAAAAAACAAAAAAAAAAACAAATATGATCCATAATGCAAAGAAGCTAATAATGAAGTCTCTATAGTCTCAGGGTCTGCATCAGGGTCCTCTATCGGATCCACCTCTGGATCCTCATAATGTGCTCCATCACAAACCCTACTCGGCCCAGCTTTATCGTTATATACTGTCTTCCTAGTGAAAAAACTTCCCGGCTGTAAGGCAGAATAATAAACAGGGAAGCGAGATAAATCTACAAAAATAGAGTATGGAATAGGAGTAGCAGCACTCGTAGGATAATACACAGGTGTAGAAAGGGTATACTCAGGGATGAGAGTTGTGTACTCAGGGGATGCTGGAGTATAATCAGAAAGATGAGACTCTAGAATAAACTCAGGTGATCTAGGAATCTCTATAGGCATCTTCATACTCGAACCAGGAAGACTAGACGTCCTACTCCTCAGTCGGCTCGAAGGTGGATCAATAGGTATCACACGAGAGCGGATACGAGGAGTACATGAAGTATTATCAAGATCCTGCTTGGGTTCATATTCTTCAATAGACATGTGATCCTCATCATCACCACTGTCCTCAATAATAGGATCAACATGCTCGTCATCCTCATCATCCGAGATAATCACAACCTCCGGATGTGCCTGCTCAGGTGGAACCTCATGATCGTCTTTATAGAGTGGATCTTCCTGATCTTCAGGTGCAAGTGGAACCTCTATTTTAACGTCATCAGCATCCTTTGGGTGATGGAGAGGGATAGGAGATCTGCTGATACAATCTCAAGAGGAAGGGGAAGTCCATTATTAATCCCCATAAGATGCTCCCTTCCATGAGAGGCGGCATACATCAAAGCTGGCACA
Source organism: Cardiospermum halicacabum (assembly GCA_031304145.1). Classification (NCBI taxonomy): domain Eukaryota; kingdom Viridiplantae; phylum Streptophyta; class Magnoliopsida; order Sapindales; family Sapindaceae; genus Cardiospermum; species Cardiospermum halicacabum. Next base: position 15,138,368 of record CM062394.1, on the reverse strand, counting down.
AGTTTCTGGGATTGATAGAAGAAAGCAAGCTCATGACGAATCCGAAACCCATTGTAGAAGTTACCGAGCCAATAAAGATCCATCTTGTGCAAAAAGTTTACAATAATGCACTATGGATGCAAGTGTATGCAAAAAAATGACATAATCTGAATTAAAGTAGAAACAAACGTCCTGAAAAATAAAGCATACACAATAAAGTTAAAAAAAATTTAAAAAAAACCTTTTTTTTAATCCGCCGTCGGCGGTGGCGCGTGGCCGGACGCGCTGCTGAAAAACGGCGGCAGCGCCACGTGGCACATCGAGAGGATGTCACGTGACGCTAACGTCAGCGACCAAAAAGAAGGTGTCAAGTGATGTGGCCGCCATGCAGGCAGTTGTGTCACCGCTGACGTGGCGCCACGTGGGCGTACACGTTTGCGCTGAAGAGGCGTTACGTCAGCGCTGACTGGCCGGAAAACCGCCTAGCCAGGCGCTACGTCGGGACAGTACCAGTCGACTCCGTTCGACGTCCCGATGCCGTTGGTGGTCTCGAATTTTGAAAAAAAAAATTGGAAAAAAGGTTTGAAGATCAAACAATCTGTCCGCGACTAGTACTTGAAAAACAGAATGTTCTTCTTGAAATTGTTTCAACAAATCATATTTCAATCCTTTTTCAACTCGTCAATTTGATAAAAACCTATTTTCTCCTTCGTTTTAACTCGAAAGCAGTCATATAATATATCAAATGGAAGGGTTTTTCAAGACGGTTTTAATAGTGTGATTTTCGAAAATTTGTGAAAACGTTTCAAAAATCAAAACGAACAAATAGATTCCGGCAGCATAATAATCAAGTACGAGAAAAAACATAAATCATATCCATTATATCATACAGATTAAGAACTACCATCAAGCATGCTCTAAATTTATAATCACACATAAACAACAACAAAAAAAAAACAGTAATGAAGGCTCTGATACCAATGTAATATAATAACTTAATCTAACAACATATAATCATACATTATATGTAGAAGATAAAAGGATTAAGGATCGATTTACTGTAATTGTAATATTCAGAGTTCGACAAAGAATCACCAGTGTTATGGAATCCTCCGTGTTTCTCACCGTCTAAGTACGCTTTCTCTGAGAGAATTATTTTCTTCTGATTCGTCGAGAGAACAGAGAGAGAAGTGATTCTTTTGTTTTCGTAGCAGTTTCAATCCTTTTGGTAACTGCTTATCGAATCACCTCAAATCACGTTATGCGTGATACGCTCTCCTATATCCGGAGAGGTTAACTCCCACTTAATCAAGGAGTCTAACATCAACACCCCATCTTGGGTGTATTCAATAGTGGGCTTGGGTCCATCTAATGTGGCCCAACCCAAATACCAACATAAATTATACGGTTGAATATACTCCAAATATGTGATTGTATGTTCAATTTTATAAAGGGCGGTAGTAAATTTATCTAGTTAGTGTAGCTGGTCATTTCATTTACGTTTTTCAAAAGTATTTATCAACGTTTTACTCTAACTTATGGACTTGTAGGCTAGATGTGTCACGTCCGTAATCTGGGGCTATTCGTCTGCTTAATTTTGAAAATCTTCTTGATTTTTATTTATTTTCATTTTAAGGGTAAAATAGGCATTTTTGAAAAATGTTGACTTTTTCCGGTTTGACCAAATCATTTGACTCCGTTGACTTTTGGGTTGGTTTTGAAAACAATTGGATAGTGGAGATGATTTTGTAATTATTTTATAAATGGGATTATTTTTAATTAAAGTGAAAACATGTGGGTTTATGGCAATATTTGCCACCCATATAAAAGTGAAAAGAAGAGTTTTGATTCATTAGTCACACAAACCTAAAAATTTGGCTTTCACGTGTTCATCACTTTTCTCTCAAAACCAAAAACCTCTCCACAGATTTCAAAGCTGCGATTTTCAAAGCTTTCAATTGGATTGTTGTGTTGCCTCGATTTCCTTCACACATTGGTAATGTATTCTTTAATTCTCTTGGATTTAAAGCATATTATTGATTTTGGGATTTTGGTTTAGACTAGGGTTTGACGATTTGATTCGGGGATTTTACTTTATATGGTTTGGGTTTTGAAACCCTTGATTCAATTTCATGATTTGGGGATATTGGGTTTTAAATTGATTTGAATTGTTTTGGGTATAAACCCTAACTTTTGTGAATTGAGAGTTTATGAATTATTCTTGATTTGGTGTAGACCAAGTTGGGGATCGTCAACCGGAGTAATTTCGGTGGTATTTTGGATTAGCGAATAAGGTTAGTAGCCATGTTTACGCCCTCACTATTGTTTGATTTGTTTGTTCATTTGTTTGCAAACTGGTTAAACTAAAATAAGTTGAAATCTATGATTGAATACTTATATTGCTGCATTTGATATAATTTGCTTGGGAATATTGCTGCCCTATTATTTGATTATGTTCGGACATATGAAATTGTGTCCATATTCGCTGCTATCTGTCTGCTATTTGGAAACTGAATTTTGTAAACTGCTAAAGTCCTGTCCTAAGGTTAATACGATAAGACCAGCATGCTGTTAGGGAAAACTAGATGTATACATCGATGCGCGAAAGCGTATATGGCCTTGTTTGCCAACCATTTTCTGGATGCGACGGCATCATTTCTAGAGTTTGGCTCATTTCTAGATGCGACGACATCATCTCTGGGATCTTTGATCCATCTCCGAGGGTTTAACCCTATCTGTCTGTTTTGTTCCCGATTTTGTTATTAGACTAAGGACAGGCCTGGTAAGTTAAACACCTAATTAATTTGGGTAATCTGAACTCTGTGATAATGATGTGTTTCTGCTTCTGGTTATGTGTTAGATATGTTGTGGTTTATTTCTGGCTGCTGCTAGTTGTTTTCTTTTGGATTTTAACACTGGGTAGTGTTTATTGTGGCTACTAATTGGCTGTAAGTACTTAAATTAGACCCAACTAGGTAGCTAGACTTTGTTTGTCGATCGAAATAACTTGAAATAGGCTTAAAAAGTGCCCAGGGTCCGTAACCGGGCTGTTTACCGGATTAGATACCGGACTGTCACTTAAAACTGGAAAACTGAACGTAGGATGGTCTCTGGACGAACTCCTTACCGAGCTGGTTACCGAAATACAATTCGGTCAGACTAGAGATCATTAGATTCACTCTCTGGACGAATTACTTATCGAATAAGTTACCGAACTGTAGTTCGGTATGAACCTCCGAAGACTGTTCAACCTCTCCGACCGAACTCTTCACCGAGTTGGGTACCGAATTACAATTCGGCATGTCTGAGAGAATTGAAACTCTCTAACCGAGCTTCATACCGGAATAGGTACCGAACTGTCACTTAAACTTTCCTTGGATTCGTATAATTGCTCTCTGACCGTATAGCTTACCGAAATGTTTACCAAACAACAATTCGGTAAGTCTGGTATGCTCTCTGACCGAATAACCTACCGGACTGTTTACCGAACTACTATTCGGTTACGGTCTTTCTTCTGAAAATAATTTGATATCTGTAAATCCTTTTCAGTCGGTAATTGCAATAATCTGTAATCATTTACCCTAGATCACATAAAGGGGATTAATTTTGGGATAACTTGATTTGATAATCAACTTGTTTGCCTTTATTTGTACCTTTGGTTTGTTAACTAACCTGCATTGGTGCATGACATGCTATTTTGTTTAATAAGACGCATCTGTATGTGTTTGTTGGGCATTGGCTTACTAACCAGACATCGATAGTCTGACCCTTCGTTGTTTCTATTTTTGTTTTGTATGTTTTGAACCCTTTTTGGGAATGGAATTGCTGAGTTCAGACAGTCAGGTGGGATAGCAGGATATCACTAGCATCGAGCATTCACATGGCATCCTTTTCGGATTTGGATTTCATATCAATTTACTTTGCTGGATTTAATTCTGAATTTTGAACCCGCTGCACATGTTTTGGATTTGTTTTCAGAGTAATTACACTTGAGATATTTTTATGTAATTGTCTTACATTTGGAACTAGTAGTCAACTACAATTTGGATTTGGATTTATTTTCGAACTATTTTAATTTGGATTTATAAGAACTGTCTTTCAGATTTGAATATGATTTGTATCTATTTGTTTAATTGTTTATTTGTATGTTTTGTTATTTGTCTTCCGCATGTGACATCCGGTCTCTGCGTTCCCTTTCCGTCGGGGCGGGGGTTCGGGTGTTACAAGATGAATACTTCATTATATTCCATTAAGAACTAATCTATATATATATTATTAAGCGGGATTCTCAGCAGGATCACGTAGATGACGTGACACACTGAAAGTTCGGTATTAGGGCGGAAAATTATCTATTTTTAGCTATTTTTAATCTGAACGATATTTTAATAAAATTTTAACTATAATATAATATTTTGACGATATTTTGTTTTATCTTTTTTTTTCATTTAATGAGTTATAACCCCACAAATATAAATAAATAACATAATAAAAATTGATAAGTATTCAATGTCTCTTTCTTTTCTACTGAAAAATTGATTACTTTTAAAATTAATTATTTTAACTAACCATTTTCTTTCATTTACGTTAATATATTTATTACTCTTTCATTTCCTCACCTTCAATTAACCACCGAATCAAAATTGTATAAATGGAGACCACACTTATGCAATATTCTCTTTACATTTTCATTTATCAAATCCAATCTTAGTAGTGAGGGAACTGGCGACTTTCGATCTCACTGATGCAGCTCACAAAAACATTGATAATTTGGGTTGGGTCGAACTTTAACCACATCTCAATGAATGGTTGGAATGACGGGAATACGACTGCGAATTAAAAAGAGTATGATTCAGAATCTTAAGTGTGATGGCGCACCAAAATGAAGAAAATGGTCTGTGTTACTTGTATTGTATATGAGCTTTTTAAATTGTTGGGTGTAGATCCATTTTTTATTTATAATTTGACTGGTCCCTTGGGTCTGAGTTACTTGTATGGTATATAATAACTAAATCTTTGTGATAGAATATTAATTCTCTCAATATGGGAAAAGCTCAAACTTAAAATTTGACTCAAAATCACAATTTTATTAGTTAATTAATTATCTTGATTAACATAAAGAAAGTTAAAAAGACCAATCTTAAGATGATTTGAATATAACCTGGGCAGTAATAGAATCATCAGCATTTAGATCTTCACTCAAACAATTTATATTTATCAAATTTAATCTACTATGTGAAGTAAAGCCCGAATAACTCTTGTCCACTATCTAATCTAGTAAACTGTAACTAATTCCAGCAATTGTATTAATAATTGAAATTTGTAGTTTATTAGCAAATTTATTCCAATCTCAAGTTCCATTCGACAATATAAAATCCTTCAAAGACAAATGCAACATGTGGTCCTCTATTAGTTATAAGGCTAGAGTCTAAAGAGGCGGAGTGTGAGGTATCCACTTGTCGAGCTAAAAGTGAATTCTCGCTCCATTACCAATAGTCCAATATAGCCCTGCATTCAACATATGCCATACCAAAGCAATGCTCTTCCATAAATGAGAATGTCATGGTTTAATATCCAACCCTCCCAAAAAATCATTCTCTTTTAGATATTTTCAAGGAGCAATCTAACCTTAGATCATCAGACTTAGAAATATAATGTCAATCAAGTTTCAATAAAAACGCATGTGACGTCTAAAATTTGGGGTCAATTTTTTTTTTTTTCATTTGACCAATTTAAAGGATTTGCTCTTTTAAACTTTAATTCTAAACTCTTATGACTTTCCAATTAGGAATTTTTTACTTGGGCGAGTAGAGACTAACAACACTAGACTAATTGAAAGTTTAGAGTCATTTTAAAATGAACATTGGGGAAAAAATAATGGTCTTGGGTCAAAATGCCTATTTTTGATAAAATTACCATTTTATCGCAATTGAGCGGAAAAATACAAAATTTAAAACTGGTAGCTATTTATATTGACAAATGTCAATATAAATTTTTATAAACCAATAGAAGCGGCGAAATTGGATTTCGGGAACTATTGGGTCCGAAATTGGATTGGGCCCAATCTAAACTAAAGCTCCAAATTCATTAGTCATAGGGATGGCAACGGGTAGAGTTCGGGCAGGTAGGCCGACATCCATACCCTACCCATATTCTCTAATACCCTAATGGGTATGGGTAGGGTATTATCCGCGGGTATGGGTATATCCATGGATATATTCATATATTTATAAAATTAAAAAATACATTTAGTTTATATATCATTCTTCTATATAAAATTATATTTTCTTAATCGAATAAAACTAAATATAACATATAGAAAGAAACTATTTTATTTGAGGTATTAAAATATTATATTCTACAATTTTATAATTTATTTATATTATTTCTACCTAATTATTTGTAATAAATTACTAACATGTGGCATTTTCAAAAGAAAAAATATATTAATATATATATATATATATATATATGATGTTAAAGTTAAGCAAGCTATTTTAGTGTAATTAGAAAATTTGCTCTTTATAATATTATATAGTGTAAAATTTGAGATAATGTATATTTATTATATTAAACGGGTAGCGGGTGTGGGTAGGGTAATTTTTTTTGCATATGTACCCTACCCATACCCGTGGTGGGTATAAAATTTTATATACATATTCATCCATTGTGGGCAGATATCTACGGGTACATGGGTTGACAAGTAAAATCTTCATCCTTAATTATTCATGAACCCACCACTCTATAGAACACTATTCATCATCTCTTTCACCTTTCATCTCTCTCACCCCTTCATTTCCCACTCTATAAAATCAAAACACGTATTTTACAAGTTGAAAACCCTAGCCACCAACTATGGAAAAACCTTCTCTTTATTACTCCTAACAACACTAGTCAAGTCTCTCTACCTCTCTTAGGAATATTTGCTATGGATTGAAAGCTTTTTGAAGAAGTAAAAAACTCAATCTTCTCTATTTCTTCATCAGTCTGAAAATGGGATTTTGGGTTTAGATTCTTAATGGGTTATATGTATTAACTAGTGGTTTGATAAATAAAATTGTGGCAGAGCTTTCAAGTATGTCTAGATGGTCATGTCTAATTATCTCTACTAACTTGATAATGCCCATGTGTTTAAAGAATTGATGTTAGTAATTGGAAGTATTGATTTTTGATGTTGTCATCCATAATTGGTTCATAATAGAAAACCAACGAGGGGGCAATCTTAGAAGAGGACCTCAAGTGGAAGAGCTCTAACTTTTGACTTGGAAGAGAAGATTTGCAACTATGTTTAAGCCTTCTATTAATTATTCGATGTGTTTTCTTTGAGTAGGATTTTTTGCATTAGAGAATGCATATTGATGATTATTGGTGTTAATTGTGATGTATTATTGGGTATTGGATGTTATTGTGAAACTATTTATGCTTATTGATAATTTTTAATATTAATTGTGAAATGTGTTAATGATATTGTTGGTTATTGATATAAATTGGTGGTGATGGGTGATTATTATGGAAAATGGATACATGGATAATGATTATTATTGTTGTTGGTATTACTGTTATCTAAGTAGTGTTATTGTCAAATATGTGTTGACATTGTTGAGTGATGAATTTATATTGTCAATATTGATGAAATGACCTTATTAACATGATTGGTCAATATTGTGGGAAGAATATCTTGAAATGAATTGTGACCTTTGTGTTTTGACTTGAATATTGAACTCATTGAAGCATTGATAATTGGACTTAATGAATTTTTAGTAAAAATGCTAAAGCCCTTAAACTTGCTATAGAAGATAGGAGATAAGACATGCCTAGGGATTAGAAGTACTTCAGCATGAAAATATCGTGTTTCTTGGCGCGGAAACCATATTGAGACTTTGGTCTAACCTGTATTAGGACTTCGGTCTATATTGGAACTTTAGTTCACTATTGGGGAAAATGCCCATATTGAACCCCAAATTCTATTCTCAAGTTTATTTTTCATCAAATGGTCAATAATTGGATAAATATTAAATGATGATGATTTGGTGATTATTATGATTATATAAAAATTGTGCCTATGATGTTGTGTAAATATTCATGAATAAATGGATAAAATGCTATCATGACTTGAAATAAATTGAAAGTTATTGTGGTATATTGATATATGTAAATTAGACACTACAAAATTGAGTTATTGCCTTATTATGTGTATTTGGGATTTTTGTGTGTTAAAGCAACAAGTTGACCAAATTGATCACTTATGCAATATTCTATGCTCAAACAGGTTGGACTTTTGATATTTGGTGAGTAATTGAATGATCCCGGTCGGTTGCTTTATGTCCTTTTGTAGTTAGACATCCATAAAGTGTGCATACTAGATTTCACTGAATTTCGTTAACGTTTTAGTCTGATTTTAAACTTGAGCAAATCACTCAGATAATAACTAGGAGTTTTCAGCCCGAAACAGAGTCTGTACTGGGTTAAAGTATTGTATAGGTAATGAGGAACATGTTTTATGTGTGTCATTTGGTCAACACATCTTTGTCATTGTGTCTGTTTTGCACATGATGCATATTTATTTTTGTCATCTCTTTGCCATGCTTTTGCCATTGCATTTTGCTAAATTTATTTTTGAATTGCTGAAGGGAATATTTCAACAATTGTTTGCCATGTTTTTGCCATTACATTCTATTAAATTGATTTATAATTGGCGAAGGGATTATTTCGATAATTTTTCACCATGTTTTCACCATTGCATTTTTTAAATTGATTTTTGAATTGGTGAATGGATCATTTTGATAATTTTTACTATGTTTTTGCCATTTCATTTTGTTAAATTGATTTCTAAATTGGCAAAGGGATCATTTCGACAACTGTTCGCCATGTTCTCGCTATTGTATTTTGTGAATCCATTTATGTAGTTGTCGAACAATAATTGTTCGTCATGGATTCATCATTGGCGTCTGTCATATTGATAGTGAGTTGGTGAGTAAGGCCTTTCGACAATGGTTCAACAATTTTACTCAATTTTAGCTCGTCATTTCCCAACTTGAATGCTTTTAGCTTTAATGTACTCTTTTTAAAACATTTTCAATTGTTTCTGCTTCCAAATCCCTGAATTCCATTTTATCATCATTTTTTCCTAAAATTCATTACAAATGGAAAATAATTACCATAAAAATAAGTGAAAATTTCTCCAAATGGGCCACCAAAAGTTTGAAATACAATAATAGGCCTGGTTTGAAATTTATACAAAACTAAGCTTTATAAATCTTTGTTTTCATCCCATAGGCCTAACTTCCAATTTGCCCTTGTAATTAAATTATAATAACAAAATTGCCATTATATAATATTAAAATATAAAACAAATATAATAAAATTAGGAAATTCCACAAATACCACTCTTACAAAACCAACGTTTAAAATTGTATTTGAAACCGTTTCTCCTCAATCACATTATTCACCCAATCACAGACATTGCTCACATCTTTCAATCTCACCCCTTGAACTTCAATTCAAAATCAAAACCAGACATTTGTCTCACAGATTGAAACCACCGACCCACACCACTGACCCACATTTGTCTTCTCTTCTCCATTTCTGGGTTCGTCGAAGCAAACCCGTTGAACGCCCATCTCCACTTTTCTGTATTTGTCGACGCAGAACCGCCACTCATCTTGTCTGTGTTCGTCGACGCCTTCTCGCCGTTGGACGCAATCCACTGTCACATTTCATTGTTGCTTCGTAGAGGTAGCATCACTGTCTAAGGTGAGTTTTTGTTTGCTCGCCCTTGGTCGTCGTTCGCCACTGCCTATCCTAATCGGGTTTATAATTATTTTGTTTTCAGATTGAATACTGTCGAGGGTTCTAGAAGGGTTCATGGCATCTCACGTGAGTTTCTTGTTGCTTTTTTGTTCTTCTGGTGTCGTGTTTGTTGGTTTATAATGCATGTGTTCTTGTACTTGTGTACAATTAGCAAAAAGTGTTACTTAGGGTTTGGTTTTTAATTCAGGTTGTTGCTTTGTACTTTCTGATGTTGTCTACTATTTGGATTTTGGTGGTTAATGTCAAATGGCATCTGTTTTCGAATTTGAGAAGTGTGTGAATAATATTCACAGTTTGTATTCACTGTTGCTGGAATAGTAATTGTAGTTTTGAGTGTGTACCTGAACTAATTGTGAAATACTATTGTTTTGAGTGAAATCATATGAATATTGTTTGGTGTGATTGTTTAGTGTTATTTTGTTTTCAATGTGAGGAATGGTTAATTGTCTATGAATTGTTTAAATACGTTTTTTTCTTCCATTTTTGTAAAATGCTTATGATTTTGTTTTCAATGTGAGCAATGATTGTTTTAAAGTGTCTGATCATCTTTTGGATATAAGTTCATAGTTTATGAACAAGTCTGCCAATAATATTCACGTTTTGTGATTTATATTCATACTCTGTGAACTATATTCACAGTGTATGAGTTTTTTTCATAAGAAATGTATTTAATTCGTAGACATGTTTATTGCTTTCAACTTTCGTTCTTACTTCTGATTAGCTTCAATATGAATGTGTAGTTCTTAAATAATACCTTTCATTACTTGTGACTCATTCATTTACAATTTTCAGGAAAGTGTGTACAAGAGGAGATGGACAGGGGCGATAGACAGACAGCGTGTGAATTGTTTTTCTTCATTCAAGATTTTCAATAGCATGAATAAACTGTCCAAGAAGCACAAAAAACTGGTTGCTTTTTTTATGAGTAGTCCATTTAGACAATTTCTTGAGTGTGCCCGGGTTGCTGAATACAAGCGCCAGCAAATTCCAGGTAATCTGTTGTTGAGATTGCTGTCGCATGAAGTAGTTGTTCAAGGCCAAAGATCTGATAAAATGTGGTTTGAGGTCAACGATGTGCTGCACAGATTTGGCAAAGAAGAGTTTTCCGTGATAACAAGATTAAAATTTGGGGAGGCGAATGTTGATGACATGCAGCAGCCGAAAGACAAGTCTCATGTAAAGAAAAGCTTGTTCTCAAGGGTTTTCGGCAAGAAGAAGGGAGCAGTTTGTGGAAATACAGTGATGGCGAGTCTACATGGGTCAAAAAAGCTTTCCTTCCCTGATTGTCAAAAGCTTTTTTGTGTTTTGGTTGTGAATAATTTTCTTTATGGTTATCCCATGACCAGAATGATAGACAATTTCCTTTGGCATCGAGTTGAAGACCTAGATGCATTTCTTGAGTTTCCTTGGGGGTCCGATGTTTATAACATAACTATTATTGCATTGAAGACTCTGATGTCTGACAAGCTATTTCAGAACAAGGTGTTTGGTGTAAACATGTATTGTTGTTCATACGCTTTGCGGTAAGTATTTTTTGCACAGTAAGTTAAATTCAATTAGAACAGTTGAATTATTAGGTTGAATTAACATATTTCTCTTTGTATCGTTTGTAGTGGTGGATGCTGGAGGCCTTCAAGCACGTGAGGCCGGTGTTAAACGTTAAGCCAAAAGAAAGGGAAGAAGAAAAGTTCCCAAGGTGCGTGAAGTGGGCATTGACCGACGGCTCAATTAAAAATTTCAATGGGCTACCTAAGGTAAGTGTCATTTGCTATTTTTCTAAATATTTCTGAGTGTAATTGTGATAATTATTTACTGATATCCGATTACTGTGAACGATGATCACAGTCTGTGAACATATATCACAGTCTGTGAATATTGATCACAGTTCTCTAATCGTGAATAATTTATGAGATGAATTTGTTCTTTATCTATTTATTAAATGACTTGCATAAATTTATAGAAGGCCGAGTTGTCAAAAATCCAGCATAGTGAAGTTGAGAAACAAGCGTGGTACTTGGAAGGGTTTGAAGCATTCATTGCCAATGCTATTGACACTGATGTGAATGTCAACATTGAAAAGGGTGAAGGGAATTCTGAAAGATTATTTAGGGGTGCCATTAGAGAGGATGGCGATGACAGTGAGGATGATAGCGATCAAGAGCTATCAAGATTTATTATGCAAAGGAGGAAGCAAAAAAATGTTGATAAAGAAAGGTCCCTTGAAGTAAGGATGAAACAGTTGGATGAGAAGGAGAAGATGTTAGACCGGCGGCTAAACGTTGTCGAGAATAAGGAAAAATGTTTAGATAGGAGGCTGCAATTGTGTGAAATGTTGTTAGGAATCGCAATTTCTAATGCCCGCCAAGCTTTGCTATACCACAATACAACTGCATATCTATCTCTAATCTCACTTCTAATATTACCTGGTGTAAATTGACACTCACCAAGACGATTAGCAAACATATTCCCTATCACTCTAGCGCTAGCCTGCCTATGCTCATCTATCCGGATCGTGTAGGCAATTACATTCTGTAATAAACTCAGACACAGTCCATATTGGGAATCCCTTCACACCTCTTCTTGCCCTGGAAGCAAAGATGCATCCCTTTGTCGTGCATGCAACCTCGAAGCGAACGCTGTTAGAGTTTGGGATGCAAATAGACAGCTTCTTCTCTAGAGCATACTTGCAAATTGCAAGTTTCATAGCATCCTTACTGTTAAATATAGCACCAACACGAAGAGAATTACGATTTTGGAAATCTGAAAGACAATAGACTTGAGATGTTGGCCACTTCTGTTTAGGCAACCCAGGTAGGTGGTAAACGCTTGAAGTGTCAATTTCCTTATCTTGCTGCATTATTTCTATGTCGTCTTCTTTTTCCCAATCACTCAAGCAATCATTGCACTCTTCATTTATCCTATCACTTCTGTCGTTCATATCATCAATAATATCATCCAACCCATGCCTTTTTTTGCCAATTCCACCATATTCATCAGTTGTGATGAAGTCATTAAGTGCATCAACTTCACCCAAAAATTGCCATCAAGTAGGTCTCGCAAATCACGATCATCAAAATCAGCATTATTCCTCGGTAGCAAATCATTATCTCGTAAAGCATCTCTCTCTTGTCCTGTAGATTCACAAAAAGTGAGAGATTGTTGTAGTTGAACCTGCTGAGACTGACATCGATTTATCTGCAACATTGTTGTAGTATTTTCCTTCGGTCGACCATCACTATCAACGTAAATAACCAAAGGGTTCTCTCCAAAAGCAAACTTCAAGTCACCATCATCATTAATAGGCATCGTAATTTTTATGCCATTTGGATTCTTCCACATGAAATGCAGCTGCAGACGTTCCTTCTCTCTTTGTCTACTCTTTTTGGACAAAATCCTATCAATCAATTGCTGCAGCGTCGTGTTTAAATCGAAAACCTCAGCCCCGGGTTCTCCACCACTATATGCAGTACCATTCCACTCTGCGTCGTAGAATAGAATAGCTCTTAAATAATTCATCTGAAAAAATTAATTCAACCAGTAAGATAACAAGATACCATCATCAGTTCATGAATTTATGATCTCTATTCAGAAACTGTGAATGTTATTCACAGACTGTGAATATAACTCACATGTTTACATTATCAGTTCACAGTCTGTGAATAGAAAACACTGTCAATAATAATACAGTCCATCAGTTTACAACCTGTATTATAGTTGACAGTGTTATATGCTCACAGACTGTGAATATAACTCACACATGTTTACGTTATCAGTTCACAGTCTGTGAACAGAAAACAAAGTCAATTATAATACAACCCATCAGTTCACAACCTGTATTATAGTAGATAGAGTTATCTGCTCACAGAGAGTGAATAACGATCATGGAACTAAGAAAATTCATAGATTATGAACAAGGATCACAGACTTTCAACAACAATACACTACAAATTCCAATCAACATATAGAATCGACAGAAACAAAATTTTCAATAGCAGCAGGTCAAGAAAACATAAATAGAGATAAATTTATCATAAAAAATATTGCTAAGGAAGTACGTAGGGATGCCCTCCAAGTCTTTCTATATCTCTATCTACCTAACCAGTTAACTCAATCTAATAGCAGTTTTAGTCCACTGCACTCATGATTTTTATTACAACAACAGTTTTGGTCCAGTTTCAATATAACAGTAGTTTGCATCACACCTTATAGTTTCTTTATGACGGTATTATCACTGCTATAAACTATATACAATTCAATGACTGTGAACTGCTCAAACATTCAACAATAATACACATCAAAATTCACAGCCTCTGTATTAAGCTATGAATTATCTACTACCGATGACATTTATCAATTCACAGACTGTGAATAACGAAGAAATACATGAATAACAAAGACCAAATATTTCAATATAATAGCTTTCAGCATCCCACAATTATTACTAGAACAGAACCAAAATGCATCAAATTCAAATCAATAGCTTACCTTTTATATCAAAGAAGACCAAGCAGCCCCACGACCTAGCGGCAGATCGGTCACGATCTAGCGGCAGACCACCATGACTAAAACCTTACATTCATCAATTCTCCAATTATCTCCACATCAGTCGACGACTTGAGCAGCAGGATGAAGATCGACACAAAAGCTTTCAATGAAATCAATACCAGTTGACAAAACTGGACGATTTCGATACGGTGGAGAATAAGATGGAGGCTCTCGATGAATTAGGTGAAGAAGAGGTTGAGGCTTCGATCGATTAGGTCGTAATTGGAGAAGATGACATAGAAGCTGTCAACAGAGGAGAAGATAGAAGATTTCAATTCAGAGGAGAAGATGGAGGCTTTCGTTGTTATAAATGGTGAAGGAGAAGATGGAGACTTACGAATTAATTAGGTTGATGGTGGAGAAAAAGAGTGAGTTGAAAGAAGAAGACCATCTGGATTTTTTTTTCTGAATTGAATCTGATGAAGCAAAACAGAACCAGTCCAAACTGGTTGAAAGGCAATTTTGGAAGGTTAGATTTTCTTTTTTTTTAAGTAAATTAAAAATGTATTTTTACTATTTTTTTAATTGAAAATGTTAGTATAAAAGGCCTATTTTAAAAAAATTTAGATTTGTATGATTTTTAAAATGGGCCTATAATTATACTTTAAACTTTTGGTGGCCTATATATTTAAAGAACCCTAAAAATAATGTCATATACAGTCAAAATTATCCACAAAAGATAAGCATTAAGTCATGCATCTGGTCACAAAATTATAGTTTGGTGTTGACTTTGGTTAGTGACACAATCGATCATACATTAAGCTACTGAATTGTAGTTTGGTAGATAGTTTAGTAGGAAATTCGGCATAGCTTGGTAATATGTTAAAAACCTGAAAAAATAGAATGGAATGATGGCATGATTCAACCATATAGATTGGTGAATTGAATATATGCGTGATTAAATGTTTGGTGCCCTATTACAAGTTAAATATTGCATTGTGCGGCATTTTGAAACCTACATCCTTTGGCATAAAAATAAGTATGTCTATGTAGGGCAATTAGTTGCAAACTAGGCATTGATAGCCTAACATTACTTCTTTTTCTCGTTTGTTTGTTTCTATTTTGTATCTAAATGGCAACCCTAGGTGATCGAGCTATACTTAAGTTATGTAGATGAACCGGTCTGGATTTTGGCTAGAGAGGTTAAGATCTTAAGAAATAAGACAGTACCCCTAGTTAAGATTTGTGGCGCAATATTGCGCTAGAAGAGGCGTCATGGGAAACCGAATAGGCCATGGAAGGCAATATCCTCATCTATTAGAACCAGGTAATTTTAGGGACGAAATTTCCTAAGGGGGTAGAGTTGTAACACCCACAAGTAGGCTTAAATTTTTTTGAATATTTTATTATTTAAAATTTTGACTTTTATAAAAATTGATTTTCAAAATTTCCATATTGGAATAAATCAAAAAAAAATTCTAAGGGTGAAATAGTAATTAGAGACCAAAATCGGAATTGTAGAGTCAATTTCAATTCTTGAAAATAGTTTTGAAATGATTTTCGTAAAACCGAGTCGATTTTGGAAAATTGGATTTTATTGAAATAAATATGACTTTTTAATCTGAACATGGTTTTGGTGGTATAAATCAGTGTTTGAAAATTTGAAAATCGGAATCGGGGCAGCGACCCTGCAAAAGGCCTAGGCGGTCAAAGCATTATTGACCAAAAAGTCAAAAGTCAACGGTTCATAAAGTCCGGAAGTATTATTTGTTATAATTGTTAAAGAATACATAAATACTAATATTTTATATATTTCCATACACCTATAAATATCATACAACATATCGTAACATGTATGCATGACACTTAAAATTCAAGTTATTTAATTTATAAATAATTTATTGTTTTTGGTGCTTTCAATTTTTCTAACTAAACCAATGCACTACCCAATTCAATATGTCAAAAAACCAATTCACATGTCTTTAACTTTCTACTTATACCAAATCACAACCCAATCTTATATCTTAAGAACCAATTCAAACCTCACCATTGAAAACTAATAAAAATTGCATATTAAATTAAATTCACAATTATTCACAGGTAAAAGTAAACTTGTCAAGTTTCTTTCCATTTACATAAAACCAACAACACAATCCAATATGTCAAAAAATCAATTCACATGTCCCTTTCCAATTAGCAAAATCACTTACACAACTTATCCAATAGAGAAAGTTACAATGACACATTTATCAATAATTCTAACTTTTTATAATAAAATTACATACTTATCATAAACATAACATAAAATAAATTAGCATTAGACCATCAGTGGTGGATTTAGAAAATTTTAAATGGGGGACATTGATGTAAGGTGACTTGCGACATAGTTTTATTTATATATATATATATATATATATATATTACATTTTTATATAAATATTATGTGAAATTTATACCTTCAAAATATAATTAATTTAATTTAATACATAAAAATAATATTAGTTTTTTTTTTTGGATTTTAGTATTTAACTTTAAATAGGTATACAATTATAAGCTATACTTCAATATTTTTTACTTTACATTTAAAATTTAATTTCATAAAATGTATTTATAATTTTAAGATTTATTTACAAAAATTATATATTATAACATTTCATGAATTATGTATATTTATTTAAAAAATTATTTTAAACAATTATTATTATTATTTAACATAATAGAAAATATTATCCAGTATTAATAAAAAATTTAGAATCAACCAAAATTATTATAAATATAGGGAGCAAGAGAAATATGAATTCATATCAGTTGAAAACTACTAGATCAAGACCTATCAAGTTAAAAATTACTATATCACCCAATTAAAAATACTCTACCCTTATCCAACAAAATAAAATTTTAAAAATAATTTATGATAAATAAGATAAATTTTGAAAAATAATGGGGGACATTTTGTCCCCCATTGGATCACGTAGATCCGCCATTGTAGACCATGGAGTTACTTACCTCGGCGACCACCGTCAGTAGTAAGAGAAAAGACTCACTGTCACAACCAAGCAGTAAGATCTGATCGTGAAAAAAAAAACAAAATGAATTTGTAATTTAGGGTTTTATTATTTTAGTTAAAAATTTTTAATTTGATATCCCAAAAAGACGTCATTTTGATGAAGGAGATTAAAGTGATTTGATCCGAATAGACCGATTTGGGCCGCAATGAGCGCATAGGCAGTCCATTAAGATGACTATGGCAGATAAGTCGAATTGGACGCCCAACTACCCCAAATTTACTTCAGTTAGCAATGAAAACGCCTAGGCGGTCTAATCGACCGAGTATTAAAAAAATGGTATAAATACATTTTTAGAGCCGACAATGGGAGCGGAGCAGAGTTTCGGATTGGTTTGAATGGTTGTAAGAGGGCTTGAGTGTTGATGGACTCAAACTTGTGAATCAAGCCCAAACCCTAATAAGTTCACCACCTGTAGCGAGTCAGCCCGAACTTTAGAGAATGGTCGGTGACCATCTATAATAAAATAAACACTAAAGGTAGTTGTAGATTAACGTGGATTAGTGAAACAAATTAGAAGAATATATATATATATATATATATATATGAAAGAGAGAGACATTTGGGAAGTTTATAACCAAGTAAATATAAAAATCATGTGAGTGATTTAATTAGTTAATTAGCATGACTAGATGTAGGTAAGAATGACAAATTTCCTCTATCCTAATTCATATTTTTAATTTACATTTCAAAACTTTAAGGTCGTGGTGGGTTCCCTAACCTATAAATTTAAATTAAGGATAGGGTAAAGTTCTATCCTCAAATTTCAAGAATTTAATATCCATATAACATTCTTATTAATGACACAAACAATTATAATTTTTATTAATGGCACAAACAATTATAAATCAACTATATCAATAAATTCACAATTTACAATTTAAAATCTACACAAAAATCCACACAACACAATTCTCTAAGTTTAAGGTCCTATTTGAATCCCTTAAAAGATAAAATTAATTTCTAAAAATTAAGAAATAGGGATTGAAACATACCTCTTAATAAACCTCTTAATTTTTAGTTGTGTAGACTCTTAAAAATTAACTCATTAGTTTAGCCAACCTTACTAACACCTCTTAACATCTCCTCATATAATACAAAAGACTCAATTGCTCCTACAATCTCCAATTATATTAATTATTAATTTAGTTAGCTAGTAATTAATAGGGGCAGGTTTGTCATTTAGTCACTATAAACTACTTAGTTACTAATGGATTCAAACACCCCCTATTAATTTATAAGCTAGCTAATTGTTAGTAGCTCTTAACAATTAACCTAGTTAATTATTAACTCCTAAGGGATCCAAATTCATTTCATTTTTTTTTTTACTAGATTTTTTTTAATTCTCAAAAAATAACTTTAAATTATACTTATTTAATTTTAACGAAATGGTTCATAATAAGAGAAAATAATGTAACATTTAATTTATAAATACATAATAATAATAACGGTATTTTTCATTGTTGTTATTTTATAACTTTTATTTACATTATATAGTCCAACTTTAAAAATTTTACAAAAATAATCTTTCAAACTTTCACTTTTCAAAAATGAATCAAATTGACCATTTTATCCTTCTGTGAAGATCTTTTACACTTATCTGTGAAGGTATGAAGGTGATATGTGAAGATGACCTTCACAGATGTGATGATCTATTTTTGAAAAGGGATAGTTTCACTTTTAGTCTTTTTAAAATTTTAATTAAGTTAATGAGCCTCTAAAGTTTGAATTAAGTTTTTAAACCAAGTAAAACTTTAGATTTCACAAAATGAGCCTTTATGACTTTTTTGTCCCTAATAAAGGTTCGTCACAGAGGTCCTTCACACGTGTGAAGGACTTTTAATATTATGTGAAGGATGTGAAGACTCATTTTATGAAATCTAAACTTTAAAGGCTCATTAACTTAAATATATAGTTTAATTGGTTCAATTTTTATATTTTTCCCTTTTGAAAATCAAAGTTTAGGTAGCTAAAAATAGAAATAAAGTTCTATTGGTTTAGTTTTGAATTCTTAAACTTTATTTGGTTTATTTTATATAATTTTCCCTTAATAATAATAATCTAAATTATATTATATGTCAATTTATAAAATAGTAATCATAAATCAAATTAAAACCAAATATATATTTGATGTAGGTTAAGGAAAAAATTAAATTAAATTAAATCAAATTGAATTACTTTAATATTCTATAATAAATCTAATTAAAGTGTATTTTTAAATATAATTATACTGTACAACTTTTAGATCGAATATTATAATCTAATCCAATCAACATAATCTAAATATTTAATTCAATTTATGATGATTTAATTTTATTTTAATGCTAATATCCAATAAAAAAAGTTTTGAATTTTAAAATTTTTAAATAAAAATCAAATTAATTAAATTGAAAGAAGATAATTTCGATTAAAATTGAGAAGAATCCAAATTAAATTTTAATTTTAAAAATATAATAAGAAAATCAATTTAATCTTCTAATTGATTGGTTTTTATTTTTATTTTTTAAAACTTTATTATAGAATTATTATATAATAAATTTTTATATTACTTTATTTATTATTTTAATTATTTTAAATTTTGAACATATCACTAGTAAATATATAAATTAGTTTATTTAAAATAAGAAATGAAAAATGTTTTACAAAATTTTAGTAAGAAGTAATAGTTTCTTTAATTTTAAAATATATTAAAAATTAAATGATAATACATTTTTCAAGACAAGCTTGTTTCATATATTCTCTCTCATGTTCAATTGGCGGCTTCTTCCACATATTTAACTAATGCATTTTTTCCACTCTATGAATATGATATATTAAGGTTTCAATAGAATAAATAGACATATCTATATCATGCCATTAATTGGAGAATATTCATATATATATATATATATATTCAAAATCTGATTATTTAGAGAACCTAAATAGTAGTAGAGGTAAGGATACATAGTTTAGAACAATCACCACCTAAAAATTAAATTGACAAATAATGGCATACATAGAAATCTTTGTTGGCAAGTTATGGGCTAAAGCACACCTCAGCCTTGGGTTGGCTCTGCCTCTGTCGACCACACCACCACATGCCCCGCCGCAAACTCCACTAACACTTCTCATTCTTTCCATTTCCCCCGAGAATCATGTTTCCTCTTCTCTTCACCCTCCCGAACCATAACTCTCATTAATCACCTAAACTACCAAAGACCCACTCCATTAAGCCCTCAACAACCTTCACCAACTTCATTTAAGAGTCCTTATGGTGATTTCAATCTCTCTTCTTTAATTATTTCCTTGGTAAGCTTTTAAACCCCTTTTATGGCGTTTTTGATTCTCAAGCTTCTCGGATTAGATTGATGGCACGGTTAAGGTTCTTAGAGGTCTATTAATGCCTCCGAATAGTTGGTCTTGTTGATTTTGGTCTCTATTTGTGTTTTTTTTTATATAAAACCTTAAGAGCTAAATTTGTGATTTGGATAGAAATTGTGTTGTTATTGATTTATTGTTGCTATGGTTGGTACCTATAGGAAACTAAGGTATGGGAGAGCACCAAACTAAGGAGACTAGCTAGTGATCTTTGGAGGAGAGGTTAACACATTCATTTTACGCTCTATATACTTGTATGTTGGATGTTGATTGTTTGATTGCATTATAATAAGCTAATAATACTAAGAACATGGTAATTAATGGATATATTGAGAATGTGATGATAGTGTCATGTAGACACTTATTAAGGTAAATTGGATATGACTACTTGTATGTGATGATTTATTATGATTGGTGTTCATTGATATGTGTATCTTGGGGTGGCCATGAAGGCCCTTAATCATTATATGGTAGAGTTTGGATGTAAATGTCTTAGTTGAAATCATTTGCATCTTACACGTTTTGGTATGAAATGATATGACGACTTTGATAAAGATGCATGTTTTGCCCTTGTGGCTTACAAGAGAAGATTAGTATTTTTGGGTGCTATTGTTGAAATGATGTCAATAATACTACATGAGCTTGGTAATAATGAAAAGAAGATGGTAAATCTTATTTCGTCACTAAAAAGGAATGCCCTGGTTCTTAGCTTGATTTAGGTGAATTTATTGGCATGCCATAAAGAAACTAGAAGTATACTTCAACAAATGAAAATGTGAACTTGGCTTGAAGTGCTGCCTATATGATTTAGAGCGACGGTCCTCACCATATGCAACGGTATAGATCCAATCCTTTGTATATACCATTTGGTCTTCATACCCACCATATATGTGATCTTCGGATCTTACCAGGATTTCAGCCCATTACTGTCCCGTTTTCACCATAAAGGCTAAGTTTAAGGGAAATAAACTAAAATATGGCAAGTTGTGTGATTTGTATGCTTGAAATGATTTTTTGATACTTAATGGTTAGTAAATGATTGCTTGATATGAATGAAATTCACCATAGAAATATTAGAAAGTAACTAAACGGAATTAAAAACCAAGCTGATTAATTTGAAAAATGAAAAACTCGATCTATTCTCTATTTTTCAGGTCTGGGCATCCTGGTCAGATGTCTGATAAGGGAGTCAGAGCATAGACCAAGGCGCAAATTTCCTTCGGTGCTACTTTTTGCGGCCTGGTCGGTGTTCAGGGCACGGACTAGAGCATCAAGCGAGTCTTGGTACCACATTTTGCGGCCTGGTCAGCGGCCTGATCAAGTAGACTAGACTAGGGCTCCAACCAAGGCTCTTGGGAAGCTAGAGTGCCATTTTCAGCGGCCTGGTTAGCGTGATCAGGGCCTGTACCAGGGCACGAGTGGCCTATGTCACTATTCCCTTTTTATTTTGTGATCCCCTTTAGATGTTATCGATTATGTGATAACGTTTGAGATGTTAGAATGCATTTGTATGCTCATTTTGCTAATGAAAGAAATATAATTGTATGTGTTTGTTAGAGTATGAAGGTGCTAACTAGGCATCGATAGCTTAACTATTTCATTTTCTCAATTTTTCTTATTTCCTTTCCTTTCAATATGAATATGTGTCTAGATGGATCGAGCAAACATTAAAAGGTCGGGTTGGAAGCCTACCTGAAGCATTCATCACATAACATTGATTTTCACCTCCAACATTTTGTGTACGCTTTTGTAAATGTATCTTACCTTAATATTCTTTTGGTCAACTTGTCCACTTAGTTTGAGTTGAACATTATGCTTGGTATCATGATATGACCCGAGTTTGGTATTGCTAAATGATTTGATTTATAAGCCTTACTAAATGTTTCTCAAAAAATGATTCATTCAAAAGTATTTAATTGTCTATTGGGATGTAATTGTTGTTGTGTATCAGTATAGGATATATGTACATAAGTGTATGAGTTAATGTGGCGTCCCGGTCTCCACACTTTGGGTTCTCTAGGGGGTGGGGTTTGGACGCTGCAGTCGTGCTCCAGATGTCATGACAGTCATTACTTAATCGATCGATGTACTTATACTCGTTTAGGGATTCCACATAACAGATAAAAAGAAAAAGGAGAAACATACTATGTTAGACTATATTCAATCTAGTTAGTAATCCAGGTTCCAAACAACCAGAGACAAATGTCTGTAGACTCGGCTCCATAGGAGCATACAATGCAAGGCTCTAAGAGTCCCCTAGAACTCACTATAACAGAGATCACACCAAATAAGCTATAATCAGCAGTTTATGATTCTTATTAGTTAGGCCAACAAACATTCAACAATTTCCATTACTATTAATCCATTCTAAGGTTAAGCTAACAGAGGTCCTAATTTCGGCGGTTTGAAATCCAATTAACTGATAGGACACCACGATTACATAATCCTTTCTAAGGGATCCTGTATCAGTTTCAGTTCAAAAATTCATATTTTATTAGATTTTTACCATGTTCATAATCTAGCCTAAGTCGTGTAGTTACTAGTGAAACAACATCAGAAAAAAAAATAAACAATTTGTGACCACTTCATTAAATTTAGTTAAGGCATACAACCAATTATTTTAACCAACTTTTACAATTTACAGTTCATCACAACAACAAATAGATAGATACACAATTAGAGCAGCACACACAATTTAGTTTGGTAATCATCCAATAATGCCCGTAATAGATTACAGAGAAATGGAAAACATATCATATTAACATGTATTATCCGAAGCCCTTGTATGGCCAAAATCTTTGTATGGCTGAAGCCCCTGTATAGCCAAAGCCGATCACATATAATTTTTGACACTTCAAGCTGAATAATTCAGTTCCATACGAGGTACCTTTATCCCAAGGCATATCATGGATTCATTTATTAGGCTATCCTTTACATTATTATCTTATATCCATATTCTATACAATTCAACAACATCACAGCAGACTAATCAATTTCAGTCCAATTTTATTTAATACGTTATTACAGTAGATTAATCAATTTCAATCCAATTAACAGTCAATTAAAAGCCATGGCTAGTCATATGTGCGTCCTGGACGACGCACATGTGACTCGCATTGTGTTTTGTCAAAATTTGGATATTTTGTCCAAAGGATAAATAATACATGACCCCCTGACTTATATAAGTTCTTCAGTTAGCCCCCTGTACAAATTGTCATCTCACTTAGCCCCCTGTACTTGAAATTTTGTCTCAGTTAGTCCCCTTAGTACTTACGTGCGCATGACGTGGTCATTTAATGTGTGACATGGACTGCCACGTGTCATCAAAGTCACACATAAAATGACCACATTAGACGCCACGTAGGCACTGAGGGGCTAATTGAGACAAAATCACAAGTATAGAGGGCTAACTGAGACGACAATTTGTACAGGGGTTAACTAAGAAAAATTATAAGTTTATAAATATTTAAATAAAAATAATTTTAAAAATATATAAATATAATTAAATATTATAACTTTTTTTTGGTTTAATTTGTCTAATAATCTATTTTAGATAATTCAAATAAATCATCATTTTAAATCTATTTCAAAATAACCATTTTAAAGAATTTCATTTAAATTTTTGTAATCTATTTAATTTCTTTCAACTATTCCATTAAAAAGTTTTATTTTTATAATATTTTATAATGATAATGTGACTCGCTAAGATGAATAATGTTTTGTTCTTGTATCAACTTTGTTTTAATTATAATTTGAATGTTTGATATCTAGTGAGGTTAGTTAATATTTTTTTAAATGATGATTATTTAAAGTATTTAAAATAGATAGTTAAGTGAATCAGATAGATTATAAGTTATAATATATAATTATACATATACTTTTATTTTTAAATTAATTTTATTTATGTATTTTTATATTTTCTCAATTAGCCCATGTACAAATTATCGTCTCAGTTAGCCCTCTATACTTGTGATTTTGTCTCAATTAGCCCCTCAGTGGCGCCTGACGTGGTCATTTGATGTGTGATATTGATGACACATGGCAGTCCACGTCACACATCAAATGACCATGTCATGCGCCACGTAAGCACTAAGGGGCTAACCGAGACAAAATTTCAAGTACAGAGGGCTAATTGAGACGACAATTTGTACAGGGGGCTAACTGAAAAACTTATATCAGTACAGAGGGCCAATTGTTTATCCCTTTTGTCCAATGAGTCATTTGCGAGTCATTGAGATTTTTTTTTTTACTCATATGCTACAAATAGAGGAGCCTAGAAATTTTGTTGTGAGTTCTTCATGAGACATAAAAATAGAAAGCCTAGAAGTTTTGTTGTGAGTCCTTCATGAGATATGAGTTTCTTGCTAGTAACTAACATGATAACTTAATAAAAGTATCAAGGATTTTAACACGAGTCCCATACGAGATAGGATTCTCTTGCACGCGACATACATATTGAGTTTTCCAAGAGAGATTTTTTTATGAGACATTTATGAGAGAAATCATCTCGCAAATGACCCACGAAATTTTTTCTATACCATATTCTAAGTATTTCAGAATTAACCTAGTTTTAATCTTTTTATTGGCAAAATATTCTTAAATGTCAAATTTATCTTAAAAAATATATGTAAACATCATTTATGTATAAAATTATAATCTTGCCTACAATTATTTAATTATACATGCGCTACTTACGACGCAAGTAACACTCTATCACCCTAATTTAGTATAAATTGATTATAATACACTAAGATAAGTTTGATAATCACTAATTATGAAATCGTAATATTTGTAAACTATATGATTGCTTATGATATGATTGATTGTATGACTTCCGTGAATTAAGGATACTTGAGTGAAGTTCCATTAGAGATGCATGTTTATGCATTGATGTGCGCTTCAAGGTAACTGATTTTCATGTGCCTACATGTGTTTGTTAAGGCATGTGTGTGTAAACTAGATATCAATAGCCTTATCCTTTTCCCGTTGTCCTTTTGTTTTATTTGCTATTTGTATTAAAAAAATGTGTTCAGGTGATTGAGCGGATATGGAGCCCTATCATGAAGACTTCAATTAGTAAGCGACCATATTATTTGCAATTTTCGCTTGACTTCTTATAAAGGGATAATCCTAAAAATCTCATGACTTTTTGGGAATTTCTTCATTTTACCACCTCAACTTCATTTTTCCCAATTTTTCTACTGTCAAAACAAAAAACATCAGATCTTTTAGAAAGGAATTTTGGACTTTGGTGGAGCTCCAAAAGTTTATAGTGGTGTTCCGCCGACGATTGGGGGTTAAACAGAGGAAAATTAATAGAAAATCAACTTTCAATAATTCTTAATTTCATTGAATCTCATTTACTCAACCATCAATCGTCCAAAGACCACCACATGAAACTAGTTTCTTGGAGTTTTACCAATCTCTAAAAGCCCCTTTTAAAAATTTTGCATTTTTGTCAATAGGGGAAAAATAGATTGGATGAGATAATGGAAAGAACTCCAAAACTTCATGAATTTTTTAATTATCCCTTTTATAAATATTACTTATTAATTTTGTCAATTCTTTTTTTTTTATTGATACTTATAGAAGGAAAGTTACATTATAAACTTGGGTTCTTTTGTTAAATGCCCAAGTTTGAGATTCTTAATATATATATATGTATATATATGTATATGTTACTCTCTTTTGGTGAACTTATGCTTACATTTACATTAAGAATGCATTTTTATATTATATTTTGGTTTTCAATATGCATTTATATTATGATTTGTAATATATATATATATGTATGGTAGAAGCCTTCAAAACTTAACAGGCCGGTCCATACATAATGAGTTAATTACACTGACCTCCCCGGTACGATTATAATTTACGGGCAGATACATATT
Source organism: Cardiospermum halicacabum (assembly GCA_031304145.1). NCBI lineage: Eukaryota > Viridiplantae > Streptophyta > Magnoliopsida > Sapindales > Sapindaceae > Cardiospermum > Cardiospermum halicacabum. Next base: position 15,111,784 of record CM062394.1, on the reverse strand, counting down.
TTGCATTAATTAACAATTAAGTCCTCCAGACCCACATTAAATCAGACGGCATCGATTAAAATCCGTAAATGTTTCTGGCGCAAAGGGTAAAACGGTCATTTAATAATAAAATATCACATCAAGTCTTCTCAGCCGAATTATATTAAATGCAAATACCAAAATTGCCTTAAAATTTGTGTCGTATAAATACTATCTCAAACCATGTGTCCAACGACACACGTTTATTTACAAACTCTGTGTTAGAAGAAAACCCAAGAACCCAGATACATAACAATGGCTATTTTCAGCTTCTCGCAGCTCTCTTAACCCAAAACAACAAAATCTAAATCTGAACTCAGTTCTTTTTTACCGCCGCCAGTGTCACTAACACCACGTGATCACTCCCACCACTCTCTTATTCAAAACAATCTCTCTATTACTGTAACACTACTCTGTTCTCTTATCGAACCACCCATCTCTTCAAATGGATATCTCCATTTAACTTTTATGGACCTCTCTACCTCTCGTTTCCTCTGTGGATCTCTTACCTTCCGCTGTGCCTTTCAACGGAATCTTCTTGATAGTCAAAGCTTTGAATCTCGAGTTGACTCGAAAAAGGATTAGATTTTCTCCTGGTTAACCCGACCCGTTTTGGTTGACAGTGTTGAGTTGAATAGAGAGGAGGATATTGCGAGTGATGGGTTAGTGAAAAGTTTTGTGAATTTATCGAATTTCTGTATCTTTTGGTCATATAATCTTTGGATCCTTCATCGGATGATAAAAGAACTCAATTTTATTGCTTTTTGGTATTTTGGTGGTAATTGGGGGCAAAAGACTTCTAAGAAAATAGCAAGCAAAGTTGTAGTTTGTAAAGAGTTTTTAGAAGTGAAATTGATACCTGAAATTATATCTAGGTTCAGTTTTTAGAAGCAATCTAAGATTTGTTTTTGGCTAATTAGTTTGAGGTTAATTGGTTTGAGGTTGATGCGTTTTGCTGTGAAAATGCTTTTAGTTTTCAATTTATAATTAATTTTTAGATTAGTTTACGCTAGTAGATGATTGAAGTTTTCAACAAATAGATTCAATTAACGAGTCATCATCACCATCATTATAAATGGGTAATTTGGTCTTTTCAATATGTCAGTCGTCAATAAACGGATTTCAATTAACACTGTCTAGTTTTTTTTTATGTGGGTCCGGAGAGTTTAATTGTTAATTAACACAAAATGTGTATCCGCCTGTAAATTACAATCGTATAGGGGAGGTCAATGTAAATAACTTATATATAATTTATGTGTATTTAGAGTAGCGATATTGCCACTCTTAATAATTTCTATGCACACGCCTTTCATCATGTAGGGGCAATTCTACCCTTTAATCATTAAAGGTTACAATTTTTTAAATGAACTATTATATAGATCATCTCTTACTATAATTTTTTTATATGTTAATTAAAAATCAATTAAATTTATTACAATATTTAATATATAAATTATAAATTTTAAATTAAATTAATTTATTAATATAAATATTATTATTATTTTATTATAAGCCTTATTATATAATTTTTTATTATTTTTTATAATTTATACTTTTATTTATTAAAAATAAATAATTAAATAGAAAATTAGTATGATGGAACGAAATTCATTGAAAATAAATATAAATTAATTAATAAATGTAACAGTGAAAATTAATTATATATATATTTCGTCTATTTAACTCATAAATATATTTATTACTATAAATTTTTTTAGCATGGTTAAAATAATTTGTATTAATTAATATTATACTAATTTTATAAATTCCTTAAAATAAGTTTGGTACTCTTTCTAAAATTATACAACAATGACCTTTTTAAAATTATATAACAATGACCTTTTTGAAATTTTGAAAAAAAAAAATTAAATGAAAATTGGGTGTACTTGCACATTTATAGGGTGACAATATTTCCACTCTTTTATTTATTTGACTAATGGCAAGATTGTTTATAAATTTAAAATCGAACATTCTGTTTATAAATATAAAGCTCTTATTTGTAAATGTAGATAGTCATTAATAGATTTTTAAACAAGCTTTTAAACAGGCTTTCAAGCCTAACAGACTTTTAAAAAGGTGAGGTTAGACCTATAATACAAGCCTGTAATAGACTCTCAGGCCAAAATATTAGAATACAGGCCCGTCTGTTTAACCAAAAGTCTAACTTAACTCGACCTATTTCCACCCGTAGTTGTGAGGTAACTCTAAAGAAACTAATTTTAAAATTTGATAAGTTTTTAAGATTGAAATGATTGCCATGCTAAAAAAATTAAATTCTTTTTTGTTTTTTGAAAAATAAAGAAGATTAAAACTTCTTAGAGCATCTCCGATGTTGATAAAATAAATAAATAAATAATCCCAACTTCCCTTCTCCCTCTTATGTGTCATTCAACTTGGGACTTAGAGCATCTCTAATGCTTTTGTTCATCCTTCCATTTCCATTTGTACTGCAACCACATCATTAGCATTGAAGAAGACATAAAAATAAACTACAGTGATGTTGTCTATTTGATCTATGAGGATGAGGTGACAAACTTTGATATCCACACCGTAGTTTAGGGTGTTTATTCGGTCCGGACCAAACTGAACCGAACCGAAATTTCGGTATTTCGGTCCAGGATTATGAGGACCGAATATTGGACCCAAATTTAAAATTCGATTTAGTCGGGAATGAAATATTGTCGTACGGGTTGGGATGAAAACTGAAAAATGAAATATAATTTAAAAAAAAAATTGTGTATTATTTTAATAATTTGAAATTTATTAGGTGAATTTCTAATTTATATGATGATTGTTTACTCCATATTTAGTAAAACTCTTTTAATTTTCACAAATTTATTGATTTATTTAATAAAAATATAAATAAATTGAATTAAATTATTTAAAAAATTTCAATAAATCTACTAATTCGGTATTTGGGACAATACCGAAATATTAAATACCGTCCCGAGCCGAACTGAAGACCAATTTTTCCCAAATGAATGGATGAATGCTGAATCAAATTAAAAAAATTTATGGTTCGGTCCGGACCAAAATTTCGATATTCAATTTGATCTTCAGTCCGGACTGAATCGTGCACACGCTTACTGTACATCAATATTTCTATTTTGGAAAGTTTTAATCCACCTGTGACTCATTCATTCCACTTTTTTTTCCTCTAATGTAGTTCTATTTCTCATTTTCTCTCCCATTTTCATTACAAAATATAATAATAATTAATTAAAAAGTACAATTAACATGATTAAAAAGTACAATTAAAATGATTAAAAAGTACAATTAACATGATGCATCATAGAAGAAATAACAACTATATATCATATTATGAAAGACATTCTCTATTTCCTTTACCATATCAGCCCCAATTTCCGAGAGCATGGGAGATGCTCTTAAAGCATGTTCAATGGTGGGACTTCAAATCCCAACTGTACCCCACTATCTGTCATGTTAACGCCTCTAAGAAAAAGAATGTGATTGAAATTTTCATCATCAATGGTGTAGTCCATGGTCCCAAGTAATTTATCATTTAATATTAATTATTATATAATAATAAATTTATAAAATAAATCTTTAGATTTAGAATGAAATAATAAAAAATTTAAATAACACAAATAAATTATTAATTTTATTTTCAGTGAATAAATTTATAATATTTTTAATTAAAAATATATAATTAAAATAAATAAATACATAAATTTAAATAAAGTTGATATATTAAATTTCATAAATAATTTTAAATGAATTTAAATTAAATTGATAGGAAACAATTCACTATATTATAATAAATTTAAAAATTAATAAAGTAAAAACATTAAAATAAAGAACAATTTTTTTTTACAATAAATACACATATTAATAAAATAAAAATGTTAAATTTTAATTTGATTTAATTGTATAAAATTTTTATTTAGCCTGATATCGACTCGATTAATTAATGAGTTTATTTTTTAAGCTCAAACTCAACTTATTTAAAATTCATGAGCAGCTCAAAACTCAATAAACTAACTTGATAACTATACTAATTCATATAATTTAATTAAAATAATATTTAAGTTTGAAGTTAGAGACACTTGATAATATAAATAATATTTTATATTATTTTAATTTATAAATTTTTATTTTTATTTTTATTTTCAATAAAATTGATATGAATTATAGTAAAGTGAATTATATTTTATTCACTTTCATTCTTTTTATTTATATATCTATATCTTGTATGATATTTTATAATTTTAATTAATAAAATTTATTTATATATCTATATTTTGTATTATATTTTATAATTTTAATTAATAAAATTTATTGAGTCGAACACGTTCAAATTCAAATTCAAGTTTAACTCATTTAATAATTCAATTAAAAATTAAAATTTAAGCTTGACTAACTCACATGTTGATCCTATATGCATACTATAAGCAATCAACGTACATAAATAATAAGCAGAAAAGGAAAGGGAGATTACTGTCACTTGGTCGACGATAAATCTCTTGGAAATATCGTTCAGTTCACCAGCTAAGACCCCAATTGAACTTTTAGAACACGAACGCTAATGCCTTCAACTCTTGAACTCTTGGAAACCTTTCAATATGTTTCACTTTGCAAACACTGTTTGCAATTTCACGTTTTAGAGAATGCTCTGAGATGTGATGTTTGGGATGATAGAAGAATGAGAAAAGGACTCTATTTATAGCAGTCCTTAGCTAGTTCACTTGAACTAGAACTCTTTTGAATTCAAACTATTAAATTCTTATCATCTGATCTCTTACTAATCCATTACTTCATGGACAAGTAAAGAGTTCTGGGCTGGGCTTATCTTGGGTGGATTTATCACCCAGACCCAATGGCCCCAAGCCCACATCAATATAAGGCTTGGGCCAACCCATAAATATTATAAATTTAACATTCTCCCACTCACACAAGAGAGGTACAGCCCACTAAGGACCGTCAAGGCTTAAATAGAGAAAGAACGCGTCGTTCAATTAATTGGTTTTATACGACAAATAACCGGTGTGACCAAATGAACCAGTTTTTTCAATAAAGAAGAACAATCTCGAAATTCACTTCATATCCCAGACTACCATGATTTGAATTCACTTCAGACATGTTCGGTCCCAAACGAACCTATGTTCTGAAAACTTCGAAGTACTTCTAATCATAACTGTGTTCCCAAGAACCACAGTCCGCTAGCGTGTGATTTAAATAGTGTGAAAACAATCAGAGTCTTCCAATTCGCTCTTGTCCCAAAAGTCAATGAAAGTAACCGACATCACAGTCATGTCACATAGGCCGAATTTACCGTAGCCATAGAAAGACACGATAATGACACAGTCATTACCCTAACACTCCGGATACAAAAGAGATTGTACTAAGGATAAATAAATATGGGACTTCGCACGATAAGGAGTAGGGACAATGTCTCAAACTTATCTCCCATAGGGTCAATTTATATCTCGCACGGTATAAAAGCATGCGCGACAATGAACCTTGCCTCTACATTAGGTGCGTATGTCTATTATGATAGTTCATTGTCCAGACGATAACACAAAGCTATTCCTCAGACTTGACCACTCCCACTTTCCAAATGCGATGACTTAAAAGTCTAGTCCGGCTTGTCAGGTCTCATGATTGTGGTTCTCATGAGCGATTCTCAATCCATGTTAGAGAATCTCATCTTGACGACCACATCAAGGCGATCATTGTATACACCCCACTTTAGTTCATGAAACTCCTATTCAGAACATGAGTGTATAGATCTCATCTTGCATTAACACCAGATAATCAAGGCAACTGCGCGTGCAAGTGCGCAAGTCTCTCAAACCTCACGACATACTCTCGGATGAATCAACTCTCTATATGCCAGAAAACACATGAAGATAAACAATTATCAAATAAAATATAGACATAACAATCCAAGACTGTTACTATTCTCTTTGTCACTATATCCCTGACAAAGTGGTACTTAGTCTCAATGTGCTTAGGCTTACTGTGGTATTTCGTATCCTCAGTATAGGCAATAGCTGCCTGACCATCACAGTATACAGTGACTGGCTTTGGCTCATTCTCATATAGGTCGTCTATAAACCTTTTGAGCCAAACAACTTCATGCACAGCCACCGAGCAGACTACAAATTCTGCTTCCATGGTGGGAATGCTATGCAGATCTACTGCGCAAGGAGATTACTCCATTACTCAGAATGAAGGCACAACACGAAGTTGTCTTCATCTCATCCAAGTCGCGACCCCAATTAGCGTCAGTGTAACCCATTAGATGGCTTTCACTACCTTGGTAACATAGAGCATAATCTGAGGTTCCTTTTAGATATGCTAGAATTCGTTTCACAGCAATCCAATGCTTTTGTCCTGGATTAGACTTATACCTACTTACCAGTCCTACTGCATAACAGATATCGGACCTTGTACACAATATAGCATACATCAGGCTTCCGATGGCATTTGCATATGGAACTTTCTACATTTTCTCACGCTCTTGTGGAGTTTTAAGGCACATCTCAAGACTCAAAGTCTGCCCTTTTGCAATGGGTGTATCCATAGGATTGCAATTATCCATATGGAAACGTTCAAGGATCTTTTGAATGTGGAGCTCTTGCGATAAAGCCAATAGCCTCTCAGTTCGATCCCTTGAAATCTTGACTCCTAATATATAAGCAACCTCACCCATGTCCTTCATCTCAAAAGTTGTTGACAACCAGTTCTTCGTTGACAACAGAATGTCCTTGTTGTTATAAGCCAAGAGAATGTCGTCTACATATAATGACAGTAACACAAAACCGTCACTGGACTTCTTCACATAAACGCAATGGTCTTTTTGTGTCATTTGGAAACCATATGACAACACCGAGTCATGAAATCTTAGGTACCATTGTCTGGAGGATTTTTTTAGTCCATAAATGGACCTCAAGAGTTTACACACTTTCTTTTCTTTGCCTTTAGTTATAAAACCCTCAAGTTGTTCCATGTAAATCTCTTCCTCCAGTCCTCCATTGAGGAAAGCGATCTGGACATCCATTTGATGCAATTCCAAGTCCATATGTGCGACTAAGGCCAAGATTAGGCGAATAGAAGCGAATCTCACCACAGGTGAGAACGTCTCCTCATAATCTATGCTCTCTTGTTGGGTATAGCCTTTTTCCACCAATCTTGCCTTGTATCTCTCGATCGAACCATCAACCTTCCGTTTAACGCGAAGGACCCATTTATTTCCGATGGCTCTACGTTCTGGTGGTAAGTCAACCAAGTCCCAAACATGGTTACTTTTCATTGATTTCATTTCCTCTTTCATGGCTTTCATCAATAAATCCTTGGTGGGTGAATTGAGAGCTTCTTTTACATTCTTTGGTTCATCACCATCGCGTGAAGCCATCATGAACGTTTCCCCTTCAATCTCATAACGTCGTCGAGGAATGGGGACTCTTCTACTTCTTCGATTCGATGACTCATACATCGAAGAATCAGGAATCTGCGTACTCCCACTGTCATGTACTAGTGGAGCTGATTCTTCAGGCACTTGTTCACTCCCACTAGGATCAATATCCATCTGTGGAGGAATTAAGTCATATGATTCATTTTGTTCAAATAAGGAAGTCTCTCTTTCTACTTCACCCTTCTTAGGGAATTCACTCTCAAGAAACATAACATCACGCGACTCTAATTCAGAAATGGTACCATCTGAATTTTCTCCTATTAGTACATACCCTTTGGATTGCTCGGGATATCTTATGAAAATATATCTTTTACCCCTCATACCTAACTTCCCATGTGGGCTAGAAAGATCATGTACATAACATGCACACCCCCAGTGTCGCATATAGGAGAGGTCAGGTTTTCTACCTGTCCGTAACTCATAGGGGTGTAGTAGTCACTGATTTCGTTGGAACCTTATTTAATATGTGGGTCGCTGTCAGAAGTGCATCTCCCCAATAAGATATTGAGAGGTTTGCTTGTGACATCATTGATCGTACCATTTCTAACAGTGTTCTATTCCTCCTCTCGGCAACTCCGTTTTGCTGAGGGGTCCTAGGAATAGTCAAATGTCTCACTATACCTTTTTCCTGACACAACGTCTTAAATTATTCAGATAGATACTCTCGGCCTCGGTCAGTGTGTAGCATTTTAACAGTCCTATCTAGTTGATTCTCCACCATAACCAAAAATTTTCCAAAGCAATCTAAAGTTTCAGACTTATGGGAGATTAGATAGACTATACCGAAACGAGTGAAGTCATCTATGAAGGTAATGAAATATGATGCACCACTTCTAGCCCTAACATTCATAGGTCCACATATGTCTGAATGAACTATCTCTAAAGGAAAAGTGGCCGTATTTGCCTTTCCAAAATGTTTTCTAGTGGTCTTCCCAGCTAGATAATGATTACAGGCTGGCAACTCGATCTTATTATAAGATCCTAAAATCTCCTCTTTTGCCTACCTGTTCATTCTATCTTGTCCTATATGACCAAGTCTAGCATGCCAAGTGGAAATATCAATATCATCAGATGCAACCAGAGTAAAACTAGTATCATTATCGACATAAGAAGGGTTCACATAATTATCAATGCAAAGATAAATAAATCCATCAGCCATTCGTCCAGAACCAATAAAAATAGAGTCATAATACAAACTCAAAACTTTCGATTCAAACACAAGTTTATATCCAAAAGTCATCAAAATAGAGACTGAAACGAGACTACGTCTAATCTCAGGAGCATAGAGGACATCATGTAGTAGTAAAACGTGGCCACTTTGCATCCTCAGTTTGCAAGTGCCGATCACTTTTACTTCAACTCGAGAGTTGTTCCCTACATATATCCATCTAGTAACACGCGGTATGTGTTGGTACTCTACGAACGCTCCTCTGTCTCTAGCTACATGGTCGGTTGCCCCTGAGTCTACAATCCACATAGAAAAAGACTCGGCAAGCAAAACGGTGATAGAAACAAAAGCATTAGACATATTAAGATCAGAATAGGATACCTCTTTCTTCGGCTCGGTACAATCACGAGCGAAGTGTCCCATCTTGTTATAATTGTAACACTTGATCTTGCTCATGCCCCTTTTCTGCCCCTTTTCACGTCTGGCCTTCTTTCAAGGGTTTTTGGTCTCGGGCTTATTAGGATTCCTCGAATCCTTATCTTTCTTGTTGCCCTTATTACCCCTCTTGCGCTTAGCATTACTGCCTCTACGCATATTTGAATTAGCCATGTAAAGCTGACCAGAGGATTTTGCCGCCTCTAGGCGTTCGTCCTCAAGTTTTACATGACGAGAGATATCATCAAACGTTTTGATGTTATCATTGTGTATTATGTTTATCTTCATGTTTTCCCAACTGTTTGGGAGGGACCTTATCACTTCCTGCACTTGTTGCTCGTCCGTTAGGACATGACCAGCTGATTTCAACTCGCGGATCATGTTAGCCATCTCATGAAGATGTTGGCGTATGGTATGATCACCGCACTTGCGATAAATATCAAACTTAATCGTCAGCCGTCGGAGCTTGGTGGTTGAAGTCCCACCATATTTATCCTTGAGTGCTACCCACATAGCCTGTGCAGTGTGGTAATCCTCAAAAGCACACATCAAATCATCAGCCATAGTCGATAATATGGTGATGCATGCAATGCTATTCTTGCGTTTCCAGACAAATAGGCGTCCATATCACACCTTGCTTGTGCAGTAGAACCATGCGCTGGTTCGACCATCATGTTCGAAAGGGTCTCGAGAGCTTCTTGCTCCTCGAGGATATATTGGATCTTACGATGCCAGATATCATAATTGTCTCCATTGAGTTTGTCACCCTTGTTCAGCTCAGCGACAATAGACTTAGTAGCAGAGGCCATCACTGACAAGCACCAAAAAGATACATAAGACCATCTATGTTTAATCTAGCATAATCATCTGATAGTAATATAAATGCACTAGCTAAAACAATCAAAAACTCATTGAATCAATCTGAGGGGGAATCGGAGAAGATAGGCAATCTACCCAATCACCATCCTTGTCCTCAAACTTCATCAACTTGTTAATCATGCACTGTGCAAACAAATTCTAAGCATGCAAGCCTAGAGTATCCACTAAATTATTCAACAACCAAGGAATAATCATAAAGAATTCATGTTAAAAAAAATATATCTATAATATATTAAATAAAAACTGCATACTAAACAGTTCTAAACAAAACATGAATAATTTTAAAAGATTTATAGTCTATGGATATTCTTCTGGGTCCCAATCGGAAGGTGTGAGAGGGGTATACTCGGGCTCAGTAATCACACTATCACCATCCTGAGCCTCGTCGGGTATCTCAGGTTCGTTGCCATCTAAATCGACAATGTCATCTCTTCGTCACCATTCCACTCGGCGACCTCCTCCTCCTCTCCAGCCCATTGGGCTTTGTCCTCCTTTTCATCAACCCACTCGGGGATTTCCCTTTCACCATTCCATTGGCGTCACCTTCCAGAGATTCGAGCTCATCTTCAAACTCATCATCTGCCTCATTTTGCTACTCCAACTCAGCTTCGGCAGCCGCTTGCTGCTCTGCAAGTATGTCATCCATGAAGTTGATGTTCTCTCCAGGCACATAAGCTCCATGCACATGCAAAAACGGTGAAGGTGCATGAGCTTGAGCAACCGGGTGTTGCTTAGGGGGAGGAGGAACAAAAGCTTGAGCAACCGGATGATGCTCAGGATACATTGGTGCCGGTGGTGGAATCATCGGAGGATGCTGAGGAGGCGGTGGACCGAAATAATGTCCCACCCGGGGTATGGATGGGGAAAAGGGTGTGCCCATCTAAAACCCATCGGCTCATGTGGAGGTGGAGGTGGTGGAGCAGCCGGCTGCTGCTGCTGGACTGGGTGAGCATGTCCAAAATGAGGTGACACCATCATTTGAGGAAGCTCCGGAGGAAATATGTAGACGGTGGCTGGTGCAAGGTGCCTATTAGGATACTAAGCAGCCCTCTGTATGGGGACCCAGAAGTCGTTGTCCACAACATAACCATATCTATGAACCATAACCAGTGCAAAATAAAAATGCACATGCCATAAGCATGCAAACGACATTAGTAAATTAATAAAAATAATAATAAAATGTCATCGTAAATAGAAAATAATATTTCAAAAATTTTTCCACAAAATTGCATGCTTCAAAAATTCAAAAATGACATAAAGGTTAGGTTTTAAAATAAAAAACCAAAACAAATTTGGAAAAGATTTTTTTCTTTTTTTTTTGAATTTTTTTCCGGTCATCGGCGGCGGCGCGTGGCGGTCACGTGCCGCCGGAGGTCGGCAGCTGACCGGCGACGCGCCGGCCAGAGCCGGGTGGGAGCTGCAGGCGCCGGTGACACGTGGCGCGCCGATGCGTCGCCGCGTGTCACAGGTGCATCAGTCGCACATTCAGCATTTGGGCTGACGTGGCCGCCAGTGCTGACCTGTGCGCCACGCGGCACCTAGTGTTAGCTTGCCCAGTCAACAAAAAAATGCTGACGTGTCAATACGTCAGCGCTGACTGGGACGCTTACTTAGGAGCAGGCCGCCCCTGTGCGCCTCACGCGCCCGCCTGGAGCGTGCGTTCCACGCGCCGCCGTGCCGTGGTGCGACGACGGTCGTGGCGGCTGCCGTTTGCTCCTCTCGCCGTTCTCTCTAGCCGTGCCGTCAGTTGTCGTCTTCGGGGCTCCGATTATCGTTGGTGAACTTCACTCTCCGAAGCTGTGACTGGTTAAAATTGCTCAACATGTGAAACATTAGTGTTGTTTGGGTCTGATTCGTTCGAATCTGTCCCCAAACTTCGAAAGGCCATAACTTCTTCGTTTCTCATCGAAAAAATTCATATAATATATCGATGGATTCGTTATTCGAAAATGAATCCAATAATATATAATTTGCATATTGAAAAAATTCGTGCAATTAATTAAAGCCAAAACACAGCCACGAAAATTACATACAAACTACTATTTCAGCACTTAGTTTACGTTCGACTTAAGCAGAAATAACATCGGCATAATTATATCGACCAACAACAATAATGTAGATAGGCTCTGATACCAATGTTGATCCTATATGCATACTATAAGCAATCAACATACATAAATAATAAGTGGAAAAGGAAAGGGAGATTACTGTCAATTGGTCGACGATAAATCTCTTGGAAATACCGTTCAGTTCACCAGCTAAGAAATCCAATTGAACTTCTAGAACACGAACGCTAATGCCTTCTACTCTTGAACTCTTGGAAACCTTTCAATAGGTTTCACCTTGCAAACACTGTTTGCAATTTCACGTTCAGAGAATGCTCTGAGATGTGATGTTTGGGATGATAGAAGAATGAGAGGACTCTATTTATAGCAGTCCTTAGCTAGTTCACTTGAACTAGAACTCTTTTGAATTCAAACTATTGAATTCTTATCATCTGATCTCTTACCAATCCATTACTTCATGGACAAGTAAAAAGTTCTGGGCTAGGCTTATCTTGGGTGTACCTATCACCCAGGCCCAATGGCCCCAAGCCCACATCAATTTAAGGCTTGGGCCTGCCCATAAATATTATAAATCCAACATCACCTATGAACAAAACTTGTAGACCAGCTATCAAATCAATTTACGAGCCGCTCACACATAGCCCCAGTCCCAAATTATCTATAGTGTCATTTGATGGGTAAGACCTGAAATCTTTGTATCTCTTAGAGCATGTCTATTTCCAATTTATCCACGACCACATTAGAAACGTGGACACTATTTTTTAATTTTAGAGCTCCAATGTTGCCATCTATTTTGAATGTTTAGTTGATTTGACAAAATTTAAAATAAATACAGTCAAACCCCTCTATAACTGTCATTCTCTATAACTGCAATTCTCTATAACAACTGGATTTTCTCGAGAACCAATTTTTTCAATGTTATTTTAATCATCTATAAAGCAATTTGCCTATAACAGCAACAACCGTAATTTGAATAGAACACCCGGTGTAAAACTCATTCTCTACAATGGCCTACTCAAATATAATACAATATTTTTTAATAAAATAATATAAAATTAAAAATTTAAATAACTATCGTAATTAACTTTAAAAGATAAAAAGGATTTTTTAATATTTAATAACTAAAAATGATGAAGAAAAAGATTGCATAAGCAATAACAATGAATATGATTGAATTGGAAAGGTTTCATAATTATAAATAATTTGAATCATTAAAATTTAGATTATCCACAACGCTGGTTTCGGAGGGAGTCTCTCATTTGACAAAAGAGACTCTGCATGGTCTCTCCGCATTGGATTACCTTTAAGGGAAGGTAATTGATTACTTTTTGTTGAAAGTGTGGACTAAAATCTTTGTCAATTCAAGGTTATTGCTAGTAAGAAATTTGAATAAATAAGCTACTATTATAGATTTTTTCCATCATATTTGAATAAATTTAACTTTAAAAATGTTCTAAATTATACATATTTAATTTAGAGTTTATCTTTTTAATAAAAAAATTATTATAAATTTATAACAGTCAAGTGAAATCTATGACCTTCATATGGCCGTTATATGTGAATAACATCCGTTCACTATAACAGCCAAAAAATTGTCAAACAAACGGTGCCGTTATAGAGGGGTTTGACTGTATCATGCATCAAACTTTTTAGATTAAATGGTGAAGGAAACATGTTAAGTCAGTTTTTTATATTATTTTTGTTATCATACGAAAATTTAATTTAATTAAATTTGTATCAAAATTTAAAAAATAAAATGATAGACGATTACTATAACTATTTTTGTAGTACTACTTTTAAATTACAAAAGGTTTACCACATCATCATTCACATGCGTGATTATTAGTCACGTGCGGTAACCTGTATATAAAAACCCTTGAAAAGTGGCGGGAAATTCATTCTTCCAAGTCTCACACATCCTCTCAATTTGTAAACTACAGTCCCATCACGAATGAACAACAACGGCAGAGCACGAAAACGCCCGCCGCCGGCACCCTCACCGTCGCCGACGTCTCAGCAAGCTCCATATTCGAAACTACAAGCAGCTGCAGAGGAAGAATTTGTAGACGAGGATGTCTTCCTGGACGAAACCCTGCTTGCGGAGGCGGAGGAATCCCTCATTCTCCGGGACATGGAGGAACGCCAAGCTCTCGCATCTCGCCTCGCCCACTGGGCTCGTCCTCCCCTCTCCTCTGCCTACCTCTCCCATTCCCGAAGCATAAGTCTGTCACTCACTCTACATTCTTGTGCCATTTAGGCTTTTGTTTGTTCTGGGTTTTAGTCTTTAAGTTATTATACGTTTCTTTTGTTTTCAGTTTTTCAGCAATTGGATATTGATTACATAATTGGAGATTCTCATAGAGAATTACTGCCTAATTCGTCTGGTCCTGCTGCCATTATACGAATTTTTGGAGTCACAAGAGAAGGTTGGGTTTTTGTTAGACTTTCGATAAATTTTATTTTTATTTTTATGTCTGAATAATGGATTGTTATATTGGAATTTTTCAGGACATAGTGTTTGCTGCAATGTTCATGGATTTGAGCCATATTTCTACATTAGCTGTCCACCAGGAATGGGCCCAGATGATATATCTCAACTTCATAAAACTCTTGAGGTGTTTAGATTATTTATTTTACCATCAGATTGTATTTTGCATTTGTTCTATTCTGCCTAAATTTTATTGTTTTCTTGGTGCTCCTACAGGGGAGGATGAGGGAGTCGAACAAGAATAGTAAGGTACCCCACTTTGTCCGCCGTATTGAAATTGTGCAGAAAAGAAGCATTATGTACTACCAAAAAGAAAAGTCTCAACCCTTTCTCAAGATTGTAGTTGCCTTGCCCACAATGGTGGCCAGTTGTCGAGGTATAGTAATATTCATATTGCTTGCATTCTGATTTGGACATATTGGATTATTCATGGATTGACTTTATTTTTATTAATGACTTCATGTTATACTATACCTCTCCAACTGCACTCGACTTTGCTTTACTGTTTAAGCTTTATTACACTGTGAAAATGAGATTGTCTTATCTTATGCTTTAGTAGCGGTGTTAATAGCTCAAAGTTATGGCTAACCTATTATTTTAATGCAGGAATTCTTGATAGAGGCATACAAATTGATGGCTTTGGGATGAGAAGCTTCATGACATATGAAAGCAATGTTCTTTTTGCTCTTCGTTTCATGATTGATCGTGATATTGTTGGGGGAAATTGGATTGAAGTACCTGCTGGAAAGTATAGGAAGGCAGGAAGGGTTTTGTCCTATTGCCAGTTGGAGGTTGATTGTCTGTATCCTTATAAAGGGAGATTTGCAAGTCACAATTAAATAGGTGTTTGTTTCCTCTTTCTTGGAAGAAGATTATTTCTTTAACTGTATATAGGTATTCAGATCTGGTTAGCCATCGCCCAGAAGGGGAATTCTCAAAAATGGCTCCATTTCGCATATTGAGTTTTGATATTGAGTGTGCCGGACGTAAAGGTCATTTTCCCGAGCCAACACATGACCCTGTTATCCAGGTACGGATTGTGTTGCTGTATATCTGATAATCTGTGAAGCTTCCTAGTTGTAGTACATAGTCACTTTTCTGTTTCTCATATAAATCATTTATTCTTTATAGGTGGCTAATATAGTTACTGTTCAAGGAGAAAACCAGCCGTTCATCCAAAATGTCATGACCCTTAAGTCATGCTCTCCAATCGTTGGTGTTGATGTGATATCTTTCGACACTGAAAGAGAAGTGTTGCTAGCTTGGCGGGTATTATTATATTGCTTTTAAATAATTTGCATATCTGAGTGCTTGAATAATAAATTATGATATACACGTAGCTTTATAATGCATAAGGTGGCACAAGGGATGTTTTGGGGGGCCTGAGGCACATGATGCGTGGCTCAAGGTGCAAGGAGGATTGGAGGCTTACCTTGCTGACATGAGGCCTACACACATTAATTTCAACTACCTTCTACATTTTCCCCTTACATTAGTATTTAGACCAACCATTCTTTTCATTAATAAGAAATTTATGTTTAAGATATACTAACTGCTAGGGCTAGACATGAGCCGAGCTGAGCCGAGTTGGACCCTAGCTCGGCTCGGCTCGTTTAAATTTTATCGAGCTCGAGCTCGGCTCATTTAATTAACGAGCTTATTTTGTAAGTTCAAGTTCAACTCACTTAAAGTTCACTTAAAGCTCACGAGCTGTTCGAGCTCGATAAGCTATCTCGAGAACTACACTAGTTTCGTATAATTTATTTAAAATAATAGTTAATTTTTGAAAGAAGAGACACTTGATAATATGAAATAATATTTATATTACTTTAGTTTATAGATTTTTTTTAATAGAAGTTACGTGAATACGCATCAAAATCAATTTGGTTGGTAAGGTGAATTCTATTTTTTTTAAAATTATTTATTTATATATATGTATATATGTATTATATTTTATAATTTTAATTGATAAAATTTATCGAGCTAGCTCATGAGCCAACGAGTCAAACACATTCAAGCTCAAGCTTAGCTCATTTAATAATCGAACTAAAAATTAAAACTCTAACTTGACTCACTAGCTCATAAACAAAGTCTATCGAGCAATTATCGAACTGAGTTACGAGCGACTCATGAGCCGGCTTGACTCATGTCCAGCCCTACTAACTGCTTAGATTTTAACATGTCTTCTTCACACACTGTTTAGGTAGCTGGAGTTCTTGTGTGTTCTTCACCTAGTAGTTAGTTTTTTTTTTTTTTTTTTTTTTTTTTCTTTTCTTTCTTTCAAGTATTTAACTTCTTGTATATGTGTGTGCCTTTGGTGTAAGACAGAAAGTTATTTTACTTAAAGATGCTAGTATTGACCATGATAAACATGTGTGCTTGTTTTCATCTACAAACTAGAGAATTGGTTCGCGCTTTGGGCAATAGGAAAATTATACTAAATAATTTTATTATTTTATTGGCGTTTAAATTTGTTTACTAAATCATTTTTTTTTCCTGTTCAGTTATTTAATTTAATAGTTATAGGTAAGTAATAATTTTATTTAAATAAGCTACTCATTTTATAAATATATATATATATATATATATATATATTAATTACTGTGTAAATATTTTTTTTTATTCATATATACCTTTAAAAAGAAAAAAAAAGACTATAAATGTATATTTGATTAAAGGTTGATGTAATTGCATATTTCTAACCAATTTTTTCATTGATCAAATATTGATATTTTTTAAAAATAATATTTGAAAATAAAAATATGTTTAAAAAAATTTTAGATACTTAAAAATAAAAAATGTGTTAAAAATTCTTAGACAGATTTTAAAGTTGAATTCATTAGTAAATTTTAAAATTAAAATGTAAAATATAAAATATTGTTTTAAAATAGTGTAGAAGATAGTAATGAGTGACATATATGTAATAATAATAATGAGATGTTAGAGTATTTTTATAGGTTTATAATAATAAGTGGTATATATGTAATAATGGTAAAGTTAAAAATAATTTTATAACCTATAAAAGAATTTAGCTATGCCACCACAACATGTCGTGGAACACTTTTATATAATATATAAATTTGATATATAAATTTGATAGGACTTCTAAGATGAAAATCATTTATAAAATATCTTGTAATAGATGCTAATTGGAAATTAGATAAAAGAGTAAACCTAGACTAAACAACTCTCAGCAGTTTCCCATAGGTGTTCTTCACCTAGTAGTTTTAGTCATTATTATTATAATTTTATTTTTTTTTTAAGTATTTAATTTCTTATATATGTATGTTTTGTGCGTGCCTTTGGTTTAAGACAGAAAGTTTGTTTACCTAAAGATGCTATTATTGACTATGATAAACATGTGTGTTTGTTTGTCTGCAAATAGGACTTTAAAGATGAAAAATATTTATAAAATATCTTGAAATAGATGCATATTAAAAATTAGATTAAAGAATAAATATAGGCTAAACCAATGATGTGAAGAACGTTTTGATAAGGTTGACTAAACGAATTTTTGGCTGTATCAACACTAGATGGTACAACAACGGGTAATAAACGAGCTCTGTATAAGAGCTCTGTATAAGTAAACCGTGTGAATACGCTTTTTGGGCCGTATAAGGCTGTATGCCGTATATACAGTCATATATATGACTATAAGGTCTAAATAACTTATTTGAGAAGAAAGGAAAAAGAAAATTAGAAGAAATATATAAAATCCTAAATTATAATAGCAATCACAGCTACAACACACCTTTCACAAAATTCGATTAAATTGACAAAATTCAACATTAGAACTCAGATAAAACTTCAACAGAGTTTGATACTACAACTTTAAGAAAGAAATTTTATCAGGTGAGATACTCTATATATTTGTAATTTTATTAGGTGAGATACTCTATATATTTATTATAAGAATATAGGAAGAATGTAAGCTCGTGGTATATGTTTATAACACTTAGAAAAATATATGTATGTGTTTATTTATTTTAATATATAAATTTTATCTTAACCATTTGTATGTGTGTTATGTTGCTCTATTGTACATAAATGTTATGTCAAAAATAATGTGTATGTGCGGTATATTGTTCTATTATATATTACTACATTAGACAACTTATCATGTCTGACAAGTAATCTCTGTAGGATTTTCTCCGGGAAGTGGATCCTGATATTATAATAGGGTATAATATCTGCAAATTCGATCTGCCATATCTTATCGAGGTAAATGTTTTCATACTTGCAGTTATTTTAAAGGTCTTTTTTCTTGACAACCTACTGCATTACAATTTTCCTTTTGCTAGAGAGCTCAAACACTGGGAATAGCAGAGTTTCCTATACTTGGACGTATTAGAAACAGTAGGGTTCGAGTTAGAGATACTACCTTCTCCTCGAGGTGTGTATTGTGATTAACTTCTGCTTATATATTCTGTTATTATTTTTTATTGTGTTTATAACTCTTTTTGTGTGGCATGATTCCTCAGTGTCGTTAAGATTACGTGTCTCTGATGGTGTATGTTGCATATGAGTAATGTAGCTGTTAAGTCATATAACATCCAATAATTGATTTATCAGAGGAATGTTTGGAATAATCCAATATGAGAGTTAATAATTTGTAAATATCTGACCTTTCATCCTGCTTCTGCTGTTAAATGGCATACACATGGGCAGATAATAAGAAAACTTATTGTCGTTTGCATTGCATGGTACATCACAAGTATATTGATCTGATTGTTTTAAACCAAACTTAATAAATGAATTGCTTATATCTTGTTTTGTAATTCAGACAAATGGGCACAAGGGAAAGCAAAGAAGTAACTGTGGAAGGGAGAGTTCAATTTGATTTGATGCAGGTTTTGTTCGACTGTCTAAATAACTTTTTCCCCAATAAGATGCTATTAAATCAAAATTTTGTAACTTATTGGCTTCTACTCATACAGGCGGTGCAGCGAGATTACAAATTAAGTTCTTATTCATTGAATTCTGTTTCCGCACATTTTCTTTCTGAGCAGGTAAAGTTTGTTTTAGTGGTAACATACTGTTTGTTACTGAATTGTTTTTGCCCGTTTTTATTTACTTGGATTTATCTGCGTAGTTATTTATCTGAGAAGAATAATCACGTTCTCATACTAAGGAGATTTATCCTAAATGGTAGCTAGTCAAGTTGAGTAGGAGTCTTCCGTTGTACACTATAATAGAACGTTCATAATTCATTGATGACGTATAAGTGAAAAAAATTATTCTTAGAAGTTCTGATATTATTTTCTTCTGCTTGAAAGATAATTAAAATCATATTATCAATAAACTATTTAATCAGCAGGATTAAATTATTAGTTAGTTGATTTAGTTAACTATCGCATGATTAATAAGTTCTATTAACATTCCACTGAGTTATTGAATCTTTCTTTTCCTCAAATGTAAAACTTCCCAACATGACCCTCTCCATGAGCCTGTGTTGGCATTGAACTTCTTTCACAACTTCTCATGTCATTACCATTGTTTATCACATATACTTGAACGATGCAACTTTCCTAATTTTTACTGGTGTGTTTATAAGAATTGAGAATGATGCTAAATAACTTTACGACCCTAGGGACTAGTCTAATCGGTTGTGACATTGTTGCGATTTCTAGACTAGGATTGAGTTATAGGACGAGAATCTTGTGTTAGTTGCGCTCTACTTTGACCTATATTGTTGGACCTCTAAGGAAATATCCGACCTAGACCTCTGAGAGAGAATCTGACCTAGATGTCTTTGGGAGCTTCCATCCGATTTGTTTGTATAAACTTCTACTTGTCTTATTTCATAAAATAATACTCTTTAAATAGAGTTTCATAGAAATTCAATAATGAAAGAAATGAAATAAATATTTAGAAATGAAAGTAACAATAAAAGAATTAGCAAGAATTAAGGTGTGATTTTGTGCCTAGAATCATTCGATCAATCTTTGACTTGATTATGTCTCCCCTCCTGGACATCCAGCTTGTCCTCAAGATGGAAATCAAGAAATGCTTGTATTTCTAGGCTCAATTTCTTCACCATTCCCCACAACTTCAATCCAGAATAACTGTTTACATCGATGCCGAGGAGCAAAAACCTCATCAAAATTATAACATAACCCTTTTAAGCGCCTTTCCGCCATCTCTGCCCTAGTTAATTTTTCATCATCAGAGAAGCTTTGGAGCTAGAGAGCACTGTTCCTTACTTAAGTTTGGATTAGAACTACCATGGGTTTGAATTTAAAATTTTTTGTTTTGTTATTGCCTTTGATGCATGGTTTCTGCGTTGTTTCTGATGGCCAAGGTTTACATTCAAATGCTTGAGCAAGACTCATGGCATGAGCCAAAGTGGCAGGTTGCATTTTCCACCAATAAGCGAAGGGTGTTGCTGAGACCGCCAGTGAATATCAACTCATTGATCAATTTGGACTGTTTTTGCTCATGCTAGAAATTCTTGAAATTCTCATTGATATTCCTTAATTGACTTGTTTGTTTAACACCCATTAAATCACCTAATAGATTACAATGTGTAGGAGGACCAAACTTGAGTGTGTAGAATTCTAAGAAAGTAACCCCTGTGAGATTCGGCTCGTCTTGCTTTAGTTTGGAATACCACCACTGCGCCTCATCCAACATGTGGAATCCTGGAGGCTTCAGCAGTTTTTTTGATTACAAAAAAAATTGCTCGCAGCGCTCCAACCACACAAGTGGGTCTTTCAAACCATGGAAAATCCAGCTTTGTATATCGAGGAACTAGTGCACCACTGCTGCCTTGACCCTTCTGTCTTCTGATCCTCCTGTCCTCGTTGGCCCCTTTGATTCTCCTTGCAATCAAGAAGTAGAGAGAAGATTCTCCATTTGGCGAAGAATTCTTTCCTCTGATGCAACAACTGATGCAGCAACGATTTCTTGTAATAGGGTTACCATCTTGTTCAGCTTTGATACCCAGTTGTCACAATTACTAGACATGGATCGAATTATAGGACGAAGACCTTGTGTTAGTCGCGCTCTTCTTCGACCTATATTATTGGACCTCTAAGGGAGTATCCAATCTAAATTTCTAAGGGAGAATGTGACCTAGAGCTCTATGGGAGCTACTAACCGATTTGTTTTTAAAAACTTCTACTTGTCATATTTCATAAAATAATACTCTTTAAATAGAGTTACCTCAATAATGCAAGAAAAGAAATAATATTTAGAAATGAAAGTAACAATAAAAAAACTACAAGAATTAAGATATGATTTTGTGCAACTCAATCTTTGACTTGATTACAACTTGGATCTATGACAGACGTCTATTGCTATAGAAACCATTTTCATCATTTTTATATTTCGTGATTCATCCCATCTTTCCTGCTTTGGATATGGTTAAATGGGACTTTTAACAGTTTCTGTTGCTCAGAAAGAGGATGTCCACCACTCAATAATATCTGATCTTCAAAATGGAAATGCAGAAACAAGGAGACGGCTTGCTGTATATTGTTTGAAGGTGCGTGTATTAGCACTATGTGAGACTTACTTGTCTTTGACATAATGTGATAATATAATTTTTACATAGTTTGACAGCCATGGCACCGATATTATTGTATTTAAAGCCAGAGTACTTTATATGTCAAGATGGTTTCAATGTTACTTATACCTTTCTGTGTTGGCTAGATACATACTATGTCATCATGGTAATCATTTTTGACTGTTCTTTTTTGTCTAGGGACTCCAGTCTCACAATTATCATTACTCGTTTAAAATTCATGTAGCCTGATGCCATCAGTATGCATTAGCATTAAATATTGGTTTATAATTTTTAGTTTTTAATTATGGTTTTTTATCTTATTTGATTTGATTATTATTATTTTTTTATTTAAATTTTTTTGAAGTACATGAGCACAGTTGTCAACTAGAAGCTAGAACCTGTTGAAACTATTTTATTATTATTGTTGTTGTTATTATATTATTATTATTTCTATGTTTTTTAATTTTTTTATTATCAATTGTAGGATGCTTATCTTCCACAGAGGCTTTTGGATAAACTTATGTACATTTTTAATTATGTTGAGATGGCTCGTGTTACTGGGGTTCCAATAAGTTTTCTACTTTCCAGGGGGCAAAGCATTAAGGTTAGACCTGTATAATACGTTAGTAGGTTAGTTATAATTGTCCCCAGTTAATTGATCTTTTAAAATCTAGGAACTGAATGCAATTTCCTTTCCAGGTGCTTTCCCAACTTCTTCGGAAGGCGAAGCAAAAAGAGCTTGTTATTCCAAATGTCAAACAGGCGGGATCTGAACAAGGAACATATGAAGGTGCAACTGTAAGTTATTTGTGTGGTAGCACTTTGGGGAAAAAGCTTGTGGTTTGTGTGTGCTTCAAGGTTTACAAGTTATTAACCTGAAAAGGTTACAAGCCAATATCTTCAATAAGATAAAGAGTCAAGTGAGGTTTTGAAATTGTTTGAAAATCCTAGCTGAGGTCTGTGATTACACATTACAAAACAAAAATAAATATTATGTTTAAGTGAATTATCTAGGCATAATAAGTTAGAATATTTAAACTTAAAGACATAATAACAACACAAACAATACAAAACAAAGAAAAGTCCAATAATCTATACAAACTATAAAATCTTTAGAGAGCAAGTCTTTTGTCTCATGTTAAATGAACAGCGTAGCTATGTGTTACATCTCTGTTGAAGTCATTTATAAATCTTTCATAAACTGCTTTCACCTACTTGTTGACCCTTTCTGTTTGGATAGTGTTCTCTCTACCATAATGGTGGTATATGTTGTATAAGTTAGAAATCAACGGGCATAAACTATGAGGTAGTCTGATTGCTCATAATTGCTCCAAAATCATGCTCTGTTTTTTTTGTCTTCTCTATTGTCTACAATCACTGGGTTGACCAAAGAAAGTTCATAGTTAGTGCAACAAATATCATCGACATTTTTTCTAATGATGTCTGCCTATGAAGTTATTCATACAAAGTAAAATAATAAACTAGTTGATATTATTGGTGAAATTTCGGCTGACGTCATGTTGAAAGTTTTAAATTAGAGGAACTAAGAATAATAGTGTGAGTAATGTTCAGATTTTTATTTAGCATAATTGCGGTGTTTTATTACTTGTAGCATCAGTAGATTGTTGGTAGCTGTTAAGTTTTTATCTTTGGAATAAAGTTAGAAGTTAGATAATCAAGTATATTAGTTAATAATATTAAGGAGACATATGCTATCTCTATTGGTTAGAGTCCAACTACCTGAGACCAGGTGTTCACTGGTATGAGTCATCATGGGGACAGGGGTGAGATACATAGATCCTCTCTAAGATAAAAGAAGAGAAGAAGGAGATATATGTTAACTTGTTTAATTTCTCAATATTTTATTTAGAGTGAGTGAGCACTTGTTCTTGTACCAAAATACCCAAACAAACTTTGAAGACAGTACCTACCTACCTAAATGACTTGCAAAGTAAAAAAGATAATCAGTAATGGAAGTACTGGTAGTAATTTGCGAGAGACTGTGTTTTGGAGTTGTGGTTGTTTAGTTAATAATATTTTCAAATGTTATGTCCTTAATGCCGTTCTTCATCTCAGGTACTGGAGGCCAAGACAGCATTCTATGAGAAGCCGATTGCAACATTAGATTTTGCTTCATTGTATCCATCCATTATGATGGCTTATAATTTATGTTATAGCACCCTAGTAAGTCTTTATCAATTGGTTCTTTGCTATTGCTTTCTCTCTCAACTTCATAAAAATTTTTCTATGGTAATTTTGTCAGTTGAAACCGGAAGATGCTAAGAAACTCGATTCCGAATCTATAAACGAAACACCTTCTGGTGAAAAATTTGTCAAATCAAGTTTGCAGAAGGTGAATTCATCTGTTTTAACAAATTCTTTAATTTCTTTCTTCATTATTTCTGAGTAAAGTGTTTGGTTTATTTTCAGGGTATACTTCCCGAAATTCTGGAAGAATTATTGACGGCTCGGAAAAGAGCAAAAGCAGATTTGAAGGTATCTGCCTTATCTCCTGCAATTGATTTTTCCTTGCTTTTCTACTGTATCTGAGTTATAAGGTTTGTTGAGTCAATCTACCTCATAGCATGCTTTATAACTCACTTCGCCTCGCTTTTTATATCACCCTGTTTTAGGAAGCAAAGGATCCACTTGAAAAGGCTGTTCTAGATGGACGGCAACTGGCTTTGAAGGTGGGCATTGCAGTTGTCTTTTGTGATTATCATGTTAATTTAAAAATTATAACTATGTTATATTTTATGCACTATTAATTGTTTATTTATTATTTTTTCCCCTCAATTTCAGATAAGTGCGAATTCTGTGTATGGGTTTACAGGAGCTACTGTGGGTCAGTTACCTTGCTTAGAGATATCTTCAAGTGTTACCAGCTACGGTATTTCATCAAGCATTTACTGTTTTTCATTTATGAATCAAAACTAGCTTTGTAGTTGTTCAGTATGGTCTAATATGCTGGTTATCTTTTTTAAAGGCCGACAGATGATTGAACACACCAAAAAACTTGTGGAAGATAAGTTTACAAATCTAGGGGGCTATGAGCACGATGCAGAGGTATGTGACTGGAAATTTTGAAATTTTTTCAGGTATTAGTTATTTGGTTAGGTCTTGTGTAGGAATGGTTAATGTCAAGTAGCATTTCCTGTTGGTAATTTATTTGTAATTTTTGAAAAAGTTATCAAAATTACAATCATTCATCAAAAGTAACTTTTTAAAATTAATTTTTGTTTCAATTTTATTCTTTGTTTTGTAATGTGTTTTCCTAGTAAGTAGAAAGTTTTATCTGTAGATAGTCTGGAAATTGTCAAATGATTCAAAATTTGGGAACTAGAAGTTTCTCTTTAGTGTTGGTTGGTTGTGAGACCACCTTCAATGCGAGAAACAAGACCCTATTTTAGTAATGATCACAGCATTGTGATCAATCTCATAAAAACTGGCTTATATATATATATATATATATATATATATATATATAAACGATGTACGAGTGGCTAAATATGTAGGTGCATTGACGTGAAAGAAGGCCATTATGATATTGTTTATTTCTAAACGTGTTATTGTTTGAAGTATATTCAGTTCCCTAACTGTCTAGAGCACTTCTGATTATATTTTTCCTTGTGAACTTTCTAATGTATTTTGTTATGTGTAAGATCAATGAGCATGCTTCGTTGATAAAACTCAAATACCACCTGTAAAATTTTAAATTATGGATTACAAATTTAAACATGAAAGACTCAAAGCCAGCTTATTGATGTAATTGACTCTATTCAGAGTAATACAGCTAACTTCTTATGTATATTCTTTTAAATTTTTATTTCTATTGATTTTAAGTTCTGGCACTTTTGATTTTCCTGAAGATATCTTGGATTTTAGAATAATCAAAAGATATATGCCTGTATATTCTATATATTGTTATTATTTAATTCTCTATTTATCTGTGTGCAGTATGTACATCGTAAAGAACCTTCAGAAATTAATAGTACAAAGCAAAACTTGTGTGTAGCTGTAATCTTTGAGTCGTCTGTTCACAGAAATTCATGAATTTTTTTCCATCCCCCCCATTGCAAATCCTTTGCAGATGATATTGTGCTTCATTTGTCCACATTTATACTTTGCTTTGATAATGTCAGGTTATATATGGAGATACAGATTCTGTTATGGTAAAATTTGGTGTTCCTTCTGTAGAAGAAGCAATGAAATTGGGAAGGGAAGCTGCTGACTATATCAGTGGAACTTTCATTAAAGTAAGCATTTTCGTATTTTTTTTTTTTTATATTTTGTTTACTATTACTTATGAGCATTTGTTTTGTTTCCGTGAGCTAAAGAATTATAAAGTAAATAAGTTGAATGAGTTTGAGGGCAACGGTTTTTATAGCTGTTTCACTTGTCATAGTTTTGAAACTGTACTTGGACCTTCACAATTCTTCACAATTAGAATAACGTCAAACTTTCTCTATTCCATATTGCATATGTTTTTCCCGAATCCAAGTTTATTCAAGTTACCAAATGGCTTTTGAGTTTTTCTCCTGACTCCAGTCTGTTTCCTTTAATTTCATTTTGTTGAAAGTTAGTTTGGAGCTTTAACCCATTTATGGGACTTGTTGCTTGATGTTTTTCTTTGGCATAACCAGTATCCATTTTAGACTGCTTTCTTTTATTTAGTAATATTTATTTTGTTCCTGGACATGTATTGTGAAGCCAATCAAACTTGAATTCGAGAAGGTTTATTATCCATACTTACTGATCAGCAAGAAAAGATATGCTGGTTTATTCTGGACTAATCCTGATAAGTATGACAAAATGGATACTAAAGGTACACCACAGAGCTTCTCTAATATGATCTTGGTACGTATTGCTGAAACTCTGACGTATGATGATACATATTGGCAGGCATTGAAACAGTTCGAAGAGACAACTGCTTACTCGTAAAAAACCTAGTGAATGAATGCCTTCACAAAATATTGATTGATCGAGATATTCCTGGTGCAGTTCAGTATGTGAAGCAAAGTATTTCAGATCTTCTCATGAACCGTATGGATCTGTCACTTTTGGTGATTACCAAGGTCTGATTAAATGCTTCTATATATGGCTTATGCATTTGATACTTGTGTTTGATCTGTATTACACTGGTGGAGATCTGAATTTATGCAAATATTGATGTGAATGCCATGTATCCACCCATGTGTAACAGGGATTGACAAAGACAGGAGATGATTATGAAGTAAAAGTAGCTCATGTTGAGCTTGCTGAAAGGATGCGCAAGGTTGGTGTTGCTTCAATGAGTAAATATTATTGTTTTATTTTCACTTTGCTTACTGAATGCACAAGTTTGTTTATAGGGCTTGTAGAAATTTTATTTTCTTCTGTAGGTTCAGTTACTTTTCTACCAAATGTAGAGACCTTTAAGTAGGAAAAATGAACTTTGCAGCTCAATAGTACACGGTGATGAGAACTCCCACCCAACATTAAGAGATTTTAATTAAATCCTAAACTTACAGGACGTTAGTCTTCTAATCTCTCTCAACTACAAATTGATCTACAAGGAAAATAAAATTATATAGTAAAAAATAAAATGTTTTACTAACTAATACCCCCTTCAAGTTGGGTCATGGGTATTGATCAAACCCAGCTTGGAATGCATCTCTTCGAAACTTGCTTGTGTCAATACTTCCCTAAAGATATCCACTGTCTGTTGAGTTGTAGGAATGTAGAGTCGCCATTTAAATCTTTACGACAGGATGCTCAAGATCCTTGCATGAAACAGATTTTTCGGAATGATGTTAACTTTGTATATGACAGCGAGATGCCGCTACTGCTCCAAATGTTGGGGATCGTGTACCGTATGTCATTATAAAAGCTGCAAAAGGTGCTAAGGTAACCACTCTACTGTTCTGTTATATTTTCAGATTCTCTTAGTATATAAATTACTGTCCTGTATTCTGGTCTAATCTATTCAATCATGATCAGGCTTATGAAAGGTCTGAGGACCCCATTTATGTGTTGGAAAACAACATACCGATTGACCCTCACTACTATCTTGAAAATCAGATAAGCAAGGTTCGACTAAATGATTACTGATTCTTTAGTACTTATTAATTCTTTTTCCTTGAATTACAAGCCTGTTACAGTTTTTTTTTCGTTATCATGATAGCCGCTTTTAAGAATTTTTGAGCCCATTTTGAAGAATGCTAGCAAAGAACTTCTCCATGGAAGTCATACGAGATCTATTTCTATCTCCACTCCTTCAAACAGTGGGATTATGAAATTTGCTAAGAAACAACTAAGCTGTATCGGCTGTAAAGCTGTTATTAGGTATGATTCATGCTCCCTCACTGATTCAAACTTATTATTTTTAGTCGCTAAATGTGTGAAACTAGTAACAAAATTGCTTATTTAATTCTGCAATCAGTACAGCCTATTTTATCTGTAAAAATCCATTTTCCAACCTAACTTTTGTCACAGCAATATAAACACCTCATAGTTCTGTTTTACATGTTTTGCACCCTACTTAACAGTTTTATTAACTTAAATTATTTCATTAAGATTTTAGATATCATTCTCACAAGTGATGAGTAAAATTACACTTGTACCATCCTAACAAATGGGGAGTGCATTTTCGAAATAGTCGACAGCGTTTTATCAGTTGATGACAAACTTTCTTGTTTAAAAAAAAATGCTGTTTATGGAAAGATGGTAGAAAATCGCTTTAGCGGTAATGTTTGAGGGTAATTCTAAATAGCCCCGAGTGGAAATCTCATGCCATGTATCATTTTGGCCAGCCAAGGAACACTCTGCTCACACTGCAAGGGACGGGAAGCAGATTTATATTGCAAAACTGTTTCTCAAGGTAAGCTTCTTAATTAATTTATATATTTCTTATTATTAATTTTTGTATAATTATGGTCTCCAGATAAAGCTAATAATTACTTGAAAAATGTACACAGTTGCTGCAGTAGAGGAGCTTTTTCAGAACCTGTGGGTACAGTGTCAAGAGTGCCAGGGTTCTCTGCATCAGGATGTGCTCTGCACAAGGTTATATGGTTTCTATACAGTTATAATTTTTTCAAGTGTCTTGGAATCTGATGCAGTGTTAGAGCTGCAACACCATCAGTTTTACTGCTTTCTCATCACTGTTCTTTGTTTTGGTTGTGTTGTGTTGTGTCCGCAGTCGGGACTGTCCAATATTTTATAGGAGAAAGAAGGCACAGAAAGACATGTCTGAAGCCCAGCAGCAATTAAGTCGATGGGAATTCTGAGATATACTTATTATGATTTTTCCTTCCTGGAAAAGCAGCGATGAAAAGGATGTCTATTTGTTGTGTAACTTGGTTTGATTTTGACATCACTCACGTTGTGGGGAGATATGGAATTGAGAAGCTTAATTTAAAGAGAGATATTTTGCTGGATCTCAGTTCCGTATTGACATGTTAAAAGCTCTGAAGCCCACGATTTGGCAATTTCTGAGAAACATGGGTTTTCTAATTTAGGTCTGTAAATATACCTTGATCAATTTTACTAAGTTATGAACTGCTTATCTAAATTTTGCCTGCTATTTGAAAGTAGTTGGAAATAGATGTGTTGCATTGATATTTTGGGGGACTGTTGATAGCCCACTCACAAATGGATAAGGATTGCCATTAAGCAGTGAATTTTATTTAATTAATTGGGTTTATTTAGTTTATTATACGTCAAAGAATATATATATATATATATATATATATATGTATGTGAATGTATTTGCACACCCCATCCTAACGTGGGCTTTTTGATGTATATAATCCATCCAATGTCATTAATTACCAATTTGCTCTATCGAATCGATTAATTCTCAATATGCTCCAAATATCAAAACGAGGGGGTTCGTTTTGCTGGGACTTGTGTTGATAACAATGAAACGCATGACGACGTTTTCCAGAAAACGCACCCCCGCGTTTTGTTGCAGCATCACAATTGCAGCGAAATGCACCCCCGCGTTTTGTTAATACGGGGTGGCGCGTTTTGTTAATACGGGGTGGCGCGTTTTGCTTTTAAATTCGTGGTAGGGTCGCCGATGTCACTTTCATTTTATTTCTCACCTTCTCTCTAAAAACACATTTTCTCTCTCTACAAATTTTCTCTGGTAAATCATTTGATTGTTAATTAATTAATTTGTATTAACTAGTCTACTAATAAATTATTTATTAATTGTGCAGATGGGCGATTATTTCGATCGAATTGGGAGGTTTCAGGATCGACATGTTTCAGGTCGGATCACTCCAGAGGTTAGAATAATTTTATATTTATTTAGTTATTAATTAATATTTAAATAATAAATAATTTTATTAAAAATATAAATTAAATTCTATTACGTAAGATTATTAATTAAGAAATTAGAGTTAATAATAATTATTTTAATGGGTAAAATTATATTTGTTTAGTATATTAAAATAAGTATGTACTTATATAATTAGGTAGTAATCTAATTTCGATAAAATTTTGAGTACATTATTTATAGATTAGGAATAATTATAATAACGATTCTTGTGAAATTATATTAATTTATTAAATTATAAAAATAATTTTTTATATTATTTTACTAATTTGTTATGATTTTTAATATAGACCGAGGATGATATACATATCACTGTACGACACATTAGTGTCGAGAAACCACCCAGTCATCTTTTACAGTATTTACAGATGACTGGGTTCGACCATGTAGCTTCTATAGGACCCCGAGATAGCGATGCAGCTTTAGTTACCGCTTTATGTGAGCGTTGGCGTCCGGAGACACATACATTTGTTTTACCTTGGGGAGAGTGCACTATCACTCTTGAGGATATCGCGTTACTTACTGGGCTTCGTACCGAGGGATTTCCGGCTGTCGGCCGGGTTAGGGGATTTAGTGTAGGTGGACAGCACGTGACCTCAGTTCAGTTAGTAGAGAGACTTTTAGGTCTGACTCCTGAGGATGCAGTGGCTTGTATGAACGGTAATACTGCGATCTCTAGCGTGGCTACGACGACATTTCATGGTATTTCCACATGACGCTGATGACTACACTCGACAGTGCCACACACGGGCATACATCTTACGTCTTCTTGGAGGTGTAATATGTGGTTTGAAGACGGCGAAAGATGTTCCTATTTCTTTTTTACAGTTGCTTGAGGATCTGACCACTGTTAGGTTATATAGTTGGGGTCGGCATGTTTAGCGTACTTGTACAGATACATGTGTCACTCAGTTTTTCCAAAGTGCAAGACGCTTGGAGGTTTTGTATGGATTCTTGAGGCGTGGGCCTATCTACGGATTCCAGCATTGCATGTAGGTGTTGTTGCTTACTCTCCGTGTTTTCCGATCGCTATGAGGTACATCTAAATAATGTCATTAATTTATGTAATAATTATTATATTGCTTTTTTTAAAAATGAAGTCGTCTTATTTTATTTATATTTTATCAATGCAGTTTTGAGAAGTATTCTAGGAGCGATCCCGGCTCCGAGGAGTTGAAGCGATATCGTTTGATTTTAGATCGGTTAGACTTTGATGATGTGAGTACATATTTTATTAAATTTTTTCCATGGTATAATAGTTTTGTTTTTTGATACCATCAAATATGATGTTCTTATGCGTAGTTTGTTTGGCGTCCATACGTCGATATCGCACTCCGAGCATGCATTCCTGTTGGCTACGAGGATACCCCATTGTGGCGTGCATGTACCCCACTGTTGTGCATGGTTGTCATCGAGTGGCATCCCGCTGATCGAGTTCTTCGACAGTTCGGTTTCGCTCAGCATATTCCTCAGGCTCCCCTATGTTTAGACGGGCCACATGGTTCAGACTTACGAGGGGCTACAGAAGTCATAGATTGGCGAGTGAAACATCAGATTTGGGTCGAGTTTTGGGATCAGCGTAGCCATTACATAGCCGGATGGACTTTAGACACACATCCCCATCATGTCGCTTCACTGGCGTACTATCAGTGGTATTGGGGTGCCACAGCTGATTTTATTCGCATTGTGACATGGGCAATTCCCCCTACATTGCCTCTGCAGGTTCCGCCGCACATTATGCCTTCTGCAGAGGTCACTGCACCAGTCTTACAGTTTCCACCACATCATGTGTACGACAGACCACGATCATGCTTCCCAGCTACTCATTTGGAGGGTCGACGTCTATTTGCCGTTATGGAGGCAGTTCAGAGGCAGCATACAGGCACATCAGATCAGGGTGAGCAGTGGGCGGACAGAGCCCCACCAGAGCAGGGCCTCGATGCAGGCCCACGTGATGAGAGTCACCAGGACGGTCCACGTGATGATGAGGCTGACGATGAGGATTCTGATGATGACGATGAGGACGGTGGAGGTGGCGGAGATGAGGACGTTGGAGGTGGCGGAGATGAGGACGGTGGAGGTGGTGGAGATGAGGGTAGAGGTGGTGGAGATGATGATGTTAGAGATATTGCAGATCAGGTATTTATCAATATATGTTGTCTCATATTTTTTTGCGATTATTATGTTAATTAATATACCTTCATAATTATGTCAGATTCAGTTTGATCCCAATATGGATTGGGATGAGGCTACAAGTTCGGTTCCATTTACAGACCTACTGCACATGGGTACCTCTCGGTCTATGGATGTAGACGCATATACGACACCTCCTATGTTTAGTTGGCCACAGGATATGGGACATTCGACGGGATTTAGTGCTTTCCAGCCATTATCGAGGCCGACGACACCGGTCATTACACCGTCGACGGGTTCTGTTTATACACCAGTGCCATATCCGGTATACAGCCCTGCATCTAGTTCATTCGGCCAGCCATACATACCTGGATATGATCCATATTATCGCCCCCGTTTGCCTAGCTCGCCACATCCAGTTAGACAGATGCCACAGCAGGGTGACTCGGCAGTTCCATTTTCTCCATTCGGTACACGACCTGATCCCCCCTTCAGGTACTGGGATTCCGGTTACATACTTTGCCGGAGCATGCAGTATTCCAGGGTGTACCATGACGGCACCACACTTGCACTACACTTAGTGTTGTTATCATATATTGGACTAGTATTGACTGACATTACTTTATATATCAGACTTATTTAGTTTATGTTATGTGTTCTTATATTTCTATCCGTAATTCAGTTTTTATCATTACAACTTGACTGTGTTATATTTATTATAACGGGATTTGTCTATAAGTTTTTATCATTACAACTTCACTGCATTACATTATATTAAATGCAGCGGACAAACACGCGTTCTACAGTACCCGATTTGGAACGAGAGTTGGAAAGTCTTAGAGCTGAAGGCATTGAAAATGAGAGAAGAAGACTCAATGCTTTGTGTCAAGATCTCGAATATCAAATTGATCAACTTCAACTTGACAAGGAGGACCCAACATTACTGCATGGATGCAATGAAGATGAGCAAACAGATATCATATGTACCATACTATTCGACGAAGAAAAAAAGACAAAACAACTTCGACAAGTAAGACACAGTTTGTGGTTGTTGCAGTAAGGTGTCTTTCGTCGACGAAGGCCTGACAACTTTCGTCCACCTCGTCGGATACGCTGATGCTTTGTTATATCCATTGGTTATTGTTATGTATTACACACTACTGTGGAGAAATAGTATGAATTTTTGATGACTTTATATTTTTATGACTATTGTAATTATGTTTTCTGCTTTAATCAGCGAAACGCCTCGATGAGTTTCGCAATGTACATTTTGACACAGGTACGCTCTGATATTTTCTGCTTTAATCAGCGAAACGTCTCGATGAATTTCGCAATGTACATTTTGACACAGGTACGCTCTGATATTTTCTGCTTTAAGCAGCAAAACGTCTCGATGCGTTCCGCAATGTACGTTCTGACACAAGTACGCTTTGATGTTTTATGCTTTAATCAGTGAAACGTCTCGATGCGTTCCGCAACGTACGTTCTGACACAGGTACGCTTTGATGTTTTAAGCTTTAATCAGCGAAACGTCTCTATGCGTTCCGCAATGTACGTTCTGACAGAGGTACGCTCTGAAATTTTATGCTTTAATTAGCGAAACGTCTCGATGCGTTTCGCAACGTACGTTCTGACACAGGTACGCCCTGACGTTTTATGCTTTAATCAGCGAAACGTCTCGATGCGTTTCGCATCGTACGTTCTGACACAGGTACGCCCTGACATTTTATGCTTTAATCACCGAGACTATAAATGATTCCTGCAAACTATCACGAACAACACATAACAACATGTCATATTTGAGTTGTCCAGCTTTAATTTACCAAAATGCAAGGATCGTCAAGCAGGGTCCATCAATTTACTTCATGTCAGATGACTACCCATTGGTGTGCAATTTTTATCGTTCTTGTTCGAGAGATGAATTAGGAACTCATATCCATGGATTGTTACAGTTGAGTGAATCTCAGAGAATCTCAAAAATTGTCTATCGCATGCCGATAGGAAATACAGCTGGAGGTATGGTGGCGACTGCTTTGAAGATTCAAACTGATGCAGACGTTACAAAATATTCAACGCTTATGATATGTCGTCGGCTTACTTTCAATATATAGAGGTCATGGTCGAAGTGGTTGAAACTAACAGTGGTGGTGATTATTGTCAAACTGGACATCTTGGCCATTCTGGTGCTGGTCCATCAACAACAGAATTGCCGGCAATTACACATGTTCAGGGTGAGGCATCTAGTCGCCAACAAACGATGTACACTGGTCACCAAGAACCACTCATGCATCGTCATTCTACAGATGAGGGACCAATTGCTGTTGATTCATACAGAAATGCTACAAATGAAACATTTACAAGGGTTCAAGCAGGTATGCTTCATGAACATCTAGCAATTTCTTTTAATGATATGTCTTTCCATTTAATACTATGAAATTTAATTTGTACACCACAGACGACATTGTGGATGATGAAGCTTTAGAGGACGAGGAGGATGATGTCAATTATGCCCCATCACTTAATGACGAGAGTGATAATGAAGACTTACATATCAGAACATCTCACGGTCAACTAAGAAGAGAGCATTCAACAATGCCATTCATGTCACATCTTAATCTATGTGAAGAACTTGCTGAAGCACAAGGCGACAACGTGCCAGTCTATAACGCGGAAGATCCAAATTCGGAGATAGTCATTGGTATGACTTTTGCTGATAAAGAATCTTTGGTTCTTGCTCTGAAACACTATTGCATTCGTCGTAACGTCGACTTCTTAGTGAAGGACTCGGAGGGTCATAAATATGCTGGTGTTTGCAAGATGAAATCTTCAGGTTGTAAGTGGAAAGTTCGAGCTAGATTAGGAAAGAAAGATAATCTTTGGAAGATCACAAGGTATGAGGGACCGCATACCTGTAATACTGCTTCCATGACAGTAGATCACCGGAAATTAGATTCCGATTTTATTTGCTCGATCATTATGCGTACAATAGCTGACAATCCTGCAACAACCATTGCACAAATAATATCTGATGTCGACCAACGTTATCAATACCATCCATCATATAAGAAAGCTTGGGTTGCAAAGCAAAGGCAATCACGAAATTATTTGGAGACTGGGATGCTTCTTATAATCAATTGCCTCGCTGGATAGTTGCTATGAAAGAAGTAATGCCAGGTACAGTTGTGGATATAGAGGTCAATACAGCATACTTTCCAAACGGCACTGTCTGCGACTCTTTCATGTATTTTGGTCGAGTTTTCTGGGCATTCCCACCATGCATTCAAGCTTTCCCCTATTGTAAACCAATAGTTCAAGTCGATGGCACACATCTTTTTGGACGGTATAAAGGCACCCTGCTAATCGCTGTGACTCAAGATGGTAACAACAATGTATTGCCCTTGGCTTTTGCACATGTTGAGTCGGAGAATGACAGTTCATGGGAGTTCTTTAAAAATCTCAGGCAACATGTGTGTGTACAGGATAATCTCTGCATCATATCTGACCGCCATGATTCTATTCGTAAAGCACTTATCGATATTGAATGGGTGCCACAACATGCTGTCCATCGCTACTGTATCCGACATTTCGCATCCAATTATCACAAGTCATTCAAGGACATACAACTGCGAAAAGCAGTGACAAATGCAGGTAAACTTAGTACTTTCTGTCAATTAAATAACAAAATATCTTCTAAGGTTTTTACATATGTTTCTTATGTGTAGGATATGCTGCAACTAAAAAAGATTTCCTCTATTGGTATGGAATAGCTGCCGGAGAGCTAGAGAGGAAGACATGGTTGGACCGTGTGCCGTTAGAAAAATGGACTCAATTTTATGATGGCAATCATAGATATGGATAGATGACTACAAACCTTGTTGAATGCATTAACAATGTGTTAAAAGGAACGCGTCATCTCCCAATAACAGCACTGGTTAAGTCAACATATTATCGACTTACTGAATTATTTGATCGCAGAGGGGTAGATGCAGATACTCAAGCTGTCAGCGGATTCCTTTGGTCTCAACATTTAATAAAGGTAATGGCAAACAACCAAAAGCTCGCAAGACATATCCGTGTCCAGCTGTCATCTCGAAGAACACAAGAGTTCTTAACTGTCCAATACCTACCCTCTACCTCAGGGGAGTCAAAAACAGCTTACTGTTAACCTTCATAATTGGACATGTTCTTGTGGAATGTTTCAAATCCATAGATACCCATGTGAACATGCTTATGCAGCAATCGCTTCGCAGAACTTAGATTGGGGTGCATATGTTGCAGATGTGTATAAAATTGAAAATCTGAAAAGTGCGTATGCCATGGACTTTCCTCACATTGGCAGCGAAGATAGTTGGCCTGCATACTATGGACCGAACTTAATCCCTAATCCGGAAACAAAAAGAACAGAGAAAGGTTGCCCTAAAACATTACGGATCCGAACTGAAATGGATATGCAAGAGCAATCTCAAACCAAAAGGTGAGGTTTATGTCGACAGGAAGGACATTTTCGCAATACATGTCCAAATAAGGAACGCTATTTGAAGAAATAAGTTAGCCACCACATTAGGGTATTTCTAATGTTTATTTTATGAAATCTACTTGTATCAATCTTGTGTTTATTGTAACTTTCTTATTGTTGTTACCTATTATAAATATTATCTTATTATAACCATTTTGCCACTTTCATTAAAGTCCACCTCAAATTTTATTTAATCAATCATACAACATATTAATTAAGAAAATGAACATATCAAATGTACCTTTCCAACTAACGTAAATTAAAATTTTTTTCCAACTAACGTAAATTAAATTCAAAGTTAAAAAATATATATGTAACTTCATATAACAAAAAAAACATTAACGTATACCAAAAATATCTACAACTAAATCCGCACCGAAATTCCACCCAATTTTGCAGCAAAACTTCTAAATTTTGCTGCAAATTACCAAAACGCTGTCCAACGTTTTGCTGCAAAAATTAGAATACACACTC
The DNA here is from genome assembly GCA_031304145.1 of Cardiospermum halicacabum. NCBI lineage: Eukaryota > Viridiplantae > Streptophyta > Magnoliopsida > Sapindales > Sapindaceae > Cardiospermum > Cardiospermum halicacabum. The sequence continues at coordinate 15,074,339 of CM062394.1, read as the reverse complement.
CATCTTCAATCCAGCAAAACGCACCCCAACGTTTTGCAATTTGGAGCATTTTGGAAATTAAACAAAAAGTTGGAGCATATTAGTATATAATTTAAATTTTGGGGTTATATACATAAAAAAGTCTCCTAACGTGTGTTTGGTGAATTTTTATTTTTAATTTTATTTTTAATACTAGATTTTCTACATTCATATGTACAAACATTTTTTATTTATTAAAATATGATAATTTTATAAATAATAAATAATTTTAAATTATTTTAGAATTTAATTTATTATTTATAAATGACAACTTAAAACAAGTTAAATAGTGTAACACCGCTGCTGGCCGTCTAGTTGGAGGTTAGCATTACAATGTGGATATGTGCTCGTGTAGTTGGAGGTGAACCGAGAGTGGAGAGTCGGCATTACAATGCAGATATTGTGGTGGGAAAATAACCATAAGACACCATAGTCGAAGGTCAGAACAAGCAAAGGGAATCGAAGTCCAAAACCAAACTCGGTCGAAGACAGAAGAGGTACTTGAAGACTATTCTCGGGCGAAAGGGGGGCCAAAAGGCCTAGGGAATGTCCGAGTCAGGCTCGACCGAAATGGCCAAAGGCCCAACGCAGTTCAACTCGGCCGAGCCTAGCAGAGTCCAAACCAAAGCACACCAGCCCGCCGAATGATTGCCTAACTAAACAAGGATTCCCGAAGCCCAATTGGTAAAGGAAGACTTATCTTGCCAGACCAAGGATTCCTAAAACCCAATTGGTAAAGGAAAACCTATCTCACTGGATCAAGGACTTCTAAAGCCCCATTGATAGAAGGAGACCAAGCCCAAAAAAGGAGACCGAATTCTAAGAGAATAAGGAGTCTCAATTCAAATAGAAATAGGACTCAGGCACCTACTATAAATAGGGGGTAGGGATAATTGCAAAGGGATCCGATTTTTTACTAATTAGAACTAAACTCTGTGAGATCATCTTTGTAAGCTTTTAGCTATTTTCTCAAACAATCTTAGCCTATATTTGGCTGTGATTTATTTGGCACCACAGTTTGGCGCCCACCGTGGGGCTACGAACCTCACACACAAGGTTAAGGTTTCTTGAAAACTTAGAATTCCATCTTCAACTGTCCTCTACGCCCAGTTTCTCATCAGTTATGGCATCAGTGAATCCTAGTACTATCAACTTGGAGGACCAAGCTCCAAAAACACCAGAGGAACAGCTGGCGATCTTGACAGAGATGCTAAAGAAAGCTGAAGAAGAAAAAGAACAATGGAGAAGAGAGGCAAAATCAAGGAAAAATCCGCGACCCTCTCCAAAGGGAAGCCCCGACAACTAAGCCGGAAATATTCTCCTATCCGGAAGTGAAAGCTCAATTTCGAAGAAGAATCCGGCAAAGAAACGTCAAAAGAAAGTGACGAGTCGACGGAAAGTCGCAGAGACACCGACCGCCACAATTCAAGCAGTTCCGATGACGAGGAGATAGGTCCCAAATCGACCCGCGGGGATCGCGAAAAATGTCGTGACCGGGAAATCAAGGAGCTTAAAGAGCTAGTGCAACGAACATCGGGAAAAAGAGCTGTAATCAGGTCATCGGCGATGCGGTATTCCAATATTCCTTTCGCCTCCTGGATCATGGAAACAAAAATGCCCAAAAGGTTTTCGATTCCCAGCATGAAGCCTTACGACAGAACGACAGATCCGGAAGATCATATCTCCGGATACAAAAACCGAATGGGAACCTGCAACATCCCAGAAGAAGACATGGAGGCCGTCATGTGCAAGAGTTTCAGCTCTACCTTAACAGGGACTGCCCAAAGGTGGTATTCGGCCCTCCCAGAGAAAAGCATCCGGTCATACGCTTCCTTAGTCTCCAAATTCGTAAACCATTTCTCGGACAACAGGAAAAAGGAGAAGGATGTAGACGATCTGTATGATTTGAAACAGGGCAGCAATGAGAGCCTCAGAAAATATGTGAGGAGATTCAAAGAAACCAAGATGGCCATCCCAGGCTGCCGAGACAAGAGCGCCACCAAAGCCTTCATCAAGGGACTACAGAAGACTTCTAAATTCTATGAAAGTCTAAAATTAATCAAGCCACGAACCTTCGAAGACGTCCTGAAAAGGGCCGACGACGCGATGGAGTACGAAGAAGAGCTCCAACCAAGAAGTTATAGGAGCTCACAGAATGCCTCAAGTTCAAAAGGCCGAAACACATCCAGCAATGTCGGCCGATTTGAAAGATCGAGGAGCAACCACAATGGCCCATCAAGGCCAGAATACACCAGCAATCCAAGGCCAGAATATTCTGACCACGGCCAGAGGCGGAAGGAGCTGATACCTTACCCGCTCACCATTCCCACGAAGGAAACCCTCGCGATCCTCAAAGAAATGAGGGACCGAGTCAGATGGCCCGACAAACCGAAGAATCCCGCAGGAACCTGGAAGGATAAATCCCGATACTGCAAGTTTCACGCAGACTACGTCCACAATACCGACGACTACTGGACTCTTAAGAGAGAAGTCGCCGAATTAATAAAAGCAGGCCACTTGCGAGAATACTTGTCAGAAAAAGGACGAGAAATCGCGGCCGAGGCTGACAAAAATCGGCGATCACCGAAAGCGGTACCGGTCGCGAATACGGAGGAAGAAAGAGTGATCAACATGATCGCAGGAGGATCCGAGATATGTGGGCTGACCAGCTCGGCGGCAAAAAGAAAGCTGAGAGATTCCCTCAGCATCTACAACATCGGGAACGGCCCCACCATCGGTAACTGCTCTATCACCTTCATAGAAGAAGAGGCCAAGGGGATCAATGCGCCACACCACGACGCATTAGTGATCAAAATATCGATAGCAAATCTAACTGTGAAGAGAGTATTGGTGGATAACGGAAGCTCGGCCAACATTCTATTCCTCGAAACATTCAAGAATATGCAACTGGACGAGAGAATGATGCGCAGAAAGGCCGTCTCCCTTATCGGCAACGACGGAAAAACCACTTCAACCATCGGGGAGATTGAACTGCCAGTATTCACAGAAGGGATCAATCTGCATACAACCTTTCTCGTGATAAGCTCAAGGTCCGCATACAACGTGATACTCGGAAGACCCTGGATACACGATATGAAGGCAATTCCATCCACATATCACCAACTCATCAAGTTTCCAACCCCGCGAGGGATAAACAAATAAAAGGTGAGAAAAGCTCCTCCAAGGTATGCTACGCCAACTGCTTAAAGCAGAAGGGGACCGAAGAATAGCAATCACCGTCTCGGCCGAAGACACCCCGGAGTCCGGCCGAAGACGAAGTAGATGAAGTCCCCCTAGATCAAGAAGGGGCGAAAACGGTGCAGATTGGAGCCGCGGTAGAGGGCTTGGAACGGGAAAAGCTGATAAGCTTTCTCAAAGCCAACCAGGACTGCTTTGCCTGGTCACACGAGGATATAACTGGAATCGACCCAACAATCATAATCCACAAGCTAAATGTAAAAGAAGGCGTGAAACCAATCAAACAGAAATGCAGAAGGTTCGCCCCCGAGAGAAACAAAATCATCAACGAAGAGGTCGAAAAACTCCTCGCAAACGGATCCATCAGAGAAGTCCAGTACCCAGACTAGCTTGCTAATGTAGTGGTCGTCAAGAAAAAGAATAGAAAATGGAGGGTCTGCATCGACTTCACAGATCTGAACAAATCATGTCCAAAAGATCCCTTTCCGCTGCCACATATCGACCTCACCATCGACGCAACCACGGGCTACGAGATGTTGAGCTTTATGGATGCGTACTCAGGCTACAACCAGATCTTGATGCATCCCGGCGATCAAGAAAAGACTGCCTTCGTCACAGAGAGGGGGATTTACCGCTACAAGGTGATGCCCTTCGGCCTAAAAAATGCAGGCTCCACATACCAAAGGCTCATGAACAAGATGTTTGCAGACAAGTTGGGGAAAACCATAGAGGTCTACATTGATGACATGTTAGTTAAATTCGAAGATGCGAGTCACCATGTGCATCATTTGAGCCAAACGTTCGAGACACTCCGAGAATACAACATGAAGCTCAACCCCACCAAATGTCAATTCGGGGTCAAAGCGGGGAAATTCTTGGGGTATCTAGTCACAAAGAGAGGAATCGAGGCCAACCTAGATCAGATCAGACCCATCCTGAATATAGCATAACCTCAAAGAAAGAAGGACATACAAAAACTCACAGGAAGGCTAGCCGTGCTAACTCGATTCATTCCTAAGGCTTCAGAAAAATTTCAGCCTTTCTTCGAGGCTCTCAAAAAATCCAAAGAATTTGAGTGGACCAAGAAATGCAGCAAGGCCCTAGCAGATATCAAGGATTTCTTGACCAGCCCTCCACTCTTGGCAAAACCAGAAGATGGAGAAAAACTCTACTTATACCTGGCACACTCGGAGATTGCAGTAAGTGCCGTTCTGGTAAAAGAAATCGGGAGAAAACAGCAACCAGTGTACTTTGCAAGCAAAACTCTGACATCGGCCGAAACCAGATATCCTACCCTGGAAAAAGCCATCCTGAGTCTTATATTTGCTGTAAGAAAACTTCGAGCATACTTTCAAGGGCACCCAATTGCGGTTATAACTGCGCTACCCCTTCGAAGTGCAATCCACTCCCCCGACAAATCTGGGAGATTAATGAAATGGGCCTTAGAACTCAGCGAGCATGACATATCCTTTGAAGGAAAGAAGGCGATCAAATCTCAAGCTCTGAAGGAAAGATAGGTCCAACATTGTAAGAGGCCCAGATTCGGCCGAAATGATGAGGAACAAGTGAGGCTTAATAGGCCCATCATAAGAGGCCTAGCTTCGGCCGAAAATAGGCAATGAATAATGAAACATAACCCTTCATATCTCGGCCGCAAGCCTTAAGGTGACAATGTATCCATAACTCCCCCCTCCTGAATTTATTGAGACTTAATAAAATCAGGAGTTATTTAGAATTTCGGCCACAAGATTAATCGGCCGAACACAAATACATTTTTTTTTTTTTTAGGGTTTCTTTTGGAGGGAAAATTTGGATGACGTCATGTTTAACCTAACCATGGTTAATTTTTGGGAAGCGTGCCGTCTTCCTTAAGGAGAACTTTGAGTTTTTCAAAACCCATTCTCAAACAAAACATCTCACTCTTCAACTTCTCTCTCTACCGGAAATCGATTCCAAGAGTCACCGACGTCGAAAACCAGGTGGGTTTCTATTTCTAACACCGGATTTCAGTCCAGCGTCAGTTGCTGATCTTTTCCCATCTGTTTTCAGGCCCATTTGGTCCATATTTCGGCGTGCGTTGAAACCTCTCTCCTCGCTGTTCTTCACCTTCAATAGACCAAGTGAGTAAAAAAAACTTCCTTCTTTTCACTATTTGATTCATTACGCTTTAAGAAGTTACATGTTTTTATGTTTGTCTTATGTCATTCTGATTACTGAGTCGAATAAAGCTCTTCGGTCGCAACCCCTTAGGCCTAGAGTTTCGACTAATCATAATTTCGTACAACAGACTATCTGCGGCCGAATTCAATTTCGGCCAATCTTACTGACCGATTAGACGAGACTTCTATCGCTTATACTATCGGCCACAACAGTGTTCGATCGCACATTAGATCGATCGAAAAGAAGTACATCGATCAAACTATAGCACAACTCTATTAACCATACTAACAGTGGTCTTTTTCGGTTCAGGAGCCAAATGGAAAACTCAAACAGTAGCCACACAAGGAGGAGAATAATGCGATCGAACGAAGCTGTCTTAGGCCTACCTACTCAACCTCTAGATAGTCAATGGAGTCCAAGCGGCCATAGTGTTAGGACTATTTCTACCTCAACCAGCTCGAGTTCTTCACAAAACAGGCATTCGGCCAAAGAAATAGGAGTTACGCTAGCGAGCTCAGAACCCCACCATCGCTTACCTTTTGGAATGGCAGAAACTAGGATTATTTCCCGGCCGCAGGGATAAGGTATCCCTTTGATTGACCTAGAAAATCCACAGCCAAGTCTTCGTGACGTCGATCGAAGCATTAGGCCCTGCACAGCCCTTTGTGACCATATACGGACGAATTTAACCGAAGCTTCCCTAAGATTGATGAGAATCAAATACGATATAACTGATGACGTTGAGTTGGCTTTGCCGGCCGACCATGAACATCCTGGTTGGTTGGTACCTGGTTGGCATTTCTTTTACCTGGATCCATTGGCGAATGGGGTCCGCTTTCCAATCAAGGGGTTAGCCAAAACAGTATTGGACCACTACGAAATCGCCCCAAGCCAGTTATGTCCCGGCGGATGGAAGATACTACTGGCCTTGGATGTTTTGGGTTTGGCTCAAGGGTTACAACCGCTCTCCATTGATGACTTTCTGCAGAGTTACTTCCTGCGTGAACATGACCGGGATAGAGGTCGTTACAGTATCCGTATGCGGTCGAAAACGAACGCACCTATATTAAACCTGCCTACAAGAGATGACAAAGTCTGGAAACAGTCTTACTTCCTCGCAAGGGGAAACATTGCGGCCGGTAGCACTCCTCTAGCTCCGCAATGGTGACTTATAGGTATTTTTCATATAATCACATCGTTGTTAAATCGTGAAAATGACTTGAGTGTATTCTTTTATCAGATCCAAGCGAGCTAAGCAAAAAGAGACTTCGACCGTATTCGACGAAGGACGGCTCGGTTGCTTGCGGCCGAAGAAAAGGATCGCTTGTGGAAAACGCTCTCTAATCCTTCCAAGTTATACCCTTCTTTTCTCTGGTCGGGCGTAAAATCTCGGATTGAAGGTAGATCCTATCCTCTACCTAAATCCGTATTCGGTTGGGCGCTTGCAAGAGTTTCAACCGAACAATTGTTTAGACACCGGTTTCTTGACCCCGTTACGCCTTTGGAGTGTGTGGTTGTAGGCGAATCGATGGAGGCCGCAAGGAGGAGGGCGAAGGACATCTCATTTTTAGATTTGGAAGAAACAATGAGGGACAAGCAGCACAAAAGGAGAAGAAACAAGGCTAAGAAGGGATCGGCCGAAAAAGGACGGGGAAAAGAGACCGAACTCCCAGAGAACACTGCAACAGCGAAATCACCAAAGCGGCCGAAGAGACATTCGGTCGACGATCTGAGCCGTTCCATGGGGTCAATTTCTTTGATTGATAACCCCGAGTCTGGCCTCGAGCTGCTGATGGGCAGCAACCTGAACGAGGATCGTCAAGCTATCTCCAACTGGAATGATGACAGGCTTATCGAATTTGCAGCCTCTCGGGCACAGCAGGTATACTGATTTTGAAATATTTGTCGTATTCTTTTTCTTATTCGACTGCTTTATCATATTTGTTGCCTGCAGGCTGCATTTGTTGCCTATGAGACCGGCCACAGGCTACGTTGGGTACGGAATCAGTATGACATTGTCAAAAACGAGCTCCTAACTGCGCGGTCGAAATTGGAGGAGAGCCAGGACCGCTTAAAGGCTGCGATCGAAAAGGTGGATACTCAAAACACCACAATTTCGGAACTCAACATTAAATATAATGATCTTCTGGCTGAGAAGACTGGTTTGGAGGACCGTGTGCGCATGCTTGAGGAAGACCTCAAAGTGATGAAGACGGCCGCCCACTTGAAGACCAAGCATGATTTGTTCAAGGAGTTCGAACAGCATGGCGGCTCTGAATGGGATCTCCAAGCAGCTTACAAAGCTTGGGAGGCCTTTGTTTCCTGCGATGAAGAGGCCGAGGATGAAGATGAAGAAATGGGTGATGACATGGAAGGGCCATCACACCAGGGAGGAGGTGGCGGTGAGGATGATAGTTAGTGACTCGGTCATTAGATTTCAATATGTTTTGAAACTGTTATTCGGCCGTTTAGCTTACTTTTCTGGCCATCTATACTCTTTTGATGTTTATTCGGTTTTTAGTTTTTATGAGTAATTATGTGGTTGTTCAAACTGAGTTTCAAACAATGATTTACAAGCGCAGACCATGCAACCAAAATTGTGTATTTGTATTTCAATTGTTTGCTTCATACAACAGGTAAATGATAACGCAGTCGTTAACAGCTTTACAATACACGACTACTGCCAATGCAGGTCTACTGCGCGACTGGAGAGTGTGCGGCCGCCCTTTTTGAGCATTAAACGGCATATTCCAGTTACGGCTGTCCTGAAAAAGACGACTATTTTTGTCAAGTGAAAACTTGTAGTTGCGTCGATGGACGTTAAAAATCGGTCGTGACAACGTACCGGAAATATAGGTCGGTGCCTGCCAGGTCCATTGCCTGAATAGGCTGCTTGACGGACTCGCTGCGTGACCTGTAGGTTTTGGAAAATAGTGTCTTATTAGACAGAATTGTCTGATGTTTACATGAGAGTGATGTGTGTGTGGAGGAAACTAGAACTGAAGTATTAAGTCAGTGTGGTACCTTATTGATTGAACAGTTTCAAGTGTGCCGCGTTCCACGGGTTGCCTAATTTCTTTCCTGTGCTATCTGCGAGGAGGTATGCGCCTCGGCCAAATGCTTCTACAATAGTGTAGGGCCCTTCCCAGTTTGGTGCAAGTTTTCCGTCACCTGGCGACTTCGTGTTTTGGAAAACTTTTCTAAGCACCTTATCACCAGATTTGAACCTGCGTAAGCGGGTCTTTTTAGCGTGCGACCGCGATAAAGCTTGCTGGTATGATTCGATACGGATTAAGGCCGCTTCTCGCCTTTCGTCGATCGTGTCCCTGTCCAACGATAGTAGCTCCTCGTTCCATTTTTGGTCGATCATGGATCTGATAGTAGTAATACGCGTCTCGCTTGGTAGTACTGCATCTGTGCCATAGACCAGAGCGAAGGGAGTGTCACCCGTTGCTTGTTTAGGTGTACAGCGATAGGCCCAAAGTACCTCATGAAGTTTATCGTCCCAAGTCGCCTTTACCCTGCCTACCTTCTTTTTTATCATTCCATGATTGTTTTATTGGTGGATTCGGCCTGCCCATTGGACTGTGGGTAACGGGGAGTAGAGTAGTGCAGTTTGATGTTCCAATTGCTGCAGAATGTTTTGAAGTTTCTGGAACTAAACTGCGTCCCATTGTCTGCTACTATCTCCTTTGGGACGCCGAACCTGCAAATGATATGCTGCCAAACAAAAGCCATCATTTCACGGTCGCGTATATTCGCAAGCGGGGCTGCTTCTGCCCACTTGGTGAAATAGTCCATAGCGATAACAATGTATTCGTTGCCATTCGCTGTTTTTGGTAGCTTGCCAACTATATCAATTCCCCAACGAGCGAAAGGCCAGGAAGGGAAAAAGGGGTGTAGTTCTTCAGCCGGCAGATGGGCTATGCTCGCGTGCTTTTGACATTCTTGGCACTTAAGGACGAAGTTGCGAGCATCAGCTCTCATTGTCGGCCAGTAGTAACCTGCTCGGTGAGCGGCTAGCGCCAGGGATCTGGGGCCGCAGTGTCCTCCGGCGCTGCCTTGGTGCAATTCATTGAGTAGGTAGGAGATTTCGGCACCGCTTACGCACCTGAGCAACGGTCCGTCGAGGGACCTCCTGTAGAGGATGCGGCCTGGGTCGCCAGGCAGCCCAATCAGTGTATAGCGCGCAGCCTTCGCCTTGATCTTGCGGGCGATTGTTTGTCGGCGGGCAATTCGTAGTCTTGCATGTAGCGCATGATTGGCGTCCTCCAATCGCTTTCTTCGATGGAGAATGTTTTGGCTGTAGTTTGCTCGTGTAATACGGATTGGCAGAGTATGGCGATCGGCACATTGCGGGCGCAGCTGCCTTCTGTCGTGGCGCCGAGATTGGCTAGTAAATCTGCCCGGATATTGCGATCCCGTGGTACCTGCTGGATGGTAAATCGCTCCAGCCCACTCCGTAGTTGGTCTACAATTTTCAGGTAAGAGATCATTTTCGTGTCTTTTGCTTGGTAGTGGCCGCTTACTTGGTTTGCTACTAGTTGGCTGTCGCTATGCGCTTCTATGTCTCTTGCGCCCAACTCAATTGCCGACTGTAGTCCGAGTATCAGTGCTTCGTATTCTGCTTCGTTGTTTGTCGTCCGCCATTCGCACTTGATCGCCCTTTCCAATACATCGCCTTCTGGCATTATGAGGACTATCCCCAGTCCGCTGCCCCTTTGGCTTGTGGCGCCATCTACAAACAATTTCCAGAGACGCGGCTGATTTCTCGCTATGTTGTTGATTGCGTTAGTACACTTTTCAGCTGCTGCGTTTGTGAAGTCAGCTAGGAAATCTGCTAATGCCTGGGCCTTGACCGCCGATCTGTGTCGAAACTTAATGTCGTGTTCACTTAGCTCGACCGCCCACTTCACCATTCTTCCTGATAGTTCTGGTCTGTGGAGGACCGCTCTGATTGGATGTTCCGTTATAACTACGATAGGGTGCGATTGGAAGTACGGCCTGAGTTTTCTGGCCGCTGTTACAAGAGTCAGCACCAATTTCTCCATTGGCATGTACCTTTCTTCGGCTGGGAGCAGTCCCTTACTTATGTAGTAAACTGGTGCGTGCTTTGTTCCTTCAACACGTGTCAAAACTGCGCTGACGGCTGTCTCTGATACGGATAGGTAAAGCAATAGTTCTTCACCATCAAGTGCTTTGGATAGGACCGGATTGGTCGACAGTTGTTCTTTGATGGCCTTCAGTGCTTCCTGGCACGTTTCGTTCCATTCAAATGGAACTCCTTTCTTCAGGAGGCGAAAAAAAGGACGACATTTCTCAGATGAGGCGGGTATGAACCTGTTTAGTGCAGCCAGTCGACCTGTTAGCTTCTGGATGTCTCTTTTCACTTTGGGTTGTCCGATGTTTTCTATCGCCCGCACCTGGTCTGGATCCACCTCTATGCCTCTCTTGGTAACTAAGTAGCCTAGGAACTTTCCTGACGCGATGCCGAATGAGCACTTGGATGGATTCAGCTTCATGTTGTAGCGCTCCAATACTTGGAATGCCTGTTCCAGGTGGTCGATGTGCTGCTCAGCTTTCAATGATTTAACCAACATGTCATCGATGTACACTTCCATGGTGTTCCCGATGAGGTTAGCGAACATGCGGTTGACGAGCCTTTGGTAAGTGGCGCCTGCATTCTTGAGGCCAAAGGGCATCACTTTGTAGCAGTAGGTGCCTCTTTCTGTTATGAAGGCTGTCTTCTCGGCGTCAGCGGGGTGCATCAGGATTTGGTTGTACCCGCTGAAGGCGTCCATGAAGCTTAGTAGCTCATGGCCGGCAGTTGCATCAACTATGGTGTCAATATGCGGCAGGGGGAATGAGTCTTTGGGGCAGGCTTTGTTCAGGTCAGTGAAATCTATGCAAACCCTCCATTTGCCATTTTTCTTGCGCACGACAACTACGTTGGCCAGCCAGTCTGGGTATTGTACCTCTCTGACCGACCGGTGCTCAAGAGTTTCTCGATTTCTTCATTTATGACTTTGTTGCGGTCAGGTGCAAACTTTCGCCTCTTCTGTTTGACAGGTTTGAATTTTGGGTCTACATTCAGCTGGTGTGTTATTACGTTGGGGTCAATGCCTGTCATATCTTCGTGCTCCAGGCGAAGCAGTGGCACTTAGTTGATAGGAAGCGGATGAGCTTTTCTCTGGTTGCTGCACCGAGCCTAGAACCGATAAGTACCTTTTTAGTGTTGTCAGATGGGTGGATAGGTACTTCGTCTAACGTGTGCTCCACTTTTTCAGTTCGTGGAGCGCTCTGTAATTGCTATGCTGACGCGGAGTGGGGTTTCAACCCGTTCGCATAGCATGACCTGGAGGCGGCTTGGTCGCCTTTAATCTGCTTGATGCCGAACTTTGTTGGAAATTTAATCAGCTGGTGTATGTAGATGGGACAGCTTTCATATCATGCAGCCACGGGCGGCCTAGGATGGCGTTGAAACTAGAAGGGCCTTCCAGCACACAGAAGCGGGTGTACTTATTAACGCCTTCGGCCCAAACTGGGAGTTCTATTTCGCCAATTGTGTGTTTTGCCTCTCCGCTGAAGCCAACCAGGACCATTGCTTGTCTAGCGATCTTTGTCTCCTCTACTTGCATTTCTTTCAGCGTATCAGCGTAGATGATGTTGACCGAGGAGCCGTTGTCTACCAATATCTTTTGATGAGGCAATTAGCTATTCCTAGCGAAATGACCAGGGCATCATGGTGTGGGTTGAGTATATCGATACTTTCTTTAAAGTTGAAGGTCACTTCCAGCTCGTCTTCAACTGAGTGTGTGCTTTCAGCCTGCCGCTGACATTGTGTACACGACGCATGCTTCTCTTGGCGGCTGAGTACGTAGTTCCACTTTCGAGTGACCCACCCATGATCACATGGACGGTGCGCACATCTGGGGCTCTTGTTGTTCGGGTGGTGGCTGGTTGCTGACAGGCGTGTTGGTTTGCACTAGAAATCGCCTGAGGTGACCTTGTTGCAGTAAACGGTCGACCTCGTATTTGAGTGCTACGCAATCGGCTGTGTGGTGGCCGAAGTCGTCATGGAAGGCGCACTGTTTGGCCGCATCCCTTTTCTTAGGGTCTGATCGCAACTTCCCCGGCCATCTGACGGTTCGGACGAGTTTTCCAAGTTCTTGCATGAGTTGTTCCGTGGAGATGGTAAGATCATGTCTTGGAGGTTGAGGTCGCGTCTCGGGCCTTACTGCGTTTGTTTGATTAGAGTCATGCCTGGGCAGAGGAGAACGTTCATATGGTGCGTAACGCTGCCGGCTGCGTTCCCTGTTTCTGTGGTCTGGCTTTGGGTTGTGAACCGATGGTCGGCTGACGATCGGTTCGCGCGGGACCCATCTATCGTCCTCCTCCCATCTTGCTTGTGCAAAGGCCCGAGAAAGCATTTCCTCCATTGTTCTTGGCTTGTACTTGATCAAATCCGTGTATAGATCAGAACCCTGCAGCAGCCCTTTGGCGAATGCGCATATCGCTGTGTCTTGATTGCAGTTTGGTATTGTTATCTTTTCTTTGTTGAATCTGGCGATGTAAGCTCTGAGTGTCTCGCCGTTCTTCTGTCGAATGGCGTAGAGGTCATCAGATTGCTTTTCTGGTTTGCGGCTGCAGGCGAAGTTTTCTATGAACAAGTCGGTCAACTGTGAGAACGACGCGATTATTCCGATCGGGAGGTTCACGTACCACTCTAACGCTGGGCCGGAAAGAGAGTTTCCGAATAATTTGCAGAACCCGGCTTCTCTTATGCCCCTGGGAAGTGAAGTCGTCAGCATCGCTTGTCGGTAGTGAGCGATATGATCGTCTGGGTCGCTCGTACCGTCGTACATCTTGAATCTTGGAGCCGTGAACTTGTTAGGTAAGTCCACTAGGGCGATCTCGTCAGCAAACGGTGTCTCTGTGAAAGAATCTTTTGAGGATCTGCGCAGTGGGGGTGGTATACCCGGTAGAAACCGTATCATCTCTTCCATCTCCTGCAACCGTTTGGTCACTTCTTGCGGGATATCACTAGTTTGGGGCCGATATCCTTCCGTTCGTGGCCGCGGAGGGTTGCCATCGGTACTTGTCGTGTTTCTAGGGTAACTGACATGCAACCTAGGGATCGCGCGTTGACTGTTTCGGCCGCAGTATCTTCAGTTCGTGGCTCAAGCGGCCTCTTCATCGTGTTTGGTGGTGTGTCAGCCAAAATTTCTTCTACATCGTCATCGTCGTCGAAAGCCGAGACGTCAAGTCATCGTATTGGTGATGCTACGCCTTCACTTTGTCCCAAGATTGGCCCCGTGTTTGCTAGCAAATCATGGCTCTCATTCTGGTTGTCATCTGGTAGACCTCTTCCGTCTTTCTTGTTGGTCTCTTGTCCGTGCGCCTTTTCCTTTTGTGGTGGTCGCATCCCTTCGACGACAACCTTGAGATTCCTGTTTTCTTCCTCCAACGCGGCCAATCTGGCCATGAGCTGTGCCAGCGAGTCCGTCCGCTGTGATTGATCGTTTGGTGTCGATGGATCTGTGGCTCCTTGAGTGGTTGTCGACATTGTTTTGTTCTTTTTTTGCCGTAGTAGTTCTTCTCTGTTTGGTGATTGTTTGTTGATTTGGAGACGGAGAAGAGAGCCCCACGGTGGGCGCCAAACTGATGGAGCCGAATTCCTCTCGGACCTCGTACCCCTCAAAATTGGGGCTGTTATCTCTAACTGTCGTCTCCCGAAATTTTGTGATGTCATTCTTGAATGTTTTTTCTTGCTTATATAGGATTTCCTCCACGCTCCAGGAAATCCTAACTGATTTTTTAAGCTGGATCACCGAGATTTGCGGATATCAAATAACTGCTCCAGCTCAGCATTCTAGAAGATTTTCCTGTTTTCGGCCGAAAATTTCGAGAATGTCTTTCGGCCGATATCCGTTAAATCATGTGGAGGTGTTTTACTCGTTTAGGAGATATAACCCGGCCGGATCATATGAGGTTTCATGGGTCTAAACTCAGCAGGTCCATCTTCGGCCGAAATTACATGAAAAGTAGACTTTCGGCTGAAATGATGGAACATGTGAGCTTGATAGGTCCAACATTGTAAGAGGCCCAGATTCGGCCGAAATGATGAGGAACAAGTGAGGCTTAATAGGCCCATCATAAGAGGCCTAGCTTCGGCCGAAAATAGGCAATGAATAATGAAACATAACCCTTCATATCTCGGCCGCAAGCCTTAAGGTGACAATGTATCCATCAATTATCATAAGGATAGAAATGAAAAAAATATTAAGAAAAATATTACAATATAAAAATGGAATGAAATTGTACTCACGTGGACAAATCATTAGAATGAAAAGACAACAAAGGAGAAGCAAACAATATCAATAGCATTACTTCATTATCAAATCAATATCATTTAACATTTCTAACAAAGTAAATTTTGATATCAAAAAATAGAATGAAAACAAATCTATCTATTATTCTTTACTTTCACTCCAAATTCTCATTTATACAGAGTACAATCGCTATCCATACACATACCCGTCTTAATTTACAAACACCCAATTATAAAACAATCTGGGCCGGCTCTGAGGGGCTGCCGGAGGTGCGATGACCGGGGCCCGGTGTGGAGGGGGCCCCTCAGAGCCGAAGTGAGTATAATTAAAAAATAAAAAATAAAAAATTTGTGTTTTAATTATAGTTTAAAAGTGAAGAATTAAATTTATTTTATTATTATTTATTTGATGTTTGTGGAGTGTTAGAATTAGGAAAGTTTAGAGATAGTTGAGAATGTGGAGAGTTTTGAGATAGAATCCTTTATAAATTCTATTTATCTTATTTGAAGTTAGAGAATCGAAAAGAAGTGAATTATACAGCAAACAAGTTTTCTTCTTCTCATTCATATATACTAGAAGAAATAGAGTCCTTCACCATTAACGCAGACAAAGTTCCAGTCCACGCTTCCAGTCTTTCAACAGCTGCCGCCTGTCGCCGCCATCTTCTCCAGTAATCTCTTATTTCCTCATGTTTCACTCATCTTTTCTCTTTATTTCTCCTGCTCCACTACTTTTTTTCTCTTTACGCATCGTTTTCTTTTTCTTTTTTCTTTTTTCTTTTTTCAAATATTGTTGTATTAAATTAGGTTTAAATAATTAAAATTTTAATTTGTGATTATATGATATAATAAAATTATAAATTATAGATTTGTTGTTTCTATGTGTTGTATTTGTCTAATATTTTTTAAAAATAAATTAAAAATTAAAAATTTTATTTATTCATTAGGAGTTATTTGTATTTGTATTATTTATTTATTAATTTAATGATT
The DNA here is from genome assembly GCA_031304145.1 of Cardiospermum halicacabum. Lineage (NCBI taxonomy): Eukaryota > Viridiplantae > Streptophyta > Magnoliopsida > Sapindales > Sapindaceae > Cardiospermum > Cardiospermum halicacabum. The sequence goes on along the minus strand of CM062394.1, from coordinate 15,058,642 downwards.
TTTAAATTTGAGCGTTTCAAACTTATACTAATTTGAGTTTAAATTTAAAATATAGTTATTTGTATTGTATTTTATATTATTAATTTGGTTGTTATTTTAATATTAAGTAATTATTATATTTGATTTAGTATTATTAATTTTAATTTTTATTTAATTCTTGATTGATGCGTGTTAATATGTATTTATAATGTATTGAATGTGCATATCATAATTTAGGTGTCGTAATGCCGCCTAAGCATTTGTCGGGTGCCTAAAAAAGGAAAAGAAAAAGACAAGAGGAACAATTTATTGAATCACAAAGGGATGCTTTAGATAAGTTTTTTTCATCTTCTAGCAATACTAATGTCAATGAAGATCAAGAGGAACAACCTAATCACGCTCAAGACCATGAAACTAATTGAAATGTAGAAGTTGAGGTCAATGAAGAGATTGAAAATCCAAATGGTGATGAACAAGAAGATTTTCTTTTATCTATCTTTGATCCTAGAACATGGGATAATCTTGACAATACGAAAAGGGACATGTTAATTGAAAAAGGTCTAGTGAGAGAATGGAATCTGGAGTTTCCTAAGGACGGTATTGGTAGACACTTTTCATATGCCTTTTATTCCCGAAAGTTAACTAATGGTGAGGTTGTTGATAGAAGGTGGTTGGTTTACTCTAAACATGTGGACAAAGTATATTGTTTTTGTTGCAAGTTGTTCAAATCAAATCAAAATAAGTCTTTGTTGGCATCTGATGGAGTGAGGGATAGGAGACATCTCAATAACAGACTCAAAGAACATGAGAGCGGTGTTGAGCATTTAACACACATGAATACATGGAATGAACTTAGGTTGAGGTTAAGCAAAAATAAAACAATTGATGATGCTATGCAGCGGGAGATTGCAAAGGAAAAAGAGAGATGGAGACAGGTTTTGGTAAGAATAGTTGCTGCCGTGAAGTTTCTAGCAAAACATAATTTGGCCTTTCGAGGATCAAATGAGAAGTTGTATCAAGTTAGCAATGGTAATTTTCTTGGCATAATTGAAATGATTGCAGAATTTGATCCTGTGATGCAAGAACACATTAGGCGCATCCAAAATAATGAAATTCATCATCATTATATTGGCCATAATATTCAGAATGAGTTAGTTTCTCTTCTTGCTGATGTTGTGAAAAGTTTTATCTTAAGGATCACAAAGGATGCCAAGTATTTCTCTGTTATTTTGGATTGTACCCTCGATGTGAGTCATGAAGAACAAATGACTCTAATCGTGCGTTGTGTCAATATGTCAAGTAACACTCCGAGAGTGGAGGAGTTTTTCATAGAGTTTTTGAAGGTTGATGACACATCAGGCTCAGGACTTTTCAATGTATTGATTGATACATTAGGCTCTCTTGATTTGGAAGTTGCTAATGTGAGAGGTCAAGGTTATGACAATGGTTCTAATATGAAGGGGAAACACCAAGGCGTCCAAAAGCGTTTGCTAGAAATTAACCCTAAAGCATTATATATGCCATGTGCATGTCATAGTTTGAATCTCACTCTTTGTGACATGGCGAAATCTTGCGCACAAGCTCTTTCATTTTTTGGTGTTATACAACAAATATATGCACTATTTTCACGTTCTACTAAAAGGTGGAATATTTTGCTTGACAAAGTTCCAAAATTGACTGTGAAACCTTTGTCCAGTACTCGTTGGGAGAGTCGAATAAAGAGTGTGCAACCTATTAGGCATCAAACTCCTCAAATAATATTAGCTTTACAGGAAGTGGAGAGGGTTTCTACTGATGACCCAGCAGCAGTAAGTGATGCTCAATCTTTAGTCAAAACACTTAAAGTTTTGAATTTTTGGTGGGTATGGTTATTTGGCATGATATTCTATTCTCTGCGGATATGGTGAGTAAAAAGTTGCAATCTAAGATTGTGTCCATAGATGCTACTCTCAAGCAAATTGAGGGGGTCATCTCCTATTTTTAGAAGTACAGAAATGAGAACTTTGATTCTAGCATTGAGATTGCAAAATCCATTGCTTCTGATATGGGTATAGAGCCAAAATTTGCGACAAAACGTCAAGGTAAAAAGAAGAAGCATTTTGATGAAATCAATGATCAAGATGAAGATATAGAACTATCAGCTATCGAATCATTCAATGTTAATTACTTTCTAGTGATCGTTGACATAGCAATTGCTTCATTATCTAATCGATTTGAACAACTGAAGACATTTGAAAGGGTGTTTGGTTTCTTATTCAACTCAAAAAATCTGAAATCCTTGGATAATAATGATCTACGAAAATGTTGCATTACATTTGCAGACGCTTTTTCTCATGATAATGCATGTGATGTTGATTTGGATGATTTTTTCTCTAAATTAAAGGTGTTGCAAGCAACCTTGCCGAATGATTTGATGACAGCGCCCGAGATTCTTTAGTTTGTTACAGCCATTGATTGCTATCCAAATGTCTCTATTGCCTATCGGATCCTCTTAACTGTACCTGTGACTGTAGCCTCAGCTGAAAGAAGTTTCTCAAAATTGAAACTACTGAAGAACTGTTTGAGGTCAACAATATTGCCGGATAGATTGAATGGCTTGGCTATGTGCTGCATTGAGAAAGATGTCTTGGAAAATATTGATCTTGAGATTGTTCTTAATGATTTTGCATCAAGAAATGCCCGAAGAAACTTTTTTGTGAAGCACTAAAACTGGATTAATTTGATGTAACCGGACTAGTTTTATATTAAGTTAACACATTTCAGCAGCTCAAAACACATGAGAACAGACACAATGTAAAGAGCAAAAACTGGTTTACTAACCTCAAAATTCTAATCTCAAAATCGATTAATAATCACTACTTCGCAGTCCTCCAAATACTTGGTCTAGACCAAAACAACCTAATTTTAGTTTTTTATTTTATAAAAAAATCCTTTATAGATATATGTTCGTTAAAATCAAAAGGCGACATAACTCAGTTTTTGAAAAACCATTGCCAAATCATTCTTTTGAAATCATTCCCATGACAAAATATTTAAACCATTTATAAATCAATACCTTTTTAAACTCTTTTGAAAGAATAAACTAAGGCATGCATTAATTTTAAGGGAAATATTCAAATCGATTCAACTAAACAATCAGAAGCTCACAAAATAGCTACAACGACTCAAAGATTCAACAAATCAAACCCAAAAAAATCAACTACATTAATCACAGAGATTTTCGAAATTACCTTATGAATCGCTTTTTCAAAACAGTGTTAGAAGAGTTAATTGAAAAATTCAACAAGAAGAACGACTTACTTCTGAAAAACTATTGTGATTAAATTGGCTTACCTTATGAATTTGAAAGGTAGAAGAGTTATAAATCATCTAACTTGCCCATAAGGATGATTGTGAAAATAATCAAGAAGGAAAAAAATTTCTTCAGTGAATAGCAAGATGAAGATGATTTCCAAAAGCATGCAAAGATTCGTTGAAGAGAAGTATGAAATACTATGTTTGTTAAAGGATAAATTGATAGCGTGGTGTTGAGAGAAAATAAGCGTAAAAAGAGATGAATGGTTTAAGACTTTATTTAAAGGATTTAGCCCCAAGTTATTGGATTTGGGCTCTTTCGAGACCCAAGTCCAATACTAGGTCCACTTCCAACTTGAACCAAAAAATGCTTCATTTTAAATCATTTCGAGAATCGACTCGTTTTTCAAAATAATTTCAATAATGGGAAAAAATCATTTTTAAACTGTATAGATACTAAATAATGAAAATACTGAAATATTTTTAAAATACAGAATATTCGAATCCTAACTTTTGACGATTCTTTTCTAATTAACAATTCATACCTGATTGGTACATTCGATTTTCTAAATGGAAATTTTTTAAAGCAGTGATTATGATAAAATATTTCAAATAATTTAATTTAAATATAAATTGTTTAAGTTAAATTCATTCTATAATATCACTTATTTTTTTAATCATTTAAAAATTCTATGCCCATTTTCAGGACTTTAAAAATAATTTTAAAAATTGAATATTTTTAATTTTTTTAAATTTAAATAATTAAAATATTAATATATATATTTTATGCAAGGTAAGAAAATAAAGATAAAAAATAAGATACGAGATTTTTACGTGGAAACCTAAAACGAGAAAAAACCATGGTCGTCAGAACGACGAGAGACTAATTCACTATGTAACAAATTAACAATAAAGTAACAGTTACAACTAGAATACCACACTCTCACCCCCAATCCAATTACATTGGTCACAGTCTCACATATGGCTCTCACAGGATAACAAGACTCGATCCTAGAACTCAAGATCTCTATGGTCTCTATGATTCCCAGGCCCCTAAAGGACACCTCGCAAACATAACCAACTAGATCTTCATTGTTCTCTCAGGATATCTAATCATAGATACAAGCACCATATTTATAGTATTAGGTTACTTAGTCACGAAGTAATCCTAAACCATTAAGAAAACCTTTTCCTAAGTAGGATTCTCAAGGATCTCTTTTTCCTAATTAGAATCTACTTTAAAAAATACCATTCCTAATCAAATATGACACTTCCAAAATATTTTTTGAGTCTTGTCACAATCCTAATAAATCACCCATTGACGAGAATTTCCTTTATCACTTTCCGACGACCACAACCCAAAATAGAGCATCATACCCCACCATGAAGGTATACTCACTCAGGTACAATCCATCGCAAGAGAAACCACTTAGGAACCATTAACCCAAGATTTTCTTTTCTCGACACGTCAAAATATTTGTTGAATAAACCATGGTGCAACTTCCTTCATCAGCTTTTAGGAAACTCCTCAGCCATCAACATACTTTCCATCACCCCCACATCCATACTGACCAAATCCCCATGCAATTCTGGACATGCTAGAATTATTCCTGTCACGTCTATAATCTGGGGCTATTTGTCTGCTTATTTTGAAAATTTTCATAATTTTTATTTATTTTCGTTATAAGGATAAAATGAGTATTTTAGAAAAATATTGACTTTTCCGGTTTGACCAAATGATTTGACTAAGTTGACTTTTGGGTGGATTTTGAAAATAATTTGATATTTGAGTTGATTTCGTAATTAATTCTAAAATGAGGTTGTTTTTAAATTAATTTATATACATGTGGGTTGGTGGTGATATTAACCACCCATATATATATATGAAAAGATGCTTTTAGAAATCATTTGTCACAAAACCTAGAAAGAAAACTTTTACGTAAACATCTTCTCTCAAATCAAGAACACACACTCACAACATATTTCTAAGCTTTAATTGGTGAGGATCTCTCTTGGGTTTTACACTCACCTCGATTTCTACATGATCTAGGTAATGATTCTTCTTCTCTTATGGTTTGAATCAACTTTTATTGATGTGGGGATTTTAACTATAATTAGGGTTTGGCGATTTGAGGTTTGTGTTACAATTGATTTTGGGTTTTGAAACCCTAGGATTGTAATATAGAGGATTTGGGTCTTTTGGGGTTTTAATTGAAACTTTGATTTTTGATTATTGTAAACCCTAATTTGGCCTATTTGAGAATTGATGGGTTATATTCTTAATTTGGTGTAGACCAAGTTGGGAATCGTCAACCGGAGTAATTTTGGTGGATTTTGGATTAGCGAATAATATTAGTAGCCGTGTTTACGCCCTCACGATTGTCTGCTTTTGTCTATTTGATTGTTTGAGAAATTGGTTAAATCATATAAGCTGGAATCTGGTTTGATTAGTATAATCTGCCGCATTTGATATGAATTGTTTGGGTATATTGCTGCCATATTATCTGTATGATCGGACATGTGAACTAGTGTCCTTATTTGTCTGCTATTTGTCTGTAATCTGAAATTGAAACTCTGTAATCTGTTTAAGTCCTGTCCTAAGGTTAATACGATAAGACCAGCATGCTGTTAGGGAAAATTAGATGTATACATCGATGCGCGAAAGCGTATATGGTATTGATTGCCAACCACTTTCTGGATGCGACGACATCACTTCTGGAGCTTTGCTCACTGTCTGGATGCGGCGGCATCACTTCTGGAGCTTTGCTCACTGTTTGGATGCGGCGGCATCACTTTTGGGATCTTTTATCCACTTCTGAGGGTTTAACCCTATCTGTCTGTTTTTGTTCCCGATTTTGTTATTAAACTAAGGACAGGCTTGGTAAGTTAAACACCTAAATAAATTGGTAATCTCAACTCTGTAATAATGGATTCATTCTGCTTCTGATTATGTATGTTTGTCATGTTTTGGTTTGATTCTTTTGATGCTAGTTATTGTCTTTGTTTTTTTTTTTTTAACTTTGGTTAGTATGAATTGTGACTCCTAACTGGCTGTAAGTGCTAGGAATAGACCCAATTGGATAGCTAGATTTTGATTGGCGAAAGACATAATTTGAATTAGGCTAAAAATGTGCCCAGTGTCCGTAATTGGACTGTATACCGGAATAGGTACTGGACTGTCACTTAAAAACTGGAAAACTGGATGTAGGATGGTCTCTGGCCGAACTCCTTACCGAGCTGGTTACCGAAATACAATTCAGTCAGCTTTGAGATCATTAGATTCACTCTCTAGCCAAACTTCTTACCGAACTAGCTACCGAACTGTAGTTCGGTGTGAACCTCCAAAGTTTGTTCAACCTGTTTGATCGAGCTCTTCACCGAGCTAGGTACCGAATTACAATTCAGTATGTTTGAGAGATTTAAAACTCTCTGACCGAGCTTCATACAGGATTAGGAACCAAACTGTCACTTAAACCTTCATTGGATTCGTATAATTGTTCTCTGATCGAGCTACCTACCGGACTGTCTACCGAATTACAATTCGGTAAGTCAGGTAGTGCTCTTTGACCGAATTACATGTCGGACTGCTTACCGAACTACTATTCGGTTTCGGTCTCTCTTCCGAAAATGATTTAACAACTGTAAAGCCTTTTTCAGACGGTAAAAGCAATAATCTGTAATCACTTATCCTAGATCAATTAAAGGGGATTATATTAGGGATAACTTGATTTGATAATCAACTTGTTTGCTTCTGTTTGTACCCTTTGGTTGTGAACTAACCTGCATATGTGTGTGACATGCTAATCTGTTTAATAAGACCCATTTGTGTGTGTTTGTTGGGCATTGGCTTACTAACCAGACATCGATAGTCTGACCCTTTGTGTTTTCATTTTTGTTTTGTATGTTTTGAACCCTTTTTGGGAATGGAATTTGTGAGTTCAGACAGTCAGGTGGGATAGCAGGATATCACTAGCATCAGACATCACATGGCATCCTCTTCAGATTTGGATTGCATTTCTATTTTACTCTAGCTAGACCTATTTCTGTTTTGTACCCGCTGCACCATATTTTGGGATTTGTTTTCAGATTAAGTACTTATGAACATTAAGAGTTTTATTCTCGAATTATGTTGGATTTAGTTTGAACTATTTGATTTTGGAATTATAAGAACTGTCTTTCAAATTTGATTTTCACTTTGTAAATCTGTTTTCTGTACATCTGTTTATTTCTGTATCTGTATATTTGTATATGTCTCCGCACCTGTAGCATCCGGATCTGCGTTCCCTTTCCGTCAGGGCGGGGGTTCAGGTGTTACAATTCCATCCTTTATCATGACAAATTTGGTGGTTCAAAATATGTTATAAGGACACCTATACAAATGTACAGTCGAAGCCTTTGCCAAATCGCTCCTTACAGTCATTCCTTATTCGAGTTCACCGACCAGTTGATCAAAATTCTCAGCCCATAAAGATCCTATCATATCACTAGTCAAACCCTCAATTATATTTTGACTATTTGACCAGACTTGAATATTTGACCACATCTTTTGATATTTACTTGCGTTAACATAGGAGCACAAAAGTCTCAAAACTACCTTACCACTACAATCATACATATCGAAGATCACCACCGTCATCACTTGAGAATTACTGCCGAAACTTTTTCATCTCTACGACTAATGCAGACCAAATCTTGACAACACTTGCAGATTTTTTTTCAGCTTTGACTTTTTTTCTTACGCACTCACCTCTAAACTCGACTAGAGAAACCAAACCCTATTTTCTTTTCAGAATTTGTAGAGACCCCGAGAGATTTACCCATCCTTCAAAATTTTTCACTTTCATCTTACCTAAACCTATATTTACTTTGACCAAACCAAAACTCACGGATCACACCAATACTAGCTCACAAACCAAGGGCTCTAATATCAGTTGTTGGAAAAACACGGCTAGCTCTGATACCACTTGCTGAATAAATCAGTAATCTAATGCAGCGGAGACGAGTACTGGTAACCAAAAAGTAAAACAAATATACGCAATGTAAGAAAATAAAGATAGAAAATAAGATACAAGGTTTTACATGGAAACTCAAAACGGAAAAAAAACTGTGGTCGTCAGGACAGCGAAAGTCTAATTAACTATGTAATAATAAAACAAAAGTAACTAGAGTACCACTCTATCTCCCCAATCCAATTATATTGGTCAAAATCTCACATATGGCACTCACAAGATAACAAGACTCGATTCTAGAACTCAAGATCTCCATAGTCTCTATGGTTCCCAGGTCCCTAAATGAAACTTCACAAACCTAACCAACCAGATCTTCATTGTTCTCTCAGATATCTAATAATAGATACAAGCACCATATTTATAGCATTAGGTTACTTAGTCACAAAGTAATCCTAAACCATTAAGAAAACATTTTCCTAATTAGAATATACTAAAATACCATTCCTAATCAGATATGATACTTCTAAAATATTTTTCGAGTCTTTTCCGAATTACCAAACCAAATTATGGATACCAGACTATATCCGAATTCTCGTTACAATCCTAACAATATCACCTATTTCTGCCTTTTATATATAGTATATGGACATTATAAATATTTTTTTTGGTATTTTAAATTTAAAATAGTTAAAATTATTTATTTTTTTTAAAAAAAATGAAGTTTAATTGATTTATGAAAAAATTAAATAATTTACATAAAAAAAACTAATTAAAACAAATTCTATCAAATATGGCTAGATTATAAATTTTAGAACAAAAATTTTATATAAGTTAAACATTTTATTTATCAATTATATATATTATTTTTAACCTTTATAATTATTTGATAAAATTTTATTTATAAAACCGTTAAAATTAATTTGATTAAATATAAAATAGTAGTATTAAAATTATATTATTTAAACTAAAACATAATAAATTAGAGGTAATAATGATTTAGATCTAATCGGATGAATTCTAATCCATATCCTATCATTAAATTATAAGGTTTAATTCAAACTCGACTCAAAATCTGAACATGTGGTAGTGTTTAACCCAAATTTGAACACAAATGGATTGCCTACTAATACTCGGATCCGTTTGTCCCAAATATATATCAAATTTAATAAAATTTTATCTATATAATTATTATTTTTCAATAATGGTGCATATAATACATCAAAAGAGACTATTATTTTCAATAATCATAGTGATTTTTTTTAAGAATAATAGTTAATATTTTTTTTTATTCTTGTTCGACATCTTGACTCATATTTTCGCTGGGTTCATTCAAGAAATACAATAATAATAATAGTTTAAACTCATTAATTATATATATATATAATAAATTTATAATAAGGGGAGAATATGTGGATAAATTATATAATAATATTAATGAATAAACTAACTTTAAACTTTATATTAGATAAATATAACTTGACTAAATAGATATATTAGTAACCTAATAAATTTCGAGTTTTAGAAGAATAAATAAAATTAATATTTTTCATTTCTATCACATTTAATAATAATGCTATTATAATTATAATTATATAACTACTTATTTTTATATATAATCGGACTCTCAAATTGAGTTGAATAAAAAATCGTAACAAAATAACTCAAATGGAATAACACTTTCGTCTTATAAGATATAAATTTTTTTATGAAAATAATTTTAATCTAAAAATAATATATAATTAAATTATTTTATTTATTAAAAAGTAATTTATAAATATACAATTAATTTAATATATTTTTAAATATCATAATTATATATAAAATATTTATATAATTCACAATAATTAATAATTATAAAAAATTAAATTAAAACTTCACAAAGTTAAAAATGAAACAAATATTAAAAAAAAAAATTAAATAAAATGATAAAAGACTGTGAATATGATAATTAATAAATATTAAAAATATTTAAAAATCTAACAAACATTAAAAATGAAAACAATAAAATAAAACCATAATAAAAGACCGTGAATATGATCATTAATAAATATTAAATATATAAAAAAAAAAAAAACTAATTAAACCGCGACAAGTTAAGAAATAAATAAATATTAAAAATTAAAAAATGAAATAAAAATTGAATTACAATTTGATTCAAAAGCATATTTATAATATTCACCCTTAGTAGATAACTATAGTGTAAATCGACAACTACAACCTTTAATGTATATTATTCTATATTGTTGTGAATATTGATTTTAAAGTTGCTTTCCACCTCATCTTTATAGATGTCCTGCATGTATGTTATTTCTTCATGCAAACTAATACCTGTCCCCACCTTCATATATATATATATATATATATATATATATATATATATATATATATATATATAATGTAAACATTTTGATAAATGGAATAAGACACAGTCGTGTGGTTTTTTGATTTTGCTTTTCGTGTTCTCTCCTTGTGTTCTTGTCACATATATTATTATAATTCTATTATGCAATATTATAAGAAGATTTCCAAGATTACCAGGTTAACTTTCTAATCCTAATTTATTTTTCAGTTAATATTGAATTGCTTTCTTCTTTTCTACCCCGACTCTATTTATTTTTATAACACGTTATCAGCACGAGTATGCTCTCCAGTCGCCGCTCTGACGGATCTTCTGGATCAGAAAGTGTTTGGTATCATTGTTTTTGGGTTATTGCTGATTGGAAAAAATTGTTGTGATATGAAACCAGAAAAAATGTCGGATCTGATAAAACTGGATTTCCATGCACTTACGAGCCAAAAATTTATTGGATACTGTTGAGGAACGAAATCAAACTTCTGAAAAACAAAAATCTCAAGCTATGGAGATTATAAGACATCATATAAACGAAAACTTGAAATCTGAATATTTAAATATAGAAGATCCACTTGAGTTGTGGAACGCATTGAAAAATAGATATGAACACAGAAGGGAGGTTGACCTTCCAAAAGCCCAATATGAATGGAATCAGTTGAGATTCCAAGATTTTAAATCTGTCAGTGAGTATAATTCTGAACTCCACCGAATAACAGCAATCAAAGAATCTTGTGGAGAAAAAGTAACAGATAAAGAGAAAATTGAGAAAACTCTTTCCAGTTTGCATGCCGATAAGGTGTTGCTATCGTCGAGTTTTCGACAACATGATTACAAAAATTTTGGTGATCTAATTTCTAAGTTGACATTATTGGAACAATATGATCAACTGTTGATGAGAAATCATGAATTACGACCATCTGATACTATGGCACCACAAGAAGTAAATAATAATACATTTCGTGGTCGTGGGAACCCAAATCGTGGTCGAGGTCGTGGTTTTGGCCGTGATTTTGGATGTGGTCGTGGCCTCGATAATAATAATAGAGGCCGTGGACGAGGCCGAAATAATGGAAGAAGTGGAAATAGGTTTCATCCGTATAATCGTGGAAACTTAGTTTGGATCAGAGATGAAACCCAGAACAGGAATGAAAATTCTGGGAATAGAAATAATAGTAATTCCCAAAATGTTTGTTACAAATGTGGAAGTAGTGATCATTTCCACCGTTAATGTCGAACCTCCCAACACCTGATAGATTTGTATCAAGCTTCCTTGAAAGGGAAGAATCCTGTAGAGGCAAATGTTGCCAATCTGGAAAGTGGAGAGGGGACCTCCCAGAAGAATGTTTCAAGTTTTCTTACCTCTGATTTCTTCGATGATCTGGATATCGAAAATTTCATAAACTACACTGAAGATCATAATGAAAATCAGAAGGCAACTTGAATTATATATGTCTATAAATATGAATAGGAGTGATGGAAATATTTCTGACTGGATTTTGTAATTTTGTTGTATATATATATTTGTAATTAAAGTCAGAAATACTTATGAATATGTTTTGTAATGTGAATATTAATATAAATATTTTGTTTATGTGAATAGAATATGGAAGTTCAAGGTGTTTGTTTAATTGATAGCGCAACCACCCATTCTATCATCCGAGATAAGAAATATTTTCTAAATATATCCAATTATAAGGCTCAAGTGAATACTATATTTGGTCCCGCTAATTTAATTGAAGGATATGGTAAAGTCATAATCCTATTGGAGAAGGGAACAAAAATTTGTATCCAGAATGCTTTATATTCAAGTATTCTAGAAGGAATTTGTTGAGTTTCAAAGATATAAGAAATAATTGATATCATATGGAAACTGTAAATGAACAAAATGTGGAGTATTTATATATAACATCCATTGTTTTTGGACAAAAAGTCATTCTGGAAAAACTCCACACATTATCATCAGGTTTATATTATACAAAAATATCCCCAATTGAAGCATATGTAAATGTGAGCGAAAAGATATTAGATCCTAAAAGTTTTCAATTATGGCATGATAGACTTGGTCATCCTGGATCTACAATGATGCGTAGAATTATTAAAAACTCATCATGCCAATGGTTTTTGCTGTCAATCTGAAAGTTTCCATTGAACCTATTCTTCGAGCGTAGTAAGTTCATATGTTCATGATTGTTTTGGGTCTGTTCTTCAATGTTGCTTCTGTTCTCAAGTTGTAAACCTTAACCTTCAAATTTCTGGTTTGATTGAGTATGTTATTGATTTTGGGTTTGCCGTTGTTTAGGCGACGGAGTAGGAGAATGTCAACCAGAGTAGTCCTGCTGTTGGATTAGCATTTTCGGTTAGTAGCCATGTTTAAGCCCTCACTTATGTCTGTTAATGTCTGTTCTGTGATGCATTAATATGAACTAAACTTAATGTATCTAAAAATCTGAATCTAGACTCTGCGATGTGTTTATTGCTGTGAAACTATTGTTCAACTTAGGGCTGTGCATGGTTCTTCTGGAACCGCTCCAGAATCGGGAACCGGACCGGAACCGGTACTGTAACCGAAGAGGAACCGGTCATTTTGGAACCGTACCAGAACCGGTATCGAAAGTTATATTTTTTGGTACCGGTTCTGGATCCTTAATTAGAACTGGAACTGATACCGGAACCGAACTGGAACCGATATCGGAACCGAACTGGAACCGGTTTTTCTAAATATATATAATTAAAAAAATACATTTTTAATCTATATTTTTTTTAATTTCTGTACCATCTATTCTAAATTTTGTTGAATATAAATTTAAATAAATAAATTATATAAAAAAATAAATAATAAGTATATTATTAAAATATAATTATTAAATATTGCATAAAGTAAGACAACATATTATCATTTTTACGATACTAAACAGTTAAAAAATAAAATTATATATATATATAAAGTTATAAAAAATATTTGGAAATAACAAGAATGTTTGGAATAAGAAAAGAAATATTTAATTCAGAAAGAAAGAAAAAATATTAAAAAATTAGAGAAGAAAAAACAAAAACTCCATATGAATTATAGGGAAAAATTTTTTTTTAAAAAAAAGTTATAAGGATGAAATTTATATATATATATATATATATATATTATTATATATTAATATAAGGATAAATTGTGAAAATTCCAATGTCCACTTATAAAATCCTAACACAAGTCTTTGTTTTTTTTTTTTTTTTTCTTTCTTTCCCTCACTTTATTGAAATATATATAAACAAATAACAATAAACCACCCACCGCACATAAACCAATGAATAGTTAAAAGGATGAAAATTATTATTATTATTATTATTATTATTATTATTATTATTATTATTATTATTATTATTCTCAAATAAGAAGAGTAAGGGTTTATTTAATTTTTATACCGCTGATTATTGTATCCATATCTACTATCAAGGTTAGGGTAAAGTGTTATAATTTTTATTTTTAAAGAATATATTTTTTTTTATTTAAATTTGAAGAGCCATATGTTTTTTCTCTTATCACTATAGGTGTCGTGATGTGTTCTGTGGTGCCATCTAACTCCATTCTCTTCACCTTGCTAGACTTTTCGATCAATCACTCTTGAAAGGTATTTTTCGATCAACTACCATAGACATGGTGTCGTGCCGTGCCACTCAAACTCAAAATCTTGGTTTAATATTTTGAATTATTCTAATCTTTTTGTTAATGTTTGTTTCATCTTTTCTAGATGATTGACAATCGAAAAAGAAAAGGTATTATGGATTCCAATAAAGAACCATCCATGGCAAAAACTGGTCAATCTTAATTTCCTAGACAAACAAATGAAAGTCCTATCCTTTTGATGCAAACGGAGGCTAATGTAGGTGATAGCAATTCAGCTGATACTTTTGTTGCTGCTTCTATTGAAGGTAACATTCAAATCCCTATTGAGGTTAAGAAACGTGATAGGAGTGATGTGTGGTTGCATTTTGAAAAGTTATATGATGTTGATGGTCATTATACTAATAGAGGTAAGTGTAAGTGATGTAAAAGGAATTTTCAAGGTATTGATCATGGCACATCAGGTTTAAGAAAATATTTGAGAATGTCATGTAGATGCTTTAAAGAAAGGGATTCATTTTTCAAAGAGGAGAATAAAGATAAGAATAAAAAATTGCTTGCTTTTACAAAGCAATGAGATCAGGGAAAATTAGTTTATTGGAGATTTGATCAAGATAAAGTTAGACAAGCATTGATTAGGATGATTATTAAAGATGAACTCCCGTTTAGGTTTGTTGAGAGAGATGGGTTTAAAGAGTTTTGTGAATGTGGCATGCCTGATTTTAAAATTCCATCTAGATTTACTATAGCTAGAGATTGCTATCACTTATTCATTGAAGAAAAAAAGAAATTGCATTCGTTTATTGCAGCTGAATGTCAAAAGATTTCTTTGACAACTGATACATGGACAAGCAATCAGAATTTAGGTTATTTATGCTTGACTAGTCACTTTATTGATTCTAAATGGAATTTGCATAAACACATATTGAATTTCACTACCATTAAAAGGCATAAAAGGGGTCAATATTGCGAATGCAATTGATTTTTGCATGGAGGAATGGGGTTTGAGAAAAGTCATGTGCATCACAGTTGATAATGCATCATCCAATGACACAACTATTACACAATTGAGAAAGAAAATGCTAAAAAAAGAGCGCATTTGTGTTGGATGGTGATGAATTGCATATGAGATGTTGTTGTCATATCATTAATTTGGTTGTTAAGGACGGACTTGATTACATTCAAGGTTCCGTCAAAAGACTTAGAGATGTTGTCAAGTATATTAAGGGTAGTCTACAATGGTCTGAAACTTTGAAGAGATGTTGTGAGTTGGTAGGACTTGATGTTAAATCTTCTTTGCAATTAGATTGTCCTACTAGATGGAATTCCACATACTTAATGTTAGATTCTCCTTTGAAATACCAAAAAGCTTTTGATAAGTTAGATGACTTGGATAAGAATTTTGAAAATGAATTTGGAGAAGATATTCCCGGTAATGATGATTGGAAAAATGTGGAAATTCTTCATAAATTTCTTAAGAAATTTTATGATGTTACATGCAAGTTGTCCGGGTCTTTATAATCAACTTCAAATATTTTTGTACCTGAGATAATGAAAATTCTTAAGGAGTTAGAAAGTTGTAAAACAAGTAATGATGATACAATCAAGGGTATGCGATTTGCGATGAGAGAAAAATTTGACAAATATTGGGGTTCTACTTGGAAAATGAATGTGATGCTATTTGCTGTTATTGTTTTAGATCCTCGATATAAGTTGAATTACTTGAAAGTTAAATATACAACTTTTTACTCTGCAAGTGTTGCAAATGATATGTGTGCAATGGTACTGACAACTATGCAAAAAATGGTCGATGAATATAATGAGGGAGAAGTAAGTGTGGATGATTTAGGTGCGAATAGAAGTGCACACAGGAATGATGAGTGTGATAGTGATGATATTGATGATTATTTTTTGCTAATGTAGATAGAAAAAGAAGTAGAGCTTACTTCAGAAATAGATAAGTACTTGGATGAACGCCCGGTAGCTTTCCAAATAGATTTTGATATTTTGTTATGGTGGAGACTTAATGAGATGAGGTTTCCAGCTCTGTCCAAAGTTGCAAGGGATGTTTTAGTCGTTCAATGTTCTACAGTTGCTTCTGAGTCCACATTTAGCACATGCGGTAGAACTTTAGATCAATTTAGAAGCTCTTTGCTACCTACAACTACTGAAGTGTTGATATGTTGTCAAGATTGGTTAAGACAAGAGGCTAAACCCATCAACATTGAAGAAACCATAGAAGAACTTGAAAGTTGGGAATCAGGTATGATAAATATTAAAAATTATATATTATTTTTATGTATATGAAATGAATATTTACAACTTCAATTATTTGATACTATATGTTTCAATACTTATATATGTATCTTTTGCTATTTTAGAAATTAGAAATGATCCTGAAGTTTGGAAAAATATTGTTCCAAGAACTGAAGTGGAGTGCTAGATGTATTCACTTGTACAATCTACCTGGTATATTAATTTATTTATTATTATTATTATTATTTTTTATGTTACAACTAAATTATGTTAAATTATTAAGTGTATGTTAACTAATTACTTTTTAAAAAATTGAATTGCATATATGGAGGGATATGCGGTTCAAACTCAAGCTCGCGGAATATTTGGAACTTTTATTTATTTATTATTATCTAAAATTATGCATTATTTTTGTAAGGTTATGGAGTTTTTAAACTTATTTTCATCGTATAGACATCAAGTTTAAGTTTATTAGTAAAACTTTTGAATTTTTTCGGTATGAAACTTGAGAATCAATTTTATAAATTGGTCAGGATAATTGATAACATTAATAACTTTTTTATATGCACAAGTTTGTTTTATTATATTGGTTTTGGAATGATTATCATAAATTTGAAAAATGATAATTTCACAAAAAAATTTTAATAATTAAATTAATTGTAAAAATTTCAATCATTTTCCCAGAACTGGTACCGGAACCATACCTAAATAACCGGTACCATTGGAATTGGAACCAGTAACGGAACCGAACCGGAACCGGTACTGGAACTGATACCAATTTTAAATACTAACGGTACCGGTTCCCCAAAAATAAGGAACCGATAATTCGGTTTTGGTACCGGATCCTTCAAGGAACCGGTACCAGAACCGGTCCCGCTCAGCCCTAGTTCAACTTGCTAATAAATGACTATTATGTGAATTGATGCAATATCTGTTGAATGCTGAAAGCTATACTCTGTTATAATACGAAAACTAAGCCCTGTCTAAAGTATGATAGCGATAAGACCGGCATGCCATAGTGATATTAGATGTATACATCGATACGTGAAAACGTACAGGCCTTGAATGCCTTCTGGATGTGACGACATCAGGCCTTGTTGCCTTCTAGATGTGACGACATCAACTTTATCTGGAGCTTTGCTCAACCTTTCTGGGATCCTTGATCCATTTGTCTGGAGCTTTGCTCATAAGTAAGAGGTCTATGACCTATTTTCTGTTCCTAATTTTGTTATCAAACTAAAGACAGACAAATAATCTGTAATCTGATTTTTTCTGTGTTTAATAAGAACTTGCCTTAAATCTCTAAAATTTGATGCATATTGAACTCATAATCTGGCATCCTCTGTTAAGTTTTGTAACCTGCATGACAAGCTGATATACTCTAGTATATATATTTCTATCATTCTCTGAAAAGTCTGATGTCTGATATATAATCTGGTATATAACGTGCAAATTTGAAATTTTAAGTGTATTCTAAACTGATTTTGTTTGATATGTTGTATTGGTGATTCTGAATTGCTTACCATTATGGGGTTAACATGCTGCCTTTAGACTGATTATTGCCGAATTGGATAATTTGAAGAAGATTTAAAAGTTGAAATTAAAACGAACTAGACTTAGGCGAAATTTTAATTACTCAGCCTAAGCACATCGCCAAAGAATAGAGTAAGGTAGGCGACTCATTCTGTCCTTGGCCACTGTCATCGCCTGTTTGCAGGCAAAACTTTGAACACTCGCCAAAGTATATCGCTAAGCTAAGTAATAAGTTGGCATCTGTGTCCATCGCCTATCAATCTCGCCAAAACTTAGACGATACCTATTTTTAAAGTTAAAATCTCACCATGTTACTTCGCTAGTAGTCAGGCGAAATTTCCTTAAATTTTAATACTTCGCCAAATGCCTTCGCCAAGATTTAAACGAAATAGTGTTTTAGTCGTTGGCTTTTGCTAAATACCTCGCCAAAATTACTAGACGAGACTTTTCCTTTTTAAAAATCATTGCCAAAATCCTTGCCTAAAAGTGAGGCAAAATGTTTTTGTGTTGCCAAGAACAAGTCGCCCAAAAATCAATTTCAGTTTGAAAAATCATCGCCTAACAACACCTTGCCTAGAAGTGAGGCTAAATGTTTCTATGTTGCCAAGTAGAAATCGCCAGGAGAAATCTCAGTGGTGAAATATCACCTAAACCATCGCCAAATTGAGGCAACATATTTCAATCTCGCCTAACTGTTGTTTGATGATTCAGGCGAAATACATATATGTCACCTAAGAATTTCTCCAAGACCCTTTTCTTCGCCAGTTTTCTTACTGACTTTTTCCTCTTGATTTTCCCTTTCCGAAAAGTTATTATAAGCCTGATTCGGACTTAAAATGAATAAGTTATGACTATTTTAAGTTTAGAATATTTTCAGGGTATAATCAATCTGTTTAATCACTGTTAATGGTAATGAATTTATTTTTTACTCTTTAAGGAACCTAGTAAGCTTTAGAACCTTTCAGAGTTGTTTGAATTCTTCTGTATTCTTCTGTTTGCTTCTGATTTAGGCCTCTGGTTGGCCAGGTAAGTTGCATGTGTTGTTGTTCATGCTTAATTGTTAATTTAAGAAGCATTGTATGTGTGTGGATGTTGGGCATTGGCTTACTAACCAGACATTCGATAGTCTGACCCTGTTGTTTCTTTATTTTTGTTTTGTATGTTAATTTTCCTGATCGAGATGGAAAATGCTAAGTTCAGACAGTCAGGTGGAATAACAAGGAACACAGATTCACTCCATGCTTCAGTTCTGACATTGGTTTTCAGATTTGCTTCCGCTTATATTACGTATTGAACTTTTAAGCTTTATTAAACTGTTTCAGTTGTAACCAGATTTTGAAACATTATGTTTTCGATTACTAATGATTTTGTATTCAGATGGTTTTAAGTTCATCCAGTTTATTATTTTATCTATTATAGTAATATAAGATCTATTTGGATATTTGATAGTTGTTCAGTATATGTATATGTATTATATGTATGTTTTCTGTCGTGACGTCCATCTCCCTACATCTGTCTGTAAGGCAGGGGTTTGGGTGTTACAATTTTTGCACATCCTGTACTCAAGGAAAGTTGGTAATTAAATCATCTCATGTTAAAGTAAATTTCGAATGTCCATCATTCTTGCAAAGGATCCAAGGGGATATATGTGGACCAATTAATCCACAAAGTTGGCCGTTTCGATATTTTATGGTGTTGATCGACGCATCTGCAAGATGGTCGCATGTTTGTTTGTTATCAACTCGTAATTTAGCATTTGCTAAGCTGCTTGCCCAGATTATTAAATTGAGAGCACAATTCCCTGATTATCAAATTAAATCCATTTGTTTGGATAATGCTGGGGAATTTACATCAAGGTCATTTGCTGATTTTTGCATGTCAATTGGAATTAATGTTGAGCATCCAGTTCCGCACGTTCATACCCAGAATGGGTTGGCAGAAGCATTGATCAAAAGGCTTCAAATAATTGCTCACACTTTGTTGTTACGAACCCAATTACCAATTTCTGCTTGGGGACATGCAATATTACATGCAGCTACGCTGATACGCCTTAGACCCACTGGAAATCACAAATATTATCTGTTACAGTTAGTAACTGGACATAAACCAGATATCTCACATTTGAAAGTTTTTGGTTGTGCTGTATATGTTACCATATCACCTCCTCAAATAACAAAAATGGGACCCCAACGTCGTCTGGAAATTTATGCGGGTTATGACTTACCGTCGATAATTAGATATTTGGAACCCATGACTGGGGATTTATTTACTGCACGTTTTGCAGATTGTCATTTTAATGAACAAGAATTTCCACGACTTGGTAAAAATGAGACTCCTATCAGAACAAATAATGAACTCATATGGAAAAATGAAAAGTTGTATTATCAGGATCCACGTACTGGTCAATCTGAAAGTGAAGTACGAAGGATTATTCATGTACAAATGGTTGCTAACCAATTACCAGATAATTTTACTGATACAACTAGAGTGACTAAATCTCATATCCATGCTCGAAATACACCCGCTCGACTGGTAGGTCCAATTGATAAATCTAGACAAATGATAGCAAATGAATCATCTGAAATTCAGAGAAAATGTGGTAGGCCCGTTGGGTCCAAAGATAATGTACCACAAAAACGAAAAGGTCAAAATAAGAATATTGTTAAAGAAATGCTCGCGAAAGATACCACATCTCAAGATCTACAAATTGTGGAAGTTGAAAATTCTAATCATGAAAGAACATCCGAATCCAGAAATGAGGAAGTATCAATAAATTACATGAAGGAAATCTGGAACCGTAAAGATGTTATGTTAGACGATATGTTTTCATGTGCAGTAGCAACTGAAATAATAAATGATGAATATGAATCCCAATCCATTAAGGAATGTAAAGAACGAAATGATTGGCCAAAATGGAAAAATGCAATCCAGGCTGAATTGGATTCATTGAATAAATGAAGTATTTTTGGGCCCATAGTTAAAACACCTGAGGGTATCCAACCAGTTGGTTACAAATGGGTATTTCTTAGGAAACGAAATGAGAGAAATGAGATTGTTACATATAAAGCCCATTTGGTTGTTCAAGGTTTCTCTCAAAGGCCTGGAATTAATTTCGACGAAACGTATTAACCTGAAATGGATACGATAACTTTCTGATTTTTAATTGGTTTGGCCAAAGAACAAAATCTCGAAATGCGTTTAATGGATGTGGTTACCGTTTATTTGTATGGTTCCTTGGATACTGATATTTTCATGAAACTTCCAGAAGGGTTAAAACTTCCTGAAATAAATAAAAATCGTAGTTTATATTCCGTGAAGTTACAAAGATCATTATATGGATTAAAACAATCCGGACGAATGTGGTATAAATGTCTAAGTGAGTATCTGATTAAAGAAGGGTACGTTAATGATGTTATATGCCCATGTGTGTTCATTTGAAAATCAGGATCCAGTTTTGTAATTGTAGCAGTTTACGTTGATGATATGAATTTAATCGGAACACAAGATGAAATTCAGAAAACTGCCAAATATTTGAAAAGGGAATTTGAAATGAAAGACCTGGGGAAAACGAAATATTGTCTGGGATTGGAAATAGAGCATAAATCTGATGGGATTTTGATCCATCAGAAAGCTTATACTGAGAAAATTTGGAAACATTTTAGTTTAGAAAAATGTCATCCATTAAGTACCCCAATGGTAGTTCGTTCCCTTGATCCCAAAAAGGATCCATTTCGACCCAAGGATGATGATGAAAATATCCTAGATTCTGGAACACCATATTTGAGTGCCATTGGTGCCCTTCTATATCTAGCCCTATGTACGAGACCAGATATAGCTTTTTTTGTTAACTTATTGGCTAGATATAGTTCCACTCCGACCCGTCGTCATTGGAACGGAATCAAACATATTCTCAGATACCTTCGTGGAACAGTAGATTTGGGACTATTTTACTCAAATTCAGATAAACTTTCTTGTTTGATTGGTTATGCTGACGCTGGTTATCTCTCGGATCCGCGTAAAGCCCGTTCTCAAACTAGGTATATTTTTACATACAATGGTACGGCTATCTCGTGGAGATCCGTAAAACAAACTCTGGTTGCCACATCTTTGAATCACGCTAAAATATTGGCATTACATGAAACCAGTCGGGAATGTGTTTGGTTGAGATCTGTTATAAATGACATCCAGAGTTCATGTGGGATTCCCCAAAATATGAGTGAGCCCACAATAATTTTTGAGGATAATGCCGCCTGTATCGTCCAAGTGCGATGTGGATATATCAAAGGGGATGGAACGAAGCACATCTCGCCCAAGTTTTTTTACACCCACGAGCTTTAAGAGTCTCGACAAATCGATGTGAAGCAAATCCCTCTTCAAGCAACTTCACGGATTTATTAACGAAGACTTTACCAACATCAACTTTCGAGAAGCTAATTTATGGAATAGGAATGCAGAAGCTCTCCAGATTAGAAAATTATGTTTATGGGTGTTGTAAACAGGAGGAGAATTTTGTAATTGAATTCACCTACTGTACTCTTTTTCCTTCGTCCAGTTTTTATCCCGTTGGATTTTTCTGGTAAGATTTTAATGAGGCAGTCATATGGTGGAAATCCAAGGGGGAGTGTTGTGAATATTGATTTCAAGGTGACTTTCCACCTTATCTTTACAGATGTCCTGCATGCATGTTCTTTCTTCATGCAAACTAACATATGTCCCCACCTTCATGTATATATAATGTAAACATTCTGATAAATGGAATAAGACAGAGTTGTGCAGTTTCTTGATTTTGCTTTGTGTTCTGTCTTTGTGTTCTTGTCACATATATTATTATAATTCTATTCTGCAATATTACAAGATGATTTCAAGATTAGTAGATTAACTTTCTGATCCCAATTTATTTTCCAGTTAATATTGAATTGTTTTCTTCTTTTCTACTCGACTCTATTTTATTTTTATAACATAATGAGTGTAATATTATAATATATGAGAGTTAGTATTGTAAATTTAAGAAATAAGCAGCTTTGTTGTGTTCTTTGTTCTTTTATTTTTTTTTATATATATAGAAGCGAATAGCCAGCTGCCTCAAATCGAAATATGACTGTAAATTGGGAAGATAAAATAAGAAAGAGACTGAAATTTTGACAAATGATGTTGGGAGATTTGAAGAAAAAAAATTTATAAGAAGATTTTATTGTGTTTGTAAAGAAAATAAAGAGGACAGTGAGATGAAACTTTTGGAAGGGTTGTGACGTTGATGTAAACGTATAATATAAAATCACATTGTTTAACTTTTCATATGATAATATAATAGAATAAAAAAACTAAATAGTAAAAAGTACAAGTAAATTGTGCTGTTTGTTCGCGTTTTTATATATATTAAAGATATAAATTCTTTTTAATCGTTTATTATTTTATTATTACTTTTTAAACTGCCAAATTTTTTATGATTGAGTGAACCGTTCGAGATAGGTCTAACTGAAATTTTCTCCCATATTTACTAAGAGTCATTTCTTTTGAAGGAAAATATTACCATAGAAATATAACATAATTTTTATACTACTTTTCACTTTTTATTTTATTTTTTAAAAGAAAAAAATTATAAAATACAAAATTTAAAATTTTAAATAAATAAACCATCGAAATTTTATTTAAATTTATAAATTTATGAATGTTAAAATTTTAAAAAATAAATCAAATTGACCAACATCTCTTTAAAAACATGCTTCACAACCTCACCAGCATGTGAATACAAAAACGCATTTCATAAACCGTCATAAAGTACGTATATTAGAATATGGTGATCAATTTGATTATTTTTAGAGTATTTGGTTATTTTTAAAGTTTCAAACTTATGAACTTAAAATAAAGTTTGAATGATCCATTACTTAATTTAAAGTTTCAAATGGCTTAAAATGAAATCATCATATTTTTTTAAAACTCTTTCTTTTTATATTTATCAGAGAAGATTATATAAAATAGCCCCAATAAAGTTTAAAATTTCAAAATTAATCCAAAAAAGTTTCATTTATATTTTTGATCCATTCAAATTTTGATTTTAAAAAATAACCTTTCATACAGGGACATAGATAAAAAATATGAGTTGGAGGGGCCAATTAGGAATGTAGGATAATAAACGGGGGGCGCTACCACGGTACGGTACACTATATTTTAATAAATTTAAAAAATAATATATTGATATTTTTATATAAATATAACTATAGTTTTATATTATAAAATAATTTTTTATATTTTTAATTTTATAATAATAAATTATTATATTTATTTTATAATTTTATTTTAATTAAATATAATAATAATTTTAAATATATAGTACTAATTTGTAGTTTAAATTAACTATTCTTCTTTTAAAATTGTGAAAATTCATTTATAATAAATTTATTAATATAAATGACTAATTCCTCAATCATGATTCTCATATCAAGTACACCCTCATTTTATATCAAGTACATCCAAAAGTAAAATATATAAAATGAAATTATTTTATAAAATTTAAATTAATTTGAATTTAAAATTATAATATTATTTAAAAAAACTATAGCAGTAAAGAATATTATTTAAAAATTAATATTTAATAAAAATAAAAATAAATATAAACACTACTAAAAAATATTTTAGATTAACTATAATATAGTATTTGAAAAGAATAATATTAAAAATAAAAATTACACCATTTAGGTTGAATTCTCAACATAATATATCTACAAGAAGGGAAAAATGATTAATTAATCTGGCTTACTTTTAAAAAGTGAATTAATCTGGATTAAAAGTGAGTTTAAAAAGTTGTTGTTATGAAATTTTTAAAAATGAATTATTATTTCTCACACCTATATTACCACGACTAACATTTTTTTTCCTTAGGATTTTTATATAAAATTAAATTTAATTATATTAAATAATTACACAAAATAAATTAACTTATTTTACAAATATTTTTATATTTATTATATCCTTTTTCTATTGATGAAATACAAATATTTTTTATCTGTTTATATTCTGTTTTAGGATTTTAGAAATATAATTTTGTTTTATTATAAATTATTTGGGAATTTTTTTATATACTCTTTTGAGAATTATTTTTCCGTCTCTAAGACAAAAATAATTTTATACAAATTTTATAATTGAAAATTACAAAACATATAAAACAAAACAATTATAATAAAAATCAATCAATCTTAAATCTTAAAACAAAATATTTTAAATTATTTTGATATTTTTTATTTTTTATTAAGAATTTTAAAGAATTTGTATTATGATGTGATTTGATTTATTAATTAATGGAAAGAGTTTTGATTAATTAAAACATATGAAGTAATTGATGTAAAGTAATTGATGTGATTAAAGAGTTTTGATTTACTTAAAATATATAAAATAATTTATGTAAGATAATGCGTTTATTTTTGTTTTTATTTTTTTTCAGTTGAATTGGATTGAAAATTGATTAGTGTAACAAATAAATTTGATTTATTTTATAATTATTATTAAGATAAGGTTAATTAAGAAATTTTAATATTATTTAAAGTAATTTAAAATTTTATTATATTAAAATTAATGAAATTAAATTAAAGGATATTTAAAATAATTGCTTAAATGTATTAGAGATATTTTAATAATATCCATGTTGGGGTAGTAATTGGCCTTATGAGAAATAGCAATCATATTTTAAAATTAGGCTATAAAAATAAAAATTATAAAAAGTTGAAAATGAAATTCTCCCTTTATATTATTTATGGGCATTACTAAATACGGCATCAAATTTATCAGGATTGTTAAATCCCACACCACAATTGCTAAACTACACATAAAATTTGAGAGAAATCTCGAAAATATCCTTCGACTTTTAAATTTAATAAATAATTATTATATCTTAATATTATATTTTTGAATATTTTTAAATTTTTATTTTATTGTAATAACTATTATCTTAATATATTATTGATTTTACATTATTTAATTTTTATTTTATTAATTTAATTTTTATATTATTTAATTTTTATTTTAATAATAATAATTAATGTTAGATTACATACCTGCAGAGGTTCTATTGGAGTAGTTACAATGTTGAAATCTCTGATTCAAAAATTGATTAATCGTCACCCATTCACAGATTATCTATTTTGATTTGGAGCATTATAAATATAATTATTTAAAGAATTTATTTCTAAATTCTAAAGTGTTTGATAAATATATAAAATAAATTTAATAATAACACCAATTGTTTAGTGGTTTTACAATGCATCACTGTTATGTAGTAGAAATATATTAAACAAATTAACATTAACATTTTTTTTAAAGTAAAAAACATAACTTTTATTAGTAGAATGTCAAATTTGGAAGAGAATTTTGAAAAATGATGATAACGAAAATATAAACTTATTTTTTTTATTTATATTAATATATCTATATTCTAAATTATAATCCTAACTAAAAAAAGGAAATCAAATTATAATAAAAAATAAAAATTAAATTAATTTAAAATTTGAAGAGAAGAAGGAAATAAAATTATAATACAGAAATAATGGAATAAAATATAAATATAAAAAATAAAAATAATAAAATATAATATAAAATAAAATAAAATAAAAGGAGAAAAATAAATAAAAGATAAATATTAACTTATTTAAATATTTAAATTTTAAATTATGTAAAATGGTATTTTTGGACTAAGGATGTGGGATTTAGAAATTGGCACGTGGGATTTAGCAATGCCCAAATTTATTAATACCACAATCAAAATACCAATTATACCATTTTCAACATAGATAAATTTATAAAATTAAAAAAAAAAAAAAAAATCTGAAGTCCACTTATGGAGAGTGAAGAGGAAAAAAATGTATTATGTTTTAATCTGAAATCTCGTTAAACAGCAAAATGTCCAAAAGTACAACTAGATTCTCAAAGTTCTGTTCTTTAGTCACTCGTAAACAAATCGTGTTCAGACTTCCAAAGTTTTAAGTGAAGAGCGATATCATGGAGATATTAATTGATAAGGTAGATATAAACTGGATTCGTACAATAGTTTTAAAATTTATATGATACATGAAACTGGAAGACCAATATTATTTCTGTGGTCGTCTGAATTACTTTCGGGGATCTTCTCCAAAATATGGTTTAAAAAAGAAAAAATTCAAACGAGTTGATATAATGAGAAAAAGAATTTTATTAAAATTACACCATCAAAACTCTGAATTTGAAAAAAAAAATTAAACGATGAGATAAATTTTTTTTAATTAAAACTACGCTATTAAATTTCCGAATGTTCTCCATTATTTTATCGCTGATGAAAAATTCAAACAAGAAAAAGAATTTTATTAAAACTATAATACTAACTTTTTGATGCAACTATATTAAAAATATAATTGAAAAGACATGCGGTACTTAACATTTTACCATGCGGTATTTAACACTTTTGTTATTTATTTATCACCATGAGATGAGAGACTCTTAACCGACTTAGCTTGGAAGATGGTAATATTACATGATGCCCGCCTTTCCGGTTAAAACAAAAGATTCAAGTACTATTAAGATGTACAATTTCATACAGTCAATTTGCATTTATGACAGTTTAAATATACAAAATCATCCTCATCCTCGTAAAAACTCAAAACTCCTCCATTATGTTTACAAGTGTTTCACTTACCAATCTAAGTGTACAACCGCAAACGCGTTGTTATGGGTTCTCTGCATATGGGGCATGTCGTTAATGTCACCCCACAGTCCCTGCAAGTCTTCACAAACAAACAAACACGAAATATAATTAACTACATTTTCCGCCTAGTAAACAATTGCATCGTTTATATTTCTAACACCCAGAGCAAAGCGTGAAACTAAGCTAAATCTTAGAACATACTTCTGATATTCTTATGGTCTTAATTGCTATATCTTCAGACAAAACATTGCAGAGATTAGTGTAGACATTCACTTTCTCTGGACAGACATGTTAAACTATTTATTACATGATGAATTGACATTGCTATCAGTTTATGGTTGATGTTAGGACAATTTATTGACTACCCAAAATGCTTGATGAAGTTTGTTCATCAATTTAGGATGTGTTTACTCAAAACATTAACTACATCAAATCAGAATGATAAATTGTAATTGAAGAATTGAAAACTTAAAAAGAGTCGTGAAAAGACATTTGAATAACATTGGTTTATAAATTCTAATTACTTTGAAACTATCTTGCACAGGAACCCCAATCAAGAAGCCGTCCCATCACAGCGGAAACTTGAAAACTTTGAATCACCATGGATTCATCAGGTTGATAATTTTGTTTATTAAAACTGAATTATGTGCTTCTAGATCATCTTTTAAAACTTAATACATTCACTATAGGTCTATTAGTATGTTAAAACATATATTAATAACTTTCTCCCAATTATATTATTGATTCTATCTATTGTCTTCAATTATTATAAATTATTTAAAAATATAAATTATATTATCTACATTTCAATGCAACATAGCTTCGAAATGATTCTTATTTTCAGTTAATTCTATGTATATCACTAAACTGCTACTCTCCATGTGTGCTCTAAATCTTAGTTCATCTCTCTAAATATTGTAGCTAATAAAATCTTCTGATTATATTTTTCCAAATAAGTTCATGTCAATGACTTTGGTATGGAGAGATTCTAATCAGGAAGGTTTCCCCATCATGAGCTAAATGCTACAAAACGAGTAATTTTACTAGACTGCAATAGAACACTTGTAAGAAATCTTATTATATGAAATGTGCTTACCGTATGACCGCAACTGAAAGCCATGTTTTTTGGATTTGTTAAGCAAATGGGGCATACCTTAGAAGCAGAAGCAATATGTCAAAACTATAATCCAATGTGAATAAAAACTACAGTATAAGGATTTGGGAAAACCAACATACCGGTTCTGTAGAAGCTGTTGCCTGAACTGTCTCAGAAGTGGTCATTTGTGGAATTGATCTAACTGCATTATCATGATCTACAATTTCAGGTGGAGGTGGAAGCGGTTTTCTGCGTGGCCAAGCTCGTTCTTCTTCACTGTATACATTAAAGGCTTTAGAGTTTAGCTTCGTTTCAAGAAGTAATATACAAGGTTGTAACAAAAAAAGTAGTTGGTTATTAATTTGACTCTAATCCAAGAGCAGGATCAATTTCAAAGTAGTTTACAGATGTGTGTTTTACACTTATACCACACACAAAATAAATACTTCAGAGAAAGTGAAAGCTCCTCACTTTTTCTATTTGAGAAATATGTTTTCCTACATATATTTGTTAAACTAACTCCTCATTTTTTTCTATTGAAGAAAAGTATTATTCATAAAATACATGCATTTAATGTACTAACCCTATCTACTATCTGTTTACAGAATAAAATCTTCAATTTTTATCCTAACTCTTAGCCTAACCCTAATTCTTGATTTAAAAACAAATAAAAATGTATAGTCTAATACTTTATGTCATTTTCCATTAGATCTAAAAGTACAATCCAAGTACTTTAGCCAAAAAAAAAAAAAAAAGTGCTAACTCAGCCTGCTTAAACTAAATGCCTAATAATTAAAAAGGAAAGATTAAGATCATAAGAAAAACTATTAACTCTAGTAACCATCCTAAAAATATGTATCATATAGTCGATGAATCCATCACTACGATGCATTGGAACTCTAGCTCTGGCCTTACTGGATTGGCTGAAGGCTTATAGTGGCTTTGAATTGAAGTGGAATTTCCATGAGTGCAGCAAGCGCAAAATCTGTTTCCTTCTTTGATGCAGGTGCATTGTCCGACATTATCTTTGTGAAATTAACAAACTACAGCAGGAAACAGACGGTAAGCAGACAATGTTTTAGTAGATTAAAAATATGTAAATAAAATGAAACTTTGCATTGAAAAATAATTAGACTAAAATTATAGTGCTCAGCAATTCCCAAAATTGGTCCAGAAAAATAAGCAAAATGTTAATACAGAAAGAGGTGCAGGTAAAGTTAATGTAATGGAACATTCAGAGAATAGAGAATGGTGATGCACACTCAGTGCCCATAAAAAGTTTTGGAAACATCTATCAAATGCAGAGAATAGAGAATGGTTATGCACACTCAGTGACTGAAATTTTTCATTAGGAAGCCAGGACAGACAGCAATAATTGCTTTCCTGTGCTGCACTGGCCAACAGCTCTCATCGCTGTCCCCACAAACCGCAGGGCAGCCAAAATGGCTGACTGTGGTCTTCACATGCTTTGATGCTGTCCGTCCTGATGTTTCCAACCTCCTCAATGGAATCCATCCTCAGTGCAGTGTTCTCATTCAATTTGATAACAGAAGTATGCTGACCACAAAGTAGTATACTTCAGATAACTCAAGAAATCGAGTTAGTGAGTTTCACTCAACATTTAAGGTAGGTACAGTTAATTCCACTCCTAATCAGCAAGGCATGCTACTGTTTCTAAGTATTGAATCAAAATGCAGGATATGGACTGTGTATGAAGAGCATAAGATTCTAGATTCATAACATGTGGATATATGTTGCAGATTTGTGATCAGTTAGTGCACAATGTCAAATAATTAACCAAACAAATATGAATATTCCTACAGTGGTTGTGGAAACCTTCCTCGGTAAAAAGAGCAATACAGGAACACGAAGTATTATGGTTGGGATAATCACATTTCTTAATCCAGAGAGCAGGTGCAGCAACTATAAGTAGTTAACATCACGAAGAAAAGAGTCATAACATGCACTTCAACAGTGTTCATGAATCTATTATGCATACCTGGAAGTTGTCAAATGAGCGTTGAGGAATGTTATCATCAAATTGTTGCATTGAGTCCCAAGGTCCATCCCCCACCCCAACTAAAATTATTGATAGAGGATACCGGCTGTTGCAAAAATCCCCTGATCAGAACAGCATATTACATATTTAAACTCAAATATTGTGAACATGATCACTTTACCTTGCAGCCACTATGGAGTTTATAGTTGCTTGTTCCTGCGGACTGAACTTTCCATGCGGTATATCAGGATCCCTGGTCACCTATATGTATTAATAAAGGTTTATCAATCAGAAGTTATACAAAGTTAGATGGATGCATCAAAACAGAATAACAGAAAATATGTTTTAAGAACCTGGCCATCAGCAATAATGACTAGAACGTGATACTGCCGGTTGCTTGCCTCAACAATGTCAATTGCAGCGTTAATTATGGGGGCAAAAGAGGTTGGACCTATAAAAAGTAGAAAGGCACGTTCATAGCCATAATTTTGCTTGCAAATAAATTAAATTCCCATGTGAAATTCTAAAGTGCATGGTTTATGGGTAAACATGAGAATATGTAGCTAAGCTGGAATTTTCAACAATATTTTATTTACAAATTTTTATGTAACGAATTTATGATTTCATGCTGACAGACAGCATGATAAGCAATGCAAAAGAGTAATCTAAATTGGATATAAAAATAAAATTTCATACATCATTAGGAAGAAACAGTGATATTCTCTTGTTTTATATTGAGATGACAAAATTTACAAAATATAATTATTTGCCATCTGGCCTAGTCCCTAAAACATTCAAACATCATCACACCACCTCCATTCATACTTCAAATTCATGATAACAGGAATGGACCTTGAAGTTCCTGGTGATGTTAACAGTAACTATTAAATTGAGGAGGAAGAAAAGAAGAAGATTGTTTCCTCTTCAGAAAAATAACTTCAAGAGACAATTATTTCACCAAACTATCATGGTTCATTAATAATCAAGAGACATAGAAGCTGACAGTAAAATGAAATGTGAATACATGGTTCTCATGATTCTAGAAAATAAAAACAATGAGATATAATAGAGTAGAAAATTATTTCCGAAACAGAGGGTGACAGGCACAGGCATGTTGACAGCGCAAAGTCCGGGAAAAGTTCATATGAAATAATTTTAAATGGAATAGGTCAAGTAAATAAGAGGCACTGAAATGCCAGCACGACATTTTTCAAATAGCTAAAAAAAAGTGTGCTTATAGCAATTGAAACAAAATATAAAGAGTTACAGAAGATGACAACTACCTGACAACTTTAGGAGCGGTACAATCTCTCTATAACGTGCAAGTGCCTCCTCAAAACCATTACAGGGCCGATGATCAGGATAAAAGCTGAATACATATTCATCATGTGTTGATGCTACCAAAGAAGATATAATTATATTGACAATCCAGGAGAAAAGTATTTTTCTACCAAACATAAGCATGCAGTAATTGAACACTGACCATCACCAAATCCGAAACAAGGAATTAAGTTATCTTCATCGAACGGAGACAAAGTACGACCAATGATAGAGATGGCTAGTTCATAAGGATTAAGGCTGTTACCAATGGCATGAAGGCTTTTCCTGTTGAATGAATACCTGCCTACAATTGATTCAGTAAATCATTTCTCTAAAATTTATAGAAATTCTGACGTATTTGACGGCACTAAATATCACCTGTCCACTCGTTGCTCTTTGTGAAATCAACACCAAGTATTAGATTCGATGACTCAAGGCCAGCTTCTCGTAGTGCATTAATAACCTGGACATGAAAAATAAATAAAATAAAATAAAATAAAAAATTATGTTATCCAACAAAAATTAATGACAAACATATTCTAAAAAGTCACACCAAATCTTCAAGTATGTCCAGCATTTTCCACATGACATCCACCCTTAATTAACTATACATTATCATCTTCACAGCCGTTAATTGGACAATAGATGGACTCTGTGTCAGTATGATAATGAATACAACAAAAGCAGTAGAGTTTCGCAATTTCAATCCAGCAACTTCCATTTGACTTGAGTAGCTTTGTCAAGTTTATATAATAACACTTATGAATATGAGGGTATCACATATAAAATGAAAAGAGAAATGGTTACAGAACTTATTAAACTTCAACACTAATCCTAAGTGATCTCTAATATCCTAAATGGACAAGCAAATGATATTAGCAACTAATAGGTAACCTAAATACTAAAACAGCTATTAAATTCTGAAACTAAAATCTAAACAGCTCCAATTCAAATAAGCACAAGCAAAAGGACACAGACCTGATCCAAAGAGTTGAAATTGTCAGCTATGCGCGAAGGATGGTGAGCATTGTGATGATTACGATCCATGGAAGTTCCAGGTTGCGGTTGGTGCCGCTGAGTATGTAGATAGTTATAATCAGCAGCTGAATATGAAGTATTATGTTGATCTGGATGTGGATGTGAATACTGATAGTTATGATTCATATAATCATCATTCGTTGACTCTGTATTCCCCATACGCACCTGTAAAAGAGGAATCACCAACACAACGCTCTAAACAATCATCAATTCAATCCTTCGCACAATTCGTTGACCATTAAACTAAGCAAAGGATATGATATGAATATGATTACTTACCAGAGATTTGGAATTGGATATTTGTGAGAGAAGAAGAAAGTTGAGTAGACACTGTTTGGATTTTGAGAGATTCACAGGGATTCTGTGCGAGGCAGTTGTCTCTCTTTCAAGAGATGATTGAGGAAGATACAATGCTTTTTGATGCGTACACACCTTGCAAACTTGATTTGACCAGTTTTCTCCACCGCCAATCCAACGGCTTCCATGTTTGTCTTCTTTTCTCTTCTACACTATTTCAATATTCTATTTTTTATTTTTATTTTATATTATATTTAGCAGCCGTTCATAAAGTGACTCTCACGTAAGATTTTTTATTTTTTTCCTAAGTAGACATGTCGCCCAGACAAATGAAGTGATGCATGAGGAGATATTTGGCATTAAATAAATGCTTGTGGGTAGTGTTGGATAGCATTGCACCAATTATGGAGATATGACTAGTGGTCCCTACAGTGTTTAGAGTAACTAAAATTACTGCTATTCGAAAATTTATATGGTAAAAATGGCTGTCACATTACTAATTTAATTTTACATAGTATTTATTTATTGAAAATTTCAAATAGGTTGTAAAATTAAAATAGAATAATGAGAGGAATCGAAAGTAATAGATAAAATAAATTGATGAATATAAATTAGATATAATATATCAAAATTAATTGGATAAAATAAGTGGATCCACGTAATAACATTCTTTTCCAAGAGAAATTATGCTAGAAAACTAGTTCTCCACGTTATCTTGACTAGTTGGAGAACCCACCCAATCGCCACAAGACACGTGGCTAAAGGTAAAATAAATCCCTAAATTTTTAAAAGTGATTCAACCATCGGCCTTATTAACTTTTTCCATATTTCGAAGATAACATTCTCTTCGATTTTCGTTTCTCGTGATCTCCATCTCCAATAACAACAATTCCATTTTATCTTCAACAACAACTCCATTTTATCTCCAACAACAACTCCATTTTATTTGGTGGTCGGCATTGATTGCTTTTCTCTCATCTCCTACACCAGAAACATTTTAGAGAACGGTTGTTTGAGCAACTTGGGTACTATGGGGAACAAAACAAAAAACAGTTACCTCCATTAAACTACTAACATTAGCTATATGTATTTGACTCCTGTGTGACACTAGTTATCTAATGTTCAACAAAATAATCTTCTTCGCTGCAAGATGGGTAGTTTCTATTAGCACCTTTAAAACTTAGGGATATGCTTCTGGGCAGACAATGAGAGATGAGAGAAAATTAATACCGACCACCAAATAAAATGGAGTTGTTGTTGGAGATAAAATGGAATTGTTGTGGTTCGAGATGGAAATCAGGAGAAACAAAAACAGAGAGAGAGAATGTTATTTTCGAATGATGGAAAAAGTTAATAGCAACGATGGCTGAATCACTTTTAAAAATTTAGGGATTTATTTTACCTTTAGCCACGTGTCTTGTGGCGATTGGGTGGGTTCTCCAACTAGCCAAGATGACGTGGAGAACCCGTTTCCTAGCATAATTTCTCCTTTTCCAATGTATATGTAACGCTTAAATAAATACAAGAAGAAGTAACAATTGAAAGTGAAATGCTTGACCCTCTTTATTGATTCAGACAGAAACATTCTCTTACATTGTTTTACATATATACATAAAATTATTGTCATTTGGGCATTACAATATACATAGGTACACGCCAATTGACATGTGTTTTCATATTAATGCTGGTGAAAGCCAGTTACTTGGTACTCACCTTTTAAAACACTCCCCCTTGAATTCTCCCATTTTCGAATTTTTGACTGCCTCGTTAAACTTTACTAGAAAAGTGGGATAAACACATGGACGAAAGAAAAAGAGTACAGTTGAATCTGGATATTTTATACTCCCCCTGATGAGAACATCTGTAATCTCGATTCTCAAATTTAGGGAGTTTAACATTTCGATTTTGTGAAATAATTTGAAATCGATAATATCATTATCGGTAAATCTTCTAGATTTCATAGTTCTCGATATCTTGAAAATCAGAGTCAATTCGTCTAGATTCCAAAAACTATTGAGAGTGATAAATGAGACATCTAACTTGTATATTTAGATATATTACATCAGGACCAGACATATTTTATCGCATTCCTTGGTTGGGATGGATCTCTCCAGGGATCAAATCAAGTGTTTCAACAACCATTGGCGTACTTAATGGATGAACATTATTCATATTGAATCTTTTCAGAAGTTTTCAATATATGATAGTTAATAACCAAAATATTATTTGGTTTATGCTCAATTTCTAGGCCAAGATAATATTTTCATTTCAAACTCTATTCTCATTAAGCAGTTTGTTTGACTTCTTCTGGAATTAAAATTTTATCAACAAGCTGCTACAATGACAAATTCAGATATCGACTTCTTTACGAAAATACTTGGACAACGATATTATTCAAATATTTGTCTTTTATTGGATATTCACTAAAATAACTATATCATACTTGCTAGATTATATTAATCTATATAGGGATTTCTGTAATTTTTTTAGCCTTGAGATTTTTATTGATGTGATATTATTAATTTTAATCCTTCTGGGATTTTTAGGATCCAGATGGCCATATAGATATGTACTAATAAAATCTATCAGACACACTTGCGAATTTTCAGAAACGGTACTGATCAAAACTTAGATTCGGAAATTGGAAAGTAATGGTATCCACATCTGGGGAATAAACTTTCATCATAATCAATTCCAGATCTTTGTGAGAAACCTAGATCTACGAGTCGGGCTTTTATCTTACAACTTCATTTCTCTCATTTCGTTCAAACGAATATATTTATAGCCAATCGATTGAATATTTTTGGTGTTTTAGCTATGCATGGATTGATTTTTACCATTTTTCCAATCATATCATTTCCTACATTCTTCCATATTAAGCGGCTCACAATTATAAACATCAATTGCCATTGTGTATTAGATCATTAATGATAATTTATTTCTAATTCCACCTCTTTTTGAAAGTTTATCAGATTAATTCTCAATATTTTCTCATTTAGGGAGATTATTCTAAAAATTTTATAAATTGGGAACTTGTTAATCAAATATGTTTTAGAATCCAAATAAGTTTTCTATAAAATTAGGTGGTTTCTACGCTTCTTGCGTGGGATTGGAGTTTCATTGTTATGACCTTTTTGATTGTTTTACTGGAACAGTTACGCTTGCTGGTATATTAGAAACTTATATGTATGACATTGTTATGTTAGAAGTATCACTTGAATGCTTCTACCATTGATGAGCTTTATTTGTACATCCAGTTTATGGAGTACACGAATCCATATTCATATGTACTAAATATATAGGTTGTTCATGCCAATTCAAATTTCTCTTCCGGAGAAATTTTTCCCTTTCCAAATGATAGAAAATTAATCTCAATGAATTGACAGTCAGCAATCTAGCTGAAAATAAATTCACTGCCAATGATTCCAAATATCTAACAATTGATGGAAATCAAACCCACATATATTCCTAAATATCTTTAGGGTTCCCATTTTCATTCTCAAGGTTGGAATAACTTATACATATACAATACACCCAAATATCACAAATATAAGTCGTTAGGAGGATGCCCAAATGGGGAATATTGATTATAAGCTGCTAGGAAGTTTCAAATCAGTACGACACATGTAATATAGTATGTCCTCAAAGTAAAGCTGGAAATTTCGAGCGCTTTAATAAATTTTACACAATTATCTGAAGGCACTTAACTAATGATTCAACAAATCTATTTTGAGATTGAACATGCAAAACTGGATGTTCAATATCAATCTCAAATACTTGACTGTATTATCGAATGCTTTCGATGTAAATTTACCAGCATTATCAAGTCTTATACTCTTAATAGGGTAATTCAAAATTGAGCTCGTAATCTGTGTTAGTAATTTCGAAAAATAACTTTGAGTTAACAATAAGCACATATAGTCTATCTCGTAGATACTAAAATTAAAACCATAACATAGTGGAAGGGTCCATTTAATGGATAAATAGATCCATGTATATTTATTGAAACTCTCTATATAAAAATCATGGAGATTGGAATCCTACTTTTGTAAATAAAATATTTATTATTGATATCCCTTCCGGGGAATATGAGATACAAATATTTGTGGGAAGCTTCTGGCTTGTTACACATATTTCCATTATTAGTAGTATTTTATAATTCCTTAATGGATCCGTCTTTGAATTCACAAATGTTTCTATGCATCTTTAGATCTCAGATGAACAAATAATCATACTAAAATCAAAATATTTTGGGATATGAGAACTTCTAGTTCTCGATAGCGAGTGCTTAGTTTTTCAATATCAAGCTTAGGGCTTGTTTTGTTTAAAGTAAACATAGATGATCAATATATTTTT
The DNA here is from genome assembly GCA_031304145.1 of Cardiospermum halicacabum. Classification (NCBI taxonomy): domain Eukaryota; kingdom Viridiplantae; phylum Streptophyta; class Magnoliopsida; order Sapindales; family Sapindaceae; genus Cardiospermum; species Cardiospermum halicacabum. The sequence goes on along the minus strand of CM062394.1, from coordinate 15,020,892 downwards.
CATCCATTATATTTTTAGTAATAAATAAAGTTCTTCTGGACTTGCTATGATATAAAATATTTTCTGTATTCAATTTATCATTATTAGGTAACAAAATCATTGCTCTTCTAGAGCCTTTATCATTTTAATGTTACTCTGCTGGAGCTTTTTGTCAGATTATCACAGCTTTTCCGGAGCAATATATCAAATTATCATGGCTCTTCTAGAGCTTTCTTATCACGATTCTTCTAGAGCAATTTCTCAGGTCTACTAGATCTAACATAACATTTACTTTCACTTGAATCAAAATCAATTCTAATAAATGTCCACATGTTCACATTATAGTATATGAAATAAAAACCAAAAGAAAGGTAAAAGAGAGAGATAAATAAAATACAAAATTTGAGAAAAGAAAGAAAATATAGAACCTGATAGTCTTGATCTTGATCTTCAGGTATTGGTCTTCATCTTGGTTATGTAAAAATAAAATGACTTTCAAATTTTCTATATATATAATAGGACCATAATTTATTTATAAATATCTTGGGTTAACAGATTTTAATTCCCAAAAGATATTGATTTCAATTTTCATAAGTCATGGGTATTATTTCAATTCTTCAGAAATTCAATTTCCTTCTATTATGATTTCGTTATAAACGTTATACTTCTAGAGAACAATTTGGATCACTATAGAAATGTCCATAATTTCTACTAGAATTACAATCTCGTCCTTGACCACTTCTAGATCATCTTCATATTCATTTCTATAATTATTTTTATGTCCAAAACCACGACCATGATTATAACCATGGTAACCACAGCTACTTTCACAGTTTGGATTTTCATTAAAATGCACATTCACTTCTGAGAATGCTTGAGTACCAACATAGCATCATTCACTATTTTCAACAATAATTGGTTATATTTTTTAATAACATCTAAAAATGTTAACCAAATCATCATATTTCTGAAATTTGTTTCCAATATTAATGTTGTAAAAATTTCTAGAAATGATAGAAATGGTAAATGTTTTCACTACCATTTCATAATTACTTTTCATTTCTCCACATATTTTTTTAATTTGTTCACAATTAGATATATTGTGGGGCTATTTCCACTCCCACTTTTAAAATCTTAAAATTCCAAATTGTTTCATTCATCACAAGCTTTGGGCAAGATGATTTTAGTTTAACACTTATATCTGGCATTTAGAACTTACTATAGATCTGAAGGATCTAAGATAGTCGTTTGCAAATTATTACTCAAAAGGATTTCTGATTATAATCCACTTGCTCGAAAAATAAATTTAACATTCTAAATCACTTATGATGAATTAAATTTAACAATCCAAATAGTCTCAAGACATCATTTTAAATCTTTCAGAGTATTATTTCAATTCATTTCTGAAATTCATCTCAACCACTCTAGTTGCATTATCTTTACTTCTGGATATTAATTTTACCACTTCAGGGGCATTTTTTTAACCGATCCATTTTTTTGAGATATTATTTAATGTTTACTTTCAATTTGAATTTCATTCCAAAAACATTTTGCTCTCTAAAAATCATATGGGCTGTAGGAATATAAGGTAAACAAATATCTTCAGGTATTTTATTCAAATTCACAACCTTTGGATAGAGGAAAATATAACACTAATTGAATGGAAATGTATTATTTTTTTATATTGTTCACTATTTACAAATATTTACAATTCAAAAATCAAAATTACATTTCGTTCTAGATCACATATCTATTCTGATAATCTTCACTCATCTAATCTGGTAGTGCGATAAATTTTAAAATAACATGTAGTGGAACCACACCTATAACAAGTATCTGATTGCTCCAAATCATCTTATCTTCCTAGTGGATAATCTCCTAATCGATGTTTTCCAAATGGATGTCCCTCTTCTGGGGAACATTTGAAATTTGACAGAATATTGGATTTTTGCATATTAAATCTAAATTTTAATCCTTTCCATAGATCTTTTAGATCTATCATATTTGCATATTGTTCTTGTAATTTTTCACACAAATGAGTTACTCTCAGAATCAGAGATTTGTTCCTCTGTTCTTCACTTTCTTTATTTCCTTTATGCACAGTTTCAAGTAGATGATTTGATACTAGTTTTTTCTTACATTCAATCATCCATCTTAGATAGTTTTCTCCAAAAACTATTAGTGGTTGAAATTCCATAAGATCCATATCTGGCAATAAAAACATTAGATTTCCAGATAATATACTCATTAACCTTCAGGTGAATAGTACAATTTCAAAAATTTTCAGATAGTTGCATTTGAAATCAAGAACATCATTACCAGAAACTTTCTGATTTGGAAGATCTGACTCAGCGGTAACCATAAAGTATAATCGTGCTGATAACGTGTTGTAAAAATAAAATAGAATCGGGATAGAAGAAGAGAAGAATCAGAATTAATAGTTAAAATAATTGATGAATATAAACTAGATATAAAATACCAAAATTAAATGGATATGATGGATGGAAGATGAAGCTTCTAATTGATGCACGTAATAACACTCCTTCCCAGTGTATGTGTAACGCTTGAATAAATACAAAAAGAAGTGATGATTAAAAGTGAAATGCTTGACCTTCTTTATTGATTCAGAGAGAACATTCTCTTTGATAAGTCTAGAATTTACCTATGTTTTAGCATACTTTATGAGCTTGAATATAATGAAATTGAGTTTAAATGATGAGATATTGAATACATTTCTACTAATTCTAGGCTATTATTGTTGAGACAGGGACTTGGATGAAAAAGTTGTGGAAAAGAGGCTAAAACATGCAAATTCAGAAGAAAGAAGGAGCAAATCAGAATTTCATCCAAAGTCAGCAAACTGGCGAAATGATGTTGCTAAGAAAAGAATTCGCCTGAGGACCTCGCCATGATTTGGAGTGAAGGGCGATGCAGCAGGTGATATAAAGAAGATTTCACCTCGAAGAGTAAAGCATGAAAGGCGAATCAAAAAATCCTCGCCTTTATATATCGCCATCTTGGTAGAAATTAAGGCGATGAAGATTAAACTTTGCCTGTCTTGAGGCGATGGCTGAGGCAATAAAGAAGAAATATTCCAAATCTAAGGATTATAACAGGCGACATTTGATGAGACATCGCCTAGAAGATCATAACTGGAAGAATGTTTTGGCGAAGATTATCAACCCGCCTGGGCATCAGGCGACGTACTGTGGCAACATTGAGGATATTTCGCCTAGAAAGATTGACAGCTTGGCGATCAAGACAAGCGAGATGTAAAGAAGTCGTTTGATTCAGGCGAAGGAACAGACGACATAAATGGAGAAAAATGTTACTTCGCCAATTTGTGTTTCTTTGTTGATTTTATTTCAAAATTGCCACTGAGCCAAACTCTATAAATAGGTGCTCAGATGGAGTAATTAGTGTGAAATTTTTTAGAGAAAAAAAAACAGTTTTAGACGATTGATTTGCACTCTTGACATTCTATTATACTTTAAGAGAAATTCTAGATTCTTTTATATGCTTCATTCAGCATCTTCAGAGAAGTTTCTTTAGAAGTTTTGTATTCTGTTTCTGTTGATCATCGAGACTTAGCTTGAAGATTGTGAAGCAACAACTTGACAGAGTCTAGCTTCAATCTTTCTTGGTAAGATTTAGATCTTGAGCATGTCGATGATGATTTCTGTACTTGATTGGATATGCTGAAATAGATGTGCTAGCTAAAAGCTCTGTTGATTTGTTGAATCTTGATGTTGATTTTCCTTTCAATTGCAATGTTTCTTGTTCAATTATAGCCAGATCTACTAGATTTCATGAGCTAATTGAATTACAAGAACGAGAGTTACGTAATATTGTTAATCTGAGATTTGATTTAGACCAGAGATGGTGATTAGGTTTCAGATCTGAGAACAGAGGATCGTAGTGCTAGAGATAGACTACAGATCTATTTTTCTACAGATTGTGCTTATCAATTGTATAGGTTGTAGTATAGAGATATATGCAACTATATAATTGAGATCTGTTAAATTGAATTGAGAGATCTTTTAACAGATCACTGATGATGATCTAGAAGGTGAATCTGTAATTTAAGATGAAACTTGCATGAGAAGTTAATTGATAACAGATCTAGCAGATCAGTTTATTGATTGTTAAGATCAATTGCAGAATAGAGTGCTGACTTGAGTTTTCATTGAATGAATGTCATTAGTAACTTTTACTTCACATCAATTCCATGATTCTTATGATTCATTTTGTATAAAGATTCTTTTAGCAATTTAGTTTAAATCTTAGTCTCAATCATACATCTTAGCTTACACTCCCTGTGGAGACGATATCTAAAATACTACATTAGACATTGATAGATAGAAATTTTGATTGATTACTGTGAATTCTAAATATCAGTTGAGTTTTCATATACTCAGCACAACATAAATTTCTTCAGTCAATTCTCTAGCCATCACTCTTACATTATATATATATATATATATAAAAGATGAAGTGATGCACGTAATAACATTCTAATTTATGCAAGTAATAACACTCCTTTCCAGTGTATGTGTAACGCTTGAATAAATACAAGAAGAAGTGATGATTGAAAGTGAAATGCTTGACCTTCTTTATTGATTTAGAGAGAACATTCTCTTACATTATTTTTATATATATACATAAGATTATTGCCATTTGGCATTACAACATATGTAGCCATTTGGCATTACAACATATGTAGATACATACCAATTGACATGTGTTCTCATGTTAATGATTGTGGAAGCCAGTTACTTGGCACTCACTGTTTACAATAAAATATTCATTTTATGTGAGAAATAGTTAATTGGCAGTGTTTATTTTCATTCAGCTTTAGTTTTCCACTTGTGAATATGGAGATGGCAAACAAACGCCAAAAGTGTAGATCCAAAGGGCATCTTCCTGTGGTTTTGATTTTGATTGATAGATCAAATCACCGATCCATAACAAAATTATATTTATAGATTTACACTATCATTCTTTCCCGAGTTTGTTCATTCTATAGTAAGCATGAAAGAATGATAATGTTGTTGTCATAGTTTATTCAAAATCACTTCGGTATGTTGTTAATTTACCTGAAAAAAGAAATCACACCGATTTTGGAAGCGAAAAATTGTTGTCTACGGTAGTCAGTATCAAATGATTGAAACATAGAACTTATTAATTTATGAGCTGCAGTTCATTGATAAATGAAATGAAATTCATTAAATAATGGGCTGACTTACTTGGTACTTTTGAATTACAAAAGATGTACACGCACGATTGAAATTTTTGAAAAAATGATTAGCTTATGAATTCGTATTATTTATCTCTCCAAAATTATCACAATACATATCTACAAATACTTTTTGTTATACTTTGTTTTTTATATTTATATGTAGTAATACCATTTATTACGATAAAGAACGGATTTGGAGACATAGTGTTGATACGAGCTCTCGTTTTGTATTTATATTAGTACTCTTTATGTTTCTTAATGAAGTCATGCAGTTTTTTTTGGGTGGAACTATGAACCGACCTATTTTCAGTGTATAGATAATGCCAAGCAAGTTTTCAATACAAATGATGATATCTCAATGTATTACGAATGATATTCTTGACAATATTGGCATTAAAACTGTGGCGCAACATTGACGCAAGTTTTTTCGGAGTGATGGCTAAATATATCAAGATATTAAATATGTACTTTCTACTAGAACTAGTGGTTGGACTAATGCTAGTTAATTCCAAAATCAAATAATTTTGTGCAAAGAAAAAGTAATCTAATGAACTAGTAGACTACAACTTCGAAATTATACGTAACACGAATTATTGTTGAGACAATGTAACTTCTAATAATCTGTGACCATTTCTTCAATTTGGTTACTGACCAAAGTTTTGATTACGCAGCATGCCTTCCATCATCATACAACATCATGAACCGCACACACTATTATTAGGTTGCAAAGGTACTATATCTGCAGATGCAACATGCACTTTCCATCCTTTAATAATTCTCATAGGTTATTGGCATGACGGTAGTACTATGATCTTTCTAGATGTGTGGCAGTATATAGGAAAGAGGCTTAATTTCTTATAGGCTATCCATTTTTTGAGACATCCTTAGTCTTGTGAATATTAGGATCTAGGAGCAAAATAAACTATTTCTTCAAATGCAACAATATTACCATTCAACGACTGTCGAACGAATGAGATGGGCAGATAACTTGAAAAAAATGCAAAATAAATATTTTACTCTGGTCAAAGATCCATGATATGCAAACAATTATTCAATCCTTAAATGTGTGAATATCATTAGTAGTACATAAATACACAATCATATAACTCAGTACACTTACATAATCTAATTCCCACCAACATTCATGACAAGTAATAACAACATTCATTCTCGATCAAATTGTAATAGAAGATATGTATATCACAACATGTTGACCATAAATACACCTGTGAAATTTCAAATTTATCACCCTGAAGTATATTCACTAGTAGTAAAATGAACATATACAAACACAATATTTTCTTGTGTCCCAGGTTATATATGACTAGGTTGGACATGGGTCAAGCTAGCTTGTGAGCCACTCGTGACTCAGTTTGGTAATTGCTTGATAAGTTTTGTTCATGAGCCAGTGAGTCAAACTTGAACTTTAATTTTTAGTTTGATTATTAAATGAGTTAAGTTTTAGCTTGGATATGTTTGACTCGTTGGCTCGTGAGCTAGCTTGATAAGCTTTATTAATTAAAATAATAAAATATAATACACATATTGAAATATAAATAAAAATATAAAAGCAAATAAAATATAATTCACTTTACCTACCAAATTGATTTGGATGCGTATTCACATAATTTTAATTGAAAATAAAAATAAAAATAAAAATAAAATTCTATAAACTAAAATAATATAAAAATATAATTCATATTATCAAGTGTCTCTCCTTTCAATCTTAAATATTATTTTATATAAATTATGTGAATTAGTATAGTTATCGAGTTCGAGCAGCTCGTGAGCTTTAAGTACGTTGAGCTTGAGCTTAACAAATAAGCTCATCAATTAATCGAGCTGAGCTTGAGCCAAATAAAAATTAAACGAGTCGAGCAGAGTTAAGACCAACTCAACACAGCTCATCTCCAGCCCTACATATGCCCAACAGTAGAATATTAAGTATGGTTGATTGTGGATCAAAGCTGGGTAAAAAAACATGTATGCTCAATAATTACTTAATGAAATGCATTTTCCTTGATTAGTGAAATGTATTTCATTAATCTTTGAAATTCAGCTGATTGATATATGAACTGCATTTCATTAATCAATGGTTTTTTTTTCATTATTATGTAAGAGTATATGCATGGTCTGTCATTTTCTATTTAGCGAGCCCTCATCCTACTTTTTATTTTTTATTTTTCTCACCATCCTTGTACTTTTGCTCATTGAAAGTTTTAGAAAATTATGGTAGAGGTAAAATAACACTTGAGCTCACATTCAATGTCAACCACTATAATTTCTGTAACCAAACAAGTAGTTATAAACATAAAAATATAATCCATAGACAAATTCAAGCAACTGTAACATCCCTTTCATTTCACTATTTCGCCATTCACTAATTAGTTCGCAATTAAACTCTAGAATGAACAATTGTAGGAAAACTAGCAGGGGAAAACTAACTGATAGTCATGATTAAATCTAAAAACCTATATAAGAATAGATCATTACATACCACAAAGTTCAGAGGGATGATGGGCATGGATTGATAGCAAAAAAATGTAGATATAATGAGTGACCTCATTACTTTTAAAATGTAGATATAGTCAGTGACCTCATTACTTTTAACTCCCGTATCAACTACTTCTTTTCTTGATTTGTCAAAAGTTTTCTATTTTATCCGTAAAAGGAGTCTATTTTCATTTTAATTTTTTTCTTTTTAACTAATTTTTGTTAATTTCATCCGAAGGATAAAACAATCATTTTAGAGACATGAATTTTTGTGAGTCAATCTCTGTGATTTTTGAATGATAATTGATTTATAAAATGACTTTTATTCCGAGTGGTGAATTTGAAACTTAAACATGAATTTATAAATTTTATGTAATTATTTTATAGTATTTTTGAAAAACAAATTAACTCTTGGGTTTTTTTAAAAATTTTGCTTGAAGAAATAGGAAATGTAGTTTTTCATGTCACCATTTTATAAATCCATAAACACCCTAATTCCTCTTTCTCTCTCAATTACTTTCGATCTAAAATACGAAATCTTAAAAATTCATTTACCCTCTCTGATCCATTACAAGTGATGCTGTAGTGGAAATATAAAATATCTAAAATAAGAGATGTTTCAAGAAGAAAAAGTAATAAGTTTTCCTATTATATATCCCTGCATTGTAATTTTATAATCCTAGTAAATATCAATCAGTAGAACCTATAAATACAATTTTCTATATGTCTGCCAATCATTTTTCAATACAACTACAAACCCCTAATTTTTTTACTTTATCAAAGTTTATAATGTCAATGGTTACTAATCTTAAATTCATCTGCAAACTAAAATCATGAGCAATACTAATGGAGTCTTTTACTTCAAAATCTACCTCATTAATGAAGGATACTGGAAAAAAAATATTGTTCATTCCGAAAATGAAATAGCTCTACCCTACCATTTGAATATTGATTATGATTTAGATCTGAATAAATTGACATACAAAGACAGAGAATTTCATCCTGACAAAGAGATGGAGAAAGAAACATTACCATGTTGAAGATCATATATCCAAAGTTGTTTTAAGAAAGAAGAAACTAATATGTTGAAGTGGTGTCGGTTATGATTATTATTATTTTTTAATTTTAATTAATTAATTAATTTTTTAATTTTAATTCTTTTATTAATGTTTTTTTTTTTAAAATTTATTTTTGTTCTTGTAGTAATATATTGAATGTATAATTATTTAGGTTTTTTAATTCACATCCATATTTAAGTTATGGAATTATTAGATTTTTTTTTTAAAGAATACAAACTTGTTTGGTTTTATGCTAGATTTCAAATTTGATTCATGGAGATTTTTTTTCTTAAATTATAACATATCATATTTTAGTTAATTAATACAGTTTCATATCAATAACCACAATCTCATAAAATAAAATAACAATACTTTTGTATATTTTCTTTGCCTTCTCACCAAAGCTTCATTTTATCTTAAAAAGCACACACATGTATGAAGTATAGTCATATGAAAAATCTCTTAGTGATTCAAATTTGCCTACTCAGCAACTATTTATTTGAAAATGATTGAATGCCTTTACCATTAGCTAAATGTTATAAAACTCAAAAAGCAGTTAAATTGGAAATATAGTTTATATTTCCATCTTACAGAATTGGATAAGATGAAAATAATGAAATAAAAATTCACATATGATGTAACTAAGTGCAATCACAATAGTATGATCCAATCATATATTCTCGAAAGAGAATCTATATATATAAAGCGGAACTCTCAAGCGAACCCACGAAGTTGACGTGGCATGCTTCAGAGTTCAGTATTGAGTTGAAAAACACCTAAAATAGCTATTTTTGAGATTTTGTTCATATTTCACCAATAAAAATGATATACGTCACGCTTCATTTATTCCACCTCATCCATTTCATTGGTTGTCAATGCTATTAATTATTTCAACACATCAAATTGGCTTTTCACTATTCATTTTCACGCCGTTACACAAATTCCCTACAAACATGTTATTTTTTTAAATTATCTTATATTTCCATTTTAAGAACCTTTCATTTTTATAGGTGATATGACAATCATTTTCGTTTTTATAGGTGCGTTTGGTAAACTGTTTTTCATTTTCGTTTTCATTTTTATTTTTTGAATTTTTGAAAAACGCGTTTGGCAGGCATTTTCATTTTTCAAATTTAAAAAACATAAAAATCATTTTTTGAAAACAGATAATTAAAAAGGTAGAAATTTGAGAAACAACTAAAACTTGTTTTCCGGCCTCATTTTCCAAATTTGTTTTTTAGCATCATTTTCCACATTTGTTTTTTGAAAATGATATGCAACCAAACGCATTTTCAAAATTTAGTGAAAATGTTGTTTTCACTTTCATTTTCCTAATACAAAAATTTGAAAATGAAAATGAAAATACTTCTTACCAAACGCAACCTTAATTTTCTTAAAATACTAAAAATGAAATATTATGTTATGAACTATTCTAAGAATATTCGCTTATTAAATGTTTTTCATTTATCCCATTAATCTCTCGTAATTGTTCATTTTCGTTTCATTTCCCCTTCTCATTCTCTTTCATGCGATCTGTTACCTCTCCGTTTTCTATAAAAACTATTGTTCAAGTTTTATTTTTCCAATTTCATTTGTTCTCTTTCAAAATTTTAGTCAAATAAAAAGGTAACATATCTATCTCTTACTATTTGTCTTCATTTTGTTTATGATTTTTTACAATTTGTGTTTATTTTATGGTGATTAATTTCTTATGATATTTTTATTTTTAAATTTTGAAATAGTAAGTTTATCTTTATATCAAGATAAATGTTTGATTTTTTCCCCTCTTATATTTTGTGTTAGGTTATATTTTATTGCATTTGATTTTTTTTTTTCTCACGATTATACTCTTCAGGTACTCCAACATTGCAGACATGTACTTTCAAATTTTTAAAGTTCAACTACAACGAGAAGACAACTATTTTATTTTGACTACAAATTTTGATTTTGTAGATGAGATGAGATGATATGATTGTAAAAACTAGATTAATAGTGTTGTAATGTATATCATTGTAAATCAATTATATTTATTACTTATTTTTAAGTTTATTTGTTCAAGCCCATCAAATTCAAATTAAGATAATTTTAAAAATAAGCTAATTATAGCTTATAATTTTATATTAATTTATGTGTCCCTTTATTTGTTCTCATATATGATTGTTTTATTGTTATTTATATTTAGAAAAATATTGGATTATTTAATTTATATTATTATTTAATTTTATTTAATGTTTTTTTATTGATTTAACTTCTATAATTATTATTTATTAAAAAATGATTGATTTATAGAAAATAATCCATAAGAGTTTTCAACAAAATCAATTTTTTTTTATATTTGATATATAATCTTTATTTTAATTTGTGTCAATATAAAAAAGAAATATTTAGATATTTATTGAAAACGATGTTAAGTATTCTATCTATTTGTAATTTTTCATTTTTTTTTAAAATAATTATGAGTTCAAATGCATTTACAAGAGAGTTCATTATATAAATTTTTATTTATTATTATTATTAAGAAATTATTATAGATTTAACTTCCTATAAATTTTTTTTTTTATTTTTTTGAAAAAAGTTTTATTGATGGAGGGATAATATTCACTAATTATTGGGAATACATATATTATTTTATAGTGTCAATTGTAACATTCAGTTTATTTATTTATTTTTTAAAAATTGTAATGTTTATTTTTAAAAATTTGGCCTTATTGTCATTGTTCATAATACTTAAATAGCTATTATTGTTAATAATATTAATACATGTCATTGTCCATAATGATTTTTCGTAACGTATGGTTTACCTAATTAATGATAATACTTATTGATATTTTATTTTATTTAAATTAATTAATATTATAATTTTAATGGTAATATTTAGCAAATATATAATAATAATAATAAATAATAAATAATGCAATTTCTAATGTAATAGAAATCGAAAACAAGTGTAAGTTTAAAATTCAAATTCCACATCCTCTTATGCATATTTATAAGAAGTTATATTGATTTTTAACTTTTTTATTTTATATTTTTTAGTATAGATGTAATAATGGTATTTATAGGTTGTGTTTGGTCATAATAGCGCGTTTTTGATAGCGTTTAGCGTTTTTATAGAGTTTAGAGTTTTTTTAAAGCTTTTGCATTTTTTAAGTACTGGTCAGCGTTTAGCGTTTTAACTAGTGTTTTTTTAAAGAAATTGTTTGGTAAACTAGAATTTTAATTATTTTAAAAGTTAAAAATGACGTAAAAAGACATGATATTAAAAGATAATTATTATCAAATTTAAAATATGACTTTAGAATAAAATAATTTTTTTAGTCAATAAGTAAAAATAAATAAATAATATATCTATAAAAATAAAAAATATTATTTTTATAAAAAAATAAATATTTAATTTATTGTAAACAAAATTAAGATAATTAGTAAAAAATAATTATTACAAAATAAATTAATAAAAAGATAAAATAATTTTAAAATATAAATAAGGATAATTTAGGAAGAATTTTGTAAACACTCTAACTTAAACTCTAAACATTGCTTAGAACAACATTTCTAAAACTCTGTAAAAAAACTCTAATTGGTAGATTATAAGCTGTTGAACAAACAAAGATATTAAATGGTGTTACAGTTCTGACTGAGTCAAAACACTAGACACTTTAAAAAACGCTGATAACAAACACATCCATAAATGTAATAATGTTATAAGTAATAATCAATTCAGTAATTTATTCATTTATTAATATTTATTGGACGTGGTTTGTAAGATAATTATACAATAATTTTTTTTATCTATGATACAATAGGTGTGTCTGAGGTTGCTTTAGATAAAATAATAATAATAATAATAATAATAATAATAATAATAATAATATTTTTACTTGTGAGTTAATTTGTTGTTTGGATTTTTCTTTAATAAATAAATTTTGAAATAAGTGGGTCAATGTGTTTGATAAAATATATTTCAAAATTATATGTTTTACTATTTTAAAACTTTTTGTCTTTTTTAAGTTTAATGTTTTTTCTAGATGTTCATTTTTACATATTTTTTAAAAAAAAAAATTATTTAAGTATTTCTTACATTTTTTTTGTAATATCTTAATTATTTTTTTTATTACATACTTGAATAATTGGGGATGATTATTTTGAATTACCAAAATGGAGGATTTTATTTATTTATTTTTTTACAATTGTAGATTTTTTTGAAAAAATTTATTAGGTACTAATATTTATAATATTAAGTATTATTAAAAATTGAAATTCATATTTTTTTTACAAATTTGATTATCATTATTAATGGGGATTGTTAAATACCGCAGCAAACTTATTAATACCGCATGTATTATTCCACTTTTACCCTTTTATTTGATTTCTTCTCCACAACTTATCTCCCGTATTCTTCAAGAATTCCAAAAACAAAAACAGTTTTTCCTCTTAAAAGAGTCCACTCACCTTATTTTCCCTCTCCTCCTCTAGGGATCTGAGAAACATTGGCATGTCCATAGAGTTGACAGATAGGTATTAATAAATTTGCTGCGGTATTTAACAATCTCTTCGAATAAAACATAATGATACGAAGGTGTAGTTACTTCCATCCATGTCTTCTATGATTATGTAATTGAAAAAAAAATTAAACGGATTGAGATAATGAAAAGAAAGCCATTGAAAAAAAAAAATTATTTGAGCTGGGACGATAAAAAGAAATTGAAGAGTTTAAATCATGAAAAAAAATAATCAGTTGAGATGAGAGAACGAAATAAAGAGTTTCATTCAAAATAAAAAAAAACTATTTTTTTTTATTTTTAATTATGTTAAGGATATAATTGGAAAATAAATGCGGTATTAATCAATTTGCTTGCGGTATTTATCACTTTTGTTATTAATAAACAAAAATTATACCAAAATCAATAATTGCACAAATGTTAAGAAACCAATATAGAGTATCAACTTACAACAATTAAACAAAATTATGATTTATTTTCTAATTATTTTATTTTTATTTTTATTTTAAATATAATATTAAAAAACATGAGTGGTTCTACTTCAAATATTTGCATGAAAATTAAAATTTTAAAAAATGAAAAAAAAAAAGCATCTAAAGAATATAATTGTAAATTTCAAAAAGTAAAATTAAATAACATTGAAATAATACAGCTGTAATTTTTTTTTTCTAAAAGGAGTAAAGTTATTTTTTTTATTTAAACAAAAATTTCTCGAAATCAAATTATTTGATAAGCTAATGGTTAAATAATTCACTTGTGGGTAGATTTTTCGATTTTAAATTAATAAATAATTGATTTTTTTTTTTAGTTTAAAATGTCCTATAATACTTCTATATTTTTAATCAAGACCATGTAAATCATTAAAAATAATATATTTTTCAAATGTTATCATCTTAATTAATATATATATATATATCTATATCGGTAATTATAAAATGTGGTTTTCTTTAATATATATATATATATATATTATTATTTATTTGTTTGGTTTTGATGACAATTATTTAAATTTTGTCAATATATATAATTATTTGATTATTTTTTAACTTTTTAAGAGTAATATTTCCAATTTAATTGAATGAATAATGATTTGGTATCAAATTATAAAAATAAAAAAAAATTGTGAAGAGTGAAATTAATCGGTTAGATTGATGAATTTTTCCAATCATTAATATTTAAACATTACAGCTTACTCCATTAAATTTATAAAATAACTTATTTTTTAAATAATTTAAATATTATAATTTAATTTAATTTATAAATATAATCAACGTCGCGCAATGCGCGAGTATATTTACTAGTTTATATATAAACCAAATAAGCATAGAAATACTTTTTTTCAAGAGAATTTATTATAATAAAAGTAAAATTAAAAGCAGAATGTAATCAAAAGCATTTAATATTAAAATAAATTAAAAGCAGTTAAATTGAAAATACAGTTTATATTCACATCTTATAGAATTTGATAAGATGGTAAGACTAAAATAAAAAAAATCAAATATGATGTAATTAAGTGCAATCATATACTACAAATAAAAATAATCTAATAAATGTATCCATCACAAAAGTGTAATGCTAGGTCCAATTATATATTCCCAAATGAGAATTTATACCTAAACTAAATAAGCATAATTTTTTTTTCAAGAAGAGTTTATTAAAATAAATATAGAATTTGGAGAGTACGTTTGACCAACCAGTAAACAAATCTATCAATATAATATATTCTTTTTCATAATAAAGCAGTCGGAAACTAATCAGAAGCATATAATATTAAAATAAAAATATTTTTAATTAAAATATCTTAAACCAACATGTTTCTAACATTTTCCACCAAAGGTAAATCACATGTAAGGAAGATTATCTAATCTTTCCAATGCAACCTTATTTATGTGTGGTATTTTATAATTGTTGGATCCACCCGCCTTCATGATTTCTCACATGCACAATTTAAGAGTCAAGAAATATAGTTCACATTTTCCATAGGATATTCATTGAATGAATTTTTTGTTACTTGAATTAGCTCTTCTATAGTCTTGGGGCACTCTTTGTGTTGTAATTACTGAATAGCATGGAAAAAACCTAAATCCAAAATATTTTCATTCAGTGAATTCGTTGGTTGACATGTCAATCTAATATCAAAGCCATTTTGCGAATCTGCTTATTGAAATTCTTCATCAATTGGATCAATATGTGTCCGAGAATTATCCTGTTGAATAAAAATTGGTTTACTTGAATCTTCCCTTGGCCACTTATTTTGAACAGCTGGCATGACATGGTCAATTAAGTATGACCTTATAGTCCTTCTATTAACAGAAGTAATCAGCTTAGTCTCTAATGTCCCAGCATCTCTGTTTCTACTTCGTCTTTTGGCAGGTAGAGTGATGACAAAAGGGAAGACTCCTATTTTTCCAAAGAACAGCTCATTCCCTCGATTATCAAATCTAGGACAAGCCATTACAACTAAAAACATCACCTTTTTTTTTTTAAAATGAAATTCTTACTTTGACATGTCCATAAAGATTATTTTTCAGAAGTATGTATATAATATCATTCAGACTTCTTGGTCATCTAGAACCATTTTTCATCAATATGCACAATATTGTACACATTGATAAATTTAGGCTTGTGTGGCAATCTATAGGAATCGAACATCGAGAGACAAATTTTAGATAAGTTTTTTATGTTTTTTCTTTCAAATATGATTTGATGGCATTTGAATGAAAACGAATGTGTCATTCATTCAATTTTCTATGCATAGATGCATAACCAATAGATGTTTTGTTATTGTTCAAAGATTCAACAAGTGTTCTTAAGGTGGTTCTTTGGTTTAACAGAATTTCACAGATAAGATCAATGTCAAGTTGAATTCTTTTTCGTCCCAATTTTTTACTTTTCGACTAGACACATCAATCGATTCACCATGTGGAATATCTTTTACTCGTTTTCATATCAGTTGTACCATTAATAATGGGATCGAGTACAATGCTGAAAATTCTTTAATTGTGTTTCGTTTTAATTTTTCATTAACGCATCTCTGCAATAAAGCATTATAAACTGTTCATCTTGTGCATTTGTTAAGTTTTGGTCTTTAATTAATTCTCCTTCTCCATAAATACTATCATTATTTTTTGTATAGAAAAAAATTGATACGAAACAAATTAATTTTAAAATAAAACAGAATTGATAACAATAGCAACAATATAATAGTCAGTTAAACAATTAAACCAAATGTGATGTAAAAACAATACAATATTGTATCATTCTAATCAGAAAAAATAAAAATTAATTGAAATGTGATTTAGAATGCAAAATGAAAAAAAAAATATAAAACCACAATATTAAACTAAAAAACAACATTCTGGAAATAGAATACACTAACTGAAGTTTATTAAAAAAAAAAAAAGGATATCAAACTAAAATAATTGAAATGTAAAATCAAACATACTTCACAAAGATGCAAAATGGAATATGAAACTCAAAATATAATATTTTGGAGAATACTCTAGACTGAATATTTTAAAAATGTAAAATGGAATATAAATATAGTAATATCAAAATAAATATTTACATGAATGAGCATCAACATATTCTAAAAATATATATAAATAAAAAAATAAACAGTAACAATATTAACAATATTCTTCAAAAAATTAAATCAGCAATAGTATTCATCTTCTAAATCACCAGATACCACGTTTAAATCAAGAATCAGTCTTCCTATTGCCGAACAAAATCCATCATCATTCATATTATTGTTGTTGAATTGGAAATTCATTCAAATCAAATTGAAATTATCTCAATCTTCTTTGGTGGAAAATTCAAGTCAATGTTGGGAATCATGAAGATAATTCTTCTCTAACAATAATTTTATCATGCTTATAAGCTATGACTAAGTGTTTCGTGAATTATATATTTAGTTAACAATATCTGGAAGTATTTTGGCTCTACTTTCAAATGACAACAAAATATTGGTCACAGTCTCACACACAAACTCTCTAATATGGTTCTCACAGGATAATAAGACTCGATCCTAGAACTCAAGATCTCCATGGTCTCCATGGTTTCCAGACCTTCATCGGGCACCTCCCAAACCTAACCAACTAGATCTATATTTTTCTCTCAGTATATCTAATAATAGATAGAAGCATCATATTTATAGCATTAGGTTACTTAGTCACAAAGTAATCCTAAACCATTAAGAAAACCTTTTCCTATTTAGAATTCTCAAGGATTTTTTTTTCCTAATTAGAATCCACTTAGGAAATATCATTTCTAATCAAATATGACACTTCCAAAACAGTCTTCGAGTCCTTTTTTAATTACAAATGAATTATAGATACCAGAGTATACCCAAATTCTCGTCACAATCCTAACAACTGAGCCATGTAAATATATATATATATATATATATAAGTCGATTTCACATTTATTTACTATTGGTATCTTATTTAATTTGACTATTATTACTTTATAAATAATCATCTTAGTTTGAAAAATTAGAAAAATTTGGTTAAGTTTCAATCTAAAATGTATGAAGTTGATAGTACAAGAGTTTATTGTTCTCCTTAAAATCTAATTCTAATTTGGAAAAGTTAATAAAATAAATACCCATGTAAACTTTTTGAATGATCTTGAATTACTTACCATAAAGTATTTATTTTATATGGTAGTAATTGTTTCAAACTTTGGCTTATAAGAAGAAAATAATAAGATAACTTCTTTTTATGTTGATAAATTTAAGGTCAAACATGTTATTTAGCTGTAGATACTTTATCTAACATTATTAGAAAAGATAGAATTCTTTCTGATGGTTGTAAAGGAGGCTTAATTAATTGTTTGTCATTGACACTTGAGATGTAAAAAGTTGGTGTAGATGATACCTATAATAAAGAAAGCTTGTTGCCAATAATTATTATAAAGGAATTTACACATTGGCTTCAGAAGCAGCATGTAGTTTTGTAGTCTAGCCAAAGGATTTAGTGACGTTCATCGAGCTGGGTAAGTATAAAATTTTATATTAATTTGATTAATATATTTTGATACATGGTGTTATTTATTTGTACAATAAATTTTTAATACATTTTAATATATAGGTAAACTGTTGTGGAACAACAAAAAGAAAGGTAGGGGAGATCATGTACAGCAACAGAACCCGTGTTATTTGACCTGACAACCTCATTTTCTCCCATCATACCAAAGCAATCCAAAACCAAATCATACAATTCATAATCTATTTGAGAGAGTTTTTAACACAAAAAGTGAGTTTGAAGGTGGCGATTTGCATACCAAAACTCGACTAACAACTCAAAATAATTCATGCACTCAAATTAAATTATTGCACACATTTTGAGGGCAATTATCATTTCATCCAAAAGCACAACATTTCAATATCACAACTCAATCAATGAAGCCATATTCAATCTCATATATATTCAAACACTACTTTAGACATCAATAATTACTAATTATATTGTTTACCTATAACTTATACACATTTACCAACTTATGCTTAATTTTCACCACGATCATCACTATTGCTCATGTATATCACAATTCATCATGATAATTCATTTAATCTAATTTTTCCAAAATGTGTATACAATATTCGATCATGACCAAATCTTATTACAACTCATCATCAATTCACAAAAGCATTATAGCACATCATATAAACATATTTGTGCATTTTTTAAGTTCACATCACATTTCAAACCATTTCGACTATGTTGCCAATTTGTTTAGCACGATAATGAACGCAATATCAAAACAGAGTATGCATGCAATTAACATTTTTACATGTAAGCCAACTTGATCTACACATTTTTACAAAAATTCCCATTTTTGAAGGTAGGAATATGTTTGGAAATATTGTAGGCAAGATAGAAAGCTAAAATTATGAAGAGTAACGAACACACAGATTTTCTATGGTTTGGCCAAAACTGCCTACTCCACGTCGCATTAGTATTAGGGTTTCTACTCTCTTTTATGAGTACATAGGGTTTACCATTATAAGGGATCTATTTATATTCTGACTGGCCTAACACAATCTGAGCCCAATTTAAAAGAGAAAAATAAAATAGTAAAAGACAGACTCCACACTTAATAATCTCCAACTTGGAGGCTGACATCACTATTTTTCTCACTCCTATAAATCTAGTAGACCCTTCTTTTCCTTCATTAGTGCAATTACTTTCTCTACAATTAGCTTTGAAGGTCAGCTGAAGCTATGCAATACGTCAACTTCTCTTTGGTAACCACCTTAGAAAATATATCTGCCAGGTTATCATCAGCTACTATCTTTACTGAGGTTAACACCTCATCAACAATCAGCTCGAGAATAAAATGATATCTTAGTTTAATATGCTTCGTCTTGGCATGAAAACCTGGATTCTCTACAAGATTGATGACACTCTGATTATCACTATAGAGTACAATTTGAATTTGCTCCTTACCTAATTCAGCCATGAATTTTTTCCACCAGATCATCTCATTACTAGCTTTTGAAATAACCATGTCCTCAGCTTCTGTAGTGGAGAGCGTAACACTTTTCTGAAGTCGAGACATCCGCTAATAGCTATACCACTAGAGTAAAAATATATCCTGTAGTATTTTTTTCTCCCATCCAAGTCACCTTCTAAATTTGCATTAGTAAAGCCTTCTATGATAGTATTTGTTCGTCTGAAACAAAGTTCTTTATCTGCAGTGCCTTTCAAGTAATGGAAAAGCCACTTTACAGCTTCCCAATGCTTCTTTCCTGTATTTGACATAAATCGACTCACAACTCTCACTGCATTAGAAACATCTGGTCTAGTACATACCATCATATACATCAAGCTACCAACTGCTGATGCATAAGGAACTCTGCTCATGTAATCTCTATCTTCGTCTGTTTTTGGTGATAGCTTCTTTGAAAGTTTAAAGTGACTTTCTAAAGGGGTGGTCTGAACTATAGCATCTCGAAGATTAAACCTGCCAATTATCTTTTGAATATACTTTCTTTGGGACAGCTTCAAAGTACCTTCTAACTTGTTTCTAGTAATCTTCATCCCAAGAATCTGCTGTGTAGGACCTAATCTTTCATCTCAAGAACATCAGATAATTGATACTTTAACTTGTTGATTTCTATCATATCAGATCCTGCAACTAGAATGTCATCAACATAATGTAACAAAATTATGAAGGAGTTTGCAAAAGACTTCATATAACAACAATAATCCATCTCACATATCTTGTAACTATTATTAGTCATAAAGCAATCAAATTTCAAGTACCACTGCCTGGGAACTTGTTTCAAGCCATACAAGCTTTTCTGCAACTTTCTAACCATGTCTTCTCTACCAGTAATTTGAAAACCCTCTAGCTACTTCATATAGATATCCTCGTTGAGATGTCCATGTAAGAATGCAGTCTTTACATCTAACTGCTCTAGATGTAAATCCTTTACAGCTACAAGCCCCAAAACCAATCTGAAAGTACTCATTTTGACTACAGGAGAGAAAATCTCATTGTAGTCAATACACTTCTTTTGCTGAAAACCTTTTACTACTAATCTTGTTTTGTATTGCTTACTTCCATTAGGTTCTTCCTTGACTCTGTATACCCATTTATTCTCAAGCGCCTTCTTTCTATTGGTAACTTAGTCAATGACCAAGTCTTGTTCTTTTCAAGAGAAAACATCTCTTCTTGCATTGCATCCTCCCATTGCTTAGAGTCATCTGTCTGTATCGCTTCTGAGTAACACTCTAGTTTACCATGTTCTTTCAAAAGAAAATAAAACTTGTATGGAGAATACCTATCCACTTGCTTTTGCTCTCTGCTAGACGTCCTCAATCCAGATGTAGGTGTAGCCGGATTTATTGGTGTATCTTCGTTTACACTAATATCATCTTCAGTAATATCTTCCAACACTGCTTCTTCTCTTTTCTTAGTCTATTTCATTGTAGCTTCAGAATCTGCCATAAACTTGTCTTTGTATAAGATTTCCTCATGAAAATTTTATCTCTACTTCTGAAAACTCTTCCGCTATTATTATCCCAGAAATGATAACCCATGTCATTAGAACCGTAGCCGATAAAATAACACATTTTCGATTTTGAGTCAAGTTTATCTCTGTCAGAATCTGTAACTCACACATATGAAACACAACCAAAAGTTCTCAAATGTGAAAGATTTACCTCTTTTCCTGACCAAACCTCTTCAAGAATCTTGAACTCTAATGGATTTGAAGGTCCACGATTTATGAGATATGCTGCTGTATTAACTGCTTCTATCCAAAATTTCTTTGGCAGCCCTGCATGTAGTCTCATACTTCTCGCTCTTTCATTAAGAGTTCTATTCATACACTCTACTACACAATTCTATTGCGGTGTCTCCGAAATGATTTTGATCATTCTAATACCATTCTTTGCACAATACTCTTTGAACTCACGACTATTACACTCTCTACCATTGTCAGATTTCAAACGTTTGATTTTCAACACCAGAAAATTGATTTAATATCAGTTAGAAACCCATTATATATCAGTTGTAATTGATATTTTTTCCACTGAAATAAAAGGGGTTGTCTTTATATAACAGTTTATAACTGTTACTAAAGATTATTTATATATCACAGTCAGAACTGTTATAATAAATTAGTAATAGACATCAATTTGAACTGCTATAAAATACTTTATTAACTATTATTAAATAATATTTATTTATAACGGTTATGAATTGTTATAATAATGACACTCAATCATATCAATTTTAATTGATATAAAAATCTTTAATAATTATCCCTTTTTTTGAAGAAAAAATTTAATTAATGAATTTTATAAAAATAACTCTTAACTTTTTTTTTTTCAACTATGCCACATAATGGAACATACAAAGCAGATGCAACCTAACCAATTGTTTAAACATGCATAAAATAAAAACTAAAATATTTACAAGTCACAACAACAATCCCAAATTTATATACTACCTCCGTCCCACTAATGTTGGGACATTTGCTTTTTGCACATTTGTTAATACATAACTTCAATGATAAATATCTTTAATTATACACGACTAAAAATTATGGTAATTTTATATTTGAGAAATAGACATTAAAATGAATAAAACAAGATCTCATTTAATTATACATAAGTCACAATAGGTGAAACAAAATCGATGGATGAATGGTGTAGATAACCCTAATGTGGCAAGTATTAGGGGACGGAGGGAGTAATATGGAATTCCATTAACATTCTTCCATTAATTATACTTAGCATTCATACATTTAAAAAATAAAGAAATTGTACCACATCGTTCAATGTTCAGCATATAGTTCGTTCAATGTTGAGCATATAATTCAAGTACTCAAATACCTTTTGATAAACCAATCACCATTACACCCAACTTTCAACTTGGTTATTCTTAACCACCCATTGTTTGTGACATCTGCCTATGGTTTCAGCCATGCGTTGAACTATGAGTATAGAAGAAAGACTGGCCGTATAACTTGAAGTTAAGATAAACACCAGAAATAGCTGCACTAAAACCACCACACTAGCAATATTGCTATATATTTTATCCCCTGGATTGCAAAATGTAATGATGTGAGTGGTGTTCTTCTATGAAATTGTTCAAAATGGCGAAAAAAGGGAGAACTACTTACTATAAGCAAAGAAAAAGGTGGATGAAGTGAACCAAAGAGCTGTTTTGAACTGGTTATACCACGGGCTATCATATTCTTGATTATGGTCGTGCTCCAAGAGCAAAATTATCAACATCCTTTGTCTACTTTTCCCCTCTTTCCCCAACCATGTAGTCCAACCAAAGGCTCTTACTCCAACTCTTGCACCGTTAGTGTTCCAAAATTGCTAAAAGAGCCTTTGTTTACTTTGCTCTGTAACCAATAAAGAAGGGAAAAATAAACTATCTTGAATTTCAGCCTAAAATAATGTAGTAGCCAACTCCTGGTAGCCTCCTTGCCACTCTAATCTGTAAAGAGAGGCAAACACTTCAATTAGATTAGTTTCTAGTTCAATATTGGTGGAATATGGGGAGTAATGTGGAACAGTTGTTGAACTACTTCTGTATTTCACAAATTATATATAAGCAAAATGAACAAGAATGACCAACAACTCATTTTCATCTACTCATAACAGCATCCACTTTTTGTCTATAAAACGAACAAGAACAACCAAGTTAATAATCAATTCTTTTTTACCTGATGTACTCTCACCAAAATGAACTGCTTGAAGAAAGATATTCTCTTCTCGAAAGCACATGTATTCCTTTACAAGACTTAGTGAACTTATTTTCATCTACTCATAACATCATCAAGCGTGAACATAACAATTGTGACATCTTAATATAACAATGTGAACCAAACAATATCGATAAAACTTCAATTATAGGTAAATATAACTATCACCTACCTGACCAATAAGTCCAGCATCCATCATCACTCTCATCGAATTTGCTACTCTGCCTTGACCTCTCTGTATCACCAATACTTTGCTCCAACCTGAAATTATAAGTTTACTGATACCAATCAATTCAAGCTCTAGATTGAACCTCTAGAATTGGACTTTCTTCTGGTCTGAGTATCTTTTCTTGCAAGTGATATGTATAGTTCAACAAATTCAAGCACATAATAAATTGATTTTGTGCATAATTTGGAGGGTAGAGGAGGTGGGCAATACTCCTAAGTAAAATGTTAACAATTATTCAACAACTGAGGAGGTGGACAAAATATGGATGATATAAATTATCTGTTGTTTCTCAAAAATAAAATAATGTTCGAACACAAAAAAAGTATACATTATTCTTCAAATAACACCCGAGCTGGTCACAAATGCGTACTTAAACCAAATAAATCTAGCCGAATCCAAACCAACGATACCAATCTTCTTTCTAAAATAAGGTGAATATATGTGAGAATATAGGTGATTAAAATCAAATCAGCTAATTAAATTGCTTTCCCACATCAAGCAATTGATAACTATACAAATGTATATACATATTTGAGTATATATATATATATATAAACACACACAAAATTTCAAATGAAATTGCTGTTAAACAAATCATTACCTGTATTATCATCATCACCATGAGAATCGAAAAAATAATCCTTCAATTTGGAGTAGGTAAAGGAATTGTATTTATCTCTTGTGTCTCAAGACCTCTTCCATTTCTTCTTTTTCGCTGACTCCTTGTAAAAAAAATAATCATAGTAGTGAAGTTTGTAGTTATGGTGTTAATGGCGGTGCTAATCCCCTCTGCTTCAGTGGATTGTGCAAATTTAGAGATGAAGAGAGTTCGGAGACTTGTAAGTAGGAAAGATCAAACGGGAGAGAAGTCAGTTCCGTTGCATACAAAAAGAGGGTTTCCAGTAGGCATAACCTAATTCATTAACATTATCCCTCCTGCTCATGTTCTAGAAAGGCCCTTCATACCTGCCCTTTCAAAATCCAAATCATAATATGACTTCAAAGCTAGTTTTTTTTTTTTTTTTTTTTTTTGAAAAATATTATTTTTAATATATTTCATGCTACTATGGAACTTAGGGGTGTGCACGATATGGGATATTCCGAAATACTGAACCACCAAATCGATCCCGAAATTTTGGTACGGTAAGTACCGAATTTTTGTAATATGGATCGGTATTCGGTACGATCAAATTTAGAATTTCGAATTTCGGTATGGTACGGTACGGGACGATATTCGGTATTTTGGTACCGTCCCGAAATACCGAATTTAACATATTATATATAATATAATTGAATATTTTAAATCATTTATGTACATCAACCCCAAATAATAATTTACATATCAATACAATTAACAGTAAATAAAAATTGATAATTAATTCAAATACAACACTAATCAACAAGATCAAATAATAAGTTGGAAAATAAAATTAGTTTTTAACTTTTAAATTTTTTCTACTTATTCGGTATTACGTTACTGTCCCATACTGAACCGAAATATCACGGTACGTTCCGAACCTAACTTTTAATTTTCAGTACGGTATTCGGTACTTAAAATTTTTATACCCAATACCGAATATTCCAAAATTACGGTACGGGACGTCCCGAATGCACACCCCTAATGATACTCATAGTAAATAAAGATTTCTTTTCTTCACTGTCACACATGTCCAGTGCCACCTCACATGCCGGTGTCGAACACAGGATTTACCACAACTATTTTTTTCCAAATGATTTGTAAATAATACATACCTACGTACCAGTTTTTTACTAATTGATATTTAATTTATAAATTATATATAACAGTTAATTATATAACTGTTATCAAATAAAATAATATATATCAGTTTTATAACAACTTTTATCTAATTATAATTTTTAAATATAAATTATTTTCCATTTAATTATACAAACTAATTTATCACATGCATAAAAAACTAATAAAAAAGTGAGATATTTTAGATAGCATTTTTTATAATAATTGTTATGAAAAGTCTATTGGATATAATAGATAACAGTTTGCGGTTAAAACGCTATATATTAAACTCCTGACTAATCACACTTTTGGTGTAGTATCAGTCTGATTCTCAATCTCTGTTTTCCATCTTTTGAAAGTAGAAAACACATCAAATTTATTTTTCATAAAATAAACCCATACCTTTCTTGTTGCATCATCGACAAAGGTGAAATAATAACGAGCTCCTCCAATTGACTCCACGGATGTAGGACCATATACATCTGTATGTACTAGTTCTGGTTTTCTAGCCTTTTATGTCTTGGCAACCTTTGTGAAATTCACTCTCTTTTACTTTCCCAATACACATGGTTCGCAAAAATTAAGATCAACTGTCTTCAACTTTGGAATCTTGCCATTTGTTTCTAACTGCTTCATGCCCTTCTCGCTCATGTGTCCAAGTCTATGGTGCCACAATTTTGATGGACAAACACCATTGTTGACTGTATTTAAAGAATCTGATTTTTCTGCAACATACAAGATTCCAACCTTCTGTCCTCTTGCTAACATCAGATTACCCCTTGAAATCTTCCATGGCCCATTTGCAAAAGCTGTATGATAACCATCTGCATCCAACTGTGATACTGAAATCAAATTTCTCTTGAGTCCAGGAATAAACCTAACATCTGTTAGTTTCCACACTATCCCTTTAGGAGTCTTTAAGCTCACATCAATGTTTCCCTTTAATGAATAATGGTTCATCATCAGCAAGATGAACCTTTCCAAGCCTTCCCGGAATAAAGTTGTGCAGTAATTTCTTGCACAGAGTTGAGTGAAGCGACGCACCCAAATCTATAATCAAAGATTCTATTAGACATTCTACACAACAAGCAAGTGCATCAGAATCTTCTGTCGCTGCGTTCACCGAATCATTCTCTTTTTTCTCTTTCGAGTTTCTACATTGATTTTTGAAGTGACCAGTCTTGTTGCAATTCCAGCATACAATATCTTTACGCCGTCCTTACCACTTGTCGAGTCACTTCTCTTTCTCGATTTAGGTTTACCTTTTTGGTTCTGACCTCCCTTAGACTTTCTGCCTCTGCTTTCAGTATACAACACAGAACCAGATCCCGATGACTCTGCAACATTACGTTTGTGTGTATCTTCACTGAGAATTAAACCTCGAATGCCTTTAAAACTAAGAATATTTTTTTCCTGATGAACTTCTTATTGCTATAACTCTTGTTGTCCAACTATCTGGTAAGGATGACAATAAGAGTAGCGCCTGAACTTCATCATCAAATTTAATCTTTACCGAAATCTTATCTCGATATAATAGAATTAAATTCTTTCACATGATTTATGACCGACCCTCATTATTTCATCCTGGTATTCACCAACTGACAAATCAAATATACCTTATTAGAAGCAGAAGAATTCTCATATATATTTGATAATGTCTCGATCAGTTCGTAAGTAGTCTCCTCATTGACAATATTGTACGTAACATTCCTCACCAACGTCAATCTGACCACGGCTAGGACTTGCCGATCCAGAAGTTTTCAGTCCGTGTGTGACATACCTTATGGCTTATTTTTCTTGAGAGGTTGATGTAATTTTTTTTATACAAATAATCTTCAATTTGCATATTCCAAAATCCGTAATCTGTTCCATCAAGCTTATCATTCTTTAGTTTTCCATCTTCTGGCATTGTTTTGAACCAGACTCTGATACCACTTGTTAGGAAATATTGTAGGCAAGATAGAAAGCTAAAACTCTAAAGAGTAAAGAACAAAGATTTTCTGTGGTTTGACCAAAACTGCTTACTCCACTTCGCACTAGTATTAGGGTTTCTACTCTCTTTTCTAAGTACATAGGGTCAAAAAAATACAATTACAAGGGATCTATTTATATTCTAACTAGCCCGACACAATCTGAGCCAAATATAGAAGAGAAAAATAAAATAATAAAAGACAGACTCCACACTTAACAGTATAAGCAAAACAAACCTTATTACGCTTCCAAACCAAACTGAGATCCTTAGCCCACTCCAATCACATGACTCAACCATGTAAGTGCTCATACATGAGTTTGTCTACATAATTCTATTATATTAACACTTAAACATTTCACTTAGACTCTCATAAGACATTTATTTAGGGCAATAACACATTCTAAGGAAATTTGGACATAAAATCAATTTTATCAAAAACCGCCACTTAAACACACATTATTCGACTGTTTTGACCAAAAAAATCTTCAAATCTAAGTGCCTTTAAACACTTCCAACAGCTTAGGCGCTTTATAAATACTAAATCATCATCAAATCTAGTAAAAACTATCACTTTTCAAACCACGTTTCAAGGGTTACGGGATTTGTTTTCCAGGCATTCTATCAAATCAAAAACCTTAAAATCCTCATTTGAGTTTAAATCATCAAACTTATACTCATCTATATCTTAGAGTAAACAATAGATAAAAATCAACATAAGACACTAACTTCACAACTTAGAAACTATTTTAATGATGCAAAATTGATTTTAAGTTACATTTGATCCCTAAAACTAACCCATAAGCATTTACATACTATCAAGGATAAAAAAAAAGTACTATTAATCAAGAATATAGACTCCATTTTCAGAATCCACCATTAAAGGGTTGAAAAAGCTTACCAAAAATGGTAATAAAAAAAGGTGAAGAGTCTTAGACCTCAAATTGACCAAAATAGTGGTATTGGATGGTTGTTGGAACCATTTTTGAAATAAAAATGTGGTGATTTTTATGAAAATTAGGGTTAAGGTTTGATGTTGTGAGGTAGAGAAGGAAAAGAAAAAAATAAGAGGAAGAGGGGAAATGAGGAAGAAGAAGTGGTGGTGGTGTCATAATACATAAATGGCTTAGGCTTTGAATTTATTTAATAAGGCCATCCACTTTACTAAACACATCCAGCTAGCTTACCACTCCATAATTGTTCTGTTTCTCTTCAATTTTTGTCTCAAAAATATTTTTGTTAATTCCCAACATAATTTTTTATAATTCACTTCCATTAAAAATATTGTTTCCACCAAAAATATTGTTTGGACAAAATTATGTTTCTCATGAATTAAATCCAAATTTTCATTGAAAAGACAATTATGATCCTATGCTTTTGATTATCTTGGAAAAATCAACATTTAAAATCATTCAGGTTCTTAAAATTTTATTTTCGGTCTTTAGACAATATTTGGTCAAAAGTCAAATCTCAATAAAAAAAAGTCAACCCTTGATCAAAGGTAAACATTTTTTGTCAAATATGATATATTTTTTTTTTATCAAAACAAATGTATATGATTATGTTTACTAATTCAAATGCTAAAAATCTCATTTAGGAGCCATTAGACCTCAAACTAATCAAAACCAAATAAATTTCAAAATACGTAATAATTGGTCAAAAATGCATAATCACATAAATCATCAAAAATCACCAAGTAGTCACTTTGGTATTAGTTAAATGAACTTCAAATAATATAAAAATATGCAGATTTTTTTTTTCAAATTGTGTTAAGCTTTCCGGTTCGTTATTTTAGACCCCAAAACAGAACCAAACACACTACTTGGATGTTCAGATCCATTAAAAATTGAACACCCCGTAAAACATGCTAGGAGCTGAATCGAACACCTTCGGTTTTAATTGATTTAGTTTAGTTTACATGTTTGTATTTTTTCCCACCCTTAATCATGGTCTCTAATTGCACTTTGAACAAATTCTAAAGTAGAGACAATGGTTTTCAAATTGATAGAGTCTCGTGTTTAATTGGTTCTTATTGATGGTTTCTATACCTAATTTGGATGTTAATGAATAGAAAAATGAAGAGGCTTAGCTTTGAGATTATATGGAAGGAAGGCTAACATTTTCGTTTTATTAAACTCTATAAATCGCTTGTTTTTTTGTTTGATGCTTGTTGCATTAATTTTGTAATAAGAAATCCAATATGGCATGTTTGAATAAAAGTGATAAAATTATTAGATAAACTTGATTATTGCTTTGTAAATGTGAAATGTGATAAGTGAATGTTATAGGTTGCTTTAGCTCTAATGTTGCGAGATGTAATTCATTGTGGTGAAATGATGATCTTTGGTTATAAATATGTATATTGGATGCTTATAGTTGTTGAGACGTATATATGATGGCAATGAACTATATGTATATATAAAAATGGTGCATTGTGATCATATGACCACCAAATTTAATATAGAACCAAATACCTCTAAGAGGTCAAGAGTATTTGATGAACGAATTGAGAACATGGTTAATGTTTTTTGTGACAATAAAAGGATACTTTGCCCTTAGTTTAACTTATTATAGAGAATATAGTGGCCTGCCATAAGAAAAACCGAGATATCTCAGCATAAGTTTCATATGTAAAACTAGGTTATGTGGCATACTCCAAAGAACTAAGGCAATGACTCTCCTACGATGCGAGGCATCAGTGAAATTCGGGTTGATATGTATATGAAATCCATCAAGGTGGTTATCCAGTCCATATAGGGGTTTTACTAGTTTCCACGAATCTGGTCTTTAAACCTGTAGTGAGCTTTCGCTCTTACCGTTGGCTTCAACTTTATAATCTCGTTTCTTCTATATAAATTAGAAATGCAAGCACTTAAAAGTAATGTATTATGTTGTGGTTTTGAATTTATCTAGTGTTTATCACAATTTGGCCAAACTTGAAAAAAAATTGATGTTGCATTGAATTGTAATGAACTTGATTGGCTAAAAGAGAACTAAATGTGATTATTTATTGCTGAATTGTGCTTTGGGTAGCTTAAAATTAAACCATTTATCAAATAAAACCAAATGGATAACTTGGGTGTTAGGTTTTAGAATTGAATGGCCTTTTCCCCTATATTTATATACTTGGTATATTTTTATTTTATAATGAAACTTACTAACTCATAAGGATTTGTTGTTTTCTTATAGGGAAAATATACAGACGCTAAAAGATAAAGAAAAGGTGGAAGAAGAAGATATGAGACCACGTTTGGACAGGTATACCAGAGAAATGAATGTGTTATAAATTATTTTTTATATATAAACATGTTGATGAATGTGTTATTATTAAAACAAAAATATAAACTTACTCATGAATGCATAATTAGGGTTTATTGAAATAAAAATATAAATTTATTACTTAAAAGTTAAAATAACAATTAATTAATTATCTAGATTTAAATTTAATGTTCTCCTTTTATTTTTTATTTACAGGTCTAGAGATAAAGGAAAAGCTATAGCAGAATATATAAAAGATATAAAAGCAAGGTATTGACGGGTTCCGATTCCGTCAATATTTAAAATATCCTGTAAATGACAAATTAATTATAGTAAACAAGGTCGAATCCATAGAGAATGGTTATCAACTCTGATCTGTATATTAACCAGGTTGTATAAACTGGGGGGTGAGGGTTTGAAAAGTGAATTTGAATTTAACAATAAGAAAGTAAATATTAATGATCAAATATATTAAATGACCCAGTTAACCGATCATTTAATTAATGTGTTGATCATTGATTCTAAAAATATCTCTATCAACTTTAATAACCACAATTATAGTTGTTGACAACGTGCCTAACAACAAATCTTTTCCTTAGTTTCAAACTGATCGGGTATGATCCTTTGAATCAATCACTAATCTAACGTAGATTGCATTATGAACTAGAAAAGACCTATGATCATAGCCAATGAATCAGTATGACAGTTCTTGAACTATGATTGTGAAACCTCAACACTACCTAGATCAGATTAATTACGAATTATCTAAGCAGTGTATTAGCCTACTTGATTAACTAATCGCGAGCATAATCAATTAATCGAATAAAACTAACATGACCTTAGTTATGGGAATAGAGATAACCTTAACTATGGACACAGATACTACACAAATATTAAACGATAAAGAAATGAAGTAAATATCTCACAACTCGAATTAATTAAATCAATCGTTTAACTGGGCAGACTAGTTTTGCGTAGTCAATTGTCTATAATGTAAATTGAACGTACAAAAGTAAAAGAAGAGAAAAAGATAGAAAAACTCAAGCCATGTTCTCCTCTCAAAATATTCCCCAAATCTAAGATGATTAAACAATTCTATTCTACAGAGTAATATACTCTGTTAAGAAAAATAACCAAACCCATACAATCTCCTAAGAATCCTCTCTATGAAAATATAATCTCTAATTTGACTTTTGAAAGATTTGAAAGTTTGACTTCAATCCTTGAATTTCTGCATTTTTTATCTTTAATACTAGAAATCTTCATAATTGCACAAATGCCTCCAAACTGTTCACATTCACAAAAATCGGGCAAATTAGTATAAAATTACAATAATGTCCTCAAAATAATTAATGAAATAGTGCATAAATGTTACACATATTGTGCTTAATAAGGTATGTTATTATTATGTAAAATACTAACTAGTTTATTAATATCATAAAAAATAAAAAAGGATTAAAGTACATCAGTAGATAAATATGTAAAATTATATCAATAAAGAAAAATATCAATAAACTCTGTAAGACAAATAAAAATATAGATTAAGGTCAATTTATATGAGAAAATATGTGATACATGACATTACCTGCAAATGTTCACGACTGTTAATATAATGAGTCATAACATAACAAGAGGAACATTCTGCATGAAATTCAGCAAATAAGCTACAGAGTTATTGTATGGCTTGAGCTATAGAAAATTGAAATTTGTTGATCCGACATGTGTTATGTTCTATTGTAAAAAACCAACATCTCATCACAAAACATGAAATTATTATGTGAATAGCATAACCTGGCATAAATTAGAATGATACCCCAAAGGTAGAATAAATAATAAGTTTTCAGAAAATCTAAGTAGTGTGAAAATACGATATATGTGTTAGGACTACTCTCAAGTGAAAATACAATAGGTTTATTAGAACTATTCTCAATACTTTAATATTAGTCAAAGGTGAAATAAATCTATTAAGAGAAATAACTTAACTATTATTTGACATCTAAACTAGATTAACCAATTTTTTTAAACTAATGCACCATCTCCAGTAGCATGTGAATTAAAAATCTCTCTTCAGCCATGTCTGCGACGTGGAGAAATTTTTTAAAAATTGATCTCCAGTAGTTGTTTCTATTTCCAATGTGAAGTTAACGTGACATATTTTATTACTAACACTGTGAACTTCAACTGCTATTTGTGAAAGGTCGAATCCACAGCCAACTCATCTAAATAAATATTATTATATTGTATTATTAAATTAATCTTATTATCTCTCTTTTTGTGCGGTAGAGATTTAATTTAATTAAAATTCTAATAATTATAAAAATAGAAAAAATATATTAGACGGCGACTACTACATCACTATTTTACATAGACGCTGTCTATTTCTAAATATTAAGCCACGTCACTATTCACGTCCTCTATTTTCTACGACCTCATCATCTCACATCCACATTCTATTGGAGATGCTCTTATGGTTGGTAATGCATGTCAAGGTCTACCTGTTTTAATAAAGTAAAATATATAAATTTGGTATATATGTTAAATATTTATTTTAATTGTATTCACGTAATATTTATATTTATTAATGGTAAAATTTATAATGCTTTACTTTATTATTATTATTATTATTATTATTATTTGCAAAACTAATTTCCCAATCAAATAAGAGCAAAAGAAATGTAATACTAATCTCCAAATCAAAGAAACTGTGTATGTCTTCCTTATTTTATGTGTATATATAGATATGTTTATTGTTATATGAATGACCAAATTATTAATATTATTTCACAGTGTGATAGAAGAAGACTCTAATGCTGATCTCCTAGTAAAAGAGGAGAAAACGATAGATGTTGGATATATCTTTTGTTTACTTCATTTATATTTATATATATGTATGAGTAATTAATTATTAATGATTTTTCTTTAATTTTTTATTGAGAAAGAAGAGGAGATTAGTGTTGATCTCCGAGCAAAAGAAGAGGAAACTAAACATGTTAGGTATGTCTCCTTCATATTATATATACATAGATTTATCCCATTATCAATGAAATTTCATTAATGTTGTAGTGAGAAAGAAGGAGTTATCAATCCTTATCTCCAAGCAAAAGAAGAGAAAGTGAAACATACTAAGTATGTCTTCTTCATTATATATGTATGTAGAGGTTTAATTTTGCATGGATTATCAAATATTCTTATTATGCATGCTAGCTTGTGGTTTGTGTATTTATTACACTATTTTTTTCTTCTGATGTTTGTATGTGGTTATTCTGTGTTTGTGGATAATTTGGTTTTAGTTCATGTTTACAAGTAGTTTATGTGATTTTTTGAGTTAGGGTTGTAAAGCATATTGTGTTGGGTTATGTAGTTAGTAATGTGTTTTGGTTAGTATTATGAGCTTGCTTTCTTTGCTCTGTTTTATGCACTCAAATGGAGTGTTTTTATATAGTTATTGTCTTTGCAATGCCTTTACAGCCTAATCTTCTGTTGAAGCTGGTTGTGATTTGCTTGACTTTATGCTAAATTGTCCTCTATTAAGGATTGTTTGATGAAATGGGTGTGAGAAATAGTATATATGCCAATGCAATTTTGTTGAGTTATAGTATTTGCAGTGCCTTGACAACCTAATCTTTTGGTAAAGATGTGGTCTTTGGCAGTGCTTTACTTGACTTATATGCTAAATTGATTGTCATCTATTGAGGAAAGTGTTTGATGATGAAATGGGTGTGAGAAGTAGTATATATGCGAATGCAGTTTTGTTGAGTTGTAGTTTTTGCATTGCCTAATCTTCTTTTAAAGTTGTGGTCATTGGTTGAGGTTTGCTTGACTTTATGCTGAATTGTCATATGTTGAGGATTTGAGGAAAGTGTTTGATGAAATGGGTGTGACAAAAAGTATATGCTCAAATGTAGTTTTTTTTTTTAGTTATTGTGAGGGTAGATGTTGGGGTGAAGTGATTGATGCTTGCATTGGGTTTGGAGTGCATTGCTAAGGAAAAGCCCTAGAATTAGAACACTGCAGTTGGTACATTTTTACAATTACAGGGATGGTATTTGAAAAATATTTGTTTAATTACAATTTAGGGAAACACAATAGAACAAGGGTGAAAAGAGGGAAGGCAAACCAGCGGCGGAGAAGCTATCTCAGACTTTTGAGTCCAAGTATTAATCCTTTCATACTTTTTTTTAAACTGAAATTAACTGTCAACAAGCTACTCTTACTCTTACATAAGGGTGGACATAAAACCCGGACCGACTCGGACTGGATCGGGACCGACCCGGATCGGACCGAAAATTGCCGGTCCACGGTCCAAAACGTCCCGGTCCAGTCCAAAAAATTGGGACCGGTCATATTTATCGGTCCGGTCCGGTCACATGCCTCTAGGGACCGGACCGGACCAATTAAATTAGTTAAAAAAATTATATATTTTTAAAAATAATAATAAATAAACACATATTAAAAATATAAATAAAATATTAAAAAAATAAATTTCATATACTTATTTTATAATATTGATGTAATTTAATTGAATAGTAAAATTTTAATATTTAATTAAATTAATTATATTAATCTGAATTTATTAAAAATAAAAATATTTTAGGTGAATATTATAATATTATAAATTGATATTATAAATGTAGGTATTCAATTTGTATTAGATATGATTTATATATAATTGTTTTAAAATTATTATTTTTATATTAAAAAAAATTAAAAATCAATAAAATCCAATCCGGTTGGACTGGACCGAACCAAAACCGAGATCAGTTAGGACCGGACCGATCGGTCCAATACTTTAATCGGTCCGATCCGGTATAAATTTTTGGGACCGAATATATTAACAGGTCTAGTCCTGGTCCGGCTAAACCCGGAACGGACCATGTCCACCCGTACTCTTACATAAAATGTTTATTTTATAAATTGCAGGAGAATTGGATCATCTCCTGCTATTACCACATCAGGAGATAAAGATGAAAACAAAATCGAAAATTTGAAGAGGATAAAAAAATTGAAGATGATGAAAAAGTTGAAGAAGATAAAAAAGATGAAGAATATGTGGTTGGTTGTATTATACAGCTATCTGAGATGCTGTCGAGGATTATATCTTATTTGATTCTGCAGGAGTTATCCATTGGTCCAGTGCATCAGAATATTATATTTAATTATTGGAAATTAGTGAAAGGGAAATGCAGAAAGGATTTCACTGGCCAAGTTTGAATTGAGAAATATAAAATTACGAAAAATACCTCTCGGTTACTGTTCATCAGTGACGGATGAACAATAACTTGGATGGAAAAATACAAAAGAGGATTTTTGGCTAAAAACAAAACATATGAGGTTTTTTTTTGGGGCTAATAGGTCAAACCCGCGGTGGTTTTTTGGGAATCTCCCTATACAAAATCATGCAACATATTGTTTATAAATAAAATTAAAAGGAAATTTGGTGTATTATTTTTTTTCGGATATTCGGATAATCCAAAATTAAAAAAATTTTGATCTGTATCCGATCCGATAATCTGAAATTAAAAAAATGGATCGGATATTCGAAAAATCAAATCAGATCGGTGACTTTTTTTACCGGATCAATCAGATCGAATTTTTTTCATACCCCTAAAACATACCCAAGATGTTTAATTTTCTCCTCTTTTATTTGGAGATTAGTATTGATGTCTTCTTCTATCTCACTGCAAAATTAATGAAATAATGTTAATAAGAGAAAATTAAAGTATTATTAGCATCATCATTAATGATAATTGTGAATATATTTAAATTTTTCAATAATTTTTCATTCAAGCGTGTTTATCTTGTTTCCGATGATGACCTTCAATTTTGTTGGAAAGTTTTTCATTTTTCTATCTTTTTCTCTTAAACTGAATTAACCAAAAGAAGTAAGAGAAGAAAATGATAAGTAAGAGAACGGAATGGTAGCGGTGGAGAAGGGCTAAGAAGATTGAATTTATTTTATTTTTAAATGTGGAATACTAATAAAAATTAATAGTCTCCTTTACCATACACACTTTTTCTGTACCATATATCGTATCATACATAGCCTGCATATGTACAAACAAAATAAGGATATGTATGAAAACATCTATTCATAAATTAAATTTATGTTTTGCTGATTTATGGTATTATAAATTTTGAAAATGACCAAGAAGACGAGAAGAGTGTGTTCTTTATTTTTCATCAGACTATACATTCCACCCTGTGCATCATATATAAATTAAATGCATTATACATAAATTAAAAGTAAAAAGTTAATATCATTAATGTAGATATCGATACAACTATTACTCCAAACTCTATACAAATCTATACAAATAGAAAAAAAAAATATTTGACAAGAATCCTAACACCTTTAATATTCTCTATCAAAACATGTGTACCAACCTTTAAATTGTTGAGGAATATTAGAATAAAAGATGTTCAATTCTTCAACAATATTCTTTAACTTTTTTACAAGAAAAAAATATCTTTGTTTACTCACAAAATAATATTGCATTTCTTCAATACTTAAAAATCTTTCTCATCATGATCGAAGAACATAATAAATATAAAAATTTTCAGCTAACACTCAAAGGTTGACCAGGTCTTTTGTAATCTCATTCTTATCCTAACCCTCTATTTCCATTGTTCTTCGGACATCAAACAAGTGACATGAATAAAGAAATTAAATCATCTTTTGTTATTTTTTTTAATACACATAAACTATGTATATACACACTCACCATATATATATATAATAATAATTTGTCAAATTTATCCAAATACTATTCTTTTTACAAATAATTAGAAAAATATGTCGAAATAGTACTTCAAATTATTGAAAATTAATGAAAAGGATGTGCACACATGAATTTACCATCTAGTTTGAAAGTATTATTATATACAGATTTGTTAAAATACTTGAGATTAATTGTGAAAAAAATTAAAGGGGTGATACCATACTTTTCAAGATGTGCACATGGGCATTTTAGTTCATTTGCCAATTATCTCAACACTTGGAGCTTCAACAACTAATGATCTTTTTATGCAATTATATCTGCCAGTATACTCTCAAAGGTAGGAAAACATATGTTACTTTCCAATGGACCGCCACAAGTTAATTAGTCAACATATATACCTTACGTGGTTTGTAGTTGAGAGGATACATGACTTGAGATTGTTTATAAGTAAAAAAGTAATCATCCAAGAGTCTCCAAAAATTGAGATTGTCTATGAAAATCTTTTGAAAGTCTCAAAACTATTAGAGTACATATCTACGTCCAAAAATATGTGAAAAAACTATATAGGACTATAAACGACTGTGGTTTGTGTAAGGTACACGTTAAGAAAAGGATTCCAAAATTCGCAGGAGACATTCCCTTAGCTATCTTTCAGGTAGTCACCTTAAACACCCTGAAAGATGTGAAAGTTAGTTGCAGTTGCTTCGGAGGCTCCTGTGGAGAAAACCCTTCAGGAAAGATATTTTTTGATTTCTTTTGGTAGGATGGTATTCCCTTTGATAATTAGGTTGATTCCTTTCGTATTCGAAATATAAGTATAATTTTCTTTTATATCTATTCTCACATCTTAAAGTTTTTTTATTTGGGTTAATTCCAAAAATCACCAAATTTTTGAAACATTTTACTTCTGGCACCCGATTTTGCAAACTTATATTAAACCACCCCAAAACCACTCAAAATTAAAACTAGGGTTGTGCATGGTTCCTTCTAGAATCGGAAACTGGACCGGAATTGGTACTGGAACCCAAAAAAACCGATTATTTGGAACGGATCGAAACCGATACCAAAAATTATATTTTTTGGTACCGGTTTCGGATCCTTGATTAGAACCGAACTGGAACTGGTAAAGGAACCGATTTTTTTTAAACAAATAAAATAAAATGTAGTCGTTTTAGGAGAATTTCTTTCTAGGTAAATATATATATATAGGGTTATTTCCAAAAAAACTCCCACTTTTTCAAACGTTTCACTTTGAACTTCCGGTTTTGAAAAGTTTGGAAAACCACCCCCAAAATCAAAACCACTAGTGGTTTTGGTATTTTTTTGAGTGGTTTTGGTATTTTATGAGTGGTTTTGAAATTCGATATGCTTTAATTTGGAGATTTGGAAATTCCTAAAATAAAAAATACTCATACAACACTAAAACCACTAAAAAAAAAACAAAACCACTAGTGGTTTTGATTTTGGGGTGATTTTCCAAACTTTTCAAAATCAGAGGTTTAAAGTGAAACGTTTGAAAAATTGGGGGTTTTATGGAAATAACCCTATATATATATATCATTCTATTCTCTTACAATTTCTTTTTTATTTTCAAATTAGCGGTTGTTATTTTTATATAAATAATAATAAAAAATATCTTTAATCTTTTTTTTTATGCACCATCAAATTGTTTCAACACTTATATGTAAAATATATATATATTTATATATTACTATTTCAAATATATTTAGAAATTAGAAATGATCCTGAAGTTTTGAAGAATATTGTTCCAAAGGCTGAAGTGGAGTGCTAGAT
This sequence comes from Cardiospermum halicacabum, assembly GCA_031304145.1. Lineage (NCBI taxonomy): Eukaryota > Viridiplantae > Streptophyta > Magnoliopsida > Sapindales > Sapindaceae > Cardiospermum > Cardiospermum halicacabum. The sequence continues at coordinate 14,981,665 of CM062394.1, read as the reverse complement.
GTGTTACTTGAACAATTTACCTGAAAAATTAATTTAATTTTTAATTATTTTTTATATTACAACTAAATTATGTTAAATTACTATGTGTATGTTAACTAATTAATTTTTTTAAAGAAAATTGAAATAAAGAATATGGAGGGCTATACGATTTAGACTCAAGCGTGTAGGATATTTGAAACGTTTATTATTATTATTTAAAATCATGCATAATTTATTTGTAGGGTTATGGAGCTTTTAAACTTATTTTCTTTGTCTAGACATCAAATTTAAGTTTATTAGTGAAACTTTTGGAGTTTGCTAGTATGCAATTTCAAAACCAATTAAACAAATTGATAATGGTAATTGAGAACATTACTAACTTTCTCATATGTATAAGTTTGTTTTGTTATATTGGTTTCACAAAATTTTTTTAATAATTGGATTAATTGTGACAAGTTTGATTATTTTCCCAGAATCGATACTAGAAACGTACCTGAATAATCGGTACCATTGGAACCGGAACCGGTAACGGAACCCAACCTGAACCGCACTAGAACCAGTACTGGTTTTAAGTACTAACGGTACCGGTACCGGTTCCTCAAAAATAAGAAACCAGTAATTTGGTTCCGGTACCGATTCCTTCAAGGAACCGGTACCAGAACCGGTCCCACTCACCCCTAATTAAAACCATTAGTGGTTTTGGTGAGGTGTGAGTGGTTTTTGTGTTTTTGGATGATTTTTGTATTTTTTTTAGAGGTTTTGCTAATTAATTAGTTTTGATAATTTTTAAATTTTTGGTTTGATAATTTTAGTAAATTTAAAATAATTTATTAAATAATTTGAATAATTTTTTATTGTTTTAGAAATTTTTAATTTTTAATTCATTAATTTTAGTAGTTTATAGTTTTAATTTCTAACTTTTATCTTTGCTAAACTACAACTAATATCAATAATTTTTATAATTTTTAATTTTTTATTTAATTAGCTGAATAATTTTTATTTTCTACCCTTAATTTTTAATTTTAAACATACAACCAAAAATATCTAATTTAATTATTTTTTAAATAAAATTTGAGTTTTATTTTTATATTTATTGTTTCAAAAATAAAATAACCATTTATTGGTTATATCAACATTTTAAATTATTTTTCAATTTTAAACATTTTTTTATTTATTAATATTTATTTTAAGAACCTATATAAAATTATAATACAATAATAATATAAACAATTTTAATAAATTTTTAAACATACCTATATAAAAAATCTTATTATATGTTTTAGTAAATTTAAAACTAAAAATTTAAACAAAAAATTATTTAAAATTATTTAACTAAGTATTTAAAATTTATTAAATCTACACAATTTTTTTTTTAATTTAGTAAATTTTAAATTTTAAAATTAATAATAAATTTATTAAAAATTTGTAAACCAAACATTTAAAAAGTACTAAACTATGTAATAATTTATTTTAGTTTAGTAAATTTTTAATTATTTTTAAATTAAAAATATTTAAATTGTTTAATAAAATATTTAAATTGTAGTTAACTTATTAAACCAAAAATTTAATAATTATTAAAACTAAATAATTAAAAAAATCACTCAAAATACAAAAACCACTCTAAAATACAAAAACCACCCACACCACACCAAAACCACTAGTTATTTTGATTTTGGGTGGTTTTGGGGTGGTGCCAGAAGTCAAATGTTTCAAAAATTGAGTGGTTTTTAGAATTAAAACTTTTTATTTTCCAATGACCAAAACAATGAAACAACAATCAATTCATCAAGTAACTAATGCAATGCAAGGTATATTATATATATATATATATATATCAATTTGTCTACCATTACGTTGAGTTTAGAATTCAATTGAAGTCTATTTCAGAAGAAAATTTGTCTTTCTTACCTCAAGTTTAGAAAAATGATGATTACTGGGTGCCTAGAATAGTGAATATGATAAAGTTTGAGAGCAAATGTTATATAGACATATTTTTCAGTTTTATTTTTGTGTACTTTGATTGGTGATGAAAAGAATTTTTTAATCTACTTGAGAATATGCAACACAAGGAAAAGTATGTGGAATGTCTAGAAAGAAAGTCTCCGAGTGAGACATTTTATGAGACATTACCCTGAGACGTTTCAACATAATGTTTTGATTTTTTCCCTTGAGGTTTTCTAATGGGATGTCTCAGATAACATCTCACTTTGAGACATTTTCTAAGACTTTTCTATGTATCATAAATTCTTTGATTTGCATTTATTTAATGCTAGTCAACCCTAATGTTTGTTTTCAGATTGGTAAAACAAAAAATTGCAGAAAATAAAATAAGTATTTATGGTTTTAATTGATTTGATCATTTGTTAAAGTAATATTTTTGTTGTAAATAAATTATATTATTTCATAGGTTTTAGCAGTTCCTATGTTTAGATGGGTCGAACCAAGAATTATTGTGCATGAAAGGCTAAACATTAAAAAGAAGCTTAACTTTTTTTAAAGAATTGATAAAAGAACCCATTAAGGATTACAATCTATGGAAATTCATTGTTAGGACTCATTTGCGACAGTTTTTAATTTGGTGGAACAAGCATTATTCAAGAAGAAACAGTATGCTGGAAAGATCACTTATCGGGTTCTCACTTATGAGATACACGTTGAAAACCAAAGACCAGATGAACTTTGGTTTCAAAAAGGAGTTGTTGCATATAGGTTTGGAAAACAAGAATTTGTGCTAGTCACCGGCTTAAGCTTTGGGAAGATACATAAGTTGGACTTATTAGGAGAGCGAAAAAAAACTCCCACAAGATAATATTTATATGCAGATATGACCTACTAAAGGTGGTGTTGTAATTTCTACAACAATTAATCACTCAAATATGAACATAAGAACCAGAAACATCACAAGAACACAAGGATTCTTACGTGGTTCCACTTAGTGGCTCCAATGAGCCTCCTAAGAGATGTACGTCCACGGGGTTCCGGCTCAGCGGCCGGTTGCACTATGGTGGTGATATTACAAGACAAAAGAGCAGAAAAGCCCTCTCTGAGATCTAAAGGAGAAGAGACAACAAGAAACCCTAATTCGCCAAAGCATAGAGACGAACCAGAGAGTAAAAGAACAACAACAATTTGCTGCTACAGTAACAAACATAAAGCTTATAAATTTAGGGTAGGGTCGGGTCAGGTCATATGGTTTGGACTTTATTTATTTTGTCCAGGCCCATAAGTCTTAACCAAACAAAAACAACCCTATTGAAGCTGATACAAAAACAGCAGCTTAATAATGATATAAGACCATAACAAATACAAACTATACATTTTTATACAACAGTATACAAAAACACCACACAACCATCAGTGCCCTCCAAGCCTTAAGCATCATTGCCTAGCGCCCAGCTACAGAACCTTCTACAGTAGCCAATATGAAGAAGATCCCTACAAAACAGAAACTTCTTCACAGAAAGTACCTTAGTACCCATCACAGCAAGATTAGAATCAGTGGAAATCTTTCCCACATCAATAGTACCATTCAACACATGTAACATGATAAAATTAAATTGAACATCTATATGTTTAGTCCAGTCATGATACATAGGATTTTTGCTCAGGTGAAAGGTGCCCTGGCTGTCTGTAAAAACAGAAGCGGTTTCTTTCAGGAGCTTCAATTCCCTTAGCAGACCTTGGATCCATATAGCCTCTCAAATCCCTTCTGTCAAAGCAATGTATTCGACCTCAGTTGTTGATAAAGCAACACCAAATTTGAGTCATGCTCTCCAAGAAACACAATTTCCACATGTAGTAAAATAATAATATAAAGCAGACCTTCGAAATTCTATTTCCTTTGCAAAATTAGAGTCACAATATCCAATTACAGAAATAGAATCAGTGTACTTACCATAGACCAGACTAATGTCCATAGTGCATCTGATGTATCTTAATAGCCCTTTCATTGCTTTCCAATGAATTACTTTAGGTTTCATCATGAAATGACTTAGAACACTTAGAGAGTAGGCCAAATCAGGTCTAGTACAGACCATTGCGTACATAACACAACCAACAACTTCAGCATAAGGAACATTATCAAGAATATCATCACAATCAGACATTTTAGTATCCAAACCATGACCAGTAACAAGACGCAAGCTAGAAGGATTAGAATCAAGCATCTTAAAATTCTTTAAAACCTTTTCAAGGTAATTATTCTGATCAATACATAGCAAATACGATTTTCTGTTCCTAATAATGTTCATCCCTAATATTTTAGAAGCATGACCAAGATCCTTCATCTCAAACTCATTTTTTAAATGTTGCTTAACAGATTTCAGCCTATCAATATTAGGTCCAACCAGCAATAAATCATCAACATATAGAAATAGAAACACAGAGAAATTATCACGAAGGATATAATACAAGCATGCATCAAACAAGCTTCTTATAAAACCAATGGAAGTAATAAAATTGTGAAACCTATAATTCCATTGTCTGGGTGATTATTTCAACCCATACAATGAACGTCTTAACAAACAAGATTTATTTTCATCACCCTTTTTACAAAACCCTTTAGGTTGTTCCATGAAAATTTCTTTATCTAGAAAACCATGTAAAAAGGCAGTTTTTACATCCATTTGTTCCAATTCCCAATCAAAGAAAATAGTCAAATCAAGCATAATTCTAATAGTAATATATCTAATAACAGGAGAAAAAATCTTATTAAAATCAATACCAGGTTTCTGAGTGAAGCCTTTGGCTACCAGCCTGGCTTTGTACCTGCTAAGATCAACAATATGGAGATTTTTCTTAATTCTGAACACCCACTTACACGCAACCAGTTTCTTACCAACAGGTTTGTCAACCAGCTCCGAAGTTTGATTTTTCAGAAGAGAGTTATAATATTCTTTCATGGCAAATTGCCATTTTTTCAGAGTGCTTACAATTCACAGCATCAGAAAACGAAATAGACACAAATTCATCAGAAACAATAGCAGTCAATGCATAAATCACCATATTAGCATCCAAATATCTAGTTGGAGTTCTAATGACCCTCCTAGGCCTATCTCTAGCAATAGAGTGATCATTTAAATCAATATTGCCAATGTTAAAGATCAGATCATATTCAGGATTATCATCAAAGACATCATCAGATTCATTATAAATATAAAAAACATTATGTTCAGGTGAATCATTTTTAGATGAACTAGGATTAGTTTCAGGAGGAACAACAAATGGGACAGAATTAGTGGCAATGTTATGATCACCATTAACAGCATCATTTGGATAAACATCAGAATCACAATCAATACTGTAATTAGACAAAGTGAAACTAGGCAAAACATTTTCAGAATCAGCAACATCAGAAGTGAAACCAGGAAATTTAGATTCATTAAAAATGACATCCCTACTAATAATGAACTTATAAGATGACCCCTCTCTATAGACCAATCAGATACCTTTGGTACCAGTAACAAAACCCATAAAGAGACTTTTATAGACCTAAGTTCCAATTTACCAACTGACTGATGTGCATATGCCCTACAACCAAACATTCTAATATGCTTTAAAACAGGCAATTTACCAAAAAAAAAGTTCAAAGGTAGTTTTCCAATCAATCACAGCAGAGGGAGATCTATTTCTGGCATATATAACAGTATTCAAGGCTTCCCCCTAGAATGTCTTAGGTAGCTTGGCCTTAAATAACATGCTCCTCATTTTCTCAAGTAAGGTTCTATTCAAACGTTCGGCCACACCATTCTGTTGGGGAGTAAATCTAACAATTCTATGCCTTTTAATCCCATTTCCAGCACAAAAAGAATCAAACAATTCATTAAAGAATTCAAGACCATTATCAGTTCTTAGAGCCTTAACCTTGCAATTAGATTCAGTTTCAACATGCAATTTCCAAATTTTGAACTTATCAAGAGTTTCATCTTTACTCTTTAACAGATACATCCAAGCAAACTTAGAATAATCATCAATTATAGACATAAAGTAAACACTCTTGCTAAAGGTTTTGGTCATTGAAGGACCCCACAAATCAGCATGCACATATTCAAGAATAGAACCAACTCTTAAATCAGATTTTACAAAAGGCATTCTAGTCTGTTACCAAGAATACAATGCTCACACAAATCCAGTGACCAAGCTTAAATCAGATTTTATCATTCTTAATCAGCCCTTTTTTCATCAATTCCCTTAATCCATTTTCACCCAAGTGACCAAGCTTATTATGCTAAATTTGCAATTTAGAAATAGCAGGTTTATCAAGAATTAAAGCCTCAACAGTTTCACCCTCTAGTTTATACAGATGACCACATTTATTCCCTTTCATTATTACCTCTTCAGTGTTAGATTCCATTATACAAACAATCTAATTTTTAAACACACATTCAAAACCAAAACATCCAAAGCACTAGCAGAGATAAGACTCCTCCTCAAATCAGACACATATTTCACATCATTCAACAATCGGACGGAACCATCAAATGCTTATTTTTAATAGAACCAATGCCCTTAATCATGCATTTATGATCAGATCTCATTAGAACCAGTCCCTCATTACCAAGTTTAGAGGTGGAAATTCGGGTTGGCGTGTGTGTTGGACCCAACCCGAACCCGACCCATTTAGTAAACGGATTGATTGTGTCAACTCACGGGTTAACCCATTTTACCCATTCATTTTAAAAAGTTAAATATAATTTTTTGAATAATGAAATTTTATTTTATAAATTATATAACTACGATTAAAATTTTCCATATATGTAATTTATTACACTATTAGATCTAATTATGATACATTTAATATTAAATTACATTAAATTAAAAATAAATAATATTATAAATAATTAAAAAAAATAAACTTAAATGGGTTGGCGTGTTCATCTCGTGTCGACCCAACCCATTTAGGCTCAACCCAGACCCGTAATAAATGGGTTCATGCTGTGTAATTATTAAACCTGTAATTATTAGGTGTCATATGATGCGTGCAACCTGAATCTATAACCCAATCCAAAACAGATTCTTTATTAACAACCAAAGCATCAGACAATTTAGCAGCGATAGTCAAACCTTCACAGAATTGAACATGATCATCATAAATAGCAACTGAATTAGAAGAGACGGGCTTAGAGTTACCCTTAGCCTCATCATTCTTATTTTGGAAGCAGTCTTTCACAAGATGATTCTGCTTCCCACAATAAAACAACTTCTTTCTTTATCATATTTACCTTTTCCTTTAGCCTTATCCTTAGAATTACAATTGTTATTACCATCACTATTACCATTATTATTTTTTATTATTCCGAGAGTTAAACTTCGTTTTCTTATTCCTGGCAGGTTTATGGTTTTGAACCATCAACCCTTCAGTTCAAATTTTACTTTCTCTTCATTAGCAGTTCTAAAAGTCAAGGCATCAATGATCAATTTAGTGGTCAAAGTAGCATTATTATAAATTCCTCTACAACACTGTGAGATTCAGGCAAAGCATGCAAAAGAATCATAGCAAGATATTCTTCAGAAAGTCTATTTTCTTCCTTAGTTCTACTATTAAAATCCTGCACAAGCCTTTTAAAAACAACCAAGTTTTCAGCAACTTTCTTTTTAGAGTTAAAGTTAAAACTAAGAAACCTTAGCAAGCTTAATAGTCTATTTTGAATATCTTTTTCCAAATAATTTGTTTCTAATGCAGTCCACTACTTAGATAATGTTTTAGAACTAGCAAGATTAGTCATAACATCATCAGACAAATGCAATCAAATCATATGATATGCCTTTTTATTTAACCATTTCTTTTCAACATCAAAGGTACCCTCAAGATACTCACTATCAATTGCACCCTCAACCCCATGATAAATAAGAACAAACAACATCTTTTTCTGCCAAAGAATGAAGTCTTGATTACCATCAAACAATTCTATATTAATATGGCTTGAACAAGGAATTTCATCCATATTAATCCTAATAAGACAAGAAGCAGACAAAGTAGGAAGACAGGGCACAAAGCAAGCAAACAAGAAAACTGACACTACTATCACAAAGTAAAAACAGTAGCACAGTTTAGCCAAACAACAACCAACAACAGCTTAATACCACACTATATTCAAAGAAACAGTATCAATAAAAAACAAGAAGAGCTTTCAATCAACACAATCAGAGATTGAATTTACAACAAAACAAGCTTAGATAATACAATTAAACATCAAGAATCACAAAGAATTTTCAATCAAGCAGTTTCCCTGAGGGCGTAAACTAAACCCCACTCAGGCAGCAATGTTGAAAAATAGTAAATAGGAGACCTAATACTAAAGGTTTAAGAAATGTACCTAGCAAAAATAAAAAGCTGCAATATCTTCTAGTATTCCATTATTAGCCATTTCTATACATGTTTCCCCTTTTTCTTGATTTTATTGTATTATTTTTCTCTTTTCTTTTTCCAGATTTCAATACCTATAACAACACTAAATCAGTTCAAACAGATCCCTTTCAAATCTATTTTGACGATTCTTCAAGAGTTGACTTAGGGTTTTTCGTTGCCGTTGACATGGGTTGCGCCGGCCACCTACAAGAGGCAACAAATAACACAAATCAGTAAAGAATATAAAGAAGAAATAAAAAAAATAGAGAGTTAGGGTTTAGAAAATGAGCGATTCAGCTCTGATACAACTTGTTGTAATTTCTACAATAATTAATCACTCGAATATGAACATAAGAACCAAAAACATCACAAGAACAAAAGGATTTTTACGTGGTTCCACCCGGTGGCTCCAAAGAGCCTCCTAAGAGGTGTACATTCACGGGGTTCCGAATCAGCATTCGGTTGCCTATGGTCGTGATATTACAAGACAAAAGAGCAAAAAAGCCCTATATGAGATACAACTGAGAAGAGACAACAAGAAACCCTAATTTTCCAGAGCAAAGAGACGAACAAGAGAGCAAAAGAACAATAACAACAATCTGCTGCTACAGTAACAAACATAAAACTTATATATCTAGGGCCAGGTCAGGTCATATGGTTTGGACTTTATTTATTTTGCCCAGGCCCATAAGCCTTAACCAAACAAAAACAAACTTGTTGAAGCTGATATAGAAACAGCAGCTTAATAATGATACAAAACCATAACATGTGGGAACATAGATCCAGAGGATATATTGAAGGCTTTGTACAACGACAATATAAATAGAGAACATGCTAAAAGACTTGCCTTAATAATTATGATTCACCATTTCATATTTGGCCAAAGGAAGGAGAAAGACGTTCTTACGACGATTTGACATTTGGTTGATGACCTTAAATGGTTCAATAGGTTTGCATGGATCAGCTCCAAGGAGTGATTAGCCAGAGCTTTCTTGATAATCCATCAAAGAGAAAAACTAGTAATGGAATGCTTTCATCATTTATGGTATGTATTATTTATATACCTCTATGAATTTAATATTTCTAATGTAATAGTGATAATTGGAAGATCTACCATTTGAATGCTTACCTTTATTTTTCTTTCATTTAATGGTGGTTAATTGAAGCATCCCCCCATACTAGGGAGTGGATTAAGGCGATGGAGTATAATAGGTGTGCATTAACGGGACCTAGATGTTTGAGATGGTCTTTAGAAGATAAGAGTTATAAGGGAGTCGATGATGTGTCAAAGGTTGGTCGGTCTATTTTTTTTTCCTAAATTTGCTTTTATAATATACATAAAATATTTGTTTTATAAAAGTATTTTAGCTTATGAATGATTTCTTTATATCTATGTTTAGATAAGTGGTATGATGACACTTAAGCCTTCCAAGGATGAGTAGCTCAGGTGGTATATGAAGTATTTCAATCACGATCAAGTAATCCCTGCTGACCTAGACCAACTAGGTGAAGAAATTTTTTATGAAGATTCATCAAGTGACTAGGAAGGTTTTGATTATGAATCCAACACGAGTTTAGAGAGACGGAAGGGGCATGAAGCAGTGCAATTGGACACACACGAGGATGTACATAGTGAATCGACAATAGAAACATCTAAAAGCTCTCGTCCGAATATAGATGCATACGAGGTAAATCATTTTACTTAATTTGAGTGTGTAATAATTAGTTATGAAATTAATTAAATGGTCCTTCTTTGGTTTGTACTTAGGTTGGTTTAGAATATATTCATTAAAAATTGCATAAGTTAGAAGAGCTCAATGAGGATTAGATATTATGGAGGAAGGAATTGTTGGCACAAATGAAAAAACAATGAGATGAGTTTGAAAAGAAGAGACTCAATTGAAAGAATGAATGAATAGAGTTAATTAAGGAAAATAGGATAGAGAGATCCTTCTAAAGAAAGTGAATGAAGATCATGAACACAGTTGCTTTTACTTGAAAAGAATATAGGTGAAGAGTCTTCAAGTCCACAATTGATGGGACGAAACTTGACTGATATTTAGAATTCACAGTGATCAATCAAAATTTCTATCAACGTCTAATGTAGTATTTTAGATATCGTCTCCACAGAGATTGTAAGCTAAGAAGCATGATTGAGACTAAGATTTAAACTGAATTACTAAAAGAATCTATATACAAAATGAATCATAGAATCATAGAGTTGATGTGAAGTAAAAGTAACTCATGACATTCATTCAATGAAAACTCAAGTCAGCATTCTATTCTGCAATTGATCTTAACAATGAATAAACTGATTTGCTAGATCTGTTGTCAATTAACTTCTCATGCAAGTTTCATCTTAAATCACAGATTTACCTTCTAGATCATCATCAGTGATCTATTAAAAGATTTATCAATTCAATTTAACAGATCTCAATTATATAGTTGCATATATCTCTATACTACAACCTATACAATTTATAAGCACAATCTATAGAAAAACATATCTGTAGTCTATCTCTAGTACTACAATCCTCTATTCTCAGATCTGAAACCTGATCGCCATCTCTGGTTTAAATTAAATCTCAGATTAACAATATTACGTAACTCTCATTCTTGTAATTCAATTAGCTCATGAAATCCAGTAGATCAGGCTATAATTGAACAAGAAACTATGCAATTGAAATGATAATCAACATTAAGATTCAACAAATCAACAGAGCTTTTAGCTAGCACATCTATTTCAGCATATTCAATCAAGTATAGAAATCATCATCGACATGCTCAAGATCTAAATCTTACCAAGGAAGATTGAAGCTAGACTCTGCCACAGTTGTTGCTTCACAATCTTCAAGCTAAGTCTCGATGATCAATAGACACAGAGTATAAAACTTCTTCAAGCAACTTCTCTGAAGATGTTGAATGAGGCATATTGAAGAATTTAGAATTTCTCTTAAAGTATAACAGAATGTCAAGAGTGAAAATCAATCGTTTAAACTATGAAAATCAATTATTACACTAGAGGTACATCATGGTGACAAAGATGAAGGCTACATCCCATGAAAAGATGTTTCAAAGGTTTATAACCAACTACATATTTAGCAATTAGTATGTCTTTCATTTATTTTTTGTTCCCCGATTCCATTTGTTCATCGAGCAATTTGGTTGTTTCACAAGAACATATAGATTCAATACTTGATTATGATGCTATGATGGAAATAAATGAATCATATGAGAGTGTAGAGGATGTCTTAACTGACGATAGTTCGAAACAAAATGTAGGAAAAAAAATGTCACCCATGTTTCTAAGGTATAACTATTAATATGTATCATGATTATCTTGTGTTTCTTATTTGTCAATAATTTGAAGGTGACATTGGCTATACAATTTTTTTAATTAGGAAGTTACTCTTCAATGGTCATAAAGATCACATAAACTAGCTACTGCTAGAAGGTTCCTGTGGTGCCAAATAAACCACAGCCAAATATTAGGCTAAGATTGCTTGAATACAGTAGCTAAACAGCTGACAGATATGGTCTCACAGAGTTTAGTTCTAATGAGTAAAAAATCGGATCCTTTTATAATCATCCCTACCCCTTATTTATAGGAGGTATTTGGGTCCTATTTCTATTTGGATTAGGACTCTCTATCTTTCTTGAATTCGATCTCCTTTTTGGGCTTGGTCTCGGTCTCCTTCTTGGGCTTGATCTCCTTCTTGGGCTTGGTATTTCTCTTTTAGTAAGAAATGTCTTCATTTATCATTCGCGCTTCAGGAATCCTTGATCCTCTGAGATAGGTTTTCCTCTGCCTATTAGGTTTCAGGGGTCCTTGTCTCAGTGAAGTAGGTTTTCCTCTGTCGATTAGGTTTCAGGCATCCGGATTTGGTTTGGTCACAGTTCGTTGGGTTGGTATGCCTTGGTTTGGGCTTTGTTGGGCTCGGCCGAGTTGTATTATCTTTGGGCCTTTGGCCATCTCGCTCGAGCTTGTTCTCTGGGCATTATTCGGGGCTTCAGCCCTTTCGGCCGAGTGGATAATTGGGTACATCTTCGGTCGAGTTTGGCTATGGGCTCTGATTTCCTTCGCTTATTTTGACCTTCACCTTTGATGTCTTATGGTTATTTTCCCACCACAGTTCCCATTCACCACGAGTGGAAGAAGAAGAAAACAGTCAAAACCTTCAAAGTTGTGAAAAAAGATAAATAAGTAGTATCGATAGAGGAATTACAAGAAAATAATGAATGTGAATATGAAGATTGTGTAGCTAATGTCAAGAGAGTTTACAATAGAACATTGGTAAATATGCTAAGATAGTTTACCAACAAGAAAGAGTTATTAAGATTGGCCAAAACACGATTTGCAACCACTTTCATCACTTTGGGAAAGATGCGTACCTTGAAAAGTAACCTAAGAAAAATGTATATTTTCGAAGTGTGGACCAAAAGAAAATGGACAAAAGAAGCGGACACTAAAAATATGGTTGATGTGATTTTGATGCCTTTCATTTCGAAATAATGTAGTATATGCTTTAAAGGTTCCAATCCTTTGGTACATATACTTTGTTTAGTGCATGGTAAAAGGAAACCAACTATTGGTTATATTTATAAGACTGTTAATAGAGCTACAAAAGCAATTGCTAAGTCTTTTCTAAAGGATGAAATAAATTACTCCCAAATTTATCGAATCATAGATAGAAGATGGGATATTCAGCTTCATCGACCTTTGCATGTTGCCGGTTGGTACCTAGTACAGAATTTTTTAATAAAGTTGAATGCTTTCATATATATGCTGATATTGTTATTACTATACGTTAATGTATCAAGCAATTGAATCTGAATAAAGATGTTTAAGATCAAATTGACAATGAGCTATCAATTTATGGCGAGGCGGAAGGAAAATTTGGAAACTATATGACAATTAGAAAAATGTCAAAAAATCTTCAAGTAATAGAAACATAAATGTAGGTAATGTACACTTATGTTAAACATACACCGTTCATAGTTTACATTGTGAGAACAATATTGATGCTCTTATATGTATATGTATGTGTGTATATATATATAATCAGAAAGATACTAACCCATTATAAAATTTTATTGGACAACTGATTGGTGGGCTTCTTGTGAAATGTCAACTCTCAAATTTCAAGAATTTGTAATTAAAATCCTTAACTTAACTTGTAATGCCTCTGAATGTGAGCATCATTGAAGTGCTTTTAAAAATGAAAGTATTCTACTATAGCTAATTTGCATATTTTACACTTAATTTCTTTAAATAAGTTGTTAAACATTTTCCCCCTTAATTGCAGCTTCATAGCAAAAGGAGGAATATACTTGACCAAAAGCGTGTAAATGACTTGGTCTTCATAAAGTAAAATAGAGCACTCAGATGAAGATATCAAATACGTGATACCATTGATCCTATCTTTCTAACTTACATCGATGAGAGTTAAGAATGGTTGACTGGAGGTATGATGATGAGTTTGGTGAAGATGATGAAAATGTGCTTGAAAATGATGGTGTGTTGCAACGGAGATGTAGTTATGGCTATAGGAGTCGGAGGTCCTAGTTATTAATTTAGCTTTCAATTAGGTTCAAGTTCGTTAAAGGCTTTTGAGCACCCAGTAGAACAAGTAGAAAACTTGGAAGAGGAAAATTATGGAATTGAAGAATAGGATGAGTATAGAGATGAAAAAGAAGATGAAATGAAAATTGGTGGAGAAGAAGATGATTTTTGTTTATTGTGTCTAGATTATGATGCAATTTTTTTTATTATTTGGAATTATAATGCATTTCTAAGCCACCTCATGCATATATTTTAGACTTTGGACATTGTTGAATGAAAAATATTTTGATTTTGCATGAGAATTGAAGTTTAGGTTGTTTATCTACAAATTGAAGTAATGAATAAAATATATAGAAATATTATTTACTTCGTAAGAATTAATAATTTATTATACATATATATATATATATATATAATATTTTATTACATAAAGTTCACATCATTTAAAAAAATGCGAGACTCATTATTCCTCATGCCTCAAACTTCATAGGCATTAACACCACACTGCACCTTTCGCCTTACAAAAATATGGTAGAGATGCTAACAAGTTTGGGAAGTGATGCTAGTTTTCTATAAAAATTAAAACTAAAATCTCAATTTGTAAAGGATTTACTACTCTTAAAAACTAAAACTCCCTCCTTTGCAATGAATGAGTTATGTGATTTTGATAAAAAAAAATGTCAATATAACAAGAATCTATGTGATATATACACACACATTGTTTGGCAATTTAGTTAGGGGTACATAGTACGAATATGGAAGCATGTTGTTTGCTTTATTTAAGAAGAAAAATTGAAATAAGAGAGTGCGATGAGAATGATATTACAAAAGACTAGGTTCAACCTATAAGTGTTGGTTATTTGAAATGGTATGGAATGAAATTTAAGTCCATCAAACCTACTTCGGGTATATATAGGTTGTGTAATATAGCCTTATGTGTCTTAGTTTGCCTAAGGTATACTTGGATGGCAATTGGGAGACTAGGATAAGCAATATGATTGCTTTTGAAAATCTATATTTCACAATGGACCGCCACAAGGTAATTAATCAACTATATTGTGCAGTTTTTTGTTGAAAGCATGAACTACTTAAGGTTGTTGGTAATCCTAAAATTGAGAAAACCTTTTGAAAGTTTGAAGACTATTAAAGAGTCCCTATGCGCGTCCAAAAATATGTGAAAAATACTCCTTCCACCTCTAATTAACTGTTACAGTTGAAAATTGGTGGGGTCATATGAAAAATTATGAATTACCAAATTTTCCCTTACAACAATAAATAGATTACAATTGAATATAAAATGGAAGAGGCCCACCTAAAAAGTTGTGAGGTAGTGTGAGAAATTAAAAAGTTTTAAAAATGGAATAAGTAGTATATTATATTGGTTAGTGGGGTTGAGTGGTTGAAAAAGTCCAAGGGTAGTATTGTCTTTTCCATTATAAAAATTTACTAAAAATGGAAGTGTAACAATTAATTAGGGACATCCATATTTAGTAAGTGTAACAATTAATTAGGGATGGAGGGAGTATATAGAATTATAAACGACTGTGGTTTGTGTAAGGTACACTATAAGAGAGGGATTTGGAAATTCGTATGAGATATTATTCCCTTAGCATTCCATCATCTATCTTTCAGGTGGTTACCTTAAACATTATGAAAGATGTGAAAGTGAGTTGCTTTCTAGGCTCATGTGGAGAAACCCCTTCAACAAATATAATATGTTATTTTATTATTGTTATTATTTTAAATTTATCACCATTCTTTTGAGATTCATTTTTCTTTTATATTTTAATATAAACTATAGTGATACCTCTATAAATAAAAGAAGATGATGCATATTTAAATCATCACAAAAAATATTCTATGAATAAGTCATACCTATTCAAATAATCTACAATACCAAGAAGATAAGCTGGACTTTAAGACAAAACAAGTAGTGAAGTTTCAGAATAGCAAGTAGTGAAGTTTCAGAACAAATTGCAAGATCTGAAATTTCTAAACATATTAAGTAGTGAAGCTTAAACATAGAAAGGATGATAGGAATTTCCGTTCTATCTCTCCTCCTTCCTAATTTCAAATTCGATTCAACCAAAATAATCAAATAGCAACAAACATAATATTTAACGTGGTTCGGCAAAATGTCTAATTCATGGAAAGATAACAACTTTACTATAGAGAAAAATATTACAAAATAATTCCAAAAACTCTTTCTTTCCATACAAAATCGCTCTCTTTCTCAACCATACTCAAAATAGACATATTCGAAATCAAACAACCAATCAAAATCTCTTTTAGGAAAATAACTCAGCCCGACGAGACAACCTAATTTCTAATCTCTTTAATGGCAAGACAACCCCAATTCAAATCTCCTTAATAGTGAGACAACCCCAATTCAAAATCTCCTTACGACAAGAGCTCAACCTCCATACTCAAAATATCCTTAATGAAAAATCTGCAACTCAATTTATCATTACCCCCAATAGGTATGATCCCAATTCAATAATCACCACCCCATAGGGACATGACACTTTTTTCTTCAAGAAATAGCTCTAGTTATAGTGATCACCGAAAATATTTTCCTAATTTGTTTCTTTTCTAACTAAGGAACGCAATCAACCAAATTAGGAA
Organism: Cardiospermum halicacabum; assembly: GCA_031304145.1. Classification (NCBI taxonomy): domain Eukaryota; kingdom Viridiplantae; phylum Streptophyta; class Magnoliopsida; order Sapindales; family Sapindaceae; genus Cardiospermum; species Cardiospermum halicacabum. The sequence goes on along the minus strand of CM062394.1, from coordinate 14,965,151 downwards.
AATCAAAACTTTTTGCAAAATAAGGAATCAAACAATTAGGAAATAGATCCAAACTCCCAAAATATGATAACCTTTCTAAAAATAAATCCTTGTGATTCAAGACAATTCTAACATAGGAAGTAGTGAAATTTCAAAATAGATAGGGTGTCCGAGTAAGTAGAGATTTTACAAACTTCTTGAGAAAGAATGAACTTGTAATCTTAAATTGTCATTTGATAAATTTATAGAAATTATATTCACTGTTGCCATGTTCTTCATGGAAGTACTAGTCAGAGTAGAGATCAACCTGAAGTTAAAATTCGAAAGAATATTATGTTGGTGTTAGAGAATCACATCCTTTTATTTATTCATTTGAATCTCTAGGAGTATGATGTATAGTAAATACTATATATTTTTTTATAAAGACACAAAGTTCAAAAGCTACTGATGACAAGCCACACAATATCTCTTCCTCAATGAAATTTCATATATCGAGTGCGTTTGTAATAAAATTCATTGTATAAATATCAATATCTCTTTTAACTAATGAAAAAATAAAATATGTTTGTTCTTGTTTGTATATATGCAGGGTCAAAGTGTATTCATTCTCTGTTCGAGTCTAGAAGACAAATTCTTTCATTTTCATTTTTGATTCTGCAAGATACATACTTTCATTTTTAAACTTTTAAAATACTGGAAACAGAGTTGAAGGAAACTTTGCTGGAAGAAATTGCTACTTCAAGCGTATGTAAGGAACCACCAGTAAGTGAAAATCTATCTGAAACTCAAATGTTAGTGTTTTATTATTATAATTTTTAAAAAAATCTAATCTTTATTACTTAAAGTGATAATAATCTAATTTAATGTTCGATATCCTAAGTTACATATATCTTAAAATTAAAGTCAGTGTTTTATGTATAAAAAAATCTAGTCTTTAGTGTTTGAAATGATAACAAACGCTCAAATGTTACTGTTTTCTTAAGTCTAATCTTTATTATTTAAAGTGATAATAAATTAACTTAGTGTTCCATATATTACGATTATTGTATTTATATTAACCTGCTAAATCCGATGTTTATGACTTCATATTTTTATTACAGAGATATAGAATGAGAAGGCTAGGAGTAAACTAGAAGATTTAGAATCAACAATGGAGATGTATGCTCTTTCTTTTTTCTTTCTATTTAATATTTAATATAATATAAGTAATATTTAACACTGCCAGTGTTTTATTTAATTTTTATTTTATGTATTTTAGTTTTTTTATTATATTTTGGAGTGAGAAAATCTGTCTTGTTGATTAGAAATTCTAAAATTAGTTTATTTTGAATTTTAAAAATTATTAGAATTTTAAATTAGTGTTAATAAATATATAATGATATTATACTATCTCCAACGAGATGTCGGGATGTCCAGGGGAGAGAGAAGGAGATGTTAATGGATGCTACCATTGTAGGTAGGTTCTGAGAATAGATACTGAATAGTGAGAAAGAGAGAGTACATTATGCTTATTCAAGCATTGATGTTAAAGAAAGAAAAAAAGAATAAAAATAAGAATGAATTCCCATGTTGTTGTCATATTTTATTTTTCTTTTTAGTGGTTCAATCGTTGGTTACCACTTGTCCGATTTTATTTTTGTTTTTGACTATTGTAGATGTCACCGTTATAGCAAATAGATGTTTAAATAGGTGTTCAAATCAGTGTTTTAAAGTATGCCCGTGTCAGGCGTAGCAACATATTTTTTAAGTTTCATTATGTGTTAAGACAGATTAAATCCGTATTAAATTTACAATGTATATAGTGTACCATATCGAACACGGTAATGTATAAACGGTTGTACTAACGTATATATTCTTATATGTAATGTCATTTTCGTAAATTTAAATATTTTTCTATTTTTCATATATTTTAATTAATTTTTTTAAATATTTTAATTAAATTTTTTTACTTATATATAAACTCTCATATTTAGCGTATTCGTATTAACATATTACATACTAAATATTCACCCTATGTATTTTGTACATTATATTTTAAAACATTGGTTCATATAATACTTTTTATGTTGGACCCACCTTTGAGCATCCACTTGTAGGTGCTACCATTGTGGATGCTCTTAGTTTCTATTTTTATTAATTTTTCTATTCAATTTATTTATTTAACGAATGTGCTTTTTAAAATTCTAACATTAAGACCATCTGCAGTGGGGTCTTTTAAGGGAGAAAAATTTTCATGGGTCCATCCTACTACGTCATCCGTGAGACTGGCCAATGAAAAATCAACAAATCATCCTCTTAAGGAGTCTCTCTTCTAACAACAAGATTTTATTTAACAACTATTGGAAAAACACGTGGAAAGTTGATAGAGAAGATAAAGAAAGTGGAGAAAGGAAAGAGGAAAGTAACATGATATATTTGACTTTTTATAATTTTTCAAAACAAAGTGGAAGAGACGTTGCAATGGAGTACAATTTTTGTATTTTATACTAATGATTCTTTTTTATGATGTGGCATACACGGGCCCACATAAGAAACTTCAATGAAAGACTTGCATTATAGATGGTCTAACCATCTATATTATCTTAATATAAAATATAGTATATAATATTTATGTGAAAATTTTAAGAAATGAGCTTTTTAAAGTTTAAAATACAATTATAGGCCTATTTTGAAAAATATACAAAAACAGACTTTTTAAAGTTTAGTTTTCACTCCATAGGCCGAGTTTCCCAAAATACCCCTGAAACTTTACAATTCACAGATGCTGTGAATTATGCTCACAGTCTGTGAATTGGCCTATGAAGTGAAAATCAAAGTTTAGTTTTGCAAATTTTTCAAAAGTGGCCTATAATTGTATAGTAAACTTTTTATGGCCTAGAAATCCAATGGACTCTAATATTATATATATATATATATATATATTAAATGCTCATTTTATTTTATGCACATTTATAGGGTATAATAGTGATCTAATATTTTGTTAATAGTGACAATGAAGAAAATACAAATGTCCAACCAAGAGAAAAGTAAGGCTGCTGAGTTTGCCTTCATATATATATATATATATATATATATATATATATATATATATATATATATATTATCAAATTATAATTTCTCAATAATGTGTATGAGTGGTTTGTGGTTTTTTTTCCTGCTATGCTTTTATGTATTAGTGTAATAGTAGTTATTGTGGTTGTGAATCATTTAGTTTTAGTTAATTTTTAATAGTGTTTTTTGTGTTTACTTGTATGGTTGGTAGTGTTTTTGAGTGGTTTCTTAAGTCAATTTTGTAGTTGGTATTGTGTTCTAATTAGTATATTTAGTTTGCTTTGTTTTCTGGTTAGTATTTTGGGTGTTTGTTTGATCTCTAGGTTTGATTTTGTCCTGTTATATGTTGTATGTTATCTGACTATTTTGTTTTAATCTGCTATATATGTTTTGTAATTTCATTGAAATATTCAGCTAAAGAGTTTTTGTTTTTGAGTTACAGTGAATGGAGTCCATCTGCAAATAAGGGGAGCCCTTGCATTTTCAAAGTTGATGGAATGTGAGAAAAGAATCCAAATGTCTTCAAATCTAGGAACTTCTCTATTGTTCCTATTCATAAGAACATCACAATACCAGATTGGCAAGATATAAAGGATAGACGCATGAGAAAGTTTAGAGGCAGGGTTGAGGTTGATAATATTAATGAATTCTAGAAGAGTTTGAGTTCAATAGAGGAAAATATCATAAACTCATATGATTTAGATATAGTTAGGGGTCCATAGAGTTGATAGACTTAATCTTAGGTGATGCAATATTTGTGGTGGAAGTCATGCTTATGAGTAGGAAAAATGATAATGATTTCCTATAAAAACCAAAACTGAAATCTCAATTGATAAGGGATTTATTCCTTTTGAAAAATCAAAATCCTTACTTTGTAGTGAGAGACTTATGTGAGTTGTATATAAAGAATCAATCAAATAACTATCTCTATAAATGGTGCAATACTTACGATTTGTTTAGGAAGCTAGTAGAGGTGGAGGTAAATGAAGGCATATTCCTGAGAGATCGTATCACTTGTTTGATATCAAGAGAAAGATGGAAATTGGGGGATGATAAGAGAATAATATTGCAAAAGATCAAGTTCAACCTTTGAATTTAGTTGTTTGAAAAGTAACGGGATGAAATTTAAGTCCAGTAAACCAACTTCGGGTATTTTTAGGTTGTGTAATGTAATCTATTATTCTCATATCTTAGTTTTCCTAGGTTGTACATTTATGGAAATTGGGAGACTATGACTAGCAATATGATTTCTTTTAAAGATCTATATTTTCCTATGGACCTCATCAAGGTAATTAGTCAACTTATATACCTTGTGCAGTTTTCAGTTGAGAGGATAGATGACTTGAGGATGTTGCTAACTGAAAAAGTAATCATCCTAGAGTCTAAAAAAATTGAGATTGTCTATGAAAACCTTTGGAAAGTCTCAAAACTATTAGAGAGTTCCTACATGCATCCAAAAATATGTGAGAATATATGAGACTATAAACGACTGTGGTTTGCGTAAGATACAATGTAAGAGAGGGATTTGTAAATTATAGGAGACATTACTTTAGCTATATTTCAAGTAGTCACCTTAAACATTCTGAAAGATGTGAAAGTCAGTTGCAGTTGCTTTCGAGGCTCCTATGGAGAAAATTCTTCAAGAAATGTATCTTTCAATTTCCTTTGTTAGGATGGTATTCCCTTTAATAATCAAGTTGAATTCTACTTGAGATATAAGTATTATTTTCTTTTATCTCTATTCTCAAATCTTAAAGATTTTTATTTTTTAGTGACCCAAACAATGAAATAACAATCAGTTCATCAAGCAATTGATGCAATGGATATATATATATATATATATATCAATTTATCTACCGTTCTATTAAATTGGAATTCAATATAAGCCTATTTCAGAAAGAAATTTGCCTTTCTTACCTCAGGTTCAGATAAATGATGACTAATGGGTGTCTAGAATGACGAATATAACGATGTTTGAAAGCAGATATTGTACAGAGTTGTTTTTCAATTTTTGTATATTTTGTGTTCTTTGATTGGTGAGGAAAAGAATTTTAATCTACTTAGGGAATATGAAATTATAGTGTACAAGGTAATTAGTTTGTTTTGCTCAATGGAGTTTGAGATTAGATATTATACAGACCTATTTGTCAGTTCTTAAATGTTTTGTATTATTGTATGGTTTCTTGATATATATATATATATTTATATATATATTTATATATATATATATATAGTTTACTTTCAGAAGCTCTTCTACTGTTTACTTTCAAATTGTTATTCTGTCTTTCTATTTGATTGCAATGAGAAGAAAATTGGATTTAGTTGTTAATTGTATATAGGGGTGGCAATGGGTCGAATCAGACTGGATCAACCTCGCCCTATGCCCAATTCGTGAATTATAGAGTTTGATCTAAATCCGATCCAAGATCTGAACGAGTTGTTGTTTCTAACCCCGAATGGATCGCCTATTGATCCACCTTATATGTATGACCCGAATACACATTAGACTTAATATATTTATATAAAATAATAACAATATGAACTCATAATATTTATAACTAGAGCTGTAAAATGGGTTAAATGAGTCAGCCCGCACGGGTTTAAACGGGTCGGGCCAATATAGTTTGAGTTTTAAACAGGTTGGAATTTTTCCAACCCTAACCCAACCCTTCCGGGTATAAACGGGCCGGGCCAACCCGTATATATTATGACAGTTTATAATATAATTTGTTATCCTACATGTTCATTCATAATTACAACATCATTGTATTTTAGTTTCTACATGTTCATTTCAATAATTGCATGCATTAATTCTTCTCTTCCCAATGTTGAAAGGAGTCGATATATTGACATCCATACTTATCATCTAATAAAAATGAAAAATAAATTATGTTAATTGTTAAATGGGTTGGCTCGCGGGCCAACCCGTATAAACCCTTTTAACTTGCGGGTTAAACGGACCGGGCTAAAAAGCCCGTGTTTTAAACGGGTTACAAAAATGATGGCCCTAACCCTTTTATTCACGGGTTAAACGGCCTGGCCCGCGCGCCTCGACCCATTTTTACAGCTCTATTTATAACACACTGATTTATAATATAGACGACATATATATATATATATAAGTTTTATATTTATGGACTTATAATATTATTTTAATATATTTTACTTATATATAACTTTATATATTTTAATTTATTTAAATTATTTAATTTATTGCCGCATATAATACACCATAAGAGATTAAATTTTCAATAAATATTTAATAATTATAATAATATTTTAAACTCATAATCTATAAATGGAATCGATGTGTAATAACATATAAAAAAAATATGGGATAGTTTCACTTTTAGTTCTTTTATAGTCTTTATATATATATATACATATATATATATATATACACACACGTATTGTTTATTTTATGAATAAATTAATTTTAATAGTAAATTACTTGACACCCCTGAACCATTGCAAACTACAACCAGATGAGAAGTTACTAGAAATCCACAGTTTAACCCTTTGACCTGACATTGACTGTTTGACCACCATTAAATTACTATTCACGTGACATGAATCAAGGGCAAAATTGAAAATGCACTATATAGTTGAGAAACATTCATTTCACCTAACATCATATTAAATGAGCATAGGTTACTAAGAAGGAAAAAAAACACATGAGTGGGTAAATGTATAGAGAATACAAAGCTATCAGAAGCCCATTTTGTTGTATTATTCCCGGGCTAGTTTGAATATTTCTCTATCTAATATAACAAAAAAAAAAAAAAAAAACTAGGGATCCAGAATCTAAAAACAAGAAGAGAAAATAAAAAAGGCAAAATTGTGTTGTTGTTTGCCGATTGACAAAAAGATATTCGACAATTTGAAGGTGACTGAATTTTGCAGTCGGGTTCATGCAAATAATTCTGTTTTTTACTTTTGCCTTGGGTATGTTTAGGGTTGTTTATGGTTTTTTTTTTTTTTTTTTTTTTTTTTTTTTTTTTTATGTCTAGGAATTTAGGGGTATGGTCGGTAAAGTCGATTGCATATTTTCTGTGCATTTCTACTGCTTTGGTCAACAGTTTGCTCATGTGACCAAGGCGCAGTTCAAGATGCGAGACTCTCGGCACCATTCTAGGTGCCTTGGTCGTGCGACTAGGTACAAGTGACCAAGATACCTAAAAGCCTCAGTACTTTTATAAACGTCCTGTTCATAATTCTGGTGACCTAGTTAAGGCTACCAAGATGTTAGGTATTGTTTCGGGTCTCCAAACTCTATTTTCTTGATTCGAAATGCTTGTCGATCCTTGTATTATAGATAATAGATTATCTTAATCGCATTTTATATAATAACTAATAAAGAAACATATCGTATGTGTATGTTTAAGTATGAATGTGTTAACCAGACATCGATAGTATAACTCTCCTACGTGGTAGTTTTTCACTTTTTTTTTCTTATTTATTTGAAATTTAGATAGATGATCGAATGAGTTACGAGATTAAATCATATCACATTTTTGAAGTTAGTTTGGAGATCATCTCATGTCTTTATTTTTAATAAACTCCTTATAGTTTACATTATCTAGTAAAACCATAATATTGGGTTACTAATGCACTTTTGTTATTAATAATATTCCTATCCTAATCTGTATATGTATTTTGAATCAATTCTAATCTTGATTATTAAACGAATGATTGGACGAGTTGGTATCTGTTTTATATATATATATATATATATATTATATATATATATATATATATATATAATGTGGTTTTCTCACTTCCATGCATCGGATGCTCGGTCGACAGTATATTCGTTGGTATTCAAATTTACAAACAAATACATTATTAATGCGCTATGCTGATTTTGATCTTTATCCTACGAGTTGGGATTTTTATATTTCTCGTACCTGATTCATTCTAGGAATCCCTGTCTGTATTTAACATTAAGCATGTCATGTGTTGAGTCACCTAATCTACCTTGATTTCCTGTTCTTCTCCTCCTTTCTCGTTATCAAACATTAATGGCTATAGTATTCAATAATGGTGGAAGTACAGATGGTGGAACATGTAGAGTTAAACGAAACTAAACTGGCCAAAGTTATTGTGGGTCGAACTGGACCCATAGAAGGAAGTGAATTCACGTGCATAACACGTGTGAACAACAAAGATAGCCAAATAGCAGCCGAGGAAGAGAATTTTGGTAAGTGAGGCCACGTGAAGTGTGTTCGCACGCAAGCAATCATGTGATGTGATTTGATGGATGGTCCTTTCTTGTATTGTTATCAATGTCGTCGGCCCAATCACATCTCTCCATTTACAAATTCACTTGAAAGTAAAAAACAAGATTAAAAGGAGGGTCCTCCAGAAGAAATAGTTTTGCATGAGAGGAGCCAGTGAACAAAACTTTGGAGCGTAGCAACATCAGCTCTATAGTGATTCTGAGTGAATTCCAACAAATCAGACCATGTGAAATCCGGGTACTTTCTTGTCCCGTCTCTGCAAATAAGATCTCGTGGTGGTCTCACCACTTTGTCTTCTTTCGGACACACAAAGAACGCCAATGAGCGTCTCTCTCTTTCTCTGTTCACAACTGCTCTGTGCAGACAGCTTTTGTATTTTCCATTGGACAGTGCCTGCACATACATTTATTTACCGTTTATTAAATAAAAATGAATGAAGATAATGGATAGTGTATGGTGGTGGTACCATGAAGGTGTCACCAATATTGATGACAAGGGCATCTGGAATAGGGCGGACAGATTGCCAAGTATTGTCGGTGAAAACCTGAAGGCCTCCAACTTGGTCTTGATGAAGAATTGTCAAAGAAGTTGGGTCACAATGAGGACCTGTGCCTAGGGCCAACCCTGTTGTTGATGCTTTCCATGGTGGATAGTAGTTGCATCTCATTATTGACTCTCCATCTTCGAAATATTTTTTGTAATGTAGTCCATCTTCAACCTCTAAGCTCATTGCTAGTAGCTCGAATATAACCCCTGACAACTTCTTCATCTCCTCGCAGTACTTTTGATAAACCCATCTATATTAATATTTCCATTAAAAAACAATATAATAATAAGCAATTTTTATATGATCTATGTATTCTACAAATAACATAGTATTCAGTGCATCTTATAAGATTTTTAAAATAAAAAAAAATAATTAAATTATTTAAGAATTAATACAAGTAAAAATAATTGTTAGTGAAAAATAAGAAAAAAATATTCATTTATGTTTCTTTTTAAATATTTTATTATTTTTTTTTAACATTATCCAATAGATATTTACATAATTCAGAAAAAAAATTGATAATAGTAGTGACCAGATTTAAAATAATAATAATAATAATTCCTAATATATTTAAAAATTAGAACTAAAATATAAATTTTTTTCATAAAAAAATATTTTTTTAATCAGAAATTTTAAAAGTTTGATTTTAATTTAATTCTTTCAAAATATTGTAAAGTTAAATTTTTAGAAGTTAATTTAGAAATTTTTTTTTATAAGAATTTAAAATTTTTAATCATATTTTTTAAGTTTGAATTTTTTTAAAAGAAAATTACAGAATTGAGTTTTTTTTTTTAAATTAATAAAAATAATAAAATTTATTTTAAATTTATTAATTTTCAAAAATTAAAATTTTAAAAAATTAAAATGTTCAAAAACAATTAAAATAATTTATTAAGGAATTTTATAAAAATTTATCAAAATTTTAAAAAAGGGTATTGTCAATTAATTTAATTTTTTAAAATTGACCAAAAAAAATAGAATAATTAACTACCCAATTATTTTTTAAAAAAAAATAAAAATCACATTAGTAAAATAAATATATATCAAAATTTCAAACAAGAAGGTTTCAGGTCATTTTCTCTAAAATAGAAGTAAAAACAAAAAGAGCAATAAATAAGAAGATACCCAGTTTGCCGAAAGTCATGTCCAAGAACAGAGTCAAAATAATCAGCAACAACAAGCTGAGAACTACTATCACAATAAACAAACGAAAACGTCTCTTTCCAAGGAAGATTAGAAGAGAATCGATGTGCATGTGCACCGGAGTACCCACTAACCGAACCAGGCTTTCTAGGAATGTTGAGTTTCTTATCAAGTGGAAGCTTAAAGAAAGCATCGATTTCTTCATGAGCTGCATCTATCAGACTTGCATCAACGCCATGATTTATCACCTGAAAGAAACCATGCTTCAAACAAGCCATACGAACGAGCTCTATAGCTTCCTTCTTATCATCTCCTCTCATGAACCCTTCGAGGTCTATTAATGGCTCCTTTAATTCTTGTTGCTGCTCTTCGCCATCTATTTGCCATATGAACTTCATTTTTGAACTTTCTAGAGGTGTATTTGGTGAGTTTACTATCATGGTTTAGTGATGTTTGTAGGTATAAAGAGTGACAAGAAAAACTTTGTCTATATATAGAGAAAGAGCCAACAAGAGAGACAGAGTGGACGCCTTTTAACCTACATGCCACTATCTATGAGAAAATAAAAACAAACTAGTATCATGGGTCTATTTTTAAAAATTATTAAATTATGTTTTTGAAAATTTAGATTTTTTTTATAAATTATTTTAAAAAATATAAAAAAAAATATTCACAAGCACAATTAATTATATATATATATATATATATCATTCTCTGATAAAAAAAATTTGTTTTATTTGTTTGGAACCAATTCTTTTAAATTATTTTAATACTTTGTAACAATAATTTGCTTATAACAACAATCATAGTTTGAATGGAATGCAATCTATTAAACTCATCCTTTATAATGACTAATAAATTATTTTAATAAAATAATATAAAAATTAAAATTTTAAATAATTATTATAATTACCTTAAAGGGTTAAAAGAATTTTTAATTCTAATAACTTAAAATGATGAAAAGATTGCATAAGTGAATATAATTTTCAATTCACTATCATTTTGCTGAAAATTTTAATCGAAATTTTCGTCAGTTCAAGCATTACATTGTTAGTAATAGATTGTAATCTTCCAAGTAAGGGACACAAGACTATTTTAGACTTTTTCCATCATACTTGAATAAATTTAACTTTAAATATATCCTAAATAATCAATATTTTATTGAGAGCTTTTTTTAAAATACATATCTTCATATTATTAATTTATAACAGTCAAGTAAGATCTGTATCTTCATATCACCATTATATGAGAATAACAAAAAATAAAAATAAAAAGATTATTCCTAAAAACCTCCCAAATTTTCAAAAGTTTCACTTTGAACTCCTGGTTATGAAAAGATTTGCAAAACCACCTCCAAAATAAATACAACTAGTGGTTTTGACGGGCGTGACTGGTTTTGGAATTGAGTGAATGATTTTGGATAATTATAATGTTTTGATCATTTTTTATTTTTTTATTTAAAATTTTAAATATTTTTTAACATTTAATTTTTATTTTTAATATTATTGAAATAAAATAAAATATTATTTAGTTTAAATTTTTTTAATAAGCATGTTGTTTAAGTAATATTTCATAATTGTTTAGTTTTTGATTTAATAATTTCTAATTCTTTTGATTTTTAATTTTTCTAAAAAAAAATCATAGATTTAAAGAAGTTTTAAAATTTTTGTTTAATATTCTTTGTAGTTTTAATAATTTCTAGTATTTTTTAATTTTATTAAATTGAAAAAATTAATTTTAATAATTTTTTAGATTAATTTGTGTTGTAATATAATAAAATTAAAAATTAAAAACTAGAAATATTAAACTATTTTTTAAAATATAAAATTTTGAATAAAAAATTTAAATTAAAAATTTTAAATTATTAAATAAAATTTTTTAAAATGAATTAAAATGATTAAAATAGCATAATTATCCAAAACCACTAACTCAACACTAAAACCACTAATTAAATTGATTATTGAGGTGGTTTTTGCAAATCTTTTCAAAATTAGGGGTTCAAAATGAAATGTTTTAAAAGTGAGGAAGGGGGATTTAGGAATATTAGCCACGCAAACGGTGTGGTTATATATAAACATCTGTATAAAAGAAGGAAAAAAGAAAGTTGATGAATTTTATAAAGTTTGATTTAAATTTATAGGTCACTTTTTAAAAAAAAAATTATAAAAATAAATTTTTACGAAATTTATATTTCAAAAACAGACCAGATTTTTGTAATTGTGGATCATAAATATGTGATCGCGGATCATAAATAGATGACAAGTAGATCTGACAGGTATGATTGCGAATCACAAAATTGTTAATGAGTTTATGATACGATTATAGACTAGATAGCAGTTCTAATGAAAGTTTTGTTGAATTGGTTGAATTGGAAGTAACTTGTATATCAAGAGAAAAATAAGTTACAGCCTACTAGAGGTTTAAGTTCTTCCAACACTCCGCCTATGACTCATCATGTCCAGACAAAATGACTTATGACTTTTCTTCCTAATACACTTTCTATTTATACTCTATCATTGCTTCCTTATTACTAACGTTCTGCTGCTAACAATAACGAGTTGATCCCACTTTGATGTTGTTCACCACTCTGCAAGTTGGTCCCATTCAGTTGCTACTCACACACATCGCCAGTACAACAGATACTTTTCCTAATTTCCATCTTGCCCTTCCTCTTATACACTCGTATGATAGGTGGCCTAACAATACTCCCCCTTTCTTTTAACCTTGTCCTCAAGGTGAAACTCTGGAAACTACAGATTGAGATCCTCAAAGTCCTCCCAAGTGGCTTCTTCTTCTATTAGTCCTTTCCAATTAATGAGCACTTCCATTCCTGCTGGGTTCTAATTCTTCCTTACAGCTATCACTCTTTCTAGTGTGATATATTCATTCAGTTGAGACTCCTAGTGATTTGGTAATACCATTTCCCCAATATGATCTTCTAAAATTGTCTTGAGTTGGGAGACATGGAAAATTGGGTGAATCTTGGATCCTGCAGGTAGCTGTAATTGATAAGCAACACTACCTATCCTCTTCACTAGTTAGAATGGTTCGTAAAATCTTAGAGACAATTTCTCATTCCTCTTCTTGGCTACTGATAATTGTCTATAAGGAATCAATTTCAGCCAAACAAAATTTCCAACAGCATATCCCACCTCCATTCTCTTTTTATCAGCTTAGTGCTTCATCAATACCTGAGCTCTATTGAGATGTTTCTTAATTTTCTCGAGATATACATCTCTATCTTTAAGCAATTGTTCCACAGAATTTGTTGAAGCCATCCGCTGCTTGAACCTAAAGATGGGTGATGGATTTTTACCATACAATACTTTGAATGGAGTAGTTTTTATATCCCCATGATAGTTGGTATTGTAACAATATTCAGCCCACATTAATCATTGTACCCACTGTTTCGAGCACTCTCCTACAAAAAGCGCAAGTAAGTTTCAACAGCTCTATTGACTACCATATGGACCCATTCGTTTGCGGATGATAAGCTGAGTTGTACTTCAAATATGTTCCATGAGCTTTAAATAACTTCTTCAAGAACAAAGTGAGGAACACCTTATCTTTGTCTGAGATTATGGATGTTGGAAAGCCATGAAGCTTGACAATATCTTTAATTAATACTGCTGCTACAATCTGTGCAGTATATGGATACTTAAGAGGTAAAAAAGTGTCCATACCTGCTGAGTCTATTGACGATTACTAGTATAGTTGTATACTCTTGTAATTTCGGTAAGCCTTCAATGAAATCCATACTCACATCGTCCCACACCTGATATGGAATTGGTAGAGGTTATAACAAACCTGCTAGAGATAATGCCAAATATTTATTCCTTTGACAGACTAAGCAAGCAGCCACAAATCTGTAAATGCCCTTCTTCATTCCTTCCCAGAATACTTGTGCACTAATTCTTTTATATGTTTTCAAAGGCTATCCATGTTCTCCCAAACAACCTTCATGACATTCCTTAGTAAAGATGGGAATAAATTCTGAGGTTCTAGGAATTACTAACTTGTCTCTGTAGAGTAATATTCCACATTCAACAAAGCATGGAGGTTTAAAACTAGGATATTTGAGCACAACCTCTGCTAAGGTTTTTAAATCACCATCCTTCTCAATTTCCTCCAATAATGTAAGAGTTTCCATCACGTGAGTAAAGATTATCAACTACAGCTCTCCCTCTAAATGTGCCCGAGATAAAGCATCAACTGCTTTATTTTCCTTGTCTGACCTATACTCAATCTCAAAATCATATCCCATAAGATTCATAACTCACTTTTGATAATCAAGATGAATTTCTCATTGTTCCAACAAGTACTTGAGTGGTTTTTAATCAATTTTGATGAAAAATTTATGCCGAAGGAGATAACTCTTTCATCTCTTAATTGCAAAGACTATAACTATTAATTTTCTAGCATGGACTGAAGTATTCTTTCCATCTTCCTTAACTATTTGGCTGAAATAAGCTATTGGTCTGCCTCCTTGCATCAAAACTGCTCCTACTCCATAAGATGAAGCATCTATTTCAATGTAGAACGGTTGTGTAAAATCAGGTAGAGCTAAAACTGGGACTGTTGTCATCACCTGCTTTAATTCCTTGAATGCAACTTCAGCTTTATCAGTCCATTTGAAGCTGCTTTTCTTCAATAAGAGTATTAGAAGGCCTGCCACCATACTGTAACCCTTCACAAATATTCTATAATATCCAGCCAAACCCAAGAATCCCCTTAATTCCCTCAGATTGGTTGGTGAAGGCCACCTGAGCATAGCCTCAATATTGGATGGATCTGCTGTAACCCCGCCCTTGGAAATAATGTGACCCAAATATTCTAAACTTTGCTAGCCAAACGAACATTTCTTCAAATTTGCAAATAGTTGATGGTCACTTAATATTTGCAACACAATCTGCAAATGTTGTAAATGTTGCTGCAGATCTTTGCTGTAAATCAGTATGTCATCAAAGAACACCAAAACAAATCTCCTCAAATATGGTTTGAAAATTTGATTCATCTAGGACTGAAATGTGGCTAGAGCATTAGTTGAGCCAAAATGCATAACCAAAAACTCATAATAGCCCTCATGAGTTTTGAATGTTGTCTTCTCAATATCTGCCTTTCTCATACGTATCTAATGATATCCAGATTTCAGATCTATCTTCGAGAAGATAACAGAACCATGTAATTCATTCAGTAACTCCTCAATGATGGGAATTGGGAAATTATCACTCACTGTGGCCTTGTTTAAAGCCCTGTAATCTACACAGAATCTCCACCCACCATTTTTTTTAACCAACAAAACAGGACTTGCATATAGTGATATGCTTGGTTGAATCACACCTTCCTCAAGCATCTCCTGAACTAGCCTTTCAATTTCATTTTTCTAAAATTGAGGATAGCGATAAGGTCTTGCCTTAATTGGATCAGTGCCTTTTTTCAACTATATGCCATGCTCTAACCCTCTGTTAGGTGGTAAAGAATCTGGCGTCTGGAAGACTCTTTGGAAGTGATGAAGAACAGCTTGAATTTCCTCTATGGTTACTATTGTTTCCTACTATATTTCAGGTTCACATATTGATAACTCCATCCATAACAAGTTATCTTCCATTTGAGCCATTTTCGATAATGTTTGAGCACTAACCGCTGAATTAGTGAGCTGAGGATCCCCTCTGATATTAATCTCCCTTCCTTCCTTACTAATATTCATCATCATTTGGTTCCAATTCACTACAACATCTCCTAAAGTCCTCAGCCAATCGACCCTCTGTAGCATCGAATCCCCGCCTCGGCCGAGACCGCGATGGATGGCCCGGACGGCCACATTAACAATGCAATAGCAATTTACAATTTAGGAACAATTTCAAAAGCCAATTAGTTTATATGATATTTTTGCAGAAGACGAATAAAGACGTTACTTTTTTAAACATAAAATACTTGGTTTATGTCATACATATAGTAGGTTTAGAAATTCCAAATAAATAAAACATCTTTTACAATCACAATTCAAATACATTGTGAGCTTATTTACAAACATGATTAAATCTAAAATACATGTATGAGTGGTTACAAATTAATGGACTTCACCATGAGAGCTCAAATACCATATGCCTTACTCGATCGAACCTGCACCCAATTCAAGGGGAAAAGAAAAAGAAGAAAAGAAGGGTCAGGCACACACTTGGTTCGCATTCCATGTTCCCATACAAGCACACACAAATACTCTTACATTTCCATCGATATGCAATACTTTATTACACAATGCAATTCTAATGTGAGCATCTCTAAACTCACCTTAACACATAGAAGTCAAGCACAATCAATTCCTAGCAATCAATCATGCTAGTGTACCAATCGAGGCATGCTATGTCACATATTCATGTTCATTCTATGGTTACCAATCATTAAGATTAATCTCATTTCTCTTTATCATAAACCATATGGATCCATCAATCAATAGTGCAATCACAAGACAATCAATACAATCGAGTCAATCAAGGCGATCGATCAATCAATCAAGAAACAATCAAACGATTGAGCAATCAATCAAGATACAATCAAACAAACAAATAATCAATCAAGAGATAATCAAGCGATCAATCAATCAATCAATCAAGAAGCGATCAATGAATCAATCAATCAATCAATAAACAATCAAGTGGTCATACCATCGCTCCATCAACTGAATAACAATAAATGAGTAATCGATTAATAGCCAAAACCCCGCGCTTAGTCCAACAACCCAAATCTAAGAAGACATTCAACTAATGTAACACTTCCAATGCTTATAGAAAATACATAAGGAAATCTTCTTACAATGACATTCAATCAATAGAAAAATATTACAAGAGTTCCAAATTTGCAAAACTCAAGCATGTTCAAATACGTTCAAAACGTTTTTATTAAGACCATGTTCAATATCAATTAAAGTTTTAAAATAGCCAAAATAAATTGGTAGGAAGACAATTTGAATGAACGGTTAAAAATCCAAAATTCACCTTTGGTTCGAATACAATTTGAAATAATGATTTTCAAATACACTAATATATGTAATTGAATGGCCACAATGCAACTAGTGAACTTACTAAAGTTCCTTAATCTCTCAAGTCAATTCATCAATCAATTCTTACAATCAGTTTAATAAGTCATATGATTGATCTTATTCAAGTTTAAACATTTATGAAGGCAATTATCAACCACACAATTCATAGATGATACCAGAACATCTAGACAAAGAATCTCCAAGCTTACAAAACTTAGACAACATAATTTAAAAATGTTTGTAGACTATAAGGAGTTTGAAAATAAAAAGATGTCAATAAACTCTTTTTGAACTTACAAAAACAACTAAACACTTACAAGTTATACAACCTAAAAAAATTCACTATCATGTCATTCATACACTTAACATGGTATTGTAAAAGTCACTTATATCACAATTAACATTCACAAGTCAATTTCCATCCATTTGAGCCTTACAAGAGGCCAAAATAACATTATGATACATTTACTTATTTATTTATTGTCAAAAAGAAGTAAACTAAAGCATTTTTAAATCAATAGCAAAGAAAATTGCATCTTACATAAAAGCTGAATTTTCTAATAGTCTTGGAGTATTTTCAAAATCGCGATACCCTAATGATATTATTTTTGAAATATAAATATATGGTTGAAAACTAGCCTCAAAGACGAACCCATAGCCGTAAACGGCACTCAATTTGGAGTTCGAACGAAGGAGAACGGAAGCCCTAAATTTTACTATTCAGACCTGGGCGTCCTGGTAAGCCTGACCAGGGCGCGAACCAGGGCACCCAGTGCATAAAAATAGCTTTGGTACCACTTTTCGCCTTCTGGTTTGCGTCTTGGTTGCTTACCGGGGCGCAGACCAGGGCGCCCAGTTGTTTTAGGACTTCAAAAACATGATTTTTCTTCACTTTTACACCACAAAAACCCTTCTTTGAGTTTATGAATCATTCCGAAAACAATTTATGGACTTGATAGACATCTTAAACACCTAGAAACACCCTAGGATCAATGAATTAAAACACCTTTGTTTCATGATTCTTTTAGTTTCGAAACATCTCATATAGAACTTCAATACACCAAAGCTTTCTCAATTTATTTTCAAAGCTCTTAGTTAAGGTTTGTAAAACCAATTTGGAAACAAAAAATTGACATAACAACACATGAGACACTCCAAGTACACATTTAGTCAATAATAAGGGTTTTAACCCAATCCATTTTATAAGAGAACAACATGTCACAAAAGCAACTCACCAAAGGGGTTGGACTAAGGGTTGGCTATTTAATTACACATCCAATACATCATGATCATGCACATAACACACATAGGCTCTTACTTAGCCAAGTTTCCATGCATTCACTTATTCTTCAAGTTAATTCAAGCCATTCACATTAGCCATGTAATTCAATTATGACTTATAGATGTGAATTAGTTATCTTACAATTAGACCATATTAACACAATTTTCTCATGACTTTCAAGAATCTAATTATGAGCAATTTAGGGGTAATGAGACACACACCAAGGCTACACAAATGAACCTATTTAGCCATGGTATCCCATTAAGATTATCAATCATTTTCCATGTTCAATCATGTCAATCTCAATATCAATTTCAATATCAATAACAATATCAATATCAATGTTAATGTCCATATCAAGAACATTATCCATTCTCATCTCGAGAATAATTTGCAATACTTTATCAATGACAATATTCGGATTTATTAACCAATGCCCAAAAACAAGTCATAGAATAGAGAACGGGATTCAATATGGACCCTTGTCCCAATATGAACCAAAGTTCCAATTCAATATGGACCGAAATCCCCTGTGGACCGAAGTCCTAATATGGACCGAAGTCCCAATATGGACCGAAGTCCTCTGTGGACTAATGTCCCAATACAATATGGACCGAAGTCCCAATATGGCTTCCGCGCCAAGAAACACGATATATTCGTGCCGAAGTACTTCTAATCCCAAGGCATGCCTTACCTTCTATCTTCTAGAGCAAGTATAAGGGCATTTGGTTTTAATACCATGTTTTCATTCATCAAGGTACATTGTTTCCAATATGACATTCACCAAGTCCAATTTATCAATATTCAATGAGTTCAATGATCAAGCCAACACACAAGGCTACAATTTATTTCAATGTGCTATTTTTCCCATAGCAAACCAATTCCAATGAGAAATTCAATATTGACCAAACATACTAATAAGGTCATTTTTACCAATATTGACATTATCAAGTTGTCAAACCACATTATCAATACATGTTTCTCAATGGCATCAATTCTACCAATTTTGCATCATTTAGTCTCTAATGAAGTTCACAACAACATTCACTATTCATCAATTTTACCAGTATCACTAAAACGCATCAACAATCATCAATAGCAATCAACTTGACAATATTCATCACAATAAACACAATCATGACATCCAAACAAAAATGCATTACGGAATTTAAGTCTCTACCCTAACTCCGTCAATTCACAAACAATGTGGACTTAGTCCACCCAAACTTCAATTCCCAAGGGCAGCACCTAGCATGATTCTACATGCAACCATACGTGCTCTAACGCCCTAGTCATGGCAATAATGATCAATACACTCACTTCTTGGGTGATTATCTTATTTAACCGATTTCATGGCATAATTACAAGTAGGCATATATTCAATGCATCATTCAATAACATACAATTTTATAGGGCTAAAAATGGAAATACGAACCTCGCATCCGTCGATCCACAAGCTAGAAAGCCGCTCCCTTGAGGGTTTCCACTTGTGATAGCCAATACCAAGACATTTTAAACATACTACATTCAATAATACCAATACAATCATCATCACAAATGTTCCAACACAACTCAATTACCACACAATAATTCTATTAAGGGCATTGGTATACTAATGAGATTAGAGATTTTCAAAATAGGTTAGAATTAACCCAAAATTACTTAATAACCACCTAGGATCATCAATTAACAATTTCAATATTTAAGAACATAAAAACTCAATTTATTCAAGTTAGGGATTTTGCCAAAATAAACATTAGAGTCAAAAACCATTTTACTTCAATTGGAAGCTATTTAATCTTAAAACCATCTCAATAACAATCTTTAGGTATCAAGACTAAAACACATATCATCAATTTTATATTCATCAAGTGTAGGAACAATAAGGCAAAAGTGTATCTAGCTTTATTGGAAGCTTAAACACATAATAACAATTCAAAATCAACCCAAGAAAATTATAAAAGCATTCAAGAACCAAAATCAATAAGCTATTTTCAAATTAAAAATGAGTAGAGAGGGGAGGATTTTTACCTTGAAATATTTAGCTCAAAATCACCTTTAAAACACCAAAGCTTGGTAGTCAAGCTTATTTTGACAAGATAGAGAGGTAAATGAAGTGTATTTGGTGGTTGGATGTTGACATTGTGTTTAAGGGTGGCTAGGGTTTCATGGTGGTGTAGAGAAAAAACATAAAAGAGAGAAGGAGGGTGTTTGGGAAGAAGGTGAATAGTGTCATGAAGGGGTTTAGTGGGGTTTCATGGATAAGTGTTGGGCTTGGGGTTGGATTGGGCCAAAATTGGGCCCAATCCAATTCCGAGTCTGTTTTCCACTAAAATCCGTTTTCGACACTTTCATTCATCTTCAAAAATTCAATCCTATATTTTAAATCAAATTCCACCACCAATTTCAAAAATGGAAAATTTCCGCTCAATAGGGGTAAAATGGTAATTTTACCAAAATGGACGTTTTGACTCAAAATCAATACTTTTCTCAATTTTCAATTTAAATAGATTCTTAACCTCCAATTGAATCATGTTTTTCCCTTCAAGATCAATTTTCGATTTTAAAGTCAATATTAGTATTTAATTTTCAAATTAAATAAAATATTTTTGATCCTAGCTTTTTGTCTCAAATCAAATTTTCCTAATCTCATAATTGCCCTTAATATTACTTTCGACTTATTCCGAAGTGGAGAATATCAAAAATCAAATATGTAAAAATTTCAAATTGGCCCTAAATTTTTGGCCCAATTTGCGGACGTTATACCCCCAGAATTAAATCCAAACTTCCCCATTCCATTTGAAGAAAATCAATAGTAATCTGCAATTCTTACACTTACACACACATTCTCACATCTTCCTTCACAATTAATTCTGTGTCCATTCCCCATCATCACCATGTATGCATTTGTGGGCTTCACCTCCAAGTTACATTTCTCAACTAACTTCTTAGTAATGAAGTTATAAGTTGCTCCACTATCAATGAGTATGATGACCATCCTTCCCTCAATCTCCCCTTCCATCTTCATTGTTTTAGGACATGTGAATCCTACTACTGCCTCCACATGCAACTCTACATTATCCATCTCCATTACTATAGGTTGAGTATCTTCCTTTTCCCCTTGTTCTGTTGTATCCTCTTCTTCCTCTTCTTCTATAACTGCTATGATTTTCATTTCTACTGACTTGCATTTGTGTCCTGGTGAGAATCTTTCATCACAGTGAAAATACAACCCCTTACTTCTTTTCTCTTGTAGTTTATTAAGAGCAAGTCTCTTAAATTTATTCCTGAGGTTTTCTTCTAGTCCATATTTCTCAGCCTTGTCTCCACTACTTTCCCCAGCACCACCAGTTATCACCTTTTGCTTTTTATTTCCAGTCTACTCTTTACCTTTAATTCCCCCTCCAAATCTATTATTTCTAGACTTCCAAACTTCTTTGTTTTTTATCTCAATCTGCTGAGCCTTGATCATCATTTGCCCAAGGTCTTTGGGATTTAACAATGATAGCTCACTTATTACTTCACCATCTAATCCAGCCTTAAAAGCTCCCTCCAGTAAATCATTTGGTATCTAAGGTAGAGGAACTGCTAATTCAATAAATTTCTTAATATATTCCTCCATAGTTCCTATTTGCCTCAAAGCCATTAATCTCTCACTCTGTATCTGTTCTTTGGATGGTCTGAATTTTCTAACTAACATCTCTTTAAAATCTTCCAAATCTTTAAACCTTCTTCTGCTTTTAGTCCACTTGAACCAAGCCAGAGCATCGCCCTCCATGCTTAGAGCAACAAGATTCATTAGATCATGCTTCTCAAATCTTCTTGTTTTGAAAAACATCTCTACACAGTAGATCCAACCTTCAGGGTCGTCTCCATTGAAGGATGGTAACTAAATTCTTTTAGCCCTAAAGTTCCTACGATAATCATCACTTCGACCACTTTCTTTTCTATTTTCATTATACTGTCGTAGGTTTACATTTTGGCGCCGCTCATACTCCCAGTCCTCATTTGTTCCTCACCAAATCTCCTGTCTTGCGGTTGTCTATCATCAAATCGGCGGTCATTGGCGAAGGCCCGACCACTCTCGCGCCTTCTCTCACCAGTTCGACAAGTTTGATGCTCGTCAACAAAGAGTCAGCCTCCTCTGCGTCTTCCCCCACAAGATTGGCGCTGGTCATCATCATCTCTGTCGGATTCTTCTTCTGAATCACTCAGATCTATTTTATTTAGAAACCTTCTTACTCGATTTCTCACGTAGTCAACAATCTCCAACTCTTGTGGTTTGGCCGATATATGTGATTTTATTTTTGAAACTGTTAATTTCAGAGTAATAATTCTCATCTCTTGAATGCTCTCGTTCTTTATTCAACAAATACTTAGGTTGACCACGATTAGAACCTGTTTGGTCCCCGATTTCCATACCAGTTTTAGCCATGATTAACGACTTGACGATGCCCCTCAACTCACGGATCTCCTCTTGTGATTTCTCCCATGATCGATTGTGTGCCTCTAGTTCCAGTCACTTCTCCTCCTGCAGAAGCGCCACATCCTTTTGGAACCCTTACTTCATAGTGTCCACGCTATTCTCCCAGCTCTCACCAGAATTACTTCCTCTCTTTCCTCCCATTGGATCTCACCAGCTCTGATACCAATGTGGATTATAAACTAGATAGCACTTCTAATGAAAGTTTTGTTGAATTGGAAGTAACTTGTATAGCAAGAGAAAAACAAGCTACAGCCTACTAGAGGTCTAAGTTCCTCCAACACTCCGCCTATGGCCCATCATGTCTAGAATAAAATGACTGATGGCTTTCTTCTTAACACACTTTCTATTTAACTCTATCATTGTTTCCCTATTACTAACATTCTACTGCTAACAATAACGAGTTGGTCCCACCTTGCTGTTGCTCACATACTCTGCAAGTTGGTCCCATTCAGCAGCTGCTCACACACACTGCCAGTACAACAAATACTTTTCCTAATTCCCTTTTTATCTTTCCTCTTATACACTCGTATGATAGGTGGCCTAACAATTTATTTTTAAAAAAATAGAAAGTAAAACACAACTTATAGAATGCAAACAAACATAAGCAAACAAAGATTTTAAAATTTTAATTTTGCAAAATTTTAACATTAAACCTGAGCAGAAGTCAAACTTTAAAAGTCTGATATATAAAATATCCTTCTAAAAATCTTAAAAGTACATACAAATTTAAATTGATTTCTACCATTTAAAAAAATTATCACATTTAATTCATATCCTATTTTAATTTTTTTTATTAATATACTTTTAGAAAAATATAAATAAAATATATTAATATGATATTAATTATTTTTATGCTTTTGATATTACTAATATAAAAACTTAAGAATTTTTATATTTATTTTTTAAAATTAGTAGCACAAAATTATCCAAATTAACATTAATAAATTTCTGTATAAAATTAAAAATAAAAATCTGAATATAAAATTAAATAAGTTAGCTGTAGACATTAATTTTTATGTTTATTTTCGTTCCTCCGAATACTACAAATATGCATATTTAACACCAATCAATATCAGGTTCTTTGTCCTTTCTAATGGGGCCATATTTATTTATTTGGTATTGTTAATAATTTATCTAAATAATTTTGTTGATTAGCACCGTAATACTAAATGCATCTTGTCAGTGGTCCTCACAACGCCTTGATTTGTATAAAATCTTAAATTGGATTCACTGTCCACTATAACGACTTGAATTATGTTAGCCACTTTCCTGAAATTATAATCATTCTTCTGTATAAGTTGGTCAAACTATATCCACGTAATTGCGTGAAATTTTTCCATATAATAATAATAATAATATATTATTATTATTATTATTATTATAAAATAAATAAGTTTTGGACCAGTTTTTGCAAAATATTTCAGTATTAATTATTATACTGTATTTTTATTCAGTATTTACATATTTCTCTGTTCTGCATGTGACATGCGTTCTCCGCGTCCTTTCTGTCGGGGTGGGGTTCGAGTGTTATATTCAGAGCATTGGTTCTCAGTTGCTTCTTGTTGTGTATTAGAATTAAGTGTGTTTGTGCATTGTTTTCAAACTCATGACATTGCATACATGACATTGCATATCAGGAATTGAATCTTAGTGGTTATATCCTTGCTATCACCTGATTTTCAACATTCTCCAAACCCGTAATTCTTTGACTAGCTGATTTTCGAATTATGGCTGGTAGACGCCGTAATATCCCCACTGGACATGGCAGTACCTTTGATGATAATCGTGCACCCGATAATGCTATTGCTCAGACTCAGGCTTTTCACGACATTGTCGCTATCCTCCTTGGGTTGCAAGAGGAATGAGCTAGACCGAAGAGTTCGACGATTGAACGACTTCCTAAGAAGAAGATCGAATTGTTTAAGGGGACCAGTGACGAAGGTCCAGAAGTGGCAGATAACTGGTTGAGTGATATATCTCGTGTTTACAACGAGATCAGGTGTGATGATGTTGAGAAATTAGAGTGTTTGGTTTCCTTTCTTTGGAGTGAAGCAGTCCGTTGGTGGGAAGGAGTGGTTGCAGACTTTGGACCCTGAAGTTGTGGTTAATCTAGAGTTCTTCAGTGAGCAGTTCAAGAAGAACTATATTGAGCATGCCTGGGCAGAATAGAAGAGAGTTGAGTTCCTCTATCTGAAGTAGAGGGATAGATCTGTTCAGGAATATGAGAATGAATTTGTGAAGATCTGCAGGTATGCACCTGAGATAGTTCCTACTCCAGCTGACCGTTGTAGGAAGTTCATATATGGGTTGAATTTTGAGATTCAGAAGTTGTTGGCCACCTTGAGGACTGATGACTTCCATGAGATAGTTGAAGCTGCAGTAAACATAGAGATGTTGGTTAAGAAGGATCGGAAGCGTGAGAGGGACACCAAGAATGGACCTGCTGTGGTTGGCCAGCATCATAAGAAAGGCAAGACTCAGGTGCAGAATGCTAGAGGTGGCTCAGTTAATCAACCACAACCTAACAAGGGTACTGGAGTAGACTCTCAACCGAATCCATCTATTGCTAGTGCTCCAACTCAAGGAAACCGGGGCGTGAGTTATCCTTTGTGCACTACCTGCAACCATTGTCATCCGGGTGAATGTTTCAAGAAGACTAGTGGTTGTTTCAGGAGTGGTTCTAAGGACCACTTGATCAGAGATTGTCCTCAGCAGGGATCTGGTTCTGGTAGAGTGCCTGCCTCTTAGGATGCTCATTCTGTTAAGAGGAATGAGAGACCAGCAGCATCTCAGCCCAATGCTAGTAGAGGTGGGGCTCAGTCAAGAGTTGCTCCTAGGAGAGATTCGAGGACTCCTGCTCGTACCTATACTCTGAGAGGTCGTGAAGAGGCTGATACTCCAGATGTGGTGGCAGGTACCTTCTCTATCATTGACACTCTTATTTATACTTTGTTGGATCTAGGTTCTACTTTATCGTATGCTTGCAGTAGTGTCTTAGAGGATAAGGGTGGGGAATCTAGTTTGGCTGATAAGGATCTGTATGTCACTAATTCATTGGGTAATTGTGTTATGGTGAAATGAGTGTATCGTGATGTTCCGATTGTGATTAGTGGAATTACTTTTCTAGGGGATTTGCTTAAGTTGAAAAGTAATGAGTTTGATGTAATTTTGGTTATGGACTGGTTGTCTAGACATTAAGCGGTCATGGATTGTAGGGCAAAGAGGATTACCCTTCAGTCATCGAAAGTTTGGGTTACCATTGTAGGTGATCGTAGGAACCCGCTTGATAGAGTTGTGTCGGCTGCTTTGTGTGATAAGTTGCTTAGAAGTGAATGTGAAGCATTCTTGTCTCATAAGGTGGAGGTGGATAAGCCACGTTCTGATGGAAAGTTCATTCCGAATGTTAATGAGTTTTTGGATGTCTTTCCTGATGAAATTCCTAGTTTATCGCCACAGAGAGAAGCGGAGTTTACGATTGAGCTTATTCCGGGCGCCGCGCCAGTTTCTATGGCTCCTTATTAGATGACTCTTACAAAATTAAAAGAATTGAGAGTGCAGTTGAAGGAACTGTTGGATAAGGGTTACATTTGGCCTAATACTTTGTCGTGCGGTGCTCCAATTCTGTTTGTGAAGAAGAAAGATGGAACTTTCTAGTTGTGTATTGATTACCGGCAGTTGAATAAGCTTACATTGAAGAACAAGTACCCTCTTCCTCAGATTGATGATTTGTTTGATCAATTGAGAGGAGCCGGTGTGTTCTCTAAGATTGATTTGAGGTCTAGTTATCATCAATTGAGAATCCAGGAGTCGGAAATTCCTAAGCCAGCATTTCGGACCAGGTATGGCCACTATGAATTTGTGGTGATGCCTTTTGGTTTGACTAATGCTCCTACTGTCTTTATGGATATGATGAACAGTAAGTTTAAGTAGTTTTTGGACCAGTTTGTTGTAGTGTTCATTGATGACATTCTGGTGTATTCGAAGGACAAGGATGAGCATGCTAAGCCTTTGCAGATTCTTCGTGAGAAGCAGCTTTATGTAAAACTGTACAAATGTGAATTCTGGAAGGAAGAAGTTGCATTCCTTGGTCATGTGATTTCAAATGATGGTATCAAGGTGGATCCGAAAAAGATAGAAGTTGTGATAACTTGGAAACCGTCTGTAAATGTGACTGAAGTTAGAAGTTTTCTAGGTTTGGCAGGTTATTACCGTCGATTTATGAAAGGATTCTCCTCCATTGCAGGTCCTTTGACTAAGCTTTTGCATAAAGGAGCTAAGTTTGAGTGGACTAGCAAATGTCAGGAACAATTTGATGCTTTGAAGAAGTTGCTTATTGAAGCTCCAGTTCTAGTTCACCCGGTTGAAGGGTTAGACTATGTTGTTTACAGTGATGCTTCTTTGCATGAGCTTGGTTGTGTGCTTATGCAAGATAGGAAGGTGATTGCTTATGCATCAAGGCAATTGTGGACACATGAGCATAACTATCCTACTCATGATCTGGAGTAGGCTGCAATTGTCTTTACACTAAAAATCTGGAGGCATTACTTGTATGGAGCGAAGTATTTTGTGTATATGGATCACAAAATTTTGCAGTATCTACCTGTTCAAAGGGGTTTGAATTTGAGACGGCATAGGTGGGTTGAATTCCTGAAAGACTATGATATGGAGATAAATTACCATCCTGGCAAAGCTAATGTGGTAACAGATTCTTTTAGCCGCAAATCCATACATGCTTTATATGCTATGATGGCAAGATTGAGTTTGAAAGATGATGCTCTGGTAGCCGAACTGGTAGTGAAACCAGATTTGACTGCTCGGATTTTGGAAGCTCAAAAGTTTGGTGAGATAGCTCTGGATTAGGCTACGAAGTCGAAGCAAGGTAAGAGGACTGAAGCATCTCAGAGAAGTGATGGCAGTTGGTATTTCGGTGATCGAATTTATGTACCATTATCTGATAATCTGAGAACTGAGATACTGACATAGGCGTATAGGCAAGTGTATGTTATGCATCCTAGTGCTACCAAGATGTACCATGATCTAAAGGTGATGTATTTGTGGCCGGGTATGAAGAAAGACATAGTACAATTTGTTGGGAAGTGTTTGGTCTGTCAGCAAGTTAAGGCAGAGCATCAACTTTCATCTAGTTTGCTTCAGCCAATAACAATTCTGGAATGGAAGTGGGATTGAGTCACCATGGATTTTGTCGTTGGGTTGACGTTGACTCGTGAGAATTTTGATGCGATCTGGGTGATTGTGGATCGTTTGACTAAGTCTGCTCAGTTTCTGCCAATCAAGGTTGATTATTCTTTGGAGAGATTGACTGAACTGTATCTTAAAGAAATTGTGAGGTTACATGGGGTTCCATCAACTATCATTTCTAATAGGGATTCTAGGTTTACCTCTAGATTCTAGAAGAAGTTCAGGAGGCTTTGGGAACAAAGTTGAATTTCAGTACCGCCTTTCATCCGCAAACTGACGGGTAGTCCGAGAGGACAATTCAGACCTTGGAGGACATGCTTTGATATTGTGTGATTGAGTTTGGTGGTTCTTGGATTAAGTACTTGTCTTTGGTTGAGTTTGCGTACAATAACAGCTTTCAAACAAGTATCAGTATGACTCCATATGAGGCTTTGTATGGTCGAAAGTGCCGCACTCCGTTGTGTTGGACTGAGTTGAGTGAGTCTCAGATTGTGGAACCGGGTTTGATCTTGGAAGCTGAGGAGAAATTTAAACTGATTGAGCAGAAGTTTAAGGAAGCATCGGATAGGCAGAAGTCCTATGTTGACCTTAAGAGGAAGGATATCGAATATCAGGTCGGAGATAAGGTTTTCTTGAAAGTGTCTCCATAGAAGAAACTTCTTCAATTCGGTAGGAAAGGTAAGTTGGCACCACGTTTCATGGGACCTTATGAGATCCTGGAAAGGATTGGTCTAGTTGCTTATCGACTTGCTTTACCACCTGAGTTGGAGAAGATCCATAATGTCTTCCACATATCGATGTTAAGGAGGTATCGTTCTGATCCTTTTCACATCTTTACATGTGAGACTATTGAGATTCGACCGGATTTGAGTTATGAGGAAGAACCGGTTCAGATTTTGGCTAGAGAAGTGAAGATTTTGAGGAACAAGACTGTACCCCTAGTTAAGGTCCTCTGGCGTAACCACACGATTGAGGAAGCGTCGTGGGAACCAAAAGAGACTATGTAAGGTCAGTATCCGTATCTATTCAGTTCAGGTAATTTCGGGGACAAAATTTCTTAAGTGGGTTAGAGTTATCATGTTCGTAAGATGGGGCTATTTATTTTCATATTTTGAAATTTTATTTAATTTTTATTTATTTTTCGTTCAAGGATAAAATGGGTTCTTATTTTAAAAAATTGACTTTTCGGTTTGACTATATGATTTGACTAATTTGACTATTGAGTTAGTTTTGAAAACAATTGGACATTTGAAGTATCTTTGTAATTATTTCTCAAATGGGGTTATTTTTAAAATCACATGAATATGTGTGGTTGCATGGTGATATTTACCAACCATATAAATATGAAAAGTTGGTTTTTAGAATCATAATCAACTATACGTGTACATCTCTATTTTAACTCAAATTAAAAATCAAGTTACGAATTTCTAGACTCCAAATTTAAAGGTCTCAATTTGGGGATTTGTGCTTGGCACGGATTCTTCTTGCCCTATGTAATGATTTCTACACTTCTTTTGTTTTAAATCACTTTATTTGATTTGGGGATTTTGGGGATAAATTAGGGTTTGGCGATTTGGTGTTCTTACTTCAATTGGTTTGAGTTTTGAAACCCTTCGATTTCAATTTACGTATTTTGGGTCTTTTGGGTTTAATTTGGGATTTAATTGCTGCTCTAAATTTTAAAACCCTAACTTTTTTAATTGAGGATTTATTTGATTTATTCTTGATCTGATTTAGATTAAATCGGGGATCATCAACCGGAGTGATTCAGTGGATTGGATTTAGCGATAAAGGTTAGTAGCCATGTTTATGCCCTCACGATTGTTTGTATCTGTCTGCTTTTCTGTGTGTAATTTGATTAAATTATTATAAGCTGAAATCTGAAATTGGTTTTTATAATCTTCTGTTGCATCTGATATGAATTAGTTGGGTATATCTGCTGTCTTTGTATATGCATATTATCTTATTAAATTCTGTAAATTCTATTGAATATGCTACTTTAATATGGACATGTAAATTAGTGTCCATATCTGCCTGTTAAACTGGAAATGTGAATTCTGAAATCTGTTAAAAGTCCTGACCTAGATTAATACGATAAGACCAGCATGCTATAGGGAAAACTAGATGTATATATCGATGCGCGAAAGCGTATATGGCCTTGATTACCAACCCATTTTCTGGATGCGACGACATCATTTCTAAGCTTTGCTCATGTCTAGATGCGACAACATCACTTCTAAGATCTTTAATCCATTTTTGAGGGTTTTACCCTATCTCTGTCTGTTTCTGTTCCTGATTTCTGTTATTAAACTAAGGACAGACCTGGCAAGTTAATCACTTAATAATATGGTAATTTGAATTATGTATTCGTGAAAGCGTTCTTGTTTCTGCTTATAAATGTCTGACATGTGTTGGTTTGATTTCTTTTTGTTGCTCGTTATTTTGGGTTCTAAGATTTGGGTAGTTTAAATTCTGACTCCTAACTGGCCGTAGGTGTTAGGAATAGACCCGCTTAGATCGCTAAAGCTTGAATAGTGAAAGAAATAATTTGAACTAGGCTGAAATGTGCCCAGTGACTGTAACCGAGCTAGGTACCGAATAACATGTCGAACTGTAATTTTAAATTCAAACCTGGAAGTTAGGATGGTCCTTGGCCGAGCTCCTTACAAGCTAGTTACCGAAATACAATTCGGTCAGCCTTATGATCAATAGAATTACTCCCTGGCCGAACTTCTAACTGAATTAGTTATCGAACTGTAGTTTGGTATAAACCTTAGGAGACTGTTCAAACTCCTTGACCGGACTCCTTACCGAGTTGATTACCGAAATACAATTCGGTGTGTCTTGGAAATTTGAAACTGTCTGACCGAGTTGCATACCGAAATTGATGTCGAAATGTCACTTAATAATCTTTCGAACTCGTATAATTGTCTTCTGACCGAGCTAGTTACTGGATTCCTTAGCAAAATATAAATCGGTAACTCTGGTGATGCTCCCTGACCGAATAACATGTCAGACTACATACCGAACTCCTAATTCAGTGTCGGTCCTTCCATTTGAAATAATTGGTAACTATTAAGCCTCTTTCAGATGGTAATTGTAATAATCTGTAATCACTTATCCTAGATCACTTAAAGGGGATTGTAATTGAGATAACTTGGCTTGTTAATCAACTTGTTTGCCCTGTTTGTTACCCCATGTTTGTTAACTAATCTGCATATGTGTGTGACATTATATTTTGTTAACTAAGACGCATCCTCTGTGTGTGTTTGTTGGGCATTGGCTTACTAACCTGACATCGATAATCTGACCCTTCGTTGTTTTTATTTTTTTGTTTTGTATGTTTTGTACCTGTTTGGGATGGAAATTGCTGAGTTCAGACAGTCAGGTGGAATAGCAGGATATCATTCACATGTCTGTATCAAGAATCAGCTAGCATCTCTTCAAGCATTTGTTTTCTTTATTATTATATTTTGTTGAACTTAATTAAGTATTTTGTAACCCCTGCACTACGTTTTGAGTTTTGATCTCCAATAGATATTTTGGATATTTCAGTTTGATTATATTTTAATTGACTTTGTATTTAAACTGTCAGTTTTGGACCAGTTTCGAATGACAAGATATTTCAGCATTAATTATTATATTGTATTTCTGTTCAGTATTTATGTGTTTGTCTGTTTATCTGTCCGTCTGTTCTGCATGTGACATCCATTCTCCGCGTCTCTCCCGTCGGGAT
This sequence comes from Cardiospermum halicacabum, assembly GCA_031304145.1. Lineage (NCBI taxonomy): Eukaryota > Viridiplantae > Streptophyta > Magnoliopsida > Sapindales > Sapindaceae > Cardiospermum > Cardiospermum halicacabum. The sequence continues at coordinate 14,933,449 of CM062394.1, read as the reverse complement.
GGGGGTTCGGGTGTTATAATGATAGCAGAGGAAATCTGCATTCAAATGCTATTGAATGTGTAGATCTGCCAAGAATAAGAAGTTAAAAATTTAAGTACGATGATTCTATCTCTTTATTTAAGTTGGAATGATCTTCGAAAATGCAAAGCAATTCAGGCAAGTATTAGCTGACTATGGTACTCGGAGAGGCGTTCAATTAAAGATTTAGTCGAATGAGACAGTCATGATTTGTGCTAAGTATAAGATTCCAAAGTGTCCATTGGCTATTTATGCTAACATCAATAGAGCGTCAGGTGATTTCCAAGTGAAGACTTACGAACCTAAGTACTTTGTTCTAAGAAAATATATATATATATGTAACATGAATTTTTTTTAGAGGATATTTAGGGAACGAATCATATCTCAACCTGAAATTCGATTATGGAAGTTGAACGGCTTAGTTAGAGAAGAGCTATGTCTTTATGTGCAAAAGTTTATATGGAGTAGGGCTAAAAATAATGTGCTAAAAAAGGAACTACGGGATTTGAAATGAGAGTTTCCTTGGCTTGCTAACTATGTTGAGATGATAAAGGAAACGAATCCAGCCAATATTTGTTGGGCAAGAGTGGACAAAAAGGTGCAGCCTGAAAAAAATATTTTTGGTTATTTATGTCTGTCATGCTGCATTGAAGTAAGGGTAGAAGGATGGGTGCAAGAGGGTGATTGGACTAGATAGAGTTTCTTGAAAGGATCGTTGATGGGAAAATTGTTATCTGTTATTAGGAAGAATGGGAACAAACAAAATGTTGCCTATAGCATGGTCAATTAATGGTAGGGAAACCAAACCTTCTTGGACATGGTTTTTGCAGCATCTCAAAGATAATTTGGAGCTAGTTTACAATGAATAACTAATTGTTATGTTCGATATGCAAAAGATAAAAATAATAATTAATTTTCTTGTCATCTTATTTGATTTGTTAGTTCTCTAGTAATGGTTATATGGTTGTTAGCAAAGTTTTGGTTGTCAATCTACTTTGTAGTTTCTATTGATATGAAATTGATATAATGTTTTTGGTTCGTTAAAGGTGTAGATCTCAAAGTGTGTCTTACGGTTTGGTTGTTAATGAAAGTGTGCTGATCTGAAATGTGTCTTGGAATTAGGCTTCTTTATATAGGCTGTGAATGTATGTTTTTAGTGGTACTATATTACCTAGTACGATACAGACATCATATGTATGTATTAGATTAAATCTTGTTGATGGTGTCTATAATTATTGTCTCTAGTGGGACTTGTTGCAAGTTATGCATTTAATAGATCTAATAACTGGAAATATTCAACAAATATTGACTTTTATTAGAACAAGGAAACCATCTATTAATAATTCCCATGAGTTTTGTTTTCTATGGTCAAAGCAGCAACATCACCTAAATTATTGAAATATTTTGCACTGACTATGAACTTATGTTAAAGCATTACAAAAATCTACAAAATCTAATACTAGTACTTTTATTTGTTAAAGTTTAAGCAATGCATATATTTTTTAGAATCTAATAGTTTTATAACCATTTTCTTCCAAGTAGACTGTTCAAGTTTAGTTTTTTTTACTTGGTATAGATTAAATAATTAAGATTTCGCTTTATTGTTGACTTTGTTTTTTTTGTTTCGCCAGCATATATAGTTATTCTTAGGTTTTTATTCTGCTTTGATTTTTACTTACTTAGTTTGTTATTTGGTCTTTCTTTTTAATTTTGTTTACAACTAAATCTAGATTAAAGATGCTTAGAAATTCATGCACTGTAGTATCTAAATCCTTCTGTTTTTGCAAATATAATTTAATGAAGGTATCTATGACTTATAATCTGGAGGATTATGATTCAATTCCTGGCTCTTTTGTGATTTAACCATGTTTTTAATTTAGATAGATGTTTCTAGTTTCCTTTACCAGTTTGGTATACTATCAAAAGATAACCTCCCTAGTCGCTTGTTCATTATTCATCGCCTATTAATGGAATATGCAATTATTTGTTACAATTGTTCTACTATTTTTTATCTATTGATTGCCTATTGAAAAGAATATGGCCTTAACATTATATGTTTATGCATGTTTTATATACCACGGTCTAGTTGCTTATACTATTTATACTTAACTATGTTCTATTTTTTTGTCATAGGGACTCGTAGAATCTATGGCATCACTCCTCCCTAAAAGTGAGCACAGAATGTGTACACACCACATCTGGGCAACTAGGTAAGAAATGGCTAGGATTGAAGAAAAATAGACAATTCTGAAGGTGTATGAAGTCACCTTTTAAGGCGCAGCTAAAAAATGATCTTCAGCAGTTCACCAACCTTAGAAATGGGATACTGGAAGATTTGCTTGCTTACAACAAGGAGACATGGTGTAAGTCTTTTTCCAGTGAGATAGTAGAATGTCATTCCATCGATAATCATATGTGTGAGTCCTTCAATGCTTGGATTTTAGGGCTTATACACAAAGTTATTATTAAAATGAATGAAGAGATTAGGCATAAGTTGATGAATAGACATGGTGAGATTAGAGCATTCACTGAAAGATGGGTTTGTAATATATCTCTAATGACTATTAGAATTTTAAAGGAAGACACTGAGCATGCTAACAATGCTTACTAATCTGGGTTGGGGAGAGTGGCAATGAAGTTCTTGATGGAATGAATGTACTTTCATGTGGTAAATTTAGAACTTGAACATGCACATGTAGACTTTGGCAGTTGAAGGACATCACATATGCACATGTTGTTGCATCATCGTACCATTTGAATACAAATCTTGTAGATTATATAGCCCATTGGTATAAAAAGGCAACATTCCTGAAAGCTTATAAGTAGTCCATTCAACCTATCCCAGCATGAACATGTAGAAAAAATCCACAGGTTTGCATATAGAACCTCCTCAGATTAAATTCATGCTAGGAAGATCAAAATGGTGTAGAAGGAAAGACAAGGATGAGGCTACCCCAAAATCTGGGCACATGTCTGTTAAGTGTGGAGTCTGTCTGTTTATTATTTTATTTTTCTCTTTTATATTGGGCTCAGATTGTGTCGGGCCAGTTAGAATATAAATAGATATCTTGTAATTGTAAACCCTAGGTACTCAGAAAAGAGAGTAGAAACCCTAATACTAGTGCGACGTGGAGTAGGCAGTTTTGGCCAAACCACATAAAAATCCGTGTGTTCTTTACTCTTCAGAATCTATAGCTTTCTATCTTGCCTACTTTATTTCCTAACAAGTGGTATCAGAGCCTCGGTTCAAAGCAATGGCAGAAGATGGGAAAGTTAAGATTGATAAGTTCGATGGAACAGATTACGGATTTTGGAAGATGCAAATCTAAGATTATTTGTATCAGAAAAAGTTACATCAACCTCTCAAGAAAGATAAGCCAGAAGGTATGTCAGACGCAGATTGGAAACTTCTGGATCGGCAAGCCCTAGGCGTGGTCAGATTGACGTTGGCGAGGAATGTTGCGTACAATATTGTCAACTAGGAGACTACTTACGGACTGATCGAGGTGTTATCAAATATGTATGAGAAACCTTCTGCTTCTAATAAGGTATATTTGATTCGTCAGTTGGTGAATACCAGGATGAAAGAATGAGGGTCGGTCACTAATCATGTGAACGAATTTAATTCTATTATATCGAGATTGGATTCGGTAAAAATTAAATTTGATGATGAAGTTCAGGCGCTACTCCTATTGTCATCCTTGCCAGATAGTTGGGCAGCAACGGTTACAGCAATAAGCAGTTCATCAGGAATAAATACTCTCAGTTTCAAAGGCATTCGGGATTTGATTCTCAGTAAAGATACACGGAAGCGTAATGTTGCAGAGTCATCGGGATCGGGTTCTGCGTTGTATACTGAAAGCAGAGGCAGAAAGTCTCAGGGAGGTCAGAACCAAAAAGGTAGACCTATATCGAAAAAGAGAAGTGACTCGACAAGTGGTAAGGAAGGGCGTAAAGATATTGTATGCTGGAATTGCAACAAGACTGGTCACTTCAGAAATCAGTGTAGAAACCCGAAAGACAGAAGAGAGAATGATTCGGTGAACGCAGCGACAAAAGATTCTGATGCACTTGCTTGCTGTGTAGAATGTCCAATAGAATCTTGGATTATAGATTCGGGTGCGTCGTTTCACTCAACTCCCTGCAAGAAATTACTGCACAACTTTGTTCCGGGAAGGCTTGGAAAGGTTCATCTTGCTGATGATGAACCATTATTCATCGAAGGGAAAGGTGATGTGAACTTGAGGACTCCTAAAGGGATGGTATAGAAACTAACAGATGTTAGGTTTGTTCCTGGACTCAAGAGAAATTTGATTTCTGTAGGCCAGTTGGATGCAGATAGTTATCAGACAGCTTTTGCAAATGGGCAATGGATGGTCTCAAGGGTTAATCTGATTCTAGCAGGAGGACAGAAGGTTGGAACCTTGTATATTGCAGAAAAATCGGATTCTTTAAATACCGTCAACAATGGTGTCAGTCCTTCAAATTTGTGGCATCATAGACTTGGACACATGAGCGAGAAGGGCATGAAGCAGTTAGCAACAAATGGCAAGATTCCTGAGTTGAAGACAGTTGATCTCAGTTTCTGCGAACCATGTGTATTGGGAAAGCAAAAGAGAGTGACTTTCACAAAGGTTGCCAAGACACCAAAGGCTAGAAAACTTGAACTAGTACATACAGATGTGTATGGTCCTACATCCGTTGAGTCAATTGGAGGAGCTCGTTATTATGTCACCTTTATCGATGACGCGATAAGAAAGGTATGGGTTTATTTTCTGAAAAATAAATCTGATGTGTTTTCTACTTTCAAAAGATGGAAAACTGAGGATGAGAACCAGATTGATGTGAAAATCAAATGTTTAAAATCTGATAATGGTGGAGAGTATAATAGTCGCGAGTTCAAAGAGTATTGCGCAGAGAATGGTATTAGAATGATCAAAACTATTCCGGAGACACCGCAGCATAATGGTGTAGCAGAGAGGATGAACAGAACTCTTAATGAGAGAGCGAGAAGTATGAGACTACATGCAGGGTTGCCAAAGAAATTTTAGGCAGAAGCCGTTAATACAGCAGCATATCTCATAAATCGGGGACCTTCAGTTCCATTAGAGTTCAAGATTCCTGAAGAGGTTTGGTCAGGAAAAGAGGTAAATCTTTCACACTTGAGAACTTTTGGTTGCGTTTCTTATGTGCGAGTTACAGATTCTGACAGAGATAAACTTGACTCAAAATCAAAAAAGTGTTATTTTATCGGCTACGGTTCTGATGACATGGGTTATCGCTTCTGGGATGATGATAGCATAAGGGTTTTCAGAAGTAGAGATATTATTTTTCATGAGGACTTCTTATACAAAGACAAGTTTATGGTAGATTCTGAGGCTACAATGAAACAGACTAAGACAAGAGAAGAAGTAGTGTTGGAAGATATTACTGAAGATGATATTGGTGCAAACGAAGATACATCAATAAATCTGCCTACACCTACAGCTGTATTGAGGAGGTCTGGTAGAGAGCGAAAGCAAGTGGATAGGTATTCTCCATCCAAGTTTTATTTGCTTTTGACAGAACATGGTGAACCAGAATGTTACTCAGAGGCAATATAGACAGATGATTCTAAGCAATGGGAGGATGCCATGCAAGAAGAGATGTATTCTCTTGTAAAGAACAAGACTTGGTCATTGACTAAATTACCGGTAGGAAAGAAGGCTCTTGAGAATAAATGGGTATACAGAGTCAAGGAAGAACCTAATGGAAGCAAGCGATACAAAGCAAGATTAGTAGTAAAAGGTTTTCAGCAAAAGAAGGGTATTGACTACAACGAGATTTTCTCTCCTATAGTAAAAATGACTACTATCAGATTGGTTTTGGGGCTTGTAGCAGCAGAGGATTTACATCTAGAGAAGTTAGATGTAAAGACTGCATTCTTACATGGAGATCTTGACGAGGATATCTATATGAAGCAGCCAGAGGGTTTTCAGATTACTGGTAGAGAAGACATGGTTTGCAAGTTGCAGAAAAGCTTGTATGGTTTGAAACAAGCTCCTAGACAATGGTACTTGAAATTTGATGGCTTTATGACTAACAATGGTTACAAGAGATGTGAGATGGATCATTGTTGTTATATCAAGTCTTTTGCAAACTCCTACATAATTTTGTTACTTTATGTTGATGACATGCTAGTTGTAGGATCTAACATGATAGAAATCAACAAGTTAAAGTATCAATTATCTAATGTTTTTTAGATGAAAGATTTAGGTCCTACACAGCAGATTCTTGGGATGAGGATTACCAGAAATCAATCAGAAGGTACTTTGAAGTTGTCCCAAACGAAGTATGTTCAAAAGATAATTGACAGGTTTAATCTTCGGGATGCTACAGTTCGGACCACCCCTTTGGGAAGTCACTTTAAACTTTCAAAGGAGCTATCACCAAAAACAGAAGATAGAGATTACATGAGCAGAGTTCCTTATGCATCGGCAGTTGGTAGCTTGATGTATGTGATGGTATGTATGAGACCAGATATTGCTCATGAAGTGGGAGTTATGAGTCGGTTTATGTCAAATCCAGGAAAAGAGCATTGGGAAGCAGTAATGTGGCTTTTCCGTTACTTGAAAGGCACTGCAGATAAAGGACTTTATTTTAGGCGAACAAATACTATCATAGAAGGCTTTACTGATGCAGATTTAGGAGGCGACTTGGATGGGAGAAAAAGTACTATAGGGTATATTTTTACTCTAGGTGGTACAGCTGTTAGCTGGATGTCTCGGCTTCAAAAAAGTGGTGCGCTCTCAACTACAGAAGCTGAGTACATGGCTATTTCAAAAGCTAGCAAGGAGATGATTTGGTTGAAAAACTTCATGGCAGAATTAGGTAAGGAGCAAATTCAAAGTGTACTCTACAGTGATAGTCAGAGTGCAATCAATCTCGCAGAGAATCCAATGTTTCATGCCAGGACGAAGCATATTCAACTAAGATATCATTTTATCCGTGAGCTGATTGTTGATGGGGTGTTAACCTTGGTAAAGATAGCAGGTGATGACAACCCGGCAGATATGTTTACTAAGGTGGTTACCAAAGAGAAGCTGAAGCATTGCATAGCTTCAGCTGGCCTTCAGAGCTGATCGCAGAGAAGGCTATTGCACTAGTGAAGGAAAAGAAGGGTCTACTAGATTTACAAGAGTGAGAAAAATAGTAATGTCAGCCTCCAAGTGAGAGATTGCTAAGAGTGGAGTCTGTCTGTTTATTATTTTATTTTTCTCTTTTATATTGGGCTCAGATTGTGTCGAGCCAGTTAGAATATAAATAGATATCTTGTAATTGTAAACCCTAGGTACTTAGAAAAGTGAGTAGAAACCCTAATACTAGTGCGACGTGGAGTAGGCAGTTTTGGCCAAACCACATAAAAATCCGTGTGTTCTTTACTCTTCAGAATCTATAGCTTTCTATCTTGCCTACTTTATTTCCTAACAATGTCTAAGAAGGGCAGGAAGATGCACTATAAAATATATGGAACAGAAGGTCACAATGTTAAAGGATGAAAACAATAGGTATTAAATCATGTATTTGCTACTTGAATTGTTTATAATACAATGACTTTTTATGCTATATTATGTTATATACCCTAACAATTAGTCATAGGCTCTTGTTATAAAGTCTTTATCAGAAACAGGTACCAACAACAATGAACCTCGGCCTGCAACAATAGAACCTATCCAAACACAATTATTCAAATCTAATCCACAACTATATGTGTTTATACACTCGGGAACTACCCGGTAGAGGAAGGAAATGAAAAAAGCAAGAAAAGGAGGAGAAGTGTCAAGAAGACAACCAAAGAAAAAGTAAGCCCTAGTGAGGTTGTTGGATCATGCCAAACACGGGCTACTTCTACTACAGTTGACAAACAAAAAAGTCAACTCCAAACTCAAACCCAGAAAACTTAAAGTTTAGCTACAACTAAACAAGGTCAAGTGCATTATGCTCCACCACCTAAACACATTCCTCAACTGGTTTCTATGTCACAGACAAACCCAACTATAGCAGCTCCTTCAGGTATAATAAAAGGCAATGGAAAATGATCAAGAAGAGGTGGTACATTACATACTTTGGTTGCAACGATAAACCCACCTAAAATTACTCCATTAAGTACAGTGAGGGGCAGAGGACGAGGAAGAGGATGTGGAGCCAAAAGTGCAGCGTAACTTGGATATGGGACCTATGTAAACCTGTCAATAGGCAAAATATTATTGATTATAAGCATATTAAATTCATTATTCCATTTCATGTACTAGTATTTTATTATAAATAATTTACATTACAACTTTATAATATAATGTATGTTTCAGCCAGGACTTCTACTGAAACGGTTATACACACAAGAGAGCATATAGATGCTTCCTAAACTAGAAATCACCTAGGATTCAAAGCAAGGGGTTTGAAATGAAAAGGGAAGGGTGCATAGTGCCTCACAGCTCCACCAACAGGCAATGAGAAGCACTAGAAGAACAAATGTTGCAACCAATATCAACTAGATTTAATCACATTTGGTCAGACTAGACTGCCATGCTTGGAATTTTGTATGTCAACTGTGAACTTCATTATGTAGTGCAGTTTTTTGCTAAACAAATTAGGATTGTATTATTATGTTATTAAATCAGGATAAGATTATTATGCCATGATAACTTCTTTAGTGTCATAAAGTCAAGACAATATTATTATATTATTAAAATTTTTTGGATGTTGGATTTCTTGCCAAAAATTGTACTACTGTAGTGCAGATTACCTTATGGAGGCTATTCATGTCAACACCTCCTTAACTAATAGTCTTATTTTGATGTATCCAGGTTATCTTTTGCAAGGCATCACCTCATTTATTGATATATTATGCTATAGTGGCTTCAGCTTAGATCATATTTAAGAATGTTTATGTTATTTCAGGTTTATTTATATAAAAGTTCATCTGATGAAAAATTTAGTTTATGTTGTACCATTTAATGGATTTTGAATATGAGTTGAATTCATTTTTAAGGTCATGTTCACCTAGTATTTATATTTTTTTTCAAAATTTATTTTATTTACTTTGCTTGAATGACATATTGCATGGATAAATTTATGTTGATCAACCTAAACAATATAAAGAGCGATATACAATACAAATTACTAGAAGTTAAATCTCTTCCTTCATTGACAATTACATTACATCTATCCAAGTTCAATGAGAAACCGCATTTACATAAAGCACGATATTTTCGAATGCACCCAAATTATAAAGCGCCATCCATGTTCAAATCAATGCAACATATTACGTATTTTCTAAAAAAACAACAACCATATTACAAATAAAAGTAATAAAACAATGACAATCTTCTAGCTTCTTAGATCTTTAGCCTTATCTTCTTCTAGCTGTTTTACTTTATTCAACAGTCCCCAAATTACTTTTTTTGGTTGATTTGGGAAAACATCATCTTTCCATCTAAATAAATCACACTCTTCATGGCCTTACACAAAATGTTCTAATCAGTTTCATCTTATTAGTGTGTGCTAATATTAAACATCTATTTATACAATTGTTAACAAACTAGTACAGATACTCTACCATATCATCAGATCAATATTATCAATACAAAATTGAAAACCCACAAAAACTAATATCTCAAGATATTCGAAATTTGAACAATTATAAAACAACTACATGATCACCAGTTGTCTGAAAATTGAGACTTGTCACTCAAAAACACAAATCGAGCCATATAATGACTAGGCTAGTATACTACCACTGTACTAGTAAGTTACACAGCATATGGTTCTACATGGGTGAAAAGCAATAAATATATTGATCTCAAGACTAGTATTTGTTATATTTTCGAAGGAAAAGTAAATCTCTAGTTCAATAGGTTAAAATTTTAATAGAAATGAGATCTCACGAAAAATAAAACACATAATAGAGTTTTAAATCACCAATAGACATCACTTACCTGCACACAAGTGAAGAACCTCCTAGAATTCGAGGTGTCCGAAACATCCTAATGACAACCTTCCGACACATCCTAATGACAATCTTCCTTCCACAACCATACCACGTAGGTCCATTGTCCACTTCCATCGCTCGAATTATAGAAACAAAAACCTAACTTAAATTTCAAATGAGGATTACCTTAAATAGTTCCATGTCATTGTCTACTTAGCAAAATTACTCTATTACTTCATTCATTTACACACTCAATGCACCATTTGATAACACGTATGGCACATCAGATATTAGGGGCACAATAATACAAAAATACTAGTAAAATGGGGCTAAGTGATACGATTTTAGGTACGAGGTGTTATCTAATACTTTTAGCCAAGTAGAGGGAGCTAAATATTATATCACCCCTTTATTATAGTAAGATAAACATGTATATGTTGTTAATTACTTTGCTTCTATTTATAATTCATTTGTATGTTTGCTTCTTTTGCTATTAGGTATCTAGTATCTTATAGTTAATGTCGTATTTCAGTTGATTTGTAAAATGAATGATGCAATTAAAAAGTTAGTTACGTCTCCTAATGAAATGATACAAGCAATGGTGATAGGTATGCTCATTAAATTTAAAAAAAAAAAAATTGGGATGATATACCTAATATAATGGCGGTTGTAATATTTTTTTACCCTAGAAATAAAATTTTGCTCATTGATTTATGTTTTGCTAAGTTGTATGGTTTGGATGCTTATAATAGACGAAGTCATGTGCTTGAACTAATTATGAATTTCGTGAATGAGTATGAATTATAAAATTTAGTTAATACAATCTTGCCTAAACAAATTGGTGATTCATTTTCCATGTCTACCTGTAATGTGATGAATGATGATGAAAAGTTTTAAAGGTATAAGTTTAATGCAATTAGAAGTAGGAAAAAAGTCTGAGTTGGATAAATATTTAGAGAAAAAAACTCAAGCTAATTCTCCAAATTTTGATATTTTTCAATGTTGGAAATTGAATAATAGTAATTATCCAATTATGTAGAAATTTGCTAGATATATAATAGTTATTCCAATATCTAAAATGGCTTCTAAGTCTGTTTTTAGAGTTGGTGGTAGTTTTCATTGTAAGAGATTAAACTCAAATACATTAGAGGCATTGATGTGTGCACAAAGTTGGATTTGGGCTCCAATTCGTGCGTGAAATAATTTAAAGTTAAATATGTTATATCAACTACTTTATGTTTTGTATTTCTAAGTGGTATTCAAGAAGATAAAGTATATCCTAATTTAGATTATGAACATCCATCAGTTGTACCTGGATGCAAAAAAAAAAAAAAGAATTTCTTAAATCTAGTGTGATTATAAGCTTGTTTAAATCTTTGTTAATTATTGTTTGTAGTTTGATTAAACGGTGTTTAGATTTGACTTTACAGGCCTAAATGATGCTAATGAAATAAGTTTGTCTATGCTTTATAAAATATGATATTAATGGATTCCTTTGGTTGTGATCAACTTGATATTGTCATATTGTTTTAGTTAGGGGTGGGTACAAAACCCGGACCGGACCGAAAATTGCCGGTCCACGGTCCAAATGGTCCCGATCCAATCCAAAAAAATTGGGACTAGTTATATTTGTGGGTTCGGTCCGGTTCAATGCTTCTACAGAACGGACCGGACCGGACCAATTAATAGTTAAAAATATATATTTATTAAATAAATACATATTAAAATATATAAATAAAAAATCTAAAATGCAATAAATTTCATATACTTATAAATTTAATTGGATAATAAAATTTTAATATTTATTTTAATAATTGATTAATTTAATTATATTAATTTGGATTTATTAAGGATAAAAATATTTTAGGTGAGTAATTATAATGTTATAAATTTACATTGTAAATGTATGTATTTAATTTGTATTAGTTATGATTTATATTTTTTTTTTTTAAAAACTGAAAAGTCCTTAAAATCCAACCTGATTGGACTAGTCGGATCAAGACTAAGACCGGTTGGAACCGAGACCGGTTGGACCAGGACCGGACTGATCGGTCCAACATTTTAATTGGTCTGGTTTGGTCCAAATTTTTGGGACCGATTATATTAACCGGTCCGGTTAAACCCAGACAAGACGATGCCTACCCTAGTTTTAGTTGTATATCTAGGTGTATTTGGTTTGGAGAATGGCTTTGATTACTCCTACAAGAGTAGTCGGTATTGGTTTTTATAGATTTAGGTATATTTAATTCATTAGATAAATAGAAAAATCATTTTATATGATATATATATATATATACTTTTAAAGCTATTATAAGGTAGGTATACAGCGGACAAACATCAAAAATGATGGTAAATGTCTGAAAATTACTAAAAATATACCAGGATAGACGGCCAAATACCAGAAAATGATGGTAAATGTCTAAAAATTACAAAAAAAAATACAAGTCAACGGATGGTCAATGTCTGTCAACGTCCAGTCAATGTCGGTCAAAATCATATATACATATTTTAGGGTCTATAGTAAAGATCTTACTAGACCCGTAATTTTATAAGTAAAAGTATATCTTACCTTTAATTTTTAAAATAGGTTAACAGTAGGATTTAGACCCTCAAATTGTTTGAGGTCCAATAACGGTTTGGATAAGGGTCTACCAAACCCTCGCTTTTGCCACCTAATTGTAACGGATTATGTTGAGAGTCTTAGTTGGTTACATGGTGAAACTGAGACTTCAAACTGTCCTCCACCACCGTGGGTGCTCTTAGGGTAAGTTAGATAAGCTTTGGATTAATTACATTTAGCCTTTTCTTTTTTTTAATTTTTTATCTTTTTAAACTCTAGTGGTGAAACATTTGTTATAATTTGTCCCTAACTTTAAAACATTGTTATAATTAGCGTCTAACCCCTCCCCTGGAGGACCCAAGGTGCGGTGGCCAGTGGCACAACATTATATATATAAAAAATGATATACATATTGGATTTCATATATTTAATTCACCTTTAACCACTAAAAACTTACACCTCACATTTCATTCATATAATATCTAAATAATTCATACACTGAATTAATAATCCTCAATTCAAAATCATAATAAATCCATCTTATAGAAAGTAAAATTTTAAATCCGCAATACATGTAAACTCTCAAATAGTTTCAAGGTTTTACATATTATGTCATGAACAATATGAGTTTTTCAAAGTATGAAGCCACTTCATGAATGTGATTAATTGAGCTAGCTCACTGGATTACTTGTTTCATACATTCTATAGAAAAGAAACAGAAAAAAAAAACAATAAAGGAGGGTTAGGTTATCGTTGCCTAGTTAAAACTTTCATGCTTAAACAAACACACACGATATGCGTCTTTAATTGACAATAATTTATGTCGCATGACTACAACTTGAGAAGCTTAATTCAAACATCAAATTATTCATCGAAAAGTACTTGAACACATGATATATCGATAACGATAAACTTCGATACCAAACTGACTCAGGTAGACCTAAAATGAAGAAAGTCAAACCTAGTCAAACTTGATCAACCTTGGTCAAACCTGGTGGGACTTAACATTCAGGGTCATAAGCGACTTGCTTGACGAATTGATGTCCCTAAGTATGTCGTATTATTTTTTAAAAGGGCTTTTGAAATAATTGGAAGGCAACAAGCTTGTCGACATGCAAATCATAACAAGTCATGAAGCTAGTCGTCTGGATTTAAGAGTTTTAAAAAATTTTATTCGAACTAACTTTTTAATTTGCAAATTGTGACCTCCAGGTGATTAGCTAGTTTCAAGTCATTGCATTTTGTCCATCTTGAAACTCAATTCATGAGTTATCAAGTCAATTATTGATCTCTTATTTAGTAAATTCAAATTCATCTATCTATTAAGTCATTTAGTTAATCAATAACATTCATTATTCATGCTCTTACACTAGACCAAAATTACTTAAATTAACAATATAGTTTAATTATGCATTATATGCACAAATAAAATGTTTTCCTATTTAGACCATTAAGTTATCTTTTACCTTATCAAGTTATCATCTCATATTACATTTTATTTCATAATTTCAATATCGTCATTATAATACCAAAACACTCAAAAACAAATACCTATATGCCATGTTTCACAAACACACGTCACATTTTCTTTTATGTGTTCATTTATTAAATATGTCTATAAAGTAAATATAAGTTGCAAAAACGGGATCAAGATAGAAGCATCTCTATGGGTTTGAGCCGAAGTTCCTAGTAGAACAAGTAAGTCTACAAATCATAACCGAAAAGCCATGTAGAAGTACTTCTAATATTCCCAGACCATGCTCATTGACTTAACTTTGATAATGCTAGCTTAACAACATTTATTACCAATTATAGAGCTGGTAAACGGGCCAACCCGGCCCGGCCCGACCCAGCTCACAGCGGGTTGTGGGTTAAACGGGTTAGCCCGCGCGGGTTATTTTACTATACGGGCTGATTTTTTAGTAACCCTAACCCGGCCCGCATGGGTTGCAGGTTAAACGAGCTGGCCCGCGAACCACTAATTTTTTTTTAAAAATTAAAAAATTAAAATTAATACATATTATATAATAAATAATTTCATAATAATACTATTTCAATTCATTTAACTATTAAACTAGAGTTTAATAATTTATTTTTATTATTATGGTGATTTTTTATTAAATTAAAACCTTAAAGTTTAATTTTAAACGACATAATTTATTTTGTTAAAAGATTGTTTAATAAAAATTTATATGTGTAAAGATATTTTTCATATTATATAGTTAAATATATAAAATAAAATTATTTTTTTAATATAGCGGGTTAGCGGGCAAACCCGCGGGTTATGTGGGCCAACCCGTATAAATCCGTGAGTTAAACGGGTCGGGTTAAGCGGGTTCATTTTTATGACAGGCTAAAATTCCATTGACCCTAACCCGACCCACATGCGGGTTAAACGGGCCAGCCCGCAGGCCAACGGCCCGTTTACCAGCTCTAACCAATTAATATCATTCTCACATAGCCAAATCTCATTTATCAATAAAACCACTTTAATTAAAATTTCACATATTCCATTTAGAAGTTCAAAATTGAAAATTCGACAAATTAGATCTAAATTTTAGGTCAATTTGAAATTTTTTAATGTTTGATTTTAAAAAATTACACGATGGAATAAATCAAAATTATTATTATGGGTAAATATTATATTGGGGACTTTAAACTAAAATCTCATGTCTATGATCAAAATCGAAGTTTAAATTCGAAAATAAATATTTTAACTGGAATTTTATTTTTAAAAAAACAATCTCTTAATCAAAATGTGATTTTATTATCGAAAATAGACTTTGAAACTGGAATTGGGCTATTAAATCAAAACTTGATTCAATTGAAATATATTCTAAACATTATTTTTAGACTCGGAAAAATATAAATTTCGAGTAAAAACGTCAGTTTTTATAATAATTACCATTTTACCCTTTTGAGCGGAAAATTTTAGATTTTAAATCTGGATGTGATTTTTGTCTAAGAATATAAAATTAAAATTTTAGAAAGGAGCGGAAGTGTCAAAGTTGAGTCTGAGCGTGTATTGGACTCGTATTGGATTGGTCCCAATCCAAACTGAAGCCTATATGTGTTTTACTTATAATGCCCCACCCTACTCCACATCTATCTCTTTCTTCCCCTCTCTCATTTCTATTTTCGTTTCTCTCTCCTCTCAAAAATCCTGACATTCATTTCCTCACCTATCACCTTCAATCCACTAAAATTACTCAAATTATTACCTAAAACCACCTTAACCAAGATCATTTACTAGTTCTTGACATTTTAGAAGTGTTTTAAAACTCATAAGATAATCTGTTCTAAAGATCATAAGGTAATCTTTCTCTTTATTTTTATTTTTTAGATTTGTAATGAGATGTGTTTTGGTTTTATAGTGATATTAGGTTAATTTGCGGTCGATTTTGAAAGATAATCTTCTATCTATAGCTTCCATAGAATTCATATATTGAAAGCCCTAATTTTCCATTTTAAGTGATGCCCTTGTTTTATGAAATGATGTTTTGTAGTGTTGAAAACAATATATTGATGATCCTATGTTGTTAGTAAGTGATTTTGGACTAATTCTAATTCATTTCGAAAAACCCTAATCTCATTAATGTATTAATATCCTTATTACAGCTGTTATGTGATTATTATGTTATGTTGGAATGAAAATATGATGGTTGTGATGGCATTAATGTTTATGTGTTGGTGATGGCTAATAATAAGTGGAAAACCTCAGGGATGCAACTTTCTAGCTTGTGGATTGACGGATGCAAGGTTAATATTTCTGTTTTTAGCCTTATACGCTTGTATGTTCTTGTGTGATGTTTTGAATGCATGTTTACTTGTTTTTATACCATGAAATTGGTTGAATATGTTAACCACCAAAAATTATATATATAGCATCATTGCCATGATAGGACATTCAAACATATGTTATGCATATAGTTTCATGCTAGACGTTGGCCTTAGAAAAATAAAAGTTCGGGTGGACTAAGTCCACATTGTTTGTGAATGCGACGGAGATAGAATAGAGACTTAAACACCGTATTGTATTATTACTTGATTGGTGATTGATGCAAATTTAATATGATTGAATCTTGGTGATTAATGATTTTAATTAACTTGTCAATGAAAACGGAATTGGTAATAAATGGCTTTTATGGTCATAATGTGCCTTGATGAGGAAAATGTGGTAATAAAATCCAAGTGCCCTTAAACTAGCTCTAGAAGATAGGATAAAAGACATGCTTAGGGATTAGAAGTACTCTAGAAGAAATGTATAATATTTGTAGTATCTCAAGGTTTCCAATCTTCCTTAAGTATATAAAAACATTCTACTTTTAGAAACTGAACTTTCATGAATTAAGCCTACGAATTATTCTTGCAAATGTAATTCTTTTCAACCAAGTTCTTTTAAGTGGTTATAATAACCTTTCAACATTCTCCTTTTTTCTATTGTAATAGTGTAGTTCTCAACTTGTTATAACTAAGAGGTACATTACCCCTTAAATTTTTGTTTGTGACAAACTCATAAGACTTCACAAAATGTGGATTTCTTGAAAGATTAAATAGCAATCTAATAGTATAAAATATCATAACAATTTTTTATCTCATTTGTTTCTTAAACAATCAAGATCAAAAGCTTTAACAATATGAGATACTTTCTGATTTAGTACATGTTTATTTTTTCAACTTAACACTTAATGCCACTTAGTTTAAAATATTTTCCTCATGAAATTGATGAAATTAAGTGCCATTAAATGTTAAGTGGAGAAAAACAAACAAACACTTACTCTTCCTCTTTTGCTTATGCAGACTCACTTGGGTAGGGGTGGGCATGGTCCAGTCCGATTCGGGTTTGGTCGGACCCAGACCGGACCAGTTAATATAACCGGTCCTAAAAATTTGGACCGGACCGGACCGATTAAAATGTTGGACCGATCGGTCCGGTCCCAACCGGTTCCGGTCTCGGTCCGGTCCAACCGGGTTGAATTTTTACGGATTTTTAATTTTTAAAAAAATATTAAATAATTTTTAAAAAATTATATATAAATTATATCTAATATTAAAAATTAAATACAACTATTTTAATGTCAATTATAATATTATAATTATTCACCTAAAATATTTTTAACCTTAATAAATTCAAATTAATATAATTAAATTAATTAAATATTATTGTAAATATTAAAATTTTGCTATCCAATTAAATTCCATCAAGTATATGGATTTAATTTTATTTTAAATATTTTAATTTGTATTATTAATATGAATTTACTTATTTAATAAATATATTTTTTACTATTATTAATCGGTCCGGTCCTTAGAAGCAGGGGAGCAGACCGGACCGACAAAAATAACTGGTCCCAGTATTTTGGACCGGACCGGGACCGTTTGGACCGTGGACCCGCAATTTTCGGTCCGGTCCGGTCCAAGTCGGTCCGGGTTTTATGCCCACTCCTACACTTGGCAATTAAACATTTGCTAACAATGACTTTTTCCTATTATCTTCCTATTATTCTTCCAGCTTTGCATTTGACGAATATGTGCCTGAGTAACACTCTTACAAGGTGAAAATATTTTTTTTTTCTTTCATCAAATGTGTTTTAACTCTCGAATAAGTTTTAAGTCGCTTCTCACTACATAAATTGCACTGAAAAGGTGAAATAGCTCATGTTTCTAACAGATCAGGTATAAAAACATGTTAATAATTGATCATATAAATAAGTATCAAAGCGGAAATGTAATATATGTGTTATTTAATAATTTAATATAACAAATATTCAAAGGGAAGAAAATTTGAATTAATTCAGTATTTTTTTTGGTTAAGGAAAAAAGTTATATCTCTCATTTATATTTATATATATATATATATATATTAATTATAGATCTGATCTTAACAATAAAAAATAATTAAATAAAATAAAAAGAATGACTGCAGTTATTTATTTGAAATCAAAAGAATAAAGATACTTAGTAACATTAAATCATATACTTATCCATTAAAGTTATACCAATTAACCTCACCTTTGCAATTTATGATTTTATTGAAATTGGTATATATCTCCACATTTTAATTAACGGATTATACATATCCGTATGGTAATGCAAAAATATTTTTTTTTTCATCAGCTCACTTTTGGAAGAGTTAGATTCATAATTTGGATAGTTATCAAATTATAAAATTTTAAAAAGAAAAAAGAAAAAGTAAAAGTGAAGAATATTTCCACCTACTTTGTCTTTCTTCTGATAAAAACAATATTTTTAAAAAAAATCTAGAAAAGAACAATCATAGTGCATGATTGAGCGCATAAGGGGCACATTGTATTATTATCTTCTATACTTATTTATAAACTAAATTGTAATATTTGGTACTTAATTACTTTGTTATGAAATTTTCTGCCGTTAGAGAGGTGGTTTTGAAATAAAGAAAATATTCTAGGGCTCAAATGGATATTTACAAGTCATAATGAATATCGAAGCTCATATAAAATTTCATTTGACTATTTATTTGGTTTTCTTAAGTTTAGACAATTATTAGTTCAGATTTTAAGAGATTTTGCATTTTATCTCCCACATTTTTTAATGATTATATTATTTTTAAGAGAGAATCATAAGGTTAGAGATTAGAATTTATTTTAATTTTTATTGAACTAAACTTTCTTCTCTATTTAGTTTTTTCACGTACATTGTTTTCATGATGATGATGTTAGTTGTGCCCATAACTGTCTAAACTCCTTTAATTCAGCAAAGTAATCCATTCTTATTATATTTATGGTGAGAAATATGTTTTTATCGTTTATATTAATCAGTATCTATGAATTCTCGAAGGTTTTTTTTTTGATTTGTGGTTTAATATATTAATTTATTTTTTTATTAATTGCGTAGTCTATCGATATAATAGATTAATATATTTTGCTATTGGATAAAATTAAACCTATATTTGTTAGTTGAATTGATTTAGGTAGCAACTTATATGTATGTCGTGTTGTGTGAATTCCTGGTCATAATTAAATGATTATGTTGATTGATTTGTTTGTTATGTTCATGGGATATAATAGATTAATATATTCTTATTTGATACAATTAAATCCGTATTTGTTTAATTGAATTGATTTAGGTAACAATTTATATGTATGTCGTGTTGTGTGAACTCCTGATGATAATTAAATGATTACGTTGAGTTGATTTATTTGTTATGGTCATGGATCTTTATAGTTCTTAATACAATCTACAGTTTAATCTATTAGGCGTTTGTCAGGGTTATATATAGGTTAGATTCTGGTTAAGATGGTAGAGTTCGATTAGCTTAATAGGTTAGGAAAGATTTATTGTTAGGCATTGAATCAACTGTTATAATCGGGTCTACTAATTGGCATGAATTATCCTTAATTTCGATGACAAACACATAATTGGATAGATTTGTTTTACTGGATTACTTCAAAAATAAAATAAAATTTATGGTGAATTATTGTTAATTTATTCCTCATTTTTATCTATTAATCTAGTTTATAAGAAAAATTGATATTGGTTGGTCATTCTCCATGGGATTGACCTCGCATATCTATACTATTATTTGTATGGTTATTTTACTTTCGTAATTTCAACACTTAAAGTGCAGCAAAACAAAAAAGTACCAAAGCATAGAAAGCATAATAAGAACAGGAAAAAAAAAAAAAAGAATCACAAGTAAAGCAACTATTACAAGATCAAGAAGAAGAGCAGCGGTTGGAAGATCAAACATGTGAAATTTTATATTTTAATATGAGTTTTTATATATTTATAGAGTTTTTTTGTTTTTTTTATTTTTTTATTTGAAAATGCGTAACACCATAAGTTGAGAAATGATTAAAAGTTTTGATATTGTTATTCATATCACCAATGTGCAAATAGATTTTTGGTAATGCGAATAAGGATAGAGCATGTTGAAAAGTATTGTGGTGGTTTGTGGGGCTAATGGTCGGCTTTGAGATAGGCCAAGTGACGATGCCTTCAATTTAGTATAGGGTTTCCATATTTATTTTGAAATATCCTCAGTTCAACTTTGAAACGACGCCAATCTCATTCAAACTTAGTTTCTTCTTTTATTTGGAAGTGCCACTTAGACATTTCAATTATAATTCCATGATGTTTCTATTCCAAGACATTTTGAATCTGGAAACTAACACCCATGTACGTCCCTAGAGGTCTATCCTTTTGTCGTCATTTTGTCCACTATCTCGCTTCGTAGAGTTATAAAACTCGCAAGTGATTTGAAATTTGGAGCTGAGAAAGGTAAGCACATTGTCGTTGCTAGTTATGTAGTTTCCTTTGTTGTTTGAGCATACATTTGAGAATTCAATCCAATTTTTTGGAGGTTATTATAACATCAATTAGAAAGTTAAAAATGGTATGACGTAGGTATAGGGGTGGGAATAGGCCAGGTCAGGCTAGGCTTTTGGTTAAATAGGCCCGGCCTGTATTCTAATATTCTGGCTTGAGTCTGGCCTACAAGACTATGATAGGCTTGTATTATAGGTCTGACTTGATCTGTTTAAAAGTTTGTTAAGCCTGAAAGCCTGTTTAAAAGACTATAAATAACTAGTTATATTTATAAATAAAATTTGGGCTTTATATTTATAAATAAAATATTGTATTTTAAACTTATAAACAAGCATGTCAATAGATTTAATAAGAGAACGAATAATGCCACCCCAAAATTTTTGTTCCACACCCCTTTGTCATTACACCCCGTACAGAGTTGCTTTTAATTTCGTTTTGTTTTATTTTTCCTTTTTTATTTTTGGTTTTTTTCCTTTTTTTTTAATCTTATAATATTATTTAATATTAGAATTAACTTTCTTTTATGTTATATTTAAAATCTAATTAATATTATAATTTTTTAAAAATAAAATAATATTAATAATTTCATATTTATGATATAATTTATTTTTAAAGTAAAAAACTAAAAAAATTAAAAAAAAGAAATTATAGCAATAGACTTTTTTTTAACACAAAAATAGAAAAAAAAAATTTATTATGACATAAAATTATAAAAAGATAAACGGGATGGATAAGCAAATGGAGCGTGAATATTAAAATATGGGGTGACAATATTAACTCTCATTTAATAAATAAAAGTATATATAAATAATATATGGGCCGGCCTATTAAATTAGGAAGACTTTTACCATAGCCTGAGTCTGGCCTATTTAATTAAATAGACTTTGAAAAAACTTGAATTTAACCTATTCCCACCCCTACGTAGGTATAATTAGATTCGATGATGGTTTCGATTGCATCCAAGGTTATAACTTAACAACGATAAGCACATTGTCCCATTGAGAACAGAGTGAGTGTCATAATAAGTAAGGGCATGGAGGTCCATTTTGTATTTTGGCTAATAAAACCTATCTCACTTTAATAAAAAAAAATAATAAAACAAAAACGGATTTTAAAATAGAATTTACACCCGAATAATTTAAAGAAATGCCATGTAAATTTATTTATAAACACATAAAATATATAATTATAATAATAATAATAATAATAATAATAATAATAATAATAATAATAATAATAATAATATAAACTCAGAATAATTCCTTTATTTATTTCAATTCATTGCATAACTATTGTCACCTTTAATCAAATAGCAAAATCCATAATAATACTTGACATAAAAACAAGAGAGAGATAATAAGCATACATACAATGGAACAAAGAAGTTATACAAGTTAGTTAGATTTAGTCATGACAGTTGAGTAACAAAAGGAACGGGTCCGATGCAGTTAAATTGCCAAAAATGAACCAAGTTTATTTTGGGTTCCCTTTGGAGTTGCCTACTTTCATGCTTTTGCTTTCCATTTAATTCCACTCATTTCCAAACTTCCAATTTGACATGATCAACAACATATGGAAGATGATCAAGCTTCACATTCGCATGGCCCCAACAAAGGAAGTAGAAGTCCAGAGAGCCCCAGTGTCAACACCAACCATAACCACAACAATAAAGAACAGGACCGTTTTCTTCCCATAGCTAACGTTGGTCGAATCATGAAAAAGGTCATTCCAGGCAATGGTAAAATCTCCAAAGACGCCAAAGAAACCGTTCAAGAATGCGTTTCTGAGTTTATCAGCTTTGTCACTGGTGAAGCTTCTGATAAATGTCAGAGAGAGAAAAGAAAGACCATTAATGGTGATGATATTATTTGGGCAATTACTACTTTAGGGTTTGAGGATTATGTAGCTCCTTTGAAATTGTATTTAAGCAAGTATAGGGATATTGAAGGAGAAAAGCTAAATATGCCGAAACAACACAGGTCTGATCAGAGATTGCAACATCAACAGCAGCAGCAGCAACATGAACAACAGCATGTACCTTATACTACTAGTGTATATTCTTCGTCAAACTTAATGTCTCAACCACATTTTGATCAGTCTTTTTCCTTACCCTTCTCTCCCATCCAAAAACCATTGCCTCAACAAGATCAAATTGATTCTGTCGGACAATGGTGAGTTCAATTTTTAAAAAATTATTATAAAAAAATAATAATAAAAAAAACGAGTTTTTTTCCTGTTTTTTTTTTTTTCTTTTTTTCTTTTTGGAAGTATATAATTATATATCATTGTAATGTTACAGAATTTATACAATATAATTCAATGTAGCTTAATGAAATACATATTTGAACAAGCTCTTCATCAAGTATGCCTGTTTGTGAGAGAGCATGAAACATATCAACACTTCTTGGATTTTACTTCAACAGTAATGATCCCATTTGTTCTGATGTTTTAACTACTATTCATTAGTATTCAAATTATTGACCTCTTCTTGGTGAAAAGTGGTGTATTTGGAGACTGAATTCAACTTCTAAACAAAAGAAAAATTGAGTGAAGAGAACAAGTAGTAGATAAATCCACTCAGCCAAATGAATGAAAATCTGAGAATTTTTGACGATAAATATTACACCAGAACATTGGCAAGAGTTTTCATACAAATATCATCTACACTTCCTGTAACATGTTCATTTCATCTAAACCAACAAACCATCACGAGTCTCACCATTTCACAATCCAAAACTCCCCAACCTTGAGAGGTTTATATCAAAAAAATTTTAAAGAATATTGAAGGTTGGACGATACTGAACCCTATTTAAATCGACACTCGTGGCTAAAACAGAAATCTTCCATAAATTACAATTAGTAAGTAACAAAACAAAGAATAACTAATCTCACAGTGTTTTTGACAGGAGTGCGTGTACTTAAGCAATGGCGTATTTGATTGTCTCCGACTCAGTGGGTCGCCACATGGACTTTTGAACATACAGCAACCCTTCCTTGTCCTTAGAGTAGGTCATGCGAATTTCCCATTGCATTGATCGCAACAAACTCTCCATCTCGTTGATGGTTTCGACGTTATCGCGAACAATGAGCTTTCCTTCAGGCCTGAGGATTCTATCAACTTCAGCAACTACTGCTACTAGGTTACACCTGCATAAAATATTTGGTATATCAGAGAGATGATCATATGACATGATTTACAAGCAAGCAGCAAAATGAATGAGAGAAGTGTCTTTAAAAACCTTGTTTTAATCTTTGAGAAGAGATGGTCGGCATGGAGAAGATCATAGGTTCTTGGATAGGTGCTAAATGATTCACACCAATCATGATACATACCAAAAAGACCGCGCTCGTAAATTATGGGGAGTGTATCTGGCGAGTCTATTGACACCACATTCATAACCCACACATTGATTTCCTTCAGAGCTGCTGCAAATCTGCAATCAGAAGTTCAACATCAACACCCAAGTAAACAAGGTCCTGTCTTAGATTTAACTAAACCTTTAATCAATAAATAACTTTAGTTGTATAATGAAACTAAGAACTTCTTTGTTCTATATTGAATTGGACACAATGGAAAACTGCTCATATTGCTTACCCTCCATATACAGCTCTCATATCCATCACATTCCGTATGTTTGACCAGTCTATTCCCATACCACTGAGGTACGACTTTGACACTACACGTTTCCAGTGTTCATTATCTGACTTGAAATCCTCTGGTGCTGGTTTACCATAGACTCCAACTTGGGAACTTAAGAGCCAGTAGGGTGTTTTATCTACTCTAGCTGGCCACTGCTCCGGCCACTGAGACCCCCTTTCTACTGCTTCTGTGGGGACCTTATGCATGCAAGCTTGAAGTGGCACATTCCTGTGGACAACATTATTTTTCCAGTTAGCAACAATCTATAATATCCATGCCTACTATATATCCACAAAAGAAACCAACACTTTAATTTTAATTAAGCGAGGAGATATATTTCCTTAGGACCTACTCCAATTATTTCATTTCTATTTTTTCCTCTTTTTTATGGGGAGACTCTGTGTGGCAGTGTACATATGCACTCTTTTATAAATCAATTCAAAATTTGATTACCATGCAGCATTCGGATCATCAGACTCAGAACAAACAGGAGGCTCTTGTTTGGATCTTTTCTCGTAGCATTCGTTAGACATAGGCTTTCTATACAATGCTATACCCACTCCGTTGACTGTATCCTTGGTTATAGACACAAGTTCCCAGCACATTGCTTTTGTTAATTCACTCATGGCTGCAAACAGACACAAGATTTTACGATCAATTAGAACTCTACCAACAGATCCAAACAAGTAATAGGGTAAGAAGCAATCTACAGTTGTTTATTTGCATCAATGCAAACATTCGTAACCGTTAGATCATTCTTAACTGCTTTCAGAAGTGCCCAGCAGCAACTAAAAATCATTACCTTTCCAGATTTCAACATCTTCGGCAAGCTTCTGATAAATAGGAGTAGCAGACCACACAAAGAAACCGCCAGGTCTCAACACCCGGTTCAGCTCGAGAAGAAGTTTACCACCTGAGGATTATAATGATAAGAAACAATGAATACTGAATTTAAAAACACAATTGCGAAGCAATGAATGCTAAACATGAACAGCAATCTGAAGATGTAAAAAGTGGGGGAAAAATCACTGTTAATCTTATGGGAAAAGGTACAACTAAGATGCTGGTCACAAGCTCATATGAGCTTGCGCTCATATGAGCTTGCAGTCAAGTGATCAAGACTCAATACCTTCAATATGCCAAGGAACCCTGCAACGTGCACAGTGGACAGCATCAAATACTCTGCCTGGAAATGGAAGTCTCTTAGTGCCCATAACAGCAGATATGGCAGGAATGCCTCTTTCAAGGGCAAACTGAACTTGAGCTTCATGTTCATCTTTAGGAGCAAATGACATAGCAAGCACATTTCTTTCAAACAGATAGCCTCCAAAACTAGCCACTCCACATCCAACATCCAATATCACCCGAGTGCGGTTTCCCCAAGCAATATCAGGCACAGACTGCAAAATTCAGAGAAAATAAAGGCGAAAGATCTCGTAAGACAGTGTAGGGTACATAACTATCAAAATGTGACAACAGCACACACCCCCACCCAGGTCATAAGCATAAGCTAAACCAAATATCCATGAAATATTAATACAAGTAGATTAAACCCTATTTTCCCGCCGAAACCTGAAGAGCCCAACTGGATAAATAAAGAAGATACAATAAACAAAGACATGTCAATTTTTAGAATCTCAGTCACCAAATATTAGACAGATGCTAATTACTAGAGAAGATCAAACATAACATTCATGTCAAATATTACTTATAACATATTTTCAAGATTTGATAGGAATGAATTATAACATGGTGATGAGAAACTCAGCTCCAAGAATCAAATCAGATCAGATGCTCACCTCCTGTATAAAGTCAATGTAATGAAGAGCACCATGCTTAAACTGGGTTCCACCACCTGGGAAAGTGAGATATTCTCCGGTAACCTTAACCCAATTTTGATGTCCCTTAACCTGTGCAAGCTTGGTATGGGGAACATTATAGTACCAAATCTGAAAGAAAACAATCTGTCAGTTCACCCAAACACAAACAAACAAACAAGACCATACCACAATATAAGTAACCTATCAATTCAATTTTACCTTTTCCCTGCTGGTAGGCCACTGGATCGGACGTTTATATCCCTCAGGAAGAGGAACAAGACAAGTTGGAGGATTTTCAGGGCAGTGCCTCTCTCGATGCTCATAATGCTTAGTGGATCTGAGACTCCTAATCGCTTGCCAGTTATCAAGGCAAGGAATGTAATCATACCCAGCAGTGACATTACAAAGCTTCCAATTGTATCCAGTTGGCTGCTTATCCGACTGAGCTTCCTTCTCGTTCTTGGATTCCGCAGCCTGAGTCGACCAAGCCCCATTTTGTGTGGTGGTTTCATTTAGAAGCTCAGATTGCGCCCCAGAAGGAAACACCTCAGTCTGATTTTTACTTTGAGTATCATCAGACTCAGTTTGCTCTACCCTCTGCTCTATTTCACCATCCTTTACTTCACCATTACTGTCATCGAATTTCTTCTCGTTCCCTTCTGAACCAGAATCAGATTTGTTGTTGTCATTCTCATCTGACTCAGATTTCTTCTCACTATCATCATCCGAATCAGATTTCTTTTCACTATCATCATCCGAATCAGATTTCTTTTCACCATCTTCATCAGATTTGCTATCCTTCTCATCCGATCCATTACTCTTATCACCATCATCAGACTCCGATTTACCATCCTTCTCATCCAAATCAGATTTCTTCTCACTATCCTCAGAATCTCCATCTTTCGCATCACCGCCATCTTCATCCTTCTTGTTCAAACTAACACCAGTAGCAGTATCACCTTTAGTAGCATCCTCAGCCAAATCTCCGTGATTATCTTCAAACTGACGAGTACCACTGTTCTCAATTGCAGTCTCCGATGACAAATCTTGCTTGACTTTGGTCTCAGCCTCAGTATTCTCCTCAGAGCCCGATTTCTCCTCCACATTACTTTGAACAGGAACCACCGAAGACGAAGAAGTCATCATCCAAACTCCAACCAAACACAACCCTACAAACAACACAATCGTGACCGACGACCAGTAACTCGCCGACGACCGCCTTCCATTCTCTACCCTACTATACTTCCCTAGCGCCATAGCAACTTATTGAACTTTCTAGATCTGCAATCAAATCATGCAAAATCAAAAACGTATTCAAATAAAAACGATACAGATCCGAAGCGTGGATCAAACCGCGTACCTTTTGTAATGGAAACAGCGCTAGATCTGAGAGGCAGACGCAGACTTCAGCTCTCCATATCTGGGTATGGAATATAGTACAGAGGCACATTCGAGTGTTTAAATAACACTGGAAATTTATCTGCTCTGTAGTAGATTTTGAATTAATAAATATTATTACAGGATTTTTTTAGTGAAAAAGAAAAGCGCGTAAATTTACCATTGTTTTTGTTTTGTTTTGTTGTGAAGGGGCCGCAAGTTATTCCGCAAATCAGAAATTGGTGGAGTCTCTTTTTAGCTTCGGTTTTGTGCTTAGATTATTTGAAATTGAATATTGTTTTGTTGTTATTTTGATCTTTTTAAGATTTTAGATTATTTGTTTTTCAATTTAAGTAGTTATATGGGTTGTTTTGACTCAAAGTTGGTCTTCATCAATAATCAAATTTTAACAATAATTACTTTAAAATTTTAAATTTTAAAAAATAAATTTGAACTTTTTTTAAATTAATATACACTTATATTCAATTTCAAGTTAATCAACATTTTTCAACACATATTTAAACTACAAGAAATATTTTTAAGGAAATACAAAAACTCAAAAGCAACAAATATATATACAATAAATGGAAACTCAAACTTGTTAGACCCTCTGGAGCCGCTACCCAGCTCCCACATTAGTATGATATTGTCGACTTTGGGTCGAAGTCGAACCCGCACGGATTTATTCTTAGTACCACCACCCAAAAGATTTCATATTAATGAAATTCTCTGGATACTTTATATACAAGTTATTTGTCTTCTTATATTACCAATGTGGTATTGAGTTTGACACTAATAATCCTCCCCTTCAAATCAAGGGTCACATCGCCTCCGCTCGAGTTAGTCCACTGATCCTCCAAACCAAGGATCACATGTCAGTCTCCCCTCAAGATAATTCATCGGCCCATCGGTCACAGGTCTCTCTTTGAGATAATCCACCGATTCGTCAAACCATTTTGTATCGTCGTTACTATCCAACGGGACCCGCTGCCTGAACACCATATTATCAGGAAGACTTTCGACACAAGACACACCACGGATCTTATCACGGGCTCCATCTCTGAACCAGACTCTGATACCACTTGTTGGACCCTCCGGAGCAGCTCCCCAACTCCCGCATTAGTATGATATTGTCTGCTTTGGGTCAAGGTTGAGCCCGCACAGATTTGCTCTTGGGTACTACCACCCAAAAGTCCTGATACTAATGGAGTTATCTGGATGCTTTATATACAAGTTAGTATCCTCTTGTATTACTGATGTTTTATATACAAGTTATTATCCTCTTGTTGTAATGCCCAACCCCTAACCACGCCGGAACCGCGAACGGAGACCGAAGCGCCACATTATAATCAATCGTTCATTCATTTAAAATGCGGAAAATATATTCAAAATAGATTATAAAATATAGTCAATAACCTGCTTTGTGAACAATAGTATAATAATCATTCATTTGAAAATATAATTCCAAATAGTTTGTTTTGACACTTAAGAATAGAAACCAGTCGTGAAAACAATTCCAAATATCCATTGAATGCATTACAATCTCACTTAAATAGTTTAAACTATAACAACTCAAAATACTAAAATAAATGGTTTACAATTCCTTTCTAAACATTAATTCCAAAGGTAACATATAAGTTCTTTTAAAATAGTTCAAATGCTAAAAACACGACATGCTTCAATCTAGATGCTTGACACTCTAAACCACTTGATCATTTGTTTCACATTTTCAATAGAGAGACAAGAAAAAGGGAAAAGAAGCAACGTCAGACTATCGATGTTTGGTTAGCAAGTCATACTCCAACAATCACACACAAATGCGTCTATTAATTTATACAATAATGAAGAGACACATAACTGCACATAAATTATCAATCAAGGATAAGAAGAATACAATTCCATCCAATTCCAATGTTATTAATAAGTTCGATGAGGTGAAATAATCATCTAGTTCCAACTATGTTCATTATTCACATTTGACATTATTAAATGTCCTATTTGGTTTCTCTATATTCATTTCAAACCCCCAAAACAATCAATTTTACCCTAGGCAACCATCACACATTAACATTTACATTAAAGTTTCAATTTATTTAGACTCCACTAATTAGAATCGATAATGAAGCGGGGCCAATTAGGCCTAAGCCACAGAATAGGGTCCGAAGACCGAGATCCGTAGAGCTGTTTATTCCCTCTCGAGACGAACTACTACCTTAAAACCCCATCAATTAGGTTTGAATACCACAATAACAATATGCTCGCAGGCGCTGGTGCCATCACACCCAATAAGAGTCGTCACTCAGTTTTCAATGGTGGTTAGCTAAACCAAAGGTTCTATGTTTTCAATAGGTTGAGATATCTCGGTTACCCCTAATGACATGTCATTACATCACTATTTTCAACCACGATTAGGGCAATCATTGTCTAATTAATTAGGTGATCAAAACACACAATTTCATTTAACATTCAATAATTACATTGCATCATTCCATTGACTTTCAATCAATATTTGTTAGGTACTTTACTAGTGCCTTATCCAATTATTTTCAACTCTAACTAACTAAAGCCTAAGTCTAACATGCAATAGACTTATCAATATATATATATATATCAACATTATTCCAACAGTAATAGCAATCAATATCCCATTCTAACATTCACTATCTAGCTTATCCAATTTACAATTCAGATGGTTATCTTGTTAACCCAATTAATGCACAATTCATAAAACACACAACAAACGATATAAAGTATAAGACGACGTCGCTAACCTTTCTTCCGACGATAAGCTAAGCTAAGCGTCGCCATACGATCCTGGGCACCGTCCGCTTCGCCTAACAACAATAAAGAGCAATATTTGGTTTAGACAATAGATCGAACATGTGATGCGCAAAAAGCAAAACTTCATCCAATCATAAGAGAGACAATAACCTAACGCCTAAGGAGCAATAATATGAACGATTACTACATGAAACCCACTTCAATTCCATCAATCCATTATCAAATTCAATTTCCCCCAAATCTTATGGTTTCCGACAAACCGTAACTAATCCAATAACCTATTCAACCCTAAACCAACATCAATCCCCTCTAATACGATCAATAATCATACTTGAACTCAAAAGGAAGGAGATTAGGGTTGATCGGAGACTTACCGGAGACGCACCCAAGCAGCGAGAGCGTAAACACCCTAGCGATGAGAGAATTTGAGAGGATTGGAAAGAATGAAGGAGACTCGGCCAATTTGGGTTTAAAAAACTCCGATTTTGGTATCTGGTGACATAAAGCCCTTGTCGCCAACATCTACAGTACCTTACCCAATCTGCACGCCTGAAATCAGTCGATGGCGACATAAAGCCATTGTTGCCAACACCTACAGTGTTCCTAATCGGCTTGTTATCGTGTGTTGGCGACATGACTGGCGACAAGGGGCCATGTCGCCAGCACCTATAGTGCCGAACACCTCCATTTGCCTCCCTCATTTAGTCTCATTTCGGTCCCATTCTCGAATTACAATCAATGAAACATCAATAGACATTCTCAATGCAATCCAATGAATAGAAATTCCATTTCATTAACCACGATAGTTCAAGAATTACAAAGAAAGTTTGATAATTCAATAATAACGTTCAGTTTAAAAATACAGAAATCGATTAGACCCAAAATCGGGACGTTATACTTGTATTATCAATGTGGTATTGGGTTTGACACCCCAACAAAACCATCCCATATAACACTAAGTAAAGTTGAAATTTATTTATATATACATGTTATTCCCAAAATATATATTCTAGCCAAAATATATATTCTAATAGGCAACTATTGGTTTAATATGTTTAATATGCTTCCACGCCAATAATGTAAGAAAGTATATACATTTTCCCTTCTTACTTTCATTGACCACAGTATTTGGTTCAGAGTCACATATTACTTTATTGTTATATAGTGGAGAATTTTTCGATCGTTCCGATGGTTGTAATTTTTTATTTGTATTTTCCTATAAAATATTTTATTTTATTTTCAATATACATTTTGTACCTCCTGTATGTTTTGTTTTACTTTATGTTCACCAATACTCATCTCCATTGCAATGAATTACCGATTTGTTTAACAATTGGTATAAGAGCTAGTCGATTTTTTTCCAAAAACTTGAGTCCTTGGTTTCTGAGCTAGCGTTGATATTGTCCGTGATTTTTTTTTGGTCAAAGGAAAAATGGATTTACGTAAGATGAAAGTGAAAGTTTTTAAAGGATGAGTAAATCTCTTGGAGTTTCTAAAAGTTCTGATAAGACAGTTTAGTTTCTCTTATCGAGTTTGGAGCTGGTTGCATAAGAAAAAAAAAGTCAAAGTAAAAAAAAAATATTTGCAAGTGTTGTCACGATCTGGTCTCCGATAGTCGTAGAGATAAAGAAGCTTTGGTAGTAGTTCTTAAAAGATGGAGGTGGTGATCTATGACATGTTTGATTGTGGTGGTAAGGTAGCTTTGAGACTTTTGTGAATCTTTGTTAATGCAAGTAAAGATAAAAAAAATTCAAATTTGATTAAATAGTAAAAATAAAATTAAGGGTTTGACTAGTGGTATTTAGGATCTTTGTGAGCTGGTAATTTTGATCTCTAGTAAACTCAAATAAGGA
Source organism: Cardiospermum halicacabum (assembly GCA_031304145.1). Lineage (NCBI taxonomy): Eukaryota > Viridiplantae > Streptophyta > Magnoliopsida > Sapindales > Sapindaceae > Cardiospermum > Cardiospermum halicacabum. Next base: position 14,901,126 of record CM062394.1, on the reverse strand, counting down.
ATGATTGTAATGAGTGGTTCGACAAAGGCTCCGGCTGTACGTTGGGCATATTTTGAACCATTAAAGTTGTTAAGATAAAGGATAAAATAATTCTAGCATATCCACAATTGCATGACATTTGGTCAGCATGGATGTAGGTGTGGTGGAAAGTATATCGATGGTTGGGGAGTTTCTTGAAAGCTGATGAAAAAAGTTGCACCATGATTTATTCAGCGAGTATTTCGACATGTGCCAAGAAAAGAAAATTTTAGGTTGATGGTTTTTGAGTGGTTAATCTTGGATCATATCTGAGTGAGTATATCTTCATGGTGAGTTATAATAATTCTATTTTGAGTTGTGGTCATCGAAAAAGGACAAAGGAACTTGTTAATGGGTGGTTTGTTAGGATTGTGACAAGAATTCTGGTATGCTCCGGTATATAGAATTGGTTTGGTAATTTGGAAAAAAACTTAAAGACTGATTTGGAAGTGTCATATTTAATTAGGAATTGTAATTCCTCAAATGGATTCTAATTAGGAAAAAAATCCTAGAGAATTCTAAGTAGGAAAAGAATTTCTTAGTGGTTTAGGATTACTTTGTGATTAATTGTTTAGAATACTTTATGGTTAATTGTTTAGAATTACTTTGTGGTTAAGTCATCTACGCTGTAAATATGATGTTTGTATCTATTATTAGATATTCAGACAGAACAATATAGATTTGGTTCGTTAGGTTTAGGAGGTACCCATTGGAATATAGAAACCATGGAGATATTGACTTCTATGATTGAGTCCTGATATCTTATGAGAGTCCTCTGGGAAAAACTTGTGTGTGAGATTTTGACCAAGGTATTTGGAATGGGGAGTAACGGAACAATATTGTAGTTTTAATTGTTACTTTATTATATAATGAATTAATCTCTCATCATCCTAACGATCGTGGTTTTTCTCCCGTTTTGGTTTCCATATAAAACCTTATATTTTATTTTCAATTTATATTTTCTTACCTATAAAAGTAAAATATAAATATGTGTATATTATAATATAATTTTAATTGATTCGAAATGATTTTTATATCTTTAAAATATTTTAGTGTGTGTTTGGTAAAACATTAAACTTAGCGTTCAAGTCAGCGTATAGATTATAAAATAACATTTTAGATTTTTTTAAGTGTTTGGCATCAAAATTTACAACACCGTTTAGCGTTTGGGATAGATTTTGAAATAACGTTTGAAAACGTTGTTTCAATTAGCTTTGAGATGAAATGTTGTTTTAAAATTACATGTGTAACCTCATTAAATTCTCATCAATCTCCACATATCTCCACTCTTTTATTTCCTGAAAAAAAAATATATCATTTTGATCTCTTTAGTCAAATAACAGAATCCACCAAAAAAATTAAGCTTTGCTAGAATTGCAGAAAAGGTTGCATCTTTGAGATGAAGAATTGTTGGGTGTGTAAGAAATCAAAATAGATATTATATTTTGGTTCTCTTTTAAAGAAAATAGAGAAAGAAAATGGGTAAAGTTTACAGAGAGTGTCGGAGAGGGAGAGAGAAAAAAAATAGAGAGATTTTAAAAGAAAAAATTATAGCAGTTGAATAGAAAGACAACAACTTTATATATGAACAAATAGCTAGTATGTAGAAATTTAGAAGTGACAATAGGCTGTGAATTTAGATAGAAAATAACTTTATACACTCAGATGGAGAACAAAAGACTGCTTTTGTTATTGATATCTTTCGTATATAATAATGAAATATGATAACCAATATATAGGTTATCTTACAACCAACTGACTAACTGGTGCTAGAAAGTAGGTCTAATAACAAACCACAACTTTTGATGCCCACAAAATCACAATAGTAGATCACTCTCTAGTAATCTTAACAGACCTAAAAACTAGGACAACCATCACTAATTTATTTAATAAAATCAGAATTAACAAACAATAAACTGAGGAATTCCTGTCAACATCCCCCCTTAATTCTGATTTGGGAAGGACTTCACGCCAAGCATGTTTCTCAGTCTGATGAACGTATCGATTTTCAACGGCTTAGTGAAAATATCCGCAATTTGTTCTTCTGACCTGCAATATTCCAGTGTGATTGTGTTCTTCCAAACTTGATCTCTTAAGAAGTGATACCGAATATCGATATGTTTACTTCTTCCATGATAGACTGGGTTTTTTGCCAGATTAATTGCAGAGACATTGTCAACATAAATCTTAATTGGACCTTCAAGATTAAATCCAATTTGACTCATTATATTGCTAAGCTAAACTGATTGACATGCGCTTGATGCTGCTGCTACATACTCAGCTTCACATGTAGATAAAGCAACTATGGATTGTTTCTTTGATGACCATGAGCAAACAGTCTTTCCGAGCATAAAACAATGACCATTTGTGCTTTTTCTCTCATCTGAATCTCCACTCCAATCACTGTCTGAGTATCCTATAATCTCAATCTCCTTAGATGAAGAGTAAAGTAAACCAAGATTTATCGTACCATTAATGTAGCGCATAATCCTCTTTACTGCTTGTAAATGAATCTGTCGAGGTGACTCCATATATCGACTAATCAATCCAACAGCATAACAAATATCGGGTCTAGTGCACGTGAGATATCTCAGGCTTCCAACAATCTGCTTGAAGTATGTTGGATCTATCTTCGCTCGTCGCCATCCTTGGTAAGTTTGAGTCCAGTTTCAGCTGGAGTCTTAACTGGATTTGAAACCTCCATCTTAAACTTCTTTAAGAATTCAGTAGCATATTTCTTTTGATGAATGAAGATTTCATCATCTCCTTGGATGACCTCAATGTCCAAAAAAAGACATAAGACCAAGATCAGTCATCTCAAATTCCTTCATCATAGTATACTTGAAATCACTAATCATCTTGAGATTATTTCCTGTAAAAATCACATCATCAACATAAAGACATAAGATTAGCAAATCTTTGTAATCATTAGTCTTTACATACAGGCCATGATCTGATGGACATTTTTTAAAACCAGTGACGTGAAGGAAATAATCAATCCTCTTGTTCCAAGCTCTCGGCGCCTGCTTAAGGCCATATAGAGCCTTATTGAGTCTGTATACTTTCTTCTCTTTTCCAGATTGTATAAAACTTGGTGGTTGCTTTACGTAAACCTCCTCATCTAGTGGGTCGTTAAGGAACGCTGACTTGATGTCCATCTTGTGAATTTTCCAATGTTGTTGTGCAGCTAAAGCAATGATCAATCTCACAGTTTCAATTCGGGCTATAGGTGAAAATATTTCTTCATAATCATATCCTTCTCTTTGCTCAAATCCCTTCGCCACCAACCTCGCTTTGTATTTGTCAACCTCACCGTTTGTCTTCACTTTAATCTTGTATACCCACTTCACATCAATTGCTTTCTGCCCTTTAGGAAGATCAGAAAGTTTCCATGTGTTATTTTTCTCAATCGCCAACAATTCTTCATTCATAGCCTTTTGCCATTTGGGATTTTGAATGGCATCTATAATACCCACAGGTTCTGAATCTGCAAGAAAGGCAAAGTGAACTAATTCTCCATCATCATCGATCTTATTATCAAGATTTACCTCATAATCTTGAAGACGTGCAGGTCGTCGGTGCTCCTTTCTTGGTTTTTCAACAGTAGTTGAATTTGGAGCTACAACTTCAGGCGAAACTGTAGGTGTTTCAGGAGCAGACCCTTCTTCCACATCCTCATTCAAGACGTAAATATAATGTTTCTTAGAATTCATGTTCTCTTCTACACTCCATTTCCATGCTTCCTCTTCTACAAATGTAACATCACGGCTGACTATCACCTTCTCTGTCATTGGATTGTACAATTTGTATCCTTCTTGCTTATATCCAACGAAAACTGTCTTCACTGCCCTATCATCCAACTTGGTTCTTGTTGCCGCGGGAACATGAGCATAAGCAATTGAACCAAACACCTTCAAGTGTTGTACATTGGGCTTGAATCCACTCCACGATTCAATCGGAGTTATATTAGGAACAATCCTAATAGGTGACCTGTTCAACAAATACACAGCACATGATACAGCTTCAGCCCAAAAGTGATTTGGCATACCTTTTGCTTTAAGCATACTCCTTGCCATATCCAAAATTGTCCTATTCTTTCTCTCGGCCACTCCGTTGTGTTGAGGAGTGTAGGGACAAGTTATATTATGCTGCAACCCGAGCTCTTCACAGTGACTCTTGAAGTCATTGGACTTATACTTACCTTCACCATCACTACGCATCATCTTGATTAATTTACCACTTTGTCTTTCAACAAGTGCTTTAAATATTTTAAAGTAATGGAACACTTCATCTTTGCTTTTCAATAGATAAATCCAGGTTTTTCTTGAAAAATCATCAATAAATGTTAAAAAATACTTATTACCTCCAATTGATGGTATGCTCATCGGGCAACAAACATTTGTATGTACAAGCTCCAAAGGAAATTTAGCACGCCATGGCTCCTTAACAAAAGGTATCCTGTGATTCTTTCCAAGAATGCAAGCCTCACACAATTGATCAGGATGATAAATATGGGGTAAACCATTCACTAAATTATGTTTGGAAAGATTTTCCAAATTTTGAAAATTTAAGTGTCCAAAACGTAAGTGCCATAACCACGATTCATCATTCACCATCGCACTCAAGCACTTGAATTCACCTCTATTAAAATCTACCGGAAACATGCGATTTTTTGATAAAAAGGTTTTAAGAATCATACTACCTTGTTTATCAAAAATTGAGAAATGATTTCCAGAGACATGCATCACATAACCCTTCTCAGCCAACTGTCCCATACTCAGCAAATTACTTTTCATATCAGGTACATAAAAAACATTTGATATGTACCTGTGATCGCCATTCTTTAATGTGATAAGGATTCGCCCTTTTCCAGTCACTGGAACGAATCATCCATCACAAAATTTCACCCTTGTGCGGAATGATTCATCAAAATCTGCAAACAACTCTTTATTACCACACATGTGATTCGTGCACCCTGTATCCAAATACCAAGTCTGAGAGATTGGATTTTCATTTGATGCAGATACCATCAATAATGTATGATCCCCTTCATCTTGCTCATGGTTTCGATCTTCTTGAGTATAATTGGCAGCTTGATTATCACCTTTTGATCTGCACTCATTTGCATAATGACCGCATTTGTGACAGTTATAACATTCCACGTTTGATTTGTTATTCATGTCCTTACGCCCACGACCACGTCCTTTTTGTTGTGAGGAGAAATTGGAATTGGCATTGTGATTTGAACCAGTGTTATTTTGCTCAGCACCTCCATAGTTCTGGCTACCGCGACCTTTGTTGGAATTACTGCCACCACGTCCTCTGCCGCGTGAGCTACTGTGCTTGTGATAAGAACTACCAATTGAGACTTGTGCTTGTAAAGCCTGTTCAATCGGTTTTTCAATTTTGTTGTTATCCATCCGTTGCTCGTGCGCTCGTAGAGAACCGGATAGTAATCTTACTGTCATTTGAGACAGATCATTGGCCTCTTCAATTGCAGCAACAACATGTTCAAACCTGGTAGTTAACGACCTCAGAATTTTCTCCACCTTTGACTGCTCAGAATGTGTTTCACCGTTGGTCTTCATTTGGTTCGTCAGTGCAAGAATCCTATTGATGTAGGCATCAACAGTTTCTGTGGTTTCCATCTGTAGAGACTCATATTGGCGTCTTAAAGTCTAAAGACGTCTGGATTTTGTCATCACCTTTATAAGAAATAGACAAAATGGTCCAAGCCTCACTTGCAGTTGCGGCTCCTTCTATCTGCATAAATGTCTCATCATTCATCCATTGGTGGATGAAATATAACACCTTCTTGTCCTTCTTTCTCTGTTCGCGATGCGCCACTCGTTGCGCATCAGTTGCATTATCAGCTAATGCAGACACTCCACTTTCCACGACATCCCACAGGTCATGGTAATCGAACAGAACTTTCATTTGCACACACCACCGGTTGTAATTCTTTCCATCAAGAATAGGAACAGATAATTGTGTAATGTTGTTCATGATAACATATCGTATATGCTCTGATACCAGTTGTAGAAATTTAGAAGTGACAATAGGCTGTGAATTTAGATAGAAAATAACTTTATACACTCAGATGGAGAACAAAAGACTGCTTTTGTTATTGATATCTTTCGTATATAATAATGAAATCTGATAACCAATATATAGGTTATCTTACAACCAACTGACTAACTGGTGCTAGAAAGTAGGTCTAATAACAAACCACAACTTTTGATGCCCACAAAATCACAATAGTAGATCACTCTCTAGTAATCTTAACAGACCTAAAAACTAGGACAACCGTCACTAATTTATTTAATAAAATCAGAATTAACAAACAATAAACTAAGGAATTCCTGTCAACATAGTATCGAGAGAAAAAAAATTATTCTTAAAGAAAAAATATTGTGACTATCATAATTGGTATGTTTTTTTTTTAAGATTAATTTTTTAATAATATTTATTTTATTATGAATTATAATATTTTAGTTATAATTAATTATTATTGTTATTATTATTAGAATTTTATTTAAATATTTTTTAATTATATTTTATTTTTAATTATATAGTATTTTTTATATGTAATACCATTTTAGTAATTTTACATTTTTATAGCTAATTTAAAAGTTAACTATCATACCAAACACTTAATATAACAGCTAACTTAACAGTTAATTTAAAAATTTATTTAGCAGCTAATTGTTACAGCTAATTAAAACGCTTATCTAACAGCTAATTAAAAATCTGATGTCAAACATACACTTAGTATTTATAATTTTTATCAAATAGAAATCAAATTTTAAATTAAATGAAATAATTTTTATTTAAATATATTAAAGTATTTGTGGTTTATTTTTCCCTCATCAATCACACTCTTTAAAATTTTCTCCCACAAAAACATAAACTTAAAATGCTACAAATATTCATATTTGATATGAATTGTCCATATATCAATACCATTCCTTAAATTGGGAAAAAAAATTACAAAATAGTAAAATGGAGGCCAGATTAGGTGGATATTTGCATATTGACTTTGGAAAACATATTCTGGAAAAATAAATAAATAAATCTTAACTCCGGCAAGTGGATGGAGATGAATAAATGCATGACACGTGGACGCGGAGTGTCGGTGTTTTGCTCCAAACATGTGCGTCCGTCCACCGACTTCATTAAAATTAATCATTGCGTTAGGATTATGAGATCTGACTTTTAGGGTGCAAATTGGGTCTCAGTTTCTAGCCTTTAAAATGATCGTGATCGTTCATGTGATGGCAGAAGAGATTGCCGTCCATTCATTTGCATTTATTTATACTCAAATCAATAATTTATTATGTTTGTTTGTTTAGTAAATTTGAAGCAAAATGAGATTAGAGTGGTGTTGACTAAAGTTTTACACGCTAACCGACTCGTGAATTTTCCATGAAGCAAAATGACTCGTCTTATTTGTACAGTTGTGAATGTTCTGGTAGAGTGGTTAAAAGATTTCTAACTAAAAAAAGTGTTGAATTCGACTTATTTGGATTTTTAAATTTTTACTCTTTTTTTTTTTTTTTTTTTAATTTTCTTCTTTTTTCTTTTTCAATTTATTTTAACTTTTATCTATTTATTTCAAACTTTATATATTATAATTAAAAATTGTATATTCTATTTTTTTATTCAGTTTATTTTAACTTTAAATTATAAATAAAATTTATTTTTTTAATTTTCTTTTGTAGAATTATAATATTTATTTAAAATTGGTTTTTTTAATATAATTAAATAGTTATTTTATTTTATAAAATAAACGGAAAATACTATTCAATTTCTTATCTTATCTTACTATATATTAAAAGCGCGATCAATCAGCTAACAACAACTGCTCCACTGTTTTCTTTCCATTTATAACCTTAAGATATCAATAATATTACACTATATTTGCCTATAGATCTGCAAGCATAGGAGGCTATTTCAATACATTCTTATCCATTCAAGATTTAAACTGAAATTGTACATGCAAATTGGACTGAACTGAAATTGTACCTGTGACTTGATTTTCAATTTGTCGCTTGTGGTGATTTGAAGAAGTCCTCACTGATCTTGTCTCCTTCTGTTTGATTTCTTGAAAATGTTCTTATTTTTGTAGATTAATTTTTCTTAATATTATCTTTTTCATACACCCATCTTATTCTTCAACGGTTTACTTTTTTTTTTTTCCAACATCTGCATCATGGTTTGTTCTTTGAGGTGAATAGAGAAAAATTTACGAAGAAAATTTACGAAAAAAATTATTAAGGAAATTTATAAAAAGGAAAAGGAGAAATAGAAATTAAATATAATCAAATCAATAAAATTTTTTATGGCAGAAAATAAAGTGAAAGGAAGAAGAGAAATATAGGAGTTTGAATTGTTAGGCAAAATATAAATTTAAAAAATTAAAAACTTTAATCAGGATAAAAATCATTTTGAATCAATTAATTATATTAATAATTTTTTTTAATATTATTGCTATTATTTTAAATTAAATAATTACTATTTTAAATTTTAGTAAATTAAAATTTGGATTAAATTTAAATATAATTTGAGTACAAGAATTGAGAAATATAAAAAAAAATCAATTATATTATTTTAAAATTTAATTTAAATTATTGAATTTATATTGAGAATGGGTCAAAATTAAAATAAATTTATTATCGGACTAATTTTTTTTAATTATATAAGACTAGCAATTTTTTCCAAATAGATATACTTAATAAAAGATTGTAAAGTGTCCCTTCAAATTACCTAATTTAAAAATATTAATTTTTGATCTATTATTTATATTTATACAAAATTATTATATTTAAAATTATATATTTTTTAAAATTAAAATGAAATCAAAATTTTATAAGTAGTAAAAGATTGTAAAGTGTCCATTGAAATTACATAATTTAAAAATATTAATTTTTATTCTATTATTTATATTTATACAAAATTATTATATTTAAAAATATATATATTTATTAAAATTAAAATGAAATCAAAATTTTATAAGTAGTCCGTTTATTTGATTATTTTAAATTTTAAAATTTGCATAACTTAATATTTATTTTTTATTTATTTTATTTAAAAATATTAAAAAACTATAATACAAATATTTTACCTATAATGAAATTCTAATATCTTAAATCATAATTTAAATGATATTAGATATAATATAATATGTAAATATCTCGAGTTATGGTTTGGGTTAGTAGATTGTATTCAAGAATATTATATTTAGAATAAATTTTATGTTAAAATGTACAAAAATCTATTTATATATTTAAATTATATTTATCATATTAAAATTATATATAGTGAATGAAAATAAAATTGAAAATATACAATGTTATTACTATGGTAAAAGCTATAATGCATTTTTAATAAAAATTATAAATGATATGGAAAATATAATTTCAAATTACAATTTCAATTAAAAAAATAAGTAATATAAAATGAGAAATTAAGAATCCTACTCCTAATTTATTCATTATTTTCTTAATAAAATATAATTTAGTGAAAATATGCAAAATTAGATATTATTAAAAAGAAAAAATTGACCCACTCTAAATTTTTTATAAAAAAAATTATAAAATTAAACTTTAAAAGTAATTTAGAAAAAATAAATTTCCCAGTATAACAAAATAAAGAAGGAAAATTTTAACTTCTCGATATAACACACTTTATATATATATTATATATATATATATATATAAAAGATATAATATTAAAGGATAAGTTAAGATGGTTAATTTTTTGTCATAAAAGTTTAGTTTTGTAAAAATTTTAATATTGTTCTAAAAATATAATTTTTTTAATTAAAAGAATTCGAAAATACGAATAACCCATTAATTTATTTAAATTATTTTAAATAGACGTAGTACGAATAGTTAAAAATATATATAAAAACTCCATTGATAATATATATATATATATAATATTTTATAATAAATATCTAAATATTATATAGAAAATATATTAAACAATAAATTACTTAAATGTGAATATTTAAAAAAAGTATAAAAAAATAAATTTATATTTTCAAAATACTATTTAAAATAAAAAAATAAATTCAAAGGTTTGAAACAATAATCTCTAATCTTAAAATAAAAACTAAAAAAATAAAAAATCACTGTAGTTCAATATACACATAATCCAAAATTTTAATTAAAAAAAAAGAATCCATACACTCTTATACATGTATAATTACAAATTATTAATTTTATTTTTTAAATATAAATATTTTTAATATTTAAATTTTATATATATAAAAAAGTCCAGCTGCGTTGCAGGTATTATTAAAAGAGTCATAAATACTTGTAACTACTTCACAGGAGATCATTTGTTGTGTTGGAAGCATTTTAAGTGCTTCTTATTCAATTAATTTATTTTTTTTAATTTTTTTTATTATTATTTTTTAAAGTATGGTTTTTGAATCTCTAACACCCCTCTCTCACACAATCTCTTGAAAGTAAGGTTTTTGAATCTATGATTGTTTAAGTGAGGAGAAGCAAACTCCATATTTCTAAGCATGTATTGTTTGTTTATTTAAATGTTGACGATGTTATGATATACTTCACAATGAGTATGGTATGTGAAAATGAGTTAAATACGTTAAACAAAACAACCTAATTCTAGATTTAAAAATTTGATATGGATGGCTTTGAAAAAGGTTTCGGACTCTCATATGTGATGTTTTGAATTTGGAACTATACAATGACTAATGAAAGTGGTTATTAACTAATATTTTAATGAGAGTGGTTATTAACTAATATTTTAATGAGAGTGGTTATTAACTAATATTTAAATGCTCTTAAACTAGTATTAGTGTTAGGAAATTTCCGGTTCTACTCAATTTCTTCCTAATTTCTAATTCGATTCAACCAAAACAATCAGCCCAAACACAAACTTTAACGTGGTTTGACAAATTGCCTAATCCACGGAAAGATAACAACTTTACTACGAGAAATAAGAATTACAAGTCATTCAGACAACACTCTCTCTCCACACAAAATTACTTTCTTTCTCAACCAAAATCTCTTTTAGGCAAACAACTTTACCATGGCGAGACAACCCCAAATCAAAATCTCTTTAATGCCGAGACAACCTCAAATCAAAATCTCCTTAATGGCGAGACAACCCAATTCGAAATCTCCTTAATGGCGAGATCCCACCCTCAATTCGAAATCTCCTTAATGGCGAGACCCCAACCTCAATACTTGAAAACTCCTTAATGACAAGACCCCAACCTCAATACTCGAAATCTCCTTAATGGCGAGACTCCAACCCCAATGACCATTACCCCCACGGATATGACCCAACTCCAATGATCACCACCCCAAAAGGACGGGATACTTTCTTCTTCACGAGACAACTCTATTTATAATAATCACCAAATATACTTTCCTAATTTGTTTCATTTCCAACTAAGGAATACAATAAACCAAATTAGGAAAACCATATCTGTCCAAAACAAGGAATCAAACAATTAGGAAATAGATCCAAACTCAAAATAGGAAAACCTTCATAAAAGGAAATCATTGTGATTCAAGGAAATCCTAACAATTAGTAATCAAAAGCATTATGCTTTTAGAGATATAAAAATTAGCCAAAAAACCAACCGCAGGTTTGACAAATTAGCCAAAAACCTACTGCTTTTTCATTTTTGGCTAAAAACCAACATTCTAACAGTTTTCATCCATTTTATTGTTTATCCATCAGTTGATGAATAGTAACCAGAGGCATTTTGGCAATTTTCAATTTTTTAAAAAATATAAAAAAATAATTATTAAGTAAAAGAAAATAAAAAATTATTTTTAAATATAAAAATTACAAAAATACCCCTAGTTACTGTTCATCGACTGATGGATGAACTGTAAAATGGATGGAATTTGTCAGAATGTTGGTTTTTTTCCAAAAATAAAAAAACTGTAGGTTTTTGACTAATTTGTCAAACCTGCGGTTGGTTTTTGAAAATCTCCCTAAAAATAATTTGATTTAATTTTCGGGTCTTGATTTATTGTTTGGCATTTTGAATTTATTTGTCCAATTTAATTTTTGATAAATTTGTATCTATGAAGCAAGGACTTTATTTTGGGATTTCGATTCTATTGCGTCAAATCCCCACCTTGTAATGTCCAAGATATGGAGCTTAACGCCACATTACCATATACAAATGCTTAATTTCAAAACCAAATGATGATCATCACTTTGGATAGGATTTATTTAAAAATAGTCAATAGAACAGTAGAAGTTTATAAATAATTCATTTTCATAAATTGAGATTTTCAATGAAAATCATTTGAAATACATTTAATGATTAGTAACATGCTTAGAAATACCTTCTTACAATTTTTTCTAAATACAATATAGATTTATACAAAATCATGACTAAACCGAAATACATATAGTGGGCGTTTAAGGTTGCTTATGATTATGAAACAATCACTTATGAAGTAGTGAAAATCCAAACTTACTCCACCCTATAAATTTGCAAGTAGAAGAATAATATATGAATGTAATTTTGGGAGAAAGGGAGGGTATGCTAGAAATTCTCCACCCTATAAGTGATTATTTCATAATCACAAACAATCCTAAATATATACATAATGTCACAAAATTACAATATAAATTCACTATGAATATCCATCTTCACTCGCCTTACTCAATTAAACCTGTATGAATATTTTCGTCTAGAAATAAAAAGGAAAAATTAATAATAAAAGATGGTTAGGCAACCATGCCTAGTCCATATTCCGAATCCCGAACATTCACACACAATTGCACTTATCTTTCTTTCAATATGCAACTCTAAGCTCACGTTATCACATGGAAGTCAAACAAGTATTCAAGTTCTAGCCTCCATTAACATGTAAGGATATTTATTATGATAACAGGACATTCATGATTCACATGCATTAATAATTAATATCATATCAATCTAATTTACCTATTTCAATTTTTAAAAAAAATTCTAGGTTCCCTTCACGATTTCAATAAGTGAACTAGTCCACATGTTTATATTTTAATTACCATATATGTCACAATCAAATAGTCACATGCCATCACCTTTTTAAGGACACTGCCTAAAAATTGTTACAACCACCACCACTTGTAAAGAAGCAATAATAAACACCTAAATGGATTCTTAGTACCAAGAGTAATTGAAGTTAAAAGCCTTCACATAATTTGATTTATTAGAGATCCTCATACAAGGGTTTATATGCCCAAATGTCCCATTAGGGCACATTCTCAATTAGAATCATAACTTGTTAGCAAGTTACATTCAGTCAACCATAGTCAAGTCCGAAGACATGTCGCAGAAGTCCCAATGTGAACTTTTGAAACATTTAAAGTTACGTTGACTGAAGCCAATAAAAGTTAACTCGGCCAACCAAAGTTGACTATGTTAGTTTTCATTTTGAAAAAGTGCCGAAAGAAAAAAAAATTAACATTGGGAGCAAAATATTATTTCCTTTACAAAACAAGGGTGATTTAGTCAATTTGAGAATACATAGATTAACAATAATAAAAATGGTCGTTTCAAAATAGATAACTTGCTTAACAAACATAATTCGTCATAAGAAATTTCCAAAATTCACGTTTTATTAATCAACATTGTTGACTAAAACCTTATTATACAAAACAATGCAAAAATTAGAATTTCTCACACGCAAGTGCATACAATCAGCAAGTAGTAAAGTATATCAGGATGTTGAACCCACTAGGACTAAAGCTAAACTACTATCGATTCAAAACAATACTCTATAATTAAGAGTAAAGATTATCTAAAGTTGAAACCGAGAAAATAATTATAAGTGATAAACTAATTAAAATTGATTCAATGGAGATTAAAACCTAGGTACATATTCACTTACCATTAACCTTTAATACCTATTATATTAATATACTTTTATTCTCATTCTCAAGGATCTAATATTCTTATGGTTTTTCTCAAACACTCATGAAATTATCTAATTAGCCTAATTTCATATTCTTATGTGAACAAATTAAATATATGCATAAAAAAATAACCTATTACGGAATCTATGAATAACATGTTCTATTTCTAACAACATAAACATACATAACTTCTTGCCCTTATCTCATTTGATAAATTTTTCCAAGCATTCATCAAATCATTTATAACATGTTATCAGTATGAAACAAAAACAAGTATAAGTACAAACTAAGAAGAGAATAAAAAATTAAATCATTCATAAAATAATTTAGGTTACATGGTTCGGCTACTTTGTAACTTTAGATTGAAAGTTTTATACACATGAAAAATATGAACATCCTAAAAGATATATTCATTCCAAAAGAAGTAAAAAGAAGGTCACCTTTATTGAATTCTTGATATCATCTTCTAGATGTTTATCTCAAACTTTAGTATGACTTTTTCCAGTAATCACTGAACCCTTATAATTTCTTCATATCTTCTATATATAGTCTGTAGTCGTGATTTCCAAATGCTTTTCTAGAATGACCAAATTCCCTTAAATTGTGCGTGAAGTAGTGTGTGTGAATAAGTGGTTCACGACGCAAGTAGTGAGCCACGACTGAGTAGTAATTTGTAAACACAATAGACAACAAGAAAGAGGGTACGATTCAATCGCAAGTGGCTCATGACTCATAGCCGACTCGCGGAGAAGCACTCATGATGGAGTTGCATCAACTATAGAGTTATTGTTCAACACTTCTTCTTCTCTGAATTTTTTTTGGATAAAACTTCTTCAGATATTCTTCATTTTCTCCTTTTTTTCCACGAAAAACCTCGCAAACACGGAAAACACTTATTAGCAATCAAATAATCAGATGATAACTCCAAAATTTACAATAATTTCCTATCTAAGACAAACAAAAATATGGAGTTATTGAATATTTAAAAAAAAATTTCCAATCACCATTCATTTCAATATTTGTCAAAAGTTGATAAAATTCTTGAACTTTTCAAATATCCATTTTTTAGTTTTAATAATCCAAGAGCCATTTGGCGCATCAAATATTAAAAAGTCGGAGTTGTAGTCAAACATAATCAACCATTGTTCAAATTATAACATGTTATGTGTTTTCTAACTTAAATTACTTGGATGGTAAGTAATGTCACTCATAGGCCGTCTAATAATAGGCGATCAAAATGAAATCCATTATCAATATATTATATTCAATTCACTTCCATTAGTAATCAAATTAAGAAAAATAATTTAGAGGAAATAATTAGACTTACAAATAGTTAAAAGAAAAAATAAACAAGGTTAAACACATAGGTTTAGGACTTGCAATCCTTACTTTCCAAAATTAAAAGTGGGATTAACATCCACTTAAAAGAGATTAAAAATAAGACAAATAAAATGGTAAAATTTATAGAATTTAAAAATATATTTGGAAAGAGGACTTTAATATGATCTCATAGTCATCAAATGGAACCCAAATTGGAGTCTGAGCAAAGGAGACAAACGTCAAGAACTTGAGTGTTCTTTTATAATCAGAACTAAAATAAACTATAGTCCGATTTTAATCTCTTTTTGAGAAATTTTTAGTAAAAAGTTTTAAAAAATGTATAGGATCAGACTAAAATATGCTCTCAGTCCATTTTTTTAGTTTGCCCCAGTCTATTTTTTAATCTGCCCCTACTTTACTTTTTAGTTTAAAAAATTCACAAAAATTTAAAAATATATCGGATCAGACTATAGTCTATTTTCAATTTACTTTTTTTAGTTTTAAAAGGATATTTTTATAAATGTACCTTTTCAATTTTGAATTTTATTTATAGGCCCGTTTGAAATTCTTACTTATAAGTATTGAGAATTTTTTTTTAAAATAGGTTGTGCTGATATTTTTACCCTCAACTTAAATTTTTTTAAAAATTGGTCGTTTCATAAATCTGTGATCCGTGATCACTCATTTATGATATGGAATCATAAGTTTGTGTACACTCTGCAATCACACATTTATGATATGGAATCATAAGTTTGTGATTCACGATCATCACATGAGATCAGTAATTATTTTATTTATGATGTAGATTTAAATATGACTTAATAGTCTTTAGAATTTGTGAAGATATATCAGAATGACAGACTGAAATTAAAATTTTAAGTTGAAGTACAAATGTCAGCACAATTTATTTTTGAAAACAAACTTTCTCGAGACTTATTTTTGTACAAATTTGAAAATAGACGTATAAATAAAACTCAAACTTTAGATTGCTTGTTTTATGTATTTTTTTAAAAAAATAACTTCATATAAGGTATTAAAAATATAATGGATCGCATTATAGTTTGGACTTAATCTATTTTTGAGTTTATAAACTTCACATAAAACTTTCAAAATATGCTAGGTCAAAATGTAGTCCATCCCTATTTTTTTTTCCTAAATTGGTGATTTTCAATTGATTTCTGGACTCTACATACATAAGGTCAAGTCTAATCTTTTGTAAAGAAAAAAAATTGAGAATGTTCTAAATACTAAAACAAGTTAAAAAAAAGATGGTGAATCATTCACTAGAGTTGAAAAGAGAGTTTCAAGACTTAGGTTTTCTTTTTAAATCCAAAATTTACATCAAATCCTTTCTATATCATTTCAATCATCAATATCATATATCACTCTTATTATGCCATTAATTATATGGCATATGCAATATATTTATACTCATTTCATGTGTTTAAAAATAAGGTGAGGTTCTTTAACATAACAAAACAACATCATCAAAGCATAACACTTACATAAATAAAAAAAACAACAAAGTTTAAAACCATTCAAAATCAATTAAGTCCATTACGGTAGAACTCAAATACCATTTAGTCACCTTTAGACACTTTTCCACTAAGTGTTTAAAAGACCATGTAACATACCTCAACCATGTAACATACCTATAATATAACTAACTTTTTATTACTATATCTTTTAAATTAAATTTTTAATATCTATAGGAAAAATTGGACTAACATTTGAATTGAAGTTCTAAGATAAGTTGAACTGAAGTTCTAGGTTGGAGGGAATCTCAAAATGAGTTAAAACTCTTGGAGTAAACTAAAGTCCAAAATATGCATCAGTTTAACACAAAATGGGCCAGAAACCATTGGTGGACCAAAATCCTAGATGTTGAACCGAAGTCCTAAATGCAACGAATCATAGTTCTTAGGAGAACAACCAAATCACAATCTAAGTTAGAGCCGTCTAATGGACTAATCAAAACAGACCTGACCAACTCGTTATTTAAATTGACCAAAGTGGTGTTGGTTCTATCCCGATCCGTATCCTAACAGAGCAAACTAAGGCCAACCCACTTATATATATTTTTTTGAAATAATAGTAAAAATAATAATATTAACTAAAATAATTGCTTGCCATATATAAGAAGTCATCCAAGATTTTTATTGCATTTTATCACACTCAAAAGTAAAAGCCATAATAATCCAATTTTTCATATCACCGATACAAATAAAATTATCATAGACTTGGTACAAATAAAAATGGGATCACCAAGATAATAATAACATGAGTTCAACATTCACAAAACACCCTTTGTCCAACAACACAGGAAAGTTTGTCTTGCACTCAGAAGAAATCTTCTCCATAAATGAAAATAAGGGTAAATATATTTTCCACCCACTTTTTCAAAGTTTGTGCAACCGCCACCCGATTTTGAAACTTTATTGTAAACTGTCTTATTTTTTAATCCAGTTATGTATTTCGACAATATGAGACTATTTTATAATACCATTTTAATGAATTAACCTTAATGCCCTTTAAGGGAAGTTCATAATTTTTTTACGGTGCTTCATTATTTTTTATTTATCTAGTATATGTTTGACTGACAAAATAATGATCAAAACTATAATTACGCCAATTACAATTATACAACTGTTTTATTTCAAATAAACTATTAAAAAATAATTATACAATACCAAATATTTTAAGACAGTAACAACTAGCAGACAATAATATTCATTGATAAATAATCATGTAAGAGACATAAAATGCTAAGGCATTAAACCAACAAAACCAAACCTAGTCATCCATGGTTCGGACACAAATTATATAAAATTAGACAACAAAAGTAAGGTTTTTATCCACTTTTCAGATGTCTGGTAATGATGAAACTAGAACTTACTCATTGTGGTAGTACTTTTCCTTTTCCATCGTGATCTTTAAGATTTCTTCTAATCAGTGGTTGTGAAGAGCAATATCTATTCTTTCCAATTTTCTTATTTTTCTACAATATATTATGGTTGAAATTTATATTAAAAACCTTAAAATTTAAATCAATCCATTTAAACATTAAAAAATCGAAGCATTAAGAAATGATATTAAATAAACAAATTATATTTATAATACTTCTTTTTTCAAGCTTAGAATTAGTTTGAATTTGTAATGCATTTCCAGACTTTGTAGCAGTAGTAGATGAGGAGCTATTACCAGACTTTTTCACTATCTTGCCTTAATAAAGATATATTATAAGTTTAGAGCCCATTAGCTTAGCTGAAGTTAAACAACAACGGATTAATTTGTATTTTAATAAACTAAATTTGTATCTTTTTTTTGTTTTGTAATGTTTGTTGCTGATTTGGGCCAACACTTACTACTGATTTACTTATCGCAGATGTCTACACGATCAAAATTTGCATCAATTTGGCATGATTATAGTAAATGAATACTGCATATTATTAACAAAGAATCAAGTTTGGTGAATCCCTAAACTCTAGTAGATTTAGATTTCTTTGGGCATGTCCATTTGTTGTGTCCTTTGGCATGATGAATGGTGCAGGAAATAGAACTATATCTCCTTCTCGAAGGTGATTCATCTTCCTCTCTACGTCTCTTCTTTATAAGTCTATCTGCCTGCCTTTTATAGCAAGAAGACTTAAGGTCATTTGTGGCATTGTGAAATCATTGTCTAACTTCTGGTACTGGATGGATAATCTGACTATAAGCTCTCTTATATGCAGATTTTCATAAATATGGATACATATATTTAACAATGGCATTAGAAAATGTCGAATTTTCATTTTTAGAAGTTGCAAGCAATAGCTTTTAATTAATTATTATTCAAACTAAAAATGTAGTCTCAAAATGGAAATGAATAAATAAAAATGGGTCTTATTTAAATAAGAAACAACATATATGGATGGAATCCCTGACATTTGCTAGTAACCACAGTTGCAACCTCATTCCTTCAATTTTAAAATAAATTATCTAGATTTTCTATTATTGTACACTTCAAACTCTTCATCTCCAGCCTCAATAACCATGAAATCCCTTCCATCATTTATTTTCTTAATCAATCTTCTGCTAATAACAAGTTCAACTTCGGAATACCAAGTCTTGCACTATTGTGATCGTTGCGCGGTCTTTGCTACAAACAAACCAATTCCAATCACACAGCATAAACATAAAAAAATAACAACCATTTAACTGAATTAGTCAAGAGAAAAATAATAATAATAATAATAATAATAATAATAATAACAGAACAATAACATGCTAAAATAAAGAGTGAAGTCACAATAACTAAAATCATGTACCCATCAATAGATTGGACAGAAATGAAGAGGTTTGCTTGAAATAATACATGAATTTTGAAGAAAAGATCATTTATGGACAAAAACACAATTGATGTTGAAGAATAATTAAATAGTACCAAAATATCCTGATGGAAGGAGGAGTCACACATAAAGAAAGAGAAAGTGGTTTATAAAAAGAAAAAAAGAAAGTGGTTTGTTGTTATGTTGTGTTTAACAAGCAATAGATAAATTCTCAAGAATGTGAATATCAATCATAATTCAACATGCTAGAAGACATAAATCAACTTCTTACTTTTGGCATTCAAATTAACGAACAATTGTATAATAAATTAAAAAAAAAAAATTAAGAATGTCATATGTGACTTGCTTCTGGCCAGACATAAGGTATCATATTAAGTATAGAAGTACCCCTATCAGACATTATACACAGCAGCTTCCTTGGTAGTAGGTCAAGGATTTTTTAAAAAAAAAATCTTAAGAAACCACTTCCAGCTATCGTTATTCTCCCCCTCACATAATCTTGCCGCAATAGAAAATTTAATTATTTCCATCTAAGCCAACAGTAGTCATCAGGCATCCCTTAAAGGGGTTCTTTAACCATGTTCCATCTATTCCGATAAAAGGTCTACAATCCAAAGTGAATCCAAGCCTTTGTGCATTACAACAAACAAACATCCGATGAAATGTGAAAATTGGTTCAATATTTGAGATTACAGCCTTGGAATCTAGATTTGTTAAGAGAATTATCTTTGTATATGTCATCATCTTAAAAAAAAACACTTCCCGTGTTCCTTTTCCAATACCCTCATGACTCTCCACTTAGCTTGATAAAGCCTATAATCATCAACATTAACCATATATCACTCTTTTAATAGCTCTCTTATCACACAAACCCGAATATCTGGGTTTTCTGTTATAATACTTTCAAACTTATCGGCAATCCAACTAGACCTTACTTTTTGAGACTTGTAACTCCCGTGACATGTGTGGTTGTCTTCCAACTTCTTGATTAGCATTGTATTTCCACCTCTAACTTAAGAAGCATGGGTATTCAATGGACATTTCTTTGTCGCACACTTCCATATGATCCGATTTTAATTATTCTTATGCCTTATATAAGATATGCCCATTTGAATGACATGTTCTTTCACTGATTGTGTCAATGTGTACACCATGTCATGAGTTTGCCCCACCTCAAAACTCATTGTACTACCTGGACCTCTATGAAATGAAGAGTTCCTAACAATCTCAAGGGAGATTTGGTTCTTCACCTAATTCACAACTATCCATAGAAACATAAAGTGACATTTCAGACCCTTCAGGTTCTATATTCTCAATTCTAACCACTAAATTGTCATTATCATTTGGTTCCACTTCATCTAAATTCATAGTGACCCTCTACGAATGACATTCTAACAAGTTGTTGATCAAATTTTTCATTAACATCAGTAGATGGTGTCATATCTCCAAAATCATATTTTTCTTTCGCTTTACCAGTGGACCTTATCTCACCTCCTTCTGAAGTAAACCTCACCTCATTTTTGTTACCATTAGACCTTACCCATAATTGTTACATCCTGCTTAATGTAGGCATGCAATATCCATCCAAAATGCTTCTTCTAACTCTTTATTATTACTATAGTCATCAAGATCACATTCACTATCGATTGCTGATGAATCCATATCAGGTTCCCAATAATCTATGTCTTCAAATTTATCATAAAATTTATCCTCATTATATCCCTTGACAGTGTCCTACTGTAGCTGACCATGTTGTTGAGTAAGGCTGCCAAATTCAAGTTTAGAAATGGTATAATCACCTGAAGGAATGTTGAGGTCTAATGGATATTTAGGGTGTGCACCACTAGATATTGTTGTGAAGACTATTGGGAAGATATGCTTAGATAGAAAAAGATCAGCAGTAATTAGAAGCTCTCTATCTATTGTAAGTTGGAGCATGATTTGATTCCACAACACTTCCAAGAAGACTCCATGACCTGTGGGAACGTTAAGATTCCCTTCAGGTAGAAGCACGACTGATTGAAAATATGTTATTAAAGCTACCATTACCATGGTAACCTTATCTAGTTACCATAGATTAGTACGGTCCCATTTCACCCTAGTATAAATAGTAAAAATTGGCTCAATTGCTTAAGTATTTTTCTGAGAATGCAAACACCGTTTCGTAAGTATTAGTTATATACATACTATTTTAAAATACTAAACTATTGATGAACAATATAGAAAAGGCAAAATATCATACTAATAACATAGAAAAGAAAATAACATACTAATAACACCAATATATTAACATACTACACAAAAAACCAACACTTACATTTTATTAAACATACATCACATCATAAGTATCAACTTATTGTTAGAAAATTGAGAATAAACCATTAGTATTTCTGGTTATGTTTCGTCACTCCAACGAACTTTGAAACCTTAAAATCACAACAGTAAGTAAAAAATATAAAAAAAATTACGTAGAAAATGTCTACCACCAAACATGATTTATTGTTTCTAAGCCAAATAGTAGAAACAGAAGTACATTTAAAGTATATAGCAGTGACTTACTGGTAGAAGACGAAAATAAAAGACCTAATATGGGAAAAATGATGGTGATTGACATGTACAACAAAGAGAAAGAAAAGAAGACGACAAAATAACACCAACACTATTTTTTATTTTAAAAAATAAATAGAAAGTTGTTCACTTATCTTACCTAGTACACGACAATAATGTTGGGTGACTTACCAATATAACTATGGCGATGTTTCTTTTGCGATGATGAAGATAAATTAATTCTCTCAACAAACCCTAAAAAAGTGGTATTTTTTCTCTCATCAATTCATGGTTTAGGGTTTGGTGGGAAAGCAGCAAGATACCTTGTGTAAGTAAATTTTCTGCATTTTACTTTTTACCTACTGCCTGGGACAGATGTCGCTCTGTATGTTTTGATTCAAAAATTTGTCATCATCTGACAAGATCTATACCTACAATTTTACCCCTTTTTAAATTTAAAAAGAAAAGAGCTGAAAACCACTTTTCAAAAAAATGGTTTTAAAAATGGGGGCAAATTGCAACAAAGTTTCAAACCAGGTGACGGTTACACAAATTTTTGAAAAAGTGGCTGGAAAATATAATTTATCCATGAAAATAAATACCAAATATATTTTATAAAAAGTTAAAATAAAATAACAAGCCTTAATTAATTACTTTCATATCCTTTATCAAGTACTCAATTTGGAATCTTCTCTTGATAATGTAGTTTTAATAACATTATTATTATCATCACCATCATCCCCTAAAAAATACAAATATTTAAGTAAAAGTACATAATAAACAACAAGTATAATTAAGAAATTAAAACATGTTAACCTAAAAGACTTATCACCACAATAAAACCCTTGTAACCAATTTCTAGTACAAATTAAAGCTTCCACATTATTAGGAATGAGTGAACTTCAATATTTGCTCAGAACTCAAGCACCAATACTAAAAGATGATTTGGTGCCATTATTGTGATTATAATGCTTAACACATTACATGCCATCAAGGAAAGATCGGGATACTGATATGAATGAGTCTTCCACCAATCCAAAACATCCAAATCCGAATAGAATTCAAGCTCAAGCTTGTGTTCTCTCAAATAACATCTAGTTGTGACTTTTCAATATTTGAGCTTTCAAGTTCATCAAAAGCTTCTAAGTCCTATGCATGATAAAAATTAAAAGCTACATGAAAAATAATCAAAAAATTTTAAATAATACAAATTTAACTAAATTATTTAACTCAAACATTTGTTTCTCAAGCATATGTATGGAAAATTGAATTGACGAAATAAATAAGTGATTAATTTAACTTGAAAAATATAATTATAGCTTACATCATATATCTATGCTCCAGTTCCTTTCAACTTGGATGATTGTATCAAAGGTTGTCTTTGTCGTGGTAAAGTATGAAAATGTGATCCACTTAGCTCGAACGGATGAGTAAGCTTACTCTTTATAAATTCTTCAAAAATTCTATACAACTTCTCCTTAAAAAGTGTCACTTTCAACTTAAAATTAATTGGATCAAGTTTTTTTTTAAAGATGTTTAACCAATTGCAACTTCATTCTTGAATCAAGTTCCGCTCTAAGGGCAAGCACAATACTATAGTCACTCCAATACTTATCAAACTTCATCTTCATCTTAGTAGTCATATCCCTAATAACACCATCATCACTTGATATATTCTTCATCACTAAGCATTCAAATTTCAACACTTGGCTTAAATACAAACTATAAGTAGGAAGAAGACCCCGATATTAATTCGGTTATCACATTACATAGACAAAGAAATTCAAACATCTTTTTCTCCGGTTCCCATTCCTCTTTAGAAGGAAAATGCTTTTAATTTTTATTATTTATCGCTGGACTAAAAAAATGCACATTGATATCTAAGTGCATTCTTAAGCATCATAAAAGTGGAGTGTCATCTAGTAATCATATCCAATCTCAAACCAACACTAGTATCAATTCCACCAACTTGCTCTACAGAACTAACAAAGCTTCCCATCTTACCCTCTAATGAATTCACATACTTTATACTTTTCCTAATTTTGTGCAAATCTTCATGAGCAACTTTCAAACCATCTTGGACTATAAGATTCAATATATGAGTACAACATCGAGTATGAAAAAATTTCACCATTGCACAACAAACTATTTTGCAAGGAAAGTTTTTCTTTCAGTATATCTTACATGCAATCATTTGAAGATGCATTATCTAAAGTCAAGCTAAATATTTTTCTATCAATTTTCTAATCCTTCAAAAATCCAAACACTTTTCTTGACAATTCTAATCCCGAATGAGGAGGTAGAAAACTACTAAAATAGAGAATCTTACTTTCCTATTTCCACTCTTGATCTAAAAAATATGTAGTCAATGAAATATATCCCTCATTAACACAAGATTTCCACACAATAGAAGTCAAACAAATTCTACTCGAAATATTCTTTAACGTTGTTTTCACGTCTTTTTTTTACTCGCATACAATTCAAAACATCCAAAGTAAATGTTTATCTACTAATTATTCAAACTTTAGGATTTAAATAAAGCATCAATTCCCTAATCCTTTTATGCTCAACAAAAGAGAAAGGATAATCATGCTCAATAACGCACATTGTTAGCTTATCACGAAAAACTTTTTATCAACCTTTCTAACTCTCAACTTACCCGTACAATTGAGCATCATATTTCCAAAATTAAGAGTGGAATCCCTTTGGATAAGTTTGCACTTTTGTAATGGCGTGATAATGTTGATGTACCATATTTCGAATCACCACAAACATATGTCTGCCTACTAGCCTTGTATTCAGTTATTTCCTGCCCATCTTCACTACAACAAGCTTTGTAAAGTAGTTCCAGATATTGAAAGTTGGGGCTCTAGTCCTTTTACTGCCAATTGTAGTGTCATTGGTATTGGTTGGCTTTTCAACACTAGTTGTTATAGGATTTGAAATTTCAATCTGCCTAAGTAGATGAATAGAAGTTCCTTGATTAACCTCAGTCATGTTCAACTTGAATCAATCCTATAATTAAAAATATATATACTTAATAAACATACCAATATTCATATATGTGATTTGATTACATAATTAATATATATATATATATATATATTTACATGTTAAACCAAATAAATGTAAATGTTAATAGGTGGACACAATGAGACAAAACAATTCATTTTCCAATATCACCTAATTCATCAAACTCCAACATTAATATCATAACCCATTACAGTTAACCAATATCAGTCCAAATATAAGCAAATTGATGTACACCAATATCAATACCAGACCCAACTATAACTCATCAATACTAGACTTCATTTCTATCTAATTCATTTTTCTACTCCGCCACTAAAAGGACATCAAAATCGAAGTTGGTATTTTTACTTTCTGTTATATAAAATGCTAGATTAAGGTAAGTGAAGAAGAGAGTCTGTTGTATATATAATATATAAAAGAATAATAGAGACATTAGTTAAATATTTGATGAATCAGAATTTAACAAATAAACCTAATATATACAACTAACCTTAAATAAAAATCCTTTATTTCACAATAAGCTAGAGTCATACACCAATCCAAGCTCCACTGCTTGCACGAGCACCTACGGTAAAATTTCAGTTAATACATCTCACAAACACACTAGTCACATAAAAATCCTATAAGTAAAGTACTTATCAACTCAGATTGATACCTTATCATGGCCAGAAGAAGAGCACAAACATATATAGCTCGGGATCCGATTTGTACTTAGTAATGGGAAAAACTCGAGCTAATGAATAGATTTTGAGGAAGTGAAAAGATTTTGAGGTTTGGGGTAATATTCATGAAGCGGCAAAAATCTAAGGTTTGTGTTTATTTTGTTATTATTATTTTTTTTTAAATTGTGTCTATTTAATTGTTTGAAGGATTTTTGTTGAGTATTGATATTCGCACCCAAGGTAGTTTGCTTCTACACCCCATTCACGATATAATTACAACACTGTTCTTTTTTTTTTTTTAAAAATTGATATTAATTATTTAATATATATTTAAAAATTACATAAATTATATTGTAAAATTAATTAAATATATAATTTTATTTATTATATAAATTATAAAATTTTATATTACATATTTATTTATATAAATATTTATTATTTATATAATATAATTATAATTTTTTTAGTAATTAAGTGATTATAATTATATTCTTAAAATAAATAATAAATAATCATAAAAATATAATAAAATAGTAAAAAGTAGAATAATACGTAAATATATTAAAAATTAAAATAAATAAATTATTGATGTATTTTTAATTTATTAATATTTATAAAATAATTATTAATAGATTGTAACTGTTGGGGATAAAGTTGGTATTTTAAAAAAAAAATTAATAGAAGGGGTGCTAAAACAAATTTAGAGGGTGGCAAAATCATTGCTCATTTTGTTATTCTATATTAGTTAGAGTCATAAATCATGTGCACTTTATAATGGACTGGGGTTGGTCTGCATTAGTCCGCGGACCAACCTAGTCCAATTTGATCCAAACCACTAAAGAAATGGGCTATATGGCCCAGGCCAAAGCAGCCATGAATTAAATACCCCAGTTATATACTGGTCCTAACCCGCAAGGACTATACTTTAGATGGACCGGTCCGCGGACCATGGTTCTAATAAATAGCTCAATGTAAGTGCATTATTTAAATTTGAAACTATATTTTACCGTCCAAACATCACAAGCAACTATCCATCACTAGAATTCAAGTTTTCATAACACGAACTCATTATCTTTTCACCAAATAAACCATTAACCAAGTTTTATGCTCTAGCATTTTTCGGTTTTTACCGAAACCGAACTGATAACTGAAAAAATTTTCGGTTCGATTAACCGAAAATGTCTATATTTTCGGTTTTCGGTTGGTTCGGTTAACCGAAAATTTCGGTTCGGTTTTCGGTTTTGGTATTGGAAAATTTCGGTTAACCGAAAACCGAGTTTTTAACCGAAAATTCTAGTTTTAAGGATTTTATCTCAAAATTTATTAAAAAAACTAAATATTTTTAAGAAATAAGTAGATATATTGTCAATATATTTGGTTTTCAGTTAATTTAGTGAAAAAATGGGTATTTTATTTTAAAATTTATTTTAAAAAATTAATTATTTAAAAAAATATAATTTTTCGGTTAATTATTCGGTTTTCGGTTAATATTTCGGTTAACCGCAAAAGTTCGGTTTCGGTTTTTTGTTAACCGCTTTAATTTCGGTTCGGTATTCGATTACCAAAATTTAAAGTTCGGTTAACTTAAAAACCAAATTTTCGATTCGGTTTTGATTTCGGTTTCGGTTAACCGAATTCTCAGCCCTACTCATAACTATATTGCTAACTACAACATGCACTCATGGACATTAAACAAGAACAAATATTTTTACATGTCTTAATCCACATTTAAGCCATTAGAAATATTATGCTCATAATCCAAATACAATAGCGAAATTCGAGAATATGATGACCGAAGTTCGTGCTATGAACTCATGCTCATCACTCGTTGACCCATGTCCTAGTCATGGTAAGTCTAAACTCATTTTCTAATTATGGATTTCCACTTTATCTGACTGTAGATTGCAACGGTTATACCGGTGTCACTGACTCTAACTAGTTTATTTATATGGTTAAACTTAAAATAATATTAATAATATAAAAATAGATAATATATGTCAATCATCTTTAAATTTATTAATTTCACAACTAATCACGGTATAAAATGATAAAATATTAAAAAAAAATTTAAAAGTTAACGGGTTTGATGGCAAATCACAATGATAATATTTGTACCATATTATCATTTTAGTTGTCCATTAGCATGCAGTTAACTTTTAAAACACATTCTAATACTTCATCAGACAATTGGTTACAAGGGAGTTATCAATTCCATTAACCTTACTCTCCAAATGTCTTTTTTTTTTCAATGACACTCATTATTTAAACTGCAAGCATGCGTAACATTCGAAATTTGGTAAAAAAAAATTAATTATTTTGAATATTTTAAAAAGTGTTTATTGATTTTATTTGAAATTCTACTCTTATTAAATTCCATGAATAAATGAGGGTATTTAAAAACTTAGGCATCAAAGAATTTGTGGAAAATAGATTAAATTGGAATTAAGAGTCAAAATTATTTTTAAATTCTGAAAAATAGCATTTTCGTGTTAAAACGTCTTTTTGGTCAAAATGACCATTTTATCCTTTTAAATCTGGAAAAATTTTGATTTTTTAAAAAACAATGGTGGATTTTGATGAAAAACATGGAAATAATTTTTAGAGAGTTACAAAAGTGGTGGAATTGAATTTCAGTGGAAATTGGATCTGGAATTGGCTTGGGCCTAAAATTGGTCCAATCTAAAGCTAGGCCCACTAAGTGTCATGACACCTCTTAACCAACACCAAAAAAAATACACCCTTCACTCTCCTCTCTCTCCTTCAAAACCTCACTCATGTTTTCCCCCCTTCTAAATCAAACCCTAACTCTCAAACTCTCATTTATTCTAACTCATGTTTTCAACCTTAGTGCTTTTCTAGTGTTCCTCAAGCTCTAATCTTCAGGGTAACAAAACTCTTTTTCTCTCTGTCAACTATTCTTGCCAATTTTGAAATTGATATCGGTCTTGCTCTAGGAAGCTATTTGATTTTTTTTAGTTGATTTTGAACCATTGTTAAGTGTCTTGAGTAGGACTAGGAAATGAGCTGAGCCGGATCGCAAACGATTCGGGCTTGGCTCGAGCTCGAATTAAAACAAGCTTCTGACGAGTTGAGCCCGAGCTTAAACGAGTCTCAAAACTAAAAGCTTGTAAGCATGATGAGCCTAAATATGCCTATACAAACCTACTATATTATATATTTATATACTTTTTAATAAAATTATATTAAAACAATATATTAAATTAATAATTTTTTTTATATATTTCAACGAGTGGAGCCCGAGCTTGGATGCCAAAAGTTTAGCGAGGCTCAAGCCGAGCCCGAGCCCGAACTATTGTTAAATAAGCCCGAGTGATACCTGGGCAACTTGTCTCGGTCATTGATTTCCCTTTACAATATCGAGCTCTTACCTCGGTAAGGATCCTGTAATACCTCGTCAACTCTGTAATATATTTGGAAATTGATTGTTTTGATTGCTTGACTAGTGCGATTGATTGTTATGCTTAATTATTGAATGACTTGATTGACTTACAGACTTGGGCCATATCTCTAAATTGCATTTCCATGCCTATCTTAATTTATTGATGTTAAAAGCATATTATGTGTCTTTATTAGAGCATGAGTTTGCGAACTAGGCATTTGATAGTCTAACCCTTTCTTTCTTTTATTTTTGTTTTGCTTATTTTAATTTGTTACCTGAATGGTAACCCTTGATGATCAAACATAGCTTTTAAAGGGTATGGTGACCTTCGAAATGATATATCATTCTATGCACCATTTATTCTTTTGGAACACTGGTGTATTTTTTTTAATATATATTTAAAAATTTGTAAACTACACTCCTAGTTTCTAACTAGCGGAGTTAAAACCTAGATTAATGCTTCTTTTGTCTAATGTTCTAGTTTAGGACTTTATCAATTATGTGGTATCTAATGTATTTATTCTCTTGAATTGTTGATCTGAATGATAGATTGTTAAGAGAAGTTAACTTGTAATTGATTTTTAAAAGTTTTGCAAATAGAGACTTAATGATGCAACTAAATAGTTGCATTGTTAATGTGGCTGGTCGGTCGGTTCAGACCACTGACTATGGTTACAACTGGGGAGGTAGTACTGTCAAAACGGACTCAAAGTCCGCGAACTATCCGGGTCCGCACGTAATTTATACGGATATAGAATTAGAAAATTAGTGTTAATTTTGATTGCGGCCTTTTTTATCCGGTCCGTACGGATAACGAACTTTAGTGGACCGGAGCGGATATATCCGCGGATATCCGCTATTTTCAATATAATTTTTTTAAATGTTAAAATTTTCTAACTTGCTCTACTTTAATCAAAACACATCAATATTCACA
Source organism: Cardiospermum halicacabum (assembly GCA_031304145.1). Classification (NCBI taxonomy): domain Eukaryota; kingdom Viridiplantae; phylum Streptophyta; class Magnoliopsida; order Sapindales; family Sapindaceae; genus Cardiospermum; species Cardiospermum halicacabum. The sequence goes on along the minus strand of CM062394.1, from coordinate 14,870,979 downwards.
ACTAATAAACCCTAAACTTCGTAGTGTCAATACTCACCTCTCTTAAACACCCACCATTGATAACTAGTCTACGAATATGGACTTAGAAAACTGATGTCAATCTACTCCAATCCGCTTTAGAGTATTTTTTTTCCTCTGAAATATTTGATAACTGTTGTTTTTATATTTTGTAATAGTCTTTTGAGATTGTGCAAATTAACTATAACTATGTCGTTTATTTCATGTGGCATCTATACATTTTACTGGTGTTTTAGTTTTAATCTATTTTATTATGCTGGTAGTTAGATCAATATATGATGGAGAATATATATATATATATATATATATATATATAACCGTACTTGAATAAAATGGATGTAAAATAATTTATAAATTGAGTAACAAAGGTCATTAAAAAAATACAATCTTCAACCAAATTTATTAATAAAAAAAATATATTGAAAATTAACGGACATATCCGGGTCCGTCCATGTGGATCCATGGACGAACCCAAACTGTTTTAGAAGACGGACATGTCCATTCCGGTCCAGTTTTAAACAAAAGTCCGTACGGACTAGAGCGGACTGTCCATTTTGAAAGTGCTATGGGAAGGGTTCTTGAAAGTGCTATGGGAAGGGTTCGACACTACAACGTGCCTTCTTATTAAAATCTTTAATCTTCATGAGTGAAGACAATTTGGTTTAACATTTCAATGTTTTTAAAAAAAAAAAAAAAAAAATCTAATTTCCATAATTATTTAGAGGTGTAATGAAAAATTTAATTTCATCCGTATTTGATAAATTTTAAAAGTAAAAAACAAAAGAGCAGACATGCAACTGGATCTAAATGCAAGACTTAATTACTAGTATAATAGATCTGTAAAGATCTAACAAGATTTTAAACATATATATACACACAACAGTGGCGTATCATTGTATAAACTTGGGAAATGCCTATGAAAGTGTGATGAAATGCTGCAAAGAACTGACCAAGCTCGGTGGCCAATGCTTGGTTTCTTTAACATATGAGAGGTCTGTATAGTGAGGATCCAGTAGAGTTGCAATGGAGAACTGGTTTTCCGCAAGAAATGGTGCATGTTTGTCCTCATACAAGGCTGCAGCCAAAGCTGCATGCACCTCTGTTCAAATAACCAAACCAACAATGAAGACCAGAATCCAATCCAAACATAATGAATGTTCAAATCCATGTATGTGTATATACCTGGATATCCCTTTAGAGATATAGAAACATCCTCCATCTCGGCAATTGCTTCTTCCCGGTCGCCAACTTCATACAAAGCCAGTGCTCTACCAACTCTAGCGTATTCTGATAATGAGAACTCCTTGTAATTCTGGACCACCTAAAAGCTCCAAATATACAGACTTGAAACAAGCTGAATAACAATTGACAATCAATGAATGCAGACAGGTGAAAAGAAGATTATATTTATACCAGAGTGAAGTACTGGAGAGCTTTATTGAAGTCACCAACGGCCTGCAACTCACGGCCTTTCTCCAGTAATTCTACAGCTTCCGAGACTCTTTTGGAGACGGCAGCGCTGGCTTCTCGCTCAGCCTGAGTGACTGGATCATAAATGGCTGCAGAGCCTTTAGTAACTGCACAACATAGAGGAAGCAAACCTGAAGATGAGAGAAGGAATCGCCTGCTGATCAAAGGAGATGGGGTCTTGATGGTGGTGCCTGGTTCATCATTCTGATTGCAAGAGACTAACAGCTGAAAATTAGGTGCTTTACATGCACCCATTTTTTCTGTGGCTGTGGTTTGCTGCTACTTCCCCATATTTCAACTTACAAACAAGTGGTTTTATCATTGAGGAATACAGACCACAATTTTCCATATTGACTATTGAATAGCTGAGCAAGAAAGATAAATATAATTTGCCAAGGAAATAAATTCTAGAGCAATAATATATCATTGGTACTTTTCATTGTCCACAAAATATTTTCTTCAATGAAACAGAAAACACAGGAGAATTATATGTTACATATGAAATGGAGGAATAACAGAAAAGGAGAATAAAAGCATATGATTTCTTTAGGATTAGAGAGGTGGGCCATGGACGTCGCTTTGGTTAGAGATCTGGAAATGCATGAAATTAAGATAACAAAAATAACCTACGAAGAATCAGTATCACATCAGCAGCAAGTGGTTGTTGCTTCATTAGCTGGTTGTTTAAAGATGTTTTTCTTCACACCTTTGGATCCCTCAGCTAAGAGGCTAGGTGTTTCTAAAATCTGCAATACAAAATATAACTCGCATCAGTTATTAGCTTTAAGCAATTCAATTAACTAAGCTCAACACAATCACAACATGCTCTCTTGCAATTCTATTTTTCTTCTAATTTTCCTTATCAATGTCTTATTGACATAGCAATCAATTGCAAGAATATCATTTTCTGATTCTGCTGACTGATGCAAGATAAAGGTGGGGTTGGAACCTTTAAAACGAGCTCTTCGAAGCATTGTTGTACGTTAACACGAGTTTTTGCGCTGCATTCAATAAAAAGACATCCAAATTCCCTAGCGAAGTTTATTCCCTCTTTTTTGGTCACAACTCTTTCACTTTCCTGCAAAAGAGAGATGATTTAGTTAATGCATCAAAAGCTAAAATGGTATGCACATTCATAATTTATGGCAAGTAGAATTGGCTAAAGTGACTAAAGGGCCGACCCACCCACTTCGTGGGTGTCTGGGGAAGGGAATAACGTAGGCAGCCTTACCACTGCTTTTTGCAGAGAGGCTGATTCGAACCCACGACCAAACACACCACGGCAAGCAAGCTTAATGCTGAGCCAAGCCGGCCCTTCAATTGGCTAAAGTGACTAGGAGAAAAAAATCTCATCAAGGAGAGTGAGGTAGAAAACAATAGATATACCTTGTCCACTTTGTTTCCAACAAGCATTTTGATGCAATCGTGATTTGTTGAATACAAATCAATTTCTTTAGCCCATATATCAGAAAGATTAGTAAATGTTTCTCGCCGTGTAACATCATAAACTGTAACAATAAAACAAAATGGTGATTATTTAAAGACCAAAAACCAAACAGATTTCGGTGAAATCTCAAATAAGTGAAGGTAATATTAACAAGTACCAGCAAGTTTTACATTTAAAGTACTGAGAGATGCAAATAATTATCATTGCTGATGGAATCAATGAGAAACTAAAGTATAAATGCCAACAGGAGAAACTGCACTAAAGTAATACATGGGTTGATAAAGAAAAGAAGAAAACATTTCATGAGAGTCTCTACTTAAAATAAACCTACAAAAATAAAAACTAGATTCGATCCCAAAACATCAGGAGTTAAAATGAACTCATTAAAGAAATTTTACAATGAGAAAAACTGAAAACAAAACAGATACAGCACCAAAACAAAGTCGAAAACAGCTGCAAATGCTAATTGAACCATGATGTTCTGAGCGAACATTCATTTTGACAAGCCAGCCAACGTGCTCAGCCAATGCACGAATTAGGGCTGTATATGAACCAAACCGAGTCATGAACAAGGAAAGCTCACAGGATCATGACTATAAACAAAGGTTAATATATAATATTTTTTAAACTAAAACTTATGTAACTGTATTTATATAATCTTACATATCAATTAACTATTTTATTTTAATATATCAAAGTGAGCCAAGCACAAGCACAAGCCTTTTGTAAACAAGCTGAGCAGAACCTAGACGGGCTCAGGCTTGATTTTACTTGTTTACACCCTTAGCACAGATCAAACCTAAATGTTACCATGACCCTAGAAGTAAGGAAATACCATCAAACAGATACAGAAGATAATCGAGTTGTGATGTCAAATTTCTAAGAGGTAGACAGTATAAGTAACCACTTGCAACTTGCAAGCAATAATTTTGCAATTTTCTTCACATGCTTTTCACCTTCTGTGATTTCTTGTTTGTCAAAGGATGAAAGACAAGGTAAAAAAAGAACTATATTTCTTGACACAAGTACAAATTAGGGCTAGTCAGCAAAAAAAAAAAAAAAAAAAAACACATATAGATATACAGATTTGGATTTTCACTAGCTAGAGATCGATATTAAGTTGCACAAACAAACTGCAGCGACTCATGGTTCAGAAAGCTTGATTCATTATACATCATAAAAGAAACCAAAAATAAACAGAGCACACTGTAAGCAACGAATTAACTTCATCATATACAAACTGTTAGTGTAGAAAGATTGAAAGGTGATACCCATAATGATCCCCTGAGCACCTCTGTAGTATGAACTCGTCAATGTTCTGAATCTTTCCTGACCAGCTGCATAATGTTCGGACTTAATTAGTTAAAGTTGACAAGAAAAAGTCAGTCTTATAGTGGGAAAGCGTGAAGCCAGTCATGTATAAGAAACAAACAGAAATATAACTTTATGTATACATATATATATATATAGTTTAAACAAAGAGGGGGATGAAAGAAGGATGGTAATCATCAATGCTAACATCAACAATCTATAAACTATTAAAGCACTCAAGATGACAAAAACACAACAATTAATCATCAGAAATGATTGAAAATAAACCTTTGACAAATCCATAAAAGAAGGTTTTTATAACTCTGATATGAACAAAAATAGAAGCAGATTTCCAGAAAAGAAGTCAGGCTTACTTCTGCTGTAATTTAAATTGTCAGATACCAGAACATAAGTAGAATCTATTTTGCCTCAATCAAGAACACAGATATTGAAAAGTAGATGACGTCCTCATAAAAGAAAACAGTGACAACAACTATCACATCTAGTTTCTGCACAACTTCACATCCCAATTACTAAAAAAATCATGTAAGATACGTTCCATAACCGAAATTTGAAACCTAAATGGCCATGCCAGTAACTGAAACACCCAAACCAGCTCTCTCGCAGTAAATTGGAAGAGAAAAACAAAACCTCAAATAAGCCATAATTTTCAGTGTCAATATGACATCTTTGAATCTAAAGGATAACTAAGAATCAGTACATGTGATTACCTGTATCCCAAATTGCAAGCTTGAGCTTCTTGCCACCGGCATCAACATATTTCATCTTGAAATCAACACCTACACATTGATCATACATTAAAACCAAAACACAATAAATAATCAAAATTAAGGACATGAGTAACAGCTACCTATGGTGGGTGAAAGTTCTTCAAAGGAATCAGAAGTGAAACTCAAGAGAAGACTGCTTTTTCCAACGCCTGAATCTCCAATCATCAACAATTTGAACAGGTAATCGAATTCAGTACTCGACGATGAATCCATCGGAATTCACACTCAAATTCTTCTTTCCTTTATATCGTACCTTCACAAATGAAAACCGATCATCTGAGATTCGTATTCGATTCATTAACAGATCATCGGAACATGATAATACGTGACGTATATCAAGATCTATCTATCTACTGGAATCGAGATCGGGACAAATTACCTAAAACCTGATGAAAATTGATATGATTTGCGTTTCCGCTTCTTCTTCAGTGGAGAATACACATCACCAAGTTCGCATCACAATCTGCACTTACAATTTTTCCTACACGTACTTCACTGTTGTTCTAATATGGGCAATCTGGGAATTTACCGCCCCTTTCCACTTGAGATTATTTTACAGATTTGGTAAATGCAGCACTTAAATTATTATTATTAAATCAAGCAATTTTTATTTAGGGTTAATCTAAAAAAACCACAGTAGATTTGTGGAATTCTCCAAAAAAACCACGTCAAATTGAGTTTTTTCTATTTTACCGTTTTTACATTAATTAATACAGTCAGGGTATTTTTGGAAATTTAAAATTTTCACTTTAATTTTTTTTAAAAAAAAAAACTCTTTTTTTCATTGGACATTGCACAGTCACATAATCATTCTCCTCTCTTTTTTCCATTCTTTTTGTTTTGTTTTTTCATCTTCTTCTCTCACCACTTCATTGTTCTTTCCGTATAAACAACACCAAAGTGAACCAACCTCTTATCAATAACCAAAGCTTTCAACATATATGAGAGGAATATATAAGGATTTTCAAATAAGAGGGAGAAGAGGAAAAAAAGAAAATAAGGGAAATTAATTGATCAACCTGAGAGAAGTTGACTGTGGAGAGGGAGAGGAAGAAGGAAAAAATAAAAGAGAAGAATAAGGAAAAAAAATACTGGAAAAAAAATGAAGAATGAGTAGGGGAGAACGAGATAGAAAAAAATGGAAAAAAAAAAAAAGGAAAAAGAAAAAATAAATAAATAAATAAAGGGAATCTAATTTTTTTCAAAAATAATTTTTTTCAAAAATAATTTTTTTAAAAAACAAAATTTTAAAATTTCAAAAATACCCTTAGTGAACCGTGTCAATTAATGTAAAAATGGTAAAATGAAGAATTCTCAATCTGGCGTGGTTTTTTGGAGAATTCTGAAAACCTGCGGTGGCTTTTTGGGATTAACCATTTTATTTGTTATTTTATGCAACTACCTTTAACTAGTATAATTTTTTTTTAATTATTATTTAGTATACTAGTATTTAAACCCGTCCGAGACGTACGGTTATAATTTTATTTTAAAATAATAATAATATAAATATAAAAATAGAAATAAATTTTTAATATTATATTTTTTTTACGTAAAAATTAATTGTTATCAAAATATTCAATTTAAATCTGCCAATATTTCATATAGAGCGAGTAAACGGGTTGTTGTCCCGTAGGCGGACCGGTTTAACCTGCATGTGGATGGGATATTATTTAAAAAAAAAAAAAATTGGCCCGTCATAAAAAAAACTCATTTAACGTGGTCTGTTAATCTCATGGATTTATGCGGGTTTGCCTGCATAACTCGGAGGTTAGCCCGCTAACCCGTCATATTAAAAATTATTTTGACTCCCAATCTCCTTTTTGGCTACTCCAAACTACAATTCCTGACTCATTCCCAAACTATATGTATACAAAAACAACAAAATTTTGGATAAGATATAAAAATCTAAATCAATGGCCTTCACTTTCTTAGACTTATCATTTTGACCTGAGCTACCCAAATACTACTATTAACAAATTTTTATCAATGAGAACAACTCTCTCCCATTTTTGGACTCATGTAATAATATACCATAACATTTAAAAAATTATTATTGATTTTTTAATTCCAATTTTTATTTTATTATTATATATATATATAAATAAAAGGATTACAAATCATATGTGTGGTGGTATAGATAGAATTCTCCCGTTAACAGTTATAAAAATAAACATATATTTTACTATTATTTATATTTATGTCATTCGGTGAAACATTACATAAATACAATCAAATCAATAGCTTTATAACATTTATCTCATTATTTATGTCATTCGCTTTTTCTTGTTTTGTAGGTCTCCCGATTGAAAAGATAGAATTTGATAGTATAATTTTTAAAATTTTCTCGACTTTATCTCAATTTTCTCCAAAATTGTTTCCAATATTCAAAATCTTTACATGTATTAGTATATTTTATTTTATTTTTAAATGTTTAAAATTGCTCTTAATTTATTATTATTTTAAAGATATTATGAACGAAAAGATGGAATTAGGAATTTATGAAATAAGGTAAAAACATTAGAATCTCTTTCGTACATAGGTTTGGAGATCAAATAGATAAAATAAAAACCACAAATAAGTTTTTTATCATTCATTTTTTAATATTTTATTATTATGTTTTTAATATGGTATCTAGTATGTGATTTTTTTTTTGACTAATAACGATAATTTTTATAATAATTTTAGTGAAAATTCGCAAAATTAGACCTTATCAACTTTTTTATTTTAGTTTTAGACTAAACTTAATTTTTTTCACTTTAAAAATTTTTTATAAAAAAAATTATAAAAAATAAACTTTAAAAAAAAATTGCAAAAAATGAGCTTTCTGGTATGTACTACCGGAAAGCAGACAAAATTTTGTCAGCTTCACAGTGTGTAATACCATAAAGCAAAAAATAATTTCTAAATAATTAAATATCAATTAATTTTTTTAATTAAATATCAATTAATTTTTTTTTAATTGTCACGTAATTTTTATGAATTCTAAACATTTATTATTTTTATTAAAAATCCAAATCACATTTTTTTTAAACAAAATTCATATCTAAATAGAAAAAAATTTCCAAACCAATTAATGAAAGACAAAAAAAATGAATTACATATTTAAAATTTATATATATATATATATATATATATATAAACTACACATGTACAATTATTAATGAAAATAGTATGAATATATTTAAATATGTAAAGTAAATACCTTAAATATGAACAATTTGGAGGAGTTATGAAAATAATTTTTAATTAAATTAAAATATAATTTTCATAAATTAGAATCGAAAAGGCAATCAAAAATATTTTAAAATAGAAATATCATTTAAAATAGGAATACAATTAGAAAAGTAAGTAACAAAATGAAAATAAAATATCATTTAATGCAATCTCATAATTGTCTTTTTCGCGGATTAGTATAATTATTCACACGATTTCCTATAATTCCAATAGTCAATTATAGGATTCCTATAACAAATCACATTATACGGATCATGTACATTACATACAATTAATTGCAATTAAATCTAAATCTATACAAAATTATTGAAAAAAATTGCTTCTTCTATGACTACTTTATACTCTACTACGAAATTTCTTTCAATATTCTCTTGATATTTCTAAATATTTATATTCTTCATCTTCGTATCTTCTTTCTCTTTCCATCTTTTCTCGTTATAGTTTTTAATAAGACTCCGAATAAAAACCCATTATACCTAAAACACGAATCAAAAAAATTGTTAAAACATAAAACATGAACAATTACATGGAAAAACTAAAAATAAATACAGGAGAAAATAAAAACAAAACTAAAATTATGAAAATATAAAACAAAAAATAATTACACTAACAAACGAAAAATTAAAATTATCGATTTAAAATACTTCCTTCAGATATGTGAAAAGAGTAAAATAAACTGAAAAACTAATTGTCACCAAAAGAAAAGAATTATAACAAAATAAAAATTGAAAAAAAAGAAAAGAAAACTTATCGTGAAATAAGTATACATAATCATCAGCGGTACCTAAAAGATGAAATAAAAATAATCATATAAAAAGACAAAAACGAATATAATATTATTAATATAAAACAAAACAATATAGAAATATCAAAATTAAAATTAGCTAGAAACTACTTAATAGAAAAATAATACTTACATTTGAAATTTAGAAATGCAGACAAAGAAATAAAAACGATGCAATGAATAAAGGAGTTAAAGAAATTAGTCTTCCTCATATAATGATTATTAATATTATAATATTTTAAAATAGTTAAAAAAATATTTTTTTAATTATATTTTAGATTTTTAAAAAACGTCACAATATTAATATAGAAATAAATATTTTTCAATACATTAAATACATATATTTACATTCAATATTTTATATCCACGTGTCAATCTCACAATTCTGACACTTGTACAATTTTCATTAGAACATGAAAAATGACGGTAAATACAACTATTATTATACGTATATATAGATTAATAATTATAATATTTATGTCATATTTATTTAAATTATATTTAATTTAATTAATATACACATCAGATAATAAATAAAAAAAATTATCTAAGTTTTATAATAAAAAATTATTATTATTATAATGAGTGAAAATGATCATGGTTAGCAATCAATTCAATTAGAGAAATGGATTTATTCTAAAAATAATCTTATATTACTAAATCGATCCATTACAATTAGAGAGCATACCTTTTATTCATTCATGCAATACCTTACCAAATCTTACCTTGAAAAAGGAGAGTGATTATAAATGATTGAAAGAACAAGAAATTGTGATTAATATATATATATATATATATATATATATTAATTATAGTAAAATAATTGTGTCTAAAATCTAAAAATTTTAAATACTAATGTGTTTGATTTGATTTATTTTATTTTTATTTAAATATTTAATTTTATTTAACTTTTTAAGTGTAGGAAACAATAGAAGAGATTTCAAAATAGTAAGAAGTTTATGTATTTAAAATTCCATAATCTTAAAACTGAAAATATGAGCTCTGAGGATCCACCCGTTTCGACAGAGGAGACTGATTTTCTCCGGCGAAGTAATAAGAAGGTCAAGCTTCCAGATGGCTCTCATAGTGATGTGAATCAAAGGTTTGGAGATATTCCTGAGAACCCAGGAGGACATGCACGAAGGAAAATTTCTTTTAAAGATGCTTTGGTTCGGGATTCGGATATGCCGGATAGTTTTGTGATGGATGGAATTGATGTTGATGTTGTTTCGGAGGATGATTCCGACAGTGATATGGACGGTGATGATGATTTGGATTGTCCAACAATCAGGCTTTCCAAGGATGAAAAGGTTCAACTAAGACAACCTTGGAGGAATGCTCTGATCATGAAGGTATTGGGACGCACAGTTGGTTTTGCCTATCTCTCCAAGCGTCTTAAGTAACTTTGGGGTCTCCCGAATCCATTTGAACTGATTGATTTGGCAAATGGCTATTTCTTAATTCGGTTTGCATGCAAGTCTGACTATGATCATGTTTTGAATGGTGGCCCTTGGTTAGTTGCTGGCCATTATGTTACATTAAGGAAATGGAGGCCGAATTTTGACCCAGATTCAGACGTTATTGATCATGCGGTTGTTTGGGTTAGGGTACCGAATTTGTCCATAGAATATTATTCCAAAGTTTTCTTGTGGAGATTGGCCCATCGTGTTGGTACTCCAGTGAAAATCGATGGAACAACATTAGGGGCAATGAGAGGCAAATATGCAAGGTTGTGTGTGGAGGTAGACCTTAACAAGCCTTTGTTGTCCAAATTTCGGTTCCGGAGGAAGATTCGTAGGCTGGAATACGAAGGTTTGCACTTAATTTGTTTCAATTGTGGATGTTACGGCCATCATAAGGACTCATGTCCGGCATTGGCTAAGGAGGTTCAAAAGAATTCCCTAGTGGATAGCGATGGTTCTAAAATGGCCAATGTACAACTTCACGAGGAAGAATTGGTTAAAGAATTTGTTCCAGCGGAAGTGTAAGAGATTTATGGGCCGTGGATGGTGGCGGGAAAATCGTCTAGAAAGTCAACGTGGAAGTCCAATTCTAATCAAAATCATCGACGTTTCCATGTAGATAAGACTAATGTTGCGTCTTCTTTTAAAATTACAACTACTTCCAAGATTTTAGGAGACTCAAATAGGTATTCTACTCTAGTGCATGAGGTAGAGGATGAATTTGAGGAACATCCTGATCAGGAGAATGTGTGCCCAAATATTGGGCAAGTTGGCCCAGTTGGAACTAAGGAAAACACAGGTAAGGGGACTTTGGGTCTGAAGCCCAATAACAATGTTGTTTTTAGACGTGAGAAACAAGTCTCGGTCCAGTTTAAAGAAAACGTGGCCCAACGTGTGACTTTACCAAAAGCCGCAGGTTTTACTGCACTGACTTCACCCTCTAAACCCGTGAATCAGGATTTGTTAGTGAGCAATGTTCCTGCTTCGTCCAACAGTGCGCTTTCCTCTTTTGGCTTCGCTACACCTGGGTTTCTTAACCCTGTTCAAGCTGCTGCAATCGGAACACACACCTTGGTTCAGGGGGATTTAGAGATGGGGGTTAATAAAACAATGGTCCTTTCTGATACCATTATTATTCATGATCCGGGTGACGACAAGAGGGCGAAGGGTGATGATGACCAACCGTCTTCAGATATGGAAGGTATTCAGTCAGAATGCTTGGATGCTGTTGCTGGGCAGAATGAGAATTCTTAAGTTGAGGAGCATAATTTTGTTCTTCAAAATTAATGAACTACAGGTTCTACTTTTTTCCTCTACTTCATTATCTTTATGTCAATATTAGTTTGGAATATTCAAGGTATTGCTTCGAAGAAGCGTCAGCGTATGTTGAGTTCTTTTTGTCGCTGGTATCGCCCTCTCATTCTGGTGGTGGTGGAACCAAGGGTGTCTGGTATTCGTGCTGATTGTGTTTGTACTTCTCTTAGTTTTGATAAATGGGTTCGAGTGGAAGCTGTTGGTTTTAGTGGTGGCATATGGTTATTTTGGAATGTTTCCATTGGTGATGTTTCTATTCTTTGTTCCAATTCACAATTTTTACACTGTCAGATTTCGGATTCTAAAGGGAGAATTTGGCTGTTTACAGCTATTTATGCTAGTCCGATTGACCGTTGGAGAAACAAGTTTTTTGATTACTTATATTAGATTCGTACTGCTACTTCTTTGCCATGGTTATTGGCCGGTGATTTTAACACGTTTATTGATAAGGGTGAGACCACTAGTACTGATCCTCATGTGGCTTCGAGATGTGCTAAATTTCGTTCCTGGATCAATTCTATGGAGTTAGTAGATTTGGATTTTGTAGGTTCTTTGTTCACTTGGGCGAAAGGGAGGTCTGAAGCTTCTTATCATGCTGCACGCCTTGACAGAGCTATTTGTTCTTTATCATGGCGTCATCTTTTTCCCCATGCCAAGGTCATTCATCTGGAACGGCTTTTATCCGATCATTGTCCTTTACATATCTGTTTGGAGCCAACTGGTGTTGTCTCTGGCCCTAGACCATTTCGGTTTCAACAGGCATAGACCGCGCATGAGAATTATATGTCTTTCTTAAACAACAATTGGAGTCTTTCAAGTTCCTTCCAGCAAAACTTGGTTACTTTATCTTCTGCCTTCTCTCATTGGGCTTCCACTGTTTTTGGTAATATCTTTCAAAGGAAGAAGCGCCTTGTTGCTCGTCTCAAAGGGGTTCAACAGAATACTAAGAAACATAATTACAAGGCCATGTGTAAATTAGAGATTAAGCTTCGGTCTAAATTGGAATTGGTTTTAGATCAGGAGGAACTTTTATGGCATCAGAAGTCTAAAGAAGACTGGATCATCTAAGGGGATCGTAATACGGCTTATTTTCATGCTGTTGTTAAAGTCAACGGTGCTAGAAATTCAATTTCGGCTCTCAGGAATGATCAGGGAGAATGGATTATGGATCCGAATGTGTTACGCAACATGGCTGTCTCCTTTTATAAGGATTTGTATTCTAGTAATTCGGATCCTTTTATTCGTTTAAGGACTTCTTCTTCGTTTCCAGCCTTGTCTGATGTTGAATTGGCTCTCATTTCTAATAGTTTCACTGGTGAAGAAGTGCGTAAAGCAGTTTTCCAAATGTCGCCTAATAAAGCTCCTGGTCTGGATGGCTTCCAAGCATCTTTCTTTCAAAAATCTTGGGCCATTGTGGGAAGTTCAGTGATCCAATTTGCTCTTGACTTTCTGAATAAGGGGTCTTTACCACATGGTATTTGTGAGTCAGTGATTACGTTGTTGCCTAAAGTTGATGCTCTGGAACATATAAACCAATTCCGTCCTATTAGTTTGTGCAACGTCAGCTTTAAAATCTTGACGAAGGTGTTGACTAATAGATTGCGTCAAATTTTCCCTTCTTTGATTGATCCAGTGCAATGTAGCTTTATTCCCGGGAGGCAATTACATGATAATGTTGTTATTTTTGAGGAAATAATTCATTGGATGCACAACAAAACTGGTTCTGTCGGTTTTATGGCAGTCAAGATTGACATGGAGAAGGCATTTGATAGAATCGATTGGAATTTTATTGATGATTATTTATCTTTGGCAGGTTTTACTGATCATTGGAGATTTTTGATCTCTTCTTGCCTAAATTCCTGCACCATGAAGGTTCTTTGGAATGGTACTGTTTCGGACTCTTTCAAGCCTGGACGTGGTGTTCGCCAAGGTGATCCTATATCTCCGTATCTTTTTGTTTTAGCAATGGAGAGGTTAGGGCATGTAATCAAAGATGCAGTTGGAAGTGTTAAATGGAAGTGTGTTCAGACATCAAGATCTGGTCCTCCTATTTCCCATTTATTTTTCGCTGATGACTTGGTTTTATTTATGGAATCATCTTTAGACCAAGTTAATGTGTTGAAGGATTGCCTGCATTTGTTCTGTTCTGCTTCGGGGGAAAAAGTGAATTTCAGTAAGTCTTCGATTATGTTTTCCAAAAATGTTGATGCAAATCGAAGAAGGCAAATCTCCTCAGCATTAGGTATGAAGGAATCTGGGGTTATGCATAAATATTTGGGGATTCCGGTTATTTGCGGTCGGAATTCTAAAGCTCACTATGAGCCAATATTAGCTAGAGTGGATTCTCATCTAGCAGGCTGGAAACGTAATCTTCTCAGTTTTGTAGGTCGGCTAACTCTCGCTAAATCAGTTTTGTCTTTATTGCAAATCATACTATGCAGGTTCTTTATTTTCCTAGGTCAATTTGTGCCGATATTGATAAGAAGATTAGAGATTTCCTGTGGGGCAATTCTGTTCACATTGTTAATTGGGATGTTGTGACATCACCAACTTCTATGGGAGGCTTAGGCATTAAGTCTACACAATATATGAACGATGCATTTCTGGCTAAATTAGGTTGGCGTTTCCTTCAAGATTCAAGAGCCTTATGGTGTCGTATGCTGAAGCAGAAATACATGAAGAATACAGGAGGAGTAGCTGGCCTAATTGATAAATATGGAGCTTCATGGATTTGGAAAGGCATTGTTAGGGGTGCGGGCATCATAAAAAAAGGCATGATGAAATATGTTTGTAATGGTTATAATACCTCTTTTTGGGATGACATTTGGATTGGCAATTCGACATTGCGAGATGCTGTGCTTGCAGACATCGATCCCGTTTTTAATGACGCCTCCGTGGTTAACTTTTAGAATGGTGAAGACTGGGATTGGGATACTTTGCTCCAGTTTTTGTCTCCTGCTGTTTGCCAACAAATGGCTTCGATTTCCCTTAATAATGACCCTACTGTTAGTGATTTTGAGATTTGGGCACCATCTAACAATGGTCTTTTTACAGTTTCTTCTGCTTATAAATTAGCTGCAGGTTTTGATTCTACCACTGCTGATCCAATTTGGAAGTTAATTTGGCATATGCGAGTTAATCAAAGGATTCAGGTTTTTTTGTGGTTCTTTCAGAGGCAGAAATTGATGACTAATGAGGAACGGAAGAAGCACCACTTTATTGATTTTGATTCTTGTCCTTTTTGTGGTGAAAGGGAGACGACAGAACATCTGTTTCGTGATTGTAGGGAGGTGATTCATTTATGGCAATCCCTACTTGATCATTCCAGTTTTCTCAATTTCAGATCGTTACCTGCAACCTCTTGGATTAAGCAGGCGAAGGAGTTGGTTTTTTCCCAGTACGTGGAATTTCAAGCAGTTGAGATTATGGCGATTCTACTATGGCTCCTTTGGTGTTGGAGAAATGACAAGATTTTCAAAGGCAGCACAGACTCTGCTGGCAAAATTTTCATTAAATTGGGAGTTTTTTTGTTACATAACCAGCAAGCTTGGGCTAATAATTATGTTTATAGTAAGGGGTTAAGTCACAAAATTATTTATGTTGCTTGGTCTCCCCCAATCTCAGGTTTTTGTAAACTCTACGTTGATGGTGGTTCGAAAGGGAATCCCGGACGTGCTGGTTGTGGTGGATTAATTCGGGATCATATAGGCAACTGGATTTGCGGTATCTCGACGAACTTAGGTTATTATTCCTCGGTAGTTGCTGAGATAAGAGGTCTTATTGAGGGCCTCAGTTGTGCCTGGAATGCTGGTTGTAGACAGTTAGAAGTGGAAATGGATTCTCTAGTTGGTGTGAACCTAGTATTGGGTCATAGGAGGAATCAAAAGCTTACAGGTTTGATATTTGAGGTGCATAGATGGCTGCAAAAGGACTGGATTGTAACATTGAGTCACGTCTTTCGCGAAGCCAATCGTGTGTCTGATGCTCTAGCTAATTTGGCTGTGCAGTCTACTGTTAGAAGGAAGGTTTGGTGGCATCCTCCTACTGAGGTTTTGCAAATCTTTATCTAGGATAGACAAGAGGTGGCTTTGCCACATATTGTTCGTCAATGATTTTTACTTCGAGTATCCCCCTCCTTTGTTATAAAAAAAAATTCCATATCTTCATCCTTTGATACTATTGAGATTTAAAATGAATTCTCTTTCTTTTTGAAATTTATTTTTTAAATTTATTTTTGATAATTTATCAAATATCGAAATAATGGTTAAGTGAATAGTTTATTTTGAATGGGTCAAATGGACCGGGTATTGGATGTGACTTTAAATTAGTCGAAAAATCATATATTCGGCTCAATTCATATTTTGCCCAAATCCATTTCATTTCTTTTGTTTATACGTCTTCTCTCTCTTTTCTCTCTCATCCTTGCAAAACTGCATAGAAACATTTTAAACATTCCTTCCGTAAGTTTTGCATGCCTGAGAAAAATATGCTCTCTACTAAATTCATTATTCATTCATATTTAAGCCTCATTTTTTATCCTATAATGTGGGTAGTCCACGAAGTGTTTTCAATTATGTCATTTTCTTTTCCAACCAGTAAGTAATGGCATACTAGTTACTTTAATTCTTTTCACAATCTACTAGTAATTTTAATCGAATTCCCCATCAAATTGATCTTCAGGAAATTTAGTTTTATGATTTAACTATTTTGATTTTCTTAGAGGCCTACACGGTAGTTTTTGCACCATCAGTTGTGAATGTGAAATTCATATTCTTAATTGCAATTGAGTGGTTGGTAATTTGTTACTTGACGTGGTTAGATTGGATAGTTATGGTAGCTTGGCATTAGGATTTAGATTGCTTAAGGTTTCTATTTCGATTTCTTTCCCCAAATTGATTTAAAGCTCTGCTTTTGGAAAATAAATTCAGATATCATTTTGTTTAAAGAGATTTTAATGTATGTTGTTGGATATAGTTTAAAAAGTGTGACTTGGTGTGTATGTAGAATATGACTTTCAGAAATTTGAGTTGATTAGTTTTGATCTTTAGGAAATCAGGTTAGAGGAGGACTGGATCACGATCAAGACGGAGCTTGATCAGTTTTTAGAATTAGCGTTTAAGGCTTGGTAAACTATGCTTTTGTCCTCCACATTATGGTTTTTATTGATTATTTGGATTGTCGATTGCTGAGACTTATTCTCAATACTTGGCATAAGAAATAGAAATTTATGTTGTTATTATTGAGTTTCTAGTTTAATGAATGTTATTGCATTAGTTGTAAGTTATTATGTTAACTACATAAGTGTGTGATTTGAATACTTGTTTGAGCTTACTAGTAATGAGTTGTGAAAATTGTAATTAATTGGACTAATCGAAAAGTGAAACTAATAAATGCCCTATTTAGTTTGAGTTTATAGGTGATGAATATGTGTTTTAAGGGTTACAAAAGTGCTTCGAACACCTATCCGGTGGTTGTGGCGGGAGGAAATGCCACAGACTTTGGTCTAGAGTTGGGACTTCGGTTCAGAGTTGGGGTTTTGGTCCAGAGTTATTCCCGTTTCACCTAGAGTCATAGGCTAAGTTGGGTGAATATTAAGTAATAAATAATTGATGTTGTTGTGTTATATTGGATATATGGATTGATTATTGATATATTGAATTTATCGTAATTTGAGAATTACTAGCAACTTATGCCATAAATGTATATTTGCTACTTTGATCTTGTCGGAATTAGTTTCCAGACGGAATATATGCTATGCTAATTCTAAATACTGATGTTAGTAAATGGTTTATCTTATGCTTGGTGGATTAGTTAGGTTGGGATTCAGAGTCTATCACAAGTAGTAACATTAGTTGTAATTATTGTCAATTTTGGTTATAATACACTAAAACTGAAGTTGTCATAACATAATTGGTAGGGAATGACTAAAGTTCATGATTAGAATTGGGTGTAGCCCTTGTCAAAACCAACCTAACCACTTAGAATCAACCTTAAGGAAATATGGAGTAAGGGTAGGTGAGGGAATAGACCAGACCAGACTTTTGGTTAAACAGGCTAGACCCGTATCATAATATTCTGGTCTGAGTCTGGCCTACAAGCCTATTAAAGGCTTGTATTATAGGCCTGACCTAGGCCTGAAAACCTATTTAAAAGTCTGCTAACAACTATTTATATTTACAAATAAAGTAAGGAGTTTTATATTTATAAACAAACTAATGGGCTTATATTTATAAATAAACTTACTAATAGATTTAACAATTAAGAATATATATAAATAATATATGGGCTGACTTTTTAAAATTCGAAGGCTTTTATTATAGCGTGAGCCTAACTTATTTAATTAAATAGACTTTTGAAAAAAGTTAAATCTAACCTATTTATTAAATAGGTCTGGTCAGGCCAGCCTGACTAGACCTTGTAAAGGCCGCTTGATCTATTCCCACCCCTAAGTATGGGTATTAGCTAATCTAATAAAATTGTTAGGGAAATAACACATCAAGGTGAAGTTGTTGGATTTTTGTTTTAGTGTAAGAAATGTCACTAATTGAATATAAACTGGTTGGGTTTAATGTTTTCTTCAAGTTGTAAATCAAATAGAAGATAATGCATTTAACTCTTTGTTTTTGTATTATTGTTTTTGTTAATCTGTGATAATTCTAAGGGATGGCAAAGGGATTAGCTGTAGGTTTTTCGAGCTAGTAAGACAAGCAATTAGCTCAACTAAAGTTGTTGTTGAACAACTGGTTGAAAATCCAGATTTAGTCTTCCGCGACATGCTAGTCGTGAAGCAAGTCGTCCGGAATCGTGTTCACAATTTTTTTTTTTTAATTTCGCAACTTGTCTTGCAACATGCTTGTCACGAGTCAAGTCGCATGTTTTTAAAACTTCTAACTTATAAAATTTTGCACCTTGCCTCGCAAGCGCAAGCCAAGTCGCTTGTGACCTGAGTTTTATAATTTCAACTTGTTCAATTCAGTTCAGTTCGTAAGGTTCCGTAACCATGTATTTGGACTTTTTTACCCTCTTAGTGACCCTACTATCTATATCAAGCACAAGAATTGTATTGACCCATATTATGGTAAACGTTTATTTTGGTTGCTTATGCATCACCTTATCAAGGCTAAGTTTATTAATTAATTAGATGGACTTAAAGAAAATAGTTTATTATAGAATGAGATGTCTTGGAACTTCTCCTCTTTGGCTACTCATTATTGGTTGATAGGGCAATATTTCATATATGTACATAGTAAATAGTTGATTATGTATAGATTTAATGGTCTGATGAAGTGTAGTTTCATTTTGGATTTGTATTTATAAATTTTGAGCTATATATTGGAATTTATAATCTTTATAGCAAATTACATTTGCTAAGCTAACTAATTAATATATATATATATATATATATATATATATATATATATAGATAGAGAGAGAGAGAGAAACGTAGCAGCAAATTATAAAAATAAAAAAAAAAATTATATTAGATGTAATTATGTAAAAGTTTAGATAAAATTTATAAAAGGCCCCTCACTCAATTGTAACATGATTTGTTAACTACCCATCCACTACCTATTCACTCATTTACTTAACCGACTCACATATTCTCTACACTTTTCTTTTACGGCTTTTTTTCATCTATTATGTCTTCTTCCATTGTCCCCATCCCCATACTATCTAATCATTGAAGTTTTCTTCTTCATAGGTAAGTATTATATTTGGTGATGTAAAGTTATATATTATTGTTTTGATATTTTATTAAGTATTAATTTTAATTTTAATTTATTTCATAATTTATCAATTGTTAATTTTAAATTGTTAACTAGTGCATGATTATTAATTTTGGGTCCGTGGATTTAGTTTAATATTTAACTTATAATGATTTATAATGATATAGAGAAATAAGTTATATTTATTTAATTTTTATTTAAGAATATATAAATTGATTTAGGTTAGTGTTTTAATTTTTGTTAATTAACTATTGATTTATTTTTATTATATTAAATTAGTTATCTTATTGATTTAAAATTGTTGATTAATGTATTAATGTATTTAGTTTAATATTCAATTTATGGTGAGTTAGAGAAATAGTTATTTTATTTATTTAATTTTTATTTAAGAATATATAAATTGATTTAGGTTAGTTTTATTAGTTCTTGATTTAATTATCTATTGATTTATCTTACTATATTAAAATTAGTTATCTTATTAATTTAAGATGGTTGATTATAAGTAAGAATATATTTAGTTTAATATTTAACTTATAGTGGGCTAGAGACATAGATGTTCTATTTCTCTAATTTTTATTTGAGAATATATAGATTGATTTAGGTTAGTTTTATAAGTACTTAGTTAATTACCATGATTTATCTTATTCTATTAAATTTGATATTTTTAAGTTAATTATTGCATAAACATTATGTATTTTAATTATTGATGAGTATTTTGTCTTGTTAGTAGTAGTTGTAAGATATAGTTTTATATTTTTGTTGTATGAAATTCTAATTGTCATAAACTTTTTTATACTAATTATATGGTATTAATTTCATGGTATGAATTATTATATTATAGGTTGTGTAAGGAATAGAGGAGACAGAATAGCACCAACTAGAGTAGAAACAGAACAATAAAGTATGAAAAGTAGAAAGAGACACAAGAGATTTAACGTGGTTCGGCGATGTGCCTACTCCATGAAGGAAGAGAATAACAATCCACTATAATGATCCAAGGGATTACAAGATATCACACAAAATAGTCACAAAATGCTACACTTAAATCTCATAACCCAAAGCACCCAAACTAAAACCCTTAACCACGAATGTGTTTCCCACTCTCACAATGTGTAATTCTCTTTAGAACTGGATGCTTTCTTCTTTATGAGACACCTCTATTTATAGTGATCACAAATTCCACTTTCCTAATAGTTTCTTTCCAATAAGGAAAAACAAACCATAACAATTGGGAAAAACAAATCCCCTCAAATTAGGAAAACTAGCAAATAGGAAATATATTCCAAAAAGGATTCCTAGTGAATCAAGTAGTTTAGAATTCCTTATGATTCAAGGCATCCTAACAGGTTGAAAATGTAAAAAAAGAATATATTTCACTATTTTAATAGAAAGAGTGAAGGATCATCATCAACAAAATCTAATGCCCCAAGTGAGCTTTCAACTCCAAATTTGGTATCTTCACCTACAACTAAAAGATCTAGAGTTGATAATGAAGATACTTCAATGCCACACCAATCAAACACTTCTTATTATCTGAGAGATCCAAAGGAGCGTATTCCGATATGACAATATCCGGTTGACAAGCAAGATGAGGTCCGTTGAGCTTACATTGAGATGGGGCCATGTCAGCCTAATAAGGAGTTTCCACTCACTCTTTTAGGGGCTCAAGGTCGTAGGTTTCAACAATCATGGTTCATAAAATTTCCATGGATTGAGTACTCGGAAAAAGATGATAGTGCATTTTGCTTTCCATGCTATCTTTTTGACAATCCAACTTATAGATATCACTCATTAACCATGGAAAGGTTTAGAAATTGGAAAAGGGTGAATGGTGAGAATTGTGTGTTTGTAAAACATGCAAATGGAGATTAAAACTTACTTCATCAAATAGCCATGCAAAAGTGGGGCAACTTAAAAATCCATCTGAACTAGAAGGATAATCAAATAAACCTCTAAAATGGTAAAGTAAAATCGATTGTTACTTAAGACTTCCATATAGACTATGAAATAGTTGGCTATGCAAGGATGTGCTTTTAGGGGTAATGATGAATCTTCAAGCTCTACTAATCGTGGAAATTTCATTGAGATGGTAAAGTTGCAACCAAGAATGAACAAGGACATGAGTGAAATTGTCTTAGATAATTCTTCTCAAAATGCCAAATATGCATCTCCCACTATCCAACAAGAGTTGTTGAAGATCATAGCTAATACAGCCCGTGAGAAGATTCATAAAAAGTTGGTAATGCTAAATTTTGCATTCTTGTTGATGAAGCAACTTATGAATCTAGCAAAGAACAAATGGCTATAATTTTGACATATGTTGAATCGAGATGGATTCATTCGAGAAAGATTTTTTAAAAGTTTTTTCTATTGATGACACGAATGCTTCTACCTTGAAAATGGAGATATATAAAATTCTGAGTCGATATAATCTATTGGTTGAAAATTTACGAGGTCAAGGTTGTGATGAACAGTGACGGAGCCAATGGGGGCTGGCGGCTGCCATGGCCCTAGAGCTCAAATATATAATTATATATATAATTATATATGGTGGTAAATATGAAACTTACAAGAGAGTGGCGTGTTGGTTTTGATTGATGTTAATTGATGTTATGGGTTCGATTCACCATATTTGCTATTTTTTTCCTTTATTTTCTATTCCTTATGTTTTTCCATTTATATTTCTAATTTTTATATATTATAAATTTTATAATTAATATAATGATAAATTATAAATTTAAAAAGCACTCCAATCACTCATTAATTAAAATTTATAAATTTTAAAAATTACTACTTATAAAAATTTAAAATCATCATTAAATATAATAAAATTTTATAAATACAAAATATATTAAATAATTTATATTATATTATAAAATTATATAATAAATATACACCATCTTTATTCACCAATTTTATATATAACACATTTATTATTTTTTATTATAAATAAATAATATGACAGCTAATTTAAACTTTTTTAATAGTTTTTATAAAATTAAATATAGTATTTAATTTAATTTTAGTGATACAATATAATTATAAAAAAATATTTTCATTTTAGAGAATTATTTTATAAAACTTACAAAATATTTGAATTTATAGTTAATTAAAATAATATAATTTTTATTATATATCTTTTTAATTTTATTAAAAGAATATTTGTCCGCAACGCAGGCGCTACCCCGCACTCCATCTCCGCCCCCCTTAGATTATTAAAGCTGGCTCCGTCCCTGATGATGGAGCTAGTAACATGAGAGGTGAATGGAAAGGATTGCAAGCACTATTTCTTAAAGATTTTCCTTATGCATATTACATTCATTGTTTTGCCCATCGACTTCAACTTGCTCTAGTTGTAGCATCCGAAGAGGTACATGATGTGTGACTATTCTTTTCTCATTTAAGTTAACTTTGTCACAGCTTCTCCTAATCATTGCTCTAGATTGAAAATAGTTCACAAGGATGAAACGATGGATATGATTGCTAAAGGGGAGCTTAGAACGGGTGTAGGAGTTAATCAAGTTCGGACTTTGCAATGTCCTAGACCAACTCGTTAAAGTTCACATTTTAAATCCATTAAAAGTGTGATTGACATGTTTGGTTCAACTTGTAACCTTCTTGAAGAACTCATTGAAAATGGATTGAATTGCAACATTCGAGGTGAGGCAAAAGGTGCATATAAAAAGATGAAAACATTTTATTTTGTTTTTATCTTACTACTGCTTTATAGAGTGTTGGGAATTTTAGACATGTTATGTCAACCATTACAAGTGAAATCTCAAGATATTATAAATGCATTGGCTTTAGCGTCAAGTACTAAGCAATTGTTGCATGAGTTAAGAGATGATTGGGATGGCTTTTTGGCAGGTGTTTAATTTTTTTGTCAGAAGCATAATATTGATGTGCCTAATAAGAATGGACGTTATATGGAAGGTACAAGGCATTATTGTCAAAAGAAGAACAATATTGCAGTCGAACATCATTATCATTTTAATATATTTAATGTTGTAATAGACTTTCAAATAGTGGATGATATTTACATTCTTGCTAAGGAAATCTATCCTGAAGACTTTATGGTGACGAGTTAGAAGAATTGAGAAAGCAATTGGAGCATTTCAAGTTTGATGTAGTTCATCAACCAAGGTTTCATAATATTTCGACTCTTTCAGAATTGTTGCAAGTACTTGTTCAAACAAAAAAGTCAATTCACTATTTTTTAATCGACAAATAAATATTTATTTTCTTTATTCCTTATATTTTTAAACTTATTTAACATGTCTATTCAATTTGTTACAGATTGATTCGTTTAGTTTTGACTCTTCCCATTTCTGCTGTAACAATGGAGCAAGCAATTTCAGCTATGAAACTTATCAAAACGTCACTTCGAAATAAGATGGAAAGTCACTTTCTAACAAATTCAATGGTTACTTACCTAGAGAAATATTGCAAAAGTTATTGATTCGGAAGTCATCATCAATAAGTTTGATATCTTGAAAAATCGAAGAATTCAACTTACTTAGTATTGTACTAAATGTACCAAGTATGTTTCTATTGAATATATCTAATTACCTATTTTATATTGATATGCTTGTGATGTTGTGATGTTGAAAATGTTGTGTTATATGTGAATATATTTTATTAGAAATGGTCATTTGAATTATTATTGATACAAGTGTGAATTTAATTAGTGGGATGTTACATAAACAAAGGAAACTCAGCAAAAAGTTTATAGCCTACTCTAGCAAAATTTCCTATCTATACACACACATATACACACACACACACATATATATATATATATATATATATATCACTTGCACAGGTTGCATATTGTTCAGATTATGGATTGCTTTGTCAGCCGTCAAGGTTCACCTCCGAAAAGGTTCATCATCAGTGTGGAGGGTGGGTGGATCGTGGCCTGACAAAAATAAATTAATAAATTGAATTACAAACTAATTCAAACATATAAATCTCAAAGATAAAAAAAAATATTTTTAAAATAAAAAAAAGAATATAAAATTTAGGGGCAATGCATATTTGAACCCTGAACTTGGCATAATTTTTCAAGTGAACACTTAAACTTTTCGAAGTTTCAACTGGACCCTCCATCTTGTTAAAAGTGTTTCAGATAGACTCTTAAACTTTTCGAGATTTTAACTGGACCCTCCAACTTGTCAAAAGTGTTATAAATTTTGATTCTCAGAAAACTTTAAGAATAGTCTAACGGAAACACTTTTGACAAGTTGGAGGGTCCAGTTGAAATCTCGAAAAGTTTAAGATTCTATCTGAAACACTTTTAACAAGTTGGAGGGTCCAGTTGAAACTTCGAAAAGTTTAAGTGTTCATATGAAAAATTATGCCAAGTTCAGGGGTCCAAATATGCATTATCCCTAAAATTTACTATGAAAGAAAAATAAAATTATAATAAAATATAAAATTAAATAAACTATAATTATTAAATAAAATACTAATAAATTAATAGGATAATGCCTATTTAAACCCTTTAAATTAGCATGTTTATTCATCTAGACCCTTAAAGTTTGCAGAGTTTCAAATGGACCCTTCAAGTTAGCGAAAACGAGTCATTTGGAACCTTTTAGGAGACTAACTAAATGCGGGCTGACATGTGTTCTTCACGCTCTGGTCTAGTCAGCATAGAGGGTCCAAATGACTCATTTTTTACAAGTTCAAGAGTTCAAATGAAACTTTGCGAGCTTCAAAGGTGTAAATGAACATTAACCTTATTTTCTTTATCTATTTTGTAATATTTTTATTTTTCTTATTCCAAATTATATAGTTGGTATAAGGGTCCTAGAGCCCCCAAATTTGGCCATATTTTTCAAGTTAATTTGGAAGTTGAGAGGTTAAAATGACCCTCTGTGAAGTTGTAATATGAAAAATATAATCAAGTTCAGGAGTTTCTGGGACCCTTATACCTATTTGGTAGGTTTATGAAAGTAGTGTTTTTTCTTTAAAATTCTATGGCTATAATTAAACGAATATATATGTTAATAATCTATTCTAGTGTAGTATTTTGCACCGTTGAGAATTCAATCTTGTCTTACAATCATGTTGCTTGCACGGACTTGATATCTTACTAAAAAATTGGTAATGAATTTCTATTATTTCATTGTCAAATAAATGGAGATTTAGTCGTTGAAGAGAGATCAGGTTAGTGTGATGATGTTTAATGAAAGAAAGAAAGAAGAAGGAGATTGGATTGACTAGTCTTTTGGTTTGACATGACAATCACATCAAGTAGTTTTTTTTACATGCAATAACATCTAATACGTAAGATCTTACCCATGTATATATTTTCTCATTACCAAGTGACCAAATGAATGGGTTTTGCCAACTTGGAGGGTCCATATGAAATCCTACAAAGTTAGTGATGTGGATCAGATTACATTGGACTACGTGGAAGGTTTGGATCATCCTAAAATAACTTGAGAATGACCTAGAATATTCATTTGGAGTTTGTTTGGGGCCTACAATAACTTTCTAGAAAGGAAATTATGAGTTAGACAACTTTCAAAACGCTATAGAATGCCAAAGGTCATGTTGCAAAGTTTCATGACCCAAGTTCTATTGTTTTGGGTTCAAATTTGACTTTTCTATTTTTATTGGTTTTAGGATTCCTTTTTCCATCGAGAATCTATTTTTTTCAAGGTTTCTTTTACACTGTAAAAATATGTTATGTTATTCTAAACGTTATCAAGCAATAATATTATAATTTTCTCTCATTTTGAGATTCGACTTTGTCGTTTCCTTGGATTAAGGTTTATCAACTCTCAATCAAATGAAATTTACTACAAAAAAAATTTGTGATCGGGTCTAAATAGTCTTTTTTGTTACTTCCGTTCTGCGTAAGTTAGAGAGTCAAAATGAAATTTAATGTCAAGTTCGAAGGTTCAAATGAAAAGTTATAACTTACGCAGTAACTTTGTAGGATTTCATATGGACCCTCCAAGTTGGCAAAACCCATTCATTTGGTCACTTGGTAATGAGTAAATAAATACATGGGTAAGATCTTACGTATTAGACGTTATTGCATGTAAAAAAAACTACTTGATGTGATTGTCATGTCATACCAAAAGACTAGTCAATCCAATCTCCTTTTTTCTTTCATTCAACATCATCACACTAACCTGATCTCTCTTCAAGTTTAAAAATTTATCCATTTTGATAAGAAAGAGAACAAATTTTGGTTCAGGCGTTTTTTATTGTTTATAGTTCATGCTCCGGTCTATGTCAAAAGGGAAGGTTTATAAGACTCAGTTTTTACCAACTTGAAGGATCCACCTAAGGTCATCTCTAGCGGGATGCCCAAACTAGATGTTCAGAGGAGAGAGAGTGGGGTGTTAAGGAATGCTATTATTGTAGGCGGATACTGGAAGTAGATGCTCTGAGGAGAGAGAAAATGAAAGATGCTCACCCAAGCATGGATGCTTAACGAGAAAAAAAATAAAAGTGAGAAAATATAATTTATTTTATTTATTGAATGGTAAGATGACATATGTCTATTTATATTCTTTTGTATAGATAAATAATTAAATTTAACGGGATGTAGGACTCACTTGAACATATCACTTAGATGATATTATTGTAGAATACAATGCCACATAAGAGGTTAGAATTTTTTATTTTTTTTATTTTTGTGTAGGTATGAACATTCAAGAGTAGATGTCACCGGATGTTCTAAAACCTTGGAAACTTTCACATGAATAAACGTGCCAAGAGTCCAAATAAATATTATCTCTAAATTAAATTATAAAGTAAATTAAATTTTAAATAAATAAAAAATATATTTTAAAATAAAAATATTATATTAAAAAATAAAATTACTATTTTCAACAGCAATTTTTTTATTTTGTCGCAAAACATAAAATGTAAGAGAATTTTTTTATAGTTTCCATGATCCACAGCTATTCTAACTAACTGGTCCTGTTATAGATGTATTCGCAAACCGAATTTCACATGTTCACAACCGACCGCAATCATCTTTATCTGAATACTTTGAAAGAAATAAAGAAGCAAACCTTTTAACTAAACAAGAATTTTAAGGTAAAAATAGACAAGGCTTCTACCATTTAAGAGCCAACCCCTAAATGAATTGTTTACTCAATATGGTACTAGTGTCATTTGTTTTTCCCTGTTGCGTTTTGGCTCATGCCATCTCTTGTTGCACTGCTCGCTTGGGCAGTTGGTGATGAGTCTCCCACTGGAAACAAGTGTTTCTTTCTATATGCGGGAATGAAAAATAAAATGGCATATTAGAGGAAACCCAAAAAAGACCCAAAGTTTAGGCTAGATCATTCCTACAGAAAAATATCACATTAGACTTGATCATTATATAATATATATAACCCTGGCGACTTGCAAATGGGAATAAAAAATGGATCAAGCAAGTAAATGCTTTATAATAACATAGGAAAATATACACTAGTTATGCTATGTTGAAGGATCAATAGCCACTGGAGTAATGCGCCTCTTCGCTGGCTTATTTTGGGGAGGTTTCATGTCTTTTGCTTCTGCTTTACTTTTACTGCTATTTTCCACTCCACTCCTCTCTACTTCCATTGGTGTACAATCTTCTTTAATACTTGTTTCTCCATCACTAAAGGGTTTATTCCTCTGCTCTTCCATTGGACTGGATTCTCCGGCAACAGAATCAATACATGTACTAGGTTTTCCATCTCCTGAATTCAGATTGTCAATTTTAGCCCCATCTGTTTCCATTGGTACACTGTCTCCAGCAACAAAACAGTTTTTCGTTGGTCCTTTAATCTCTATTCTTTCTGCAACTAACTTACTTGAGCTCTCTCCGTTACTTTCTGCTTCTTCAACTCTTGTATCAGCAGCAACTGCACTATCCTTAGTGGCTGTTTCGATTATCATCATGTCTTTCGATTTCTCATTAACAGGACTTCCGTTGGCTTTCTTACCGACATCAATTCCTATTGCAATTATTGAAGCAGATTGTTATAGAAGTGGCCAAAAATTACATAAATAGATTGATAATGAACGTTGGAAGTAAAGGACGTAACCAGTTGTCCAAACCTGACAAGGGAAGTCCTAATTCATCATTTTCAAATGCAACTAAAGTACAGTATCCATCTTGGGAAGAGAGAGCCAAATGACGTGCATCAGGAGACCTTGATACAACCGGACAAAGGAAATTAGCAGGACGGTAAAAGACATTATCTACTTATGTCACAGAATAAATGTTTTTAGAATTAAGTAAGGCACTATTTGCACAAATCTAATTAAAACATACCACGCAATGTCAGTTATGGCTGCATAGTGCAGACCAGCAAAGATTGCTATGGGAGGAACACTTTCTGTGTCATAGATGTACAGGGAGTTTAGAGTTGCTACAGCAAAGATGAGCCGATAGGGGAGTTTAAAGAACCCAACTGCAATATCAGCAAATATCACCAATATTACAACCATAGAAACTTGGGCAAAGCTTCATGGTATCCAAGCTAATAAATGATCCTTGGCGTAGAATAGAAGTACCTGGGTTTGGTCCCCGAAGGCTAAACATAAGAGGACAGAAACGAACTGCTATTACAGGTTTGCTACCGCCTGGAAGTTGTAAAGCAGGCCTGTAGATAATAAACTTTAAAGGTGTTAGGCTCAACTCCTGTAGAAAATAAACTTTGAAGGTGTTAGACTCAACTCCTGTAGATAATAAACTTAAAAGGTGTTAGGCTTTAACTCCTCAAATTACAGAGTCACCAAAGGTGAATTTAAATATGCACATATACAGGTTAGTGTCTGTATTATTATTTATAGGATTGGTTGACTAAATGGATCTTTTCAACTTAGTCAATCAAATAAATGGTTGTGGTAAAGTGGTAACTTCACCCATAAGATAAGGTAGCCTATATATCAGTAATAATATACTTACATACATGTGTATATAAAGATTTCAATGCAATTTCATCAAATCAATAAAATTTCTACTATGAATGTGAGGTGCATTGCCTTGAAAGATCCTTCCTGGAAAAGATATATGCTGTATTCAGTGCCTCAGATGTTGGTGAAATTTTGAAAGAACCTGCAGAAAGACACCAATAGCACCAGCATGAATAACATAGAAGTCATTACTGCTAGTTTAACCAAAACAGGGAGTAAGGGATTCTGAATAAAGGTATTGAAAGCTAAGTTAAGCTAAGCTTTCCTCTGGATAATCAAGTAGGCTAATGTCTGTATTCTAAAGGGCAGAGTAGTTAGGTTACAGAATATAAGTGCTATAGCCTATTTTCCACTGATGTAATTGATTAGACTTGACGTACATTCAAGTCTAATCAATATAAGTTCAATAAATTCATAAAGGCATCATTTTCAAATATTTTTAAAATTTAATGTTTATATACAATCAAATCAAATTTTGTTCCAACTGTTCAGCACCCTAAATTATGCATGTAATAACAGAAAAGTTCAATCTTAGGCAGCAAGAAAAATTTGTAAATCAAACTTTCTTCCACCAAACCCATACTTATCGCAATGCCTAACACATAATGAGACTTCTCCATCCTCATGCACCAGATAAAACTGCAGTGTTTGTGCAAAATTATGCAGTCATTTCAAAGTGCAAGTATCAAGTCACAGTACATAAGCACACAATTTCAAACAAAGGATCAAGTTACTAGACAATATCTTTTAGAAAGCTTATAGACTTGAATGATAACTCATCTAATTGTAAAACTATGGATACGTACCTGCAGGCACAAGTAAAAATGATCCATCAGGTGACCAAGCTAGTCTTCGGAAAAATGAATGCAAAGTTTCATCATGAAAAAGATAGTTTTTTGTTGACTGCACCTCCAACCATGAGTGAATAAATCAGGTTCCATTCATTATCTTAAAAATCTGAAAAGACAATCAACAAATTCTCTAACCTTTGAGTCATCTAATGATTGTGATCCTCCTTTAGAAAGCACTTGCTGACACACCAAGTTAATCTTCTCAATGCCTTTAGATTTTGTTGGCTTATTGGCATATATGCGGCAGGTTCTGTCTGAACTGAGAGAGGCAGCATACTTGGATAATGGATCCCAAGCGACACCCTGGACATAGTGGAAATGAGCATCCAATATCTGAATGACAGAACCTACAGAGCAGAAACAAGATTCATTAAGCAACAAAAACTGCATAGAATGTCACTCTACCCTAAGCTTTGAATAAACTTAAGGCAACAACCTCCTAAATCATTATGGGAGACTGGATGAGAGGTTCTGAAACATTGCACACAAATATAAATATACTAACTTGATTAGAGAATAGTGTCGGTATTGGATAGGTTGTTCTCATGAATGAGATGGCAGAGATAAAGAGAAGGTTTTTTTTTTTTTTTTTTTTTTTTCCCCTCGCTATTTGAATTTTTCACTGTGCCAGCCACATAAATCAGGTAAGGAAGCCATTTTACTTTACTTCTAGTAGAAGCTCTGCACTGAGAAAGTTCTGTAGCCACTGCAGTTGGCCTTAAAACTCTTTTTTTCCTTTTCTTATTTCCAATTATTTTTACTATACTTACAGCAAGGGTATTATTATTCAAGGAGGTACTACTGAATTTTCTTAGGTCAAGGATAAGGATAAGTAAGTTTATACACAAGTAGGCATAAATAGATAGAATGAATTTGCATTCTATTAGCCTGTGCAGTGATGAAATCCTAGAACATGAACATTGTAGTAGCAATAGAACATCTTATAAATGTCTTAATAATTTCTTACTTACCTTTGTTGACATCCCATACAATGCAAGAATTATCAACAGATCCAGAAATGAGATATGCCCCGTCAGTAGACCAATCGAGATCGAGTACATCTTTGCGGTGAAATCTAAAAAAAAATAGATAAATAAAGCTAATTAATTTTTAATCTATGTTGTTCATAGTTTAGATCAAGCGATGCCTCAACCATGTAGACTAGACATATATTGCTGGATGCTTTGGCAAAGTAATGAAAGCTTGATCTGAATGCGAGTCACTACAATGTTTCTTCCACATTAAACACAAGCAACTGAGTACAATACTTTCCTGGATCTATCAAAGCTCCAATCAGATTGGTCAATTAACTTAAATCTAATGGTATAGACTTTAAACCTAAAAACAAATTCTACAAGTTGAATCAGAAGCAAAGGCATTGGCAGTTGACAACAATTACCCTGTGCACTGCAAGTCATTTAAGAAATAAATTCAATGATGTAGCTGAGAGGCCTTACGATAATGTCTTCAAGACTTTCCACGCTTGACCAGTTTCTGTTGAATGCAACTTCCATAACAGTAGCTCACCTCCTGCAAAAGAACATACACCATTAGCTAAACCACATTCACACCTTCACCTTCAATATAACTTAAGAGCCAAAACCTAGATCCAAAGGCAACTACAGTCGTACCATCAGCACCAGAAGCAAGGTGTTCTCCTGCAAGATAACAAGCACTGCAGATAATAAATTTAACTTAAAAGAAGCCAAATCCGGAACACATTTATGTATTTCATAAATCAAGAGATAAGTAGAATAATAACAAGATACCCAAGGGAGAAAATCGAAGAACATTAACAGCCGATGAATGATACGATAGACTATGTTGATATGTAGCGGTTGGAATTTTCTTCTGAGCTTCATCAGAAGCTATTAACCAAAGCTGAGAGTTTAAATACAGTTAGTTTAGAACAACTACTTCAAATCTCTACTCTAACAAGTCAATCTAAGTTCGACTGAAATTGCCCAAGCTATGTAAACGAACTCAATCCAATCGAAATAATATCAGTAGAATCGAAGTAATTAAACCTTGATGTCGTAATCGGCGCCGCCGGTGGCAAGGAGACCGGAGATGGGGTGGAAATCTAGGGTTAGTACAGGTTTTGTGTCGTGCCAGTTGATCTGTACGGTACCTCCCTTCATATTCTATGGGTGAATTTGATTTTAGTTCAGGGGTTTATTTTCTCGGGAAAATGACGGAAAGTGAGGGTTTAGGGAATGTCAGGGCTGAACTGAACGGCTGTGGATCTAGGGAGTGTTTGACGAATTGGCGCCTTGATTACATTTGGCGGGAAATGATGGGCATTTTAGGTGATGTAAATGGTGATATATTTGAGAATGTAATGACACAAATACCCTTTTAAGTTATAAAAATGAAATAGCATTTTCATCCAACAATTGGCAGTTTGGGACTCTTCACACCTTTATATTTTGGGAACAATACTGGCTACATTACATTAAATCAAATCACATAAAAATCCTCCAATCCATAATTATAAACCAAAAAGTTTCGGGCAGTAGTGATTTGAAAATTATTTTTAAATGATCAATTATATAATTTTTATTTTTAATGAATATTATTTTATTTTTATTTTTAAATAAAATTATTGCACGTATAAATACATGGTAGTAATAAGTGAATTTTGTGAGTTTCTTTTTCATTTTTGAATTACATTATATTGTAAAGTTTATAAGTTATTTAAAAATAATTGATAATTATTGTTATTATTATTACATGAAAGTAAAGTAGGAGAATATATTATTTTGGAGAGTTTCTTTTTCAAGTTAAATTATAATAGTTGTCGGAATTTTTTTATATTAAATATGTTAAACTATATTGACTTTATATGTGGAAAGATTTTGTATGTTTACTAGTTAACTATGGAAAGAAATAAATTAGTTTACTCCAAAAGTTGAGTATGAATGAATACCAGTTAAACGTCAGATTTGCGATATCTTAC
Source organism: Cardiospermum halicacabum (assembly GCA_031304145.1). NCBI lineage: Eukaryota > Viridiplantae > Streptophyta > Magnoliopsida > Sapindales > Sapindaceae > Cardiospermum > Cardiospermum halicacabum. The sequence goes on along the minus strand of CM062394.1, from coordinate 14,837,689 downwards.
ATGTGGGAAGAAGAAGTTTGGTTAAGAACTAAACCCTTGATAATTACGGGTGAAATCAACAAGTAGCCCGATTCTAGATATGGATATGCAAATTGAATATTTTGGAAAGAATGTATTCAAGAGTATGATGATTTTAACTTTATTGATGATGTAAACTTTAATTATTTTCTTATTATTGTTTTTAGTTGTGACTTTATTGTTAATATATCCGCCAGTAAAACAACAAGCTTAACAATTAAAGATAATGGTACTTAAGGTGATAATGAATGCTTAGTATGAATGAAAATTAAAAAAACAAAATAAAATGGACAATTTAAAGATGTTAGGATTTATAAGGGTATGAGAGTAATTGTGACAGATGGTAGATGTAGAGGAAGTAATATATCCTTTAATAGGGGATAATGATTGGAGTGCAGAATGTTAAGGGTATTACTGACCTATTAAGTAATTAGACGTTGCTAAGCTAATTGTTTCTCGTAATCTTCTAGCTTTGGGTATTTTGGAAGTAAGGGTGAGGGGTATATCAAAGATAAGGTGTAGAAAGGTTTGAGGTTATCTAACTCAGAAGTTATTAATAAATGGTAGTGGTATTAATTGCAGTTGTATTTGGATTATTTTTAATTCTCTTGCTATTAAGATCAATATGCTCAATAGAGAAGTTCAATGGGTGCATTGTTTGATTGAAGTTGATAGTAGGAAGTTTTATTGGATATTGTGTATGGTTGTATAATACAGTTAGTAGTGATAGTTTGAGAATTTTTTATCTTCAATGTTGTGGTGGTATTAATCTTTTTTGGATTATTTAAAAGTGATTTTAATATCATTTTGAGAAGTATTTATAAAATGGGAGGCAAAGATCTTGATATCGCAACTAGTCATGTAACACCCTATATTGAGGAAGGGTTAAAAAAGAATTGAATTGTTACCCATATCACCAATGTGCACATTTTTTTCAGGAGCTCAGAACTTAAGAACTTCAAAGTTAAGCGTGCTTGACTTGGAACAATTTTGGGATGGATGATCTTCCGGGAAGTTTATCCGGAAAGCATGCAAGTGAGGACAAAGCATGCTGGAAAGTGAAATGGTGGTTTGTGGGGCTAATGGTTAGTCTTAAGACCGGTACAGTAATGACGTGGCGCCCTGCCACCGCACCTCGGTATCATCCGGGGGCGGGGGCGGGGGCCAGATGTTACAAATAGTATCAGAGCAACCCTGCGACCGCGAGATGTGCTTATGGACGGAAGAGCTCAAGGCATTCGTCTACCGAGGGTAACGATTCTGGGAATGATGTGGGTCAACCACAACTAGGACATTGTATCCTAAGGGGGTGGATTGTAACACCCCGTATTGAGGAAGAGTTAAAAAGGAATTGAATTGCTACACATATCACCAATGTGCACATTTTTTCGGGAGCCCTGAACTTAAGAACTCCAAAGTTAAGCATACTTGACTTGGAGCAATCTTGGGATGGATGATCTTCCGGGAAGTTTTTTCGGAAAGCATGTAAGTGAGGACAAAGCATGCTGGAAAGCGTAATGGTGGTTTGTGGGGCTAGTGGTCAGCCTTAAGATCGGTACAGTAATGATGTGGACCCTGCCACCACACCTTGGATCATCCGGGGGCGGAGGGCGGGGGCCGAACGTTACAAATGGTATCAGAGCAACCCTGCGACCGCGAGGTGCGCTTGTGGATGGAAGAGCCTAGGGAATTCGTCTAACGGGGGCAAAGATTTTGGGAATTATGTGGGTCAACCACAACTAGGACGTTGTATCATAAGGGGGTGTAACACCCATATTGAGGAAGGGTTTAAAAGGAATTGAATTGCTACCCATATCACCAATGTGCACATTGTTTTTCTGGAGTTCAGAACTTGAGAACTCCAAAGTTAAGTGTGTTTTACTTGGAGCAATCTTGGGATGAGTGATCTTCCGGAAAGTTTGTTCGAAAAGCATGCGAGTGAAGACAAATCATGCTAGAAAGACTAACGGTGGTCTTTGGAGTTAGTGGTCAGCCTGAAGACCGATAGAGTAATGACGTGGCGCCCTGCCACCGCACCTCTGGTCATCCGGGGGCGGGGGCCGAACATTACAAGTCAAGTTTTTGAGAATTGTGTTATTAGTTGTGGTTTAGTGAAAATGCAAGCTGTTGGGAATAAATTTACATGGGCCAATAATCAAACATGGGAAGAAAGAATTTGGCTAATGTTGGTGTAGTATCGAGCCCCCACTCCGACTGAGACCGCAACGGAAGTCTAAACTGCCATATTAGACAATTTCAATAACAAAATCATTTGCATGTACAAATACATTTCAAATCATTTTGTTATTTCAAAGTCCAATTTAAAATTATCCAAGTTGATAATTAGTTTCAAATACCAAACAATGCGAGATTCCATGTTATAAAGATGATCATGAAATGAATTAAATTAGCGGGAGACTTACAAGAGATTTATTGTCTTGAAGACAATTTATAGAGCAAAATATATAATAGGGTTACACAAATGTAAATCAAATATAAAATATTTTACAATCAATTTTAAAATACATCAAGAATTTATTCATGAATATAATTAAATTTCAAATAAATAAATATATATATGTACATAATCAAATGAAACTTCACCATGAGAGCCCATAACCATATGTCTTACCTGGTTGAACCTATACACAAAATTTTCGGAGGAAAAAAAAGAAGAAAAGAAGGGTCAGACACACACCTGGTTTATATTCCATGTCCCAAACATAAACATATAAATGTTTTTACCTTTCCTATCAATATGTTATGCTTTCACACCGTGCATTTTTATTGTGAGCATCTCTAAGCTCACCTTAACATATAGAAGTCGAGCTAGGGCTGGAGATGAGCCGAACAGAGTCGAGTTAAGCCCTAACTCAGCTCGGCTCATTTAATTTTTATCGAGCTCGAACTCGCCTCATTTAATTAACGAGCTTACTTTTCAAGCTCAAGCTCAACTCACTTAAAGCTCACGAGCTCACTTAAAGTTCACGAGCTGCTCGAGCTCAATAAACTTGATAATTATACTAATTTTGTATAATTTATTTAAAATAATAATTAATTTATAAGAAAGAGACACTTGATAATATGAATTATATTTTTATATTACTTTATTTTGTAGAATTTTATTTTTATTTTTATTTTCGATAGAAATTATGTGAATACGCATCCAAATCAATTTGGTTGAAAATGTGAATTATATTATATTTTATTTATATATCAATGTATGTATTATATTTTATAATTTTAATTAATAAAATTTATCGAGCGAGCTCATGAGCCAACGAGTCGAACACATCCAAGCTCAAGGTCAACTCATTTAATAATCGAACTAAAAACTAAAACTCAAGCTTGACTCACTGGCTCATGAACAAAGCTTATTGAGCAATTACCGAACCAAGTCACGAGCGGCTTGACTCATGTCCAGCCCTAAGTCGAGCACAGACATTTTCTATGACAAATTCTTGTTCATGATTTACCGATTATTAAGGTTAAGGTTAATCACATTTCATCATGTTTATTAATAACTAGATGTATGGTGGAGATTTACCTTTCCATGTAATCATCAACAATCATGTGATCAATCAATCAAATATTGGTCAAGCATCCATCAAGCAATCAATCCATCGATCACTTAAAAATCAGTCAATTGATCCATTTTACTATATTTAATCAATCAATCAAGACAATCGAGACCCTCAATCAATAAATCAGGGCATTTGATCAAGGATAAAAATTTAATCATACAATTAATCAAGACATTCAAGAGTCAAACCCCACTTACTACATACGACCTGACTTAAGGAAACCTAACATAACACTTTTGTTACTAAGGACAAGACACAAGGTATTTTTATGGTAGGGGAAACCAATCAATTGGCAACATTACAAGGTTCCAAATTTGCAAAACTCAAGCGTGATAAACAACATTTCAAATACATATCAATTTAACCTTTGGAATGATCAAAATAATTTGGAAGGAAAAGAACTTGGTTGAATGATTAAGAAGATAGTAATCTTTAGGGAACATTTTCGAAGGCTTAGGATTTTCGCCTTAGTTCTTTAGCTTACTACAGGAGATGTTTTGTTCATCCAAATCCATTTCTTGAAAGAATAGATCAATTAAGGAGAAAATTTTTTTTTTTGAAGTAATTTCATAAGATTCTTAAGACAATTCAAAAGGGTTCTTAAATTATGAAAACTTGGTTTCCAAATATTGGATGTTTTCATACATTTAAAGAAGATTAAAATCCTTGCAATATTATTGATCTTATATCTATAATTTGAAATCATATATTAAAAAGAGAACTTTAATACAAATTCATAGTCATAAATGAGGCTCTATTCATAATTCGGATTAAATATTTATGAAATTTGTACACATATTTTTATAAGTTAAAATCTATGTACACTTTAAGGAGATTTAAAATTGCGATATTCAAATGATTAGATTTTTTAGTTTAAAAGATATAGTTGGAAAGAAGACTTCAATACAAATCTGTAGCCATAAACAACACCGAAATCGAAGCCCAGATGAAGGATAACGAGTGCTGAAAATTTAAAAATTTAGAAGATGCTGAGCTAGTTGTCGAAATAGAGCTTGACAACTCACCTAGATAAGCCGATTAGAGAGTTGACGGGTGCCGAGTCCGTCAATAATTTAAATATCCTGTAAACAACAAATTGATTGTAGTAAACAAGGTCGAATCCACAGAGAACGGTTATCAATTATGTATTGTATACTGACCAAGTAATGTAAATGGGGGTTTGAAAAGTGGATTTGGACTGAATGCTAAAAACGCAAAATATTAACAATCAAATATATTAAAAGACCCAGCTAACCGATCATTTAATTAATGTGTTGATCATTGATTCAAAAGATATCTCTATCGATTTTAATAACCACATTTATAGTTATTGACAACGTGCCTAACAACCAATCTTTTCCTTAGTTATTAGACTGACCGGGTACGACCATTCGAATCAATCACTAATCTAACACATAGATTGCATTATAAACTAGAAAAGACCTGCGATCATAGCCAATGAATCAGTACGACAGTTCTTGAACTATGATTGTGGAACCTCAACACTACCTAGGTCAGATTAATTACGAATTATCTAACATGTAGTGTATTAGCCTACTCAATTAACCAATCGCGCGCTTAATCAATTAATCAAATAAAACTAACATGACCTTAGCTATGGGCACAGAGTGACCTTAACTATGGGCACAGAGACTACACAAATATTAAAAGATAAAGCAACGAAGCAAAGATCTCACAACACGAATTAATTAAACTGATCGTTTAGCTGGGCAGACTAGTTTAGCACCACATGGATGCTGTCAACATCATCATCTAAATTTTGAAATGAACGTACAAAAGAAGAGAAACGGAGTGTTTTTATTCAAAACTAAAACTGACTAATTCTGATCATTCAGAGTAAATATATACTCTGTTACAAAACTGAAAATCATTAAAAATCTCCTCAGAATCCTTATTTAAAAGTTCTAAATTCAAAACATAAAAATCCTAAAAATCCTATCAGTTTATTTCTAAATAAGTCTTCAGATGAAATCTTGTTGACTTTGACTCTGCTTTGGCAATTGTTGTCATTAATCCTCAAAAACCTTCATATTTGTATAATTGCCTCAAATCTGTCCAAAATTACAAAAACAGGCAAATTAATAGCAAATTTTCAATAAGGTCCAAAAATAATAAACAAAATAGTGCAGGAATAATGTCAATTTTATGCTTAATCAAGAGTTGTGTCGAGCTAGTTGCCAAGATAGAGCTCAAAAACTCACCCAAAAAAGCCAAACAGAGAGTTTTGTCGAGCTTTTGCCGAGATAGAGTTCGACGACTCACCCAAAAATCTTGAATTTAGAAGTTCTCACTTGACAACTTTCAGGCTGTCCATCTAAGTGATTTGCTCAATTTCAAAACACAACCGAACGACACTAGGATATAATCAAATTTTAAACATATCATTTATGCATGTCAAACAATATATATAAACTATCCATTCACCAAGAGAGCCAACCATTTGGGCAAAGGAAACTAAACAAGTTGCTTATCTAGCCAACATATTGCAACAATAGCAACAAGTCAAGCAAGTTCAATTTCCAAGTTCTTATCCATTTCACCAATTCAATACTAATTCAAGCAAAGTAAAACTTACTAACCAAGTTAATATCAAGTCGATTAACAACCCTATCATAGTTTCTCTAAATAACATTTTAGCCATTTTAGCCAATATGGTTATCAAATGCCTATTTATGCATCTAACTAGATATCTACCTCACTTGCATTGACCAAACCTACCACAATATACACCACTTGGAGAGAGGTTTGGACTAGGGGTTGACAAATCAAGCAAACATCCAAAACACATCAAGATCATACACAAGACATACACATGCCCTTATTTTGCCAAGATCAAAGTTATTCATTATTATTACATGTTGAACTAGTTTATGCCCATTAGTTACTTAAGTCCAATTATGAAACAAGTAAGGGTGATAAGATACATATGGCAATTGTGATAGAAGTTGATTCATTTTATATAAACAAGTAAAACAATCTCACCTATGGTTTTCTTTGATTGCTAAATCTAGTGAGAGTTATAATGTCTTAAGCGATGAGGGATTAATCCAAATGCATCTCATTCAGGGCTGACAAGAACATTATGTTGGTCAAAATGCCAGTATCAACCGGTACCCTTTGAAGCTCACAATTTTCTATTTGGAGCGTAATCACCAATGCATCATGATGCACATTGACCAATCCCTAGTCGTCCAGACGTTTCATCATTGTTGTGTTTGTCGTGTGCCTATTCTTAAAAATTTTTGGTGTTTCACTCACCTCGAAACCATTGAGAATAACTCTAATCACTCGCTCAATAATTGAGAGCTTAATAGATAGCTCGACGCCTTTAGTCTCATGTTGTTTTAACTCGACCTTTTATAGGGTATGTTTCCCCATTTTATCAAGAACGTGAGAAGACGTCCTTACTTTAACAGTGCGACGACCTCAAACTTAAAGGCTACACAATCTTTAGTTGTATGGTGGTCATTATTATGGAATTAGCAAAATTTATTTTTATCCTTGGTTTTAAAGGGTGAGCATCTTTTCAGGCCATCTAACCGAGTTGTACATTCTCGTCATTAAGGCAACCAAAGCCTTTTGCTTAATGATTATTTAGTATAGGGGAATAACCTATTTTATGTCTTGTTGTATTATTGAATATGCTAAAGTCTTGCAGCTTTGAATACCACTCGAACACACTGCGGTGGGGATGATGATCATGTTTCTTATATGGCTCGAACCTTTAATTTTTTTTCTTAGTTATCTTTATATGCTCGACACTAAAATGTGTGACGTAGTCCTGAAGACTCTCGCCTTTATGGTTCACTATGAGTATGAGTGCTATGTCTTCAGTCAAAAATTTCTACGCCTAGAAAATTTTAAAATAAATAAATTTGCTAGTTGAGTAAAAGAGTGAATAGAACAATCTGGTAAATTAAGGAACCAAGTCAGGATTGGACAAACCCAGACTGCTTCAAAAGAATTTGCAAGTAATAGCATCGTGACAATAATCTGTCACATGTTTCGCGGGATCAAAGTGCCCTCAGAATTTGTGCATTTGAGCAACTTGTTTCGAGTTGACATTTCAACAAAGGCAAGATGATCAACAAATATGGACTACATATGGGTGTATAGAGTGAAACATTCATAAGGTGCCGGAACTCAAGAGATAGTGTAAAGTATAGCTCAAAACTACTTAGCCTCCTACTGCATCCTCTTCTAAGCTTATGCAGTTAAAAAAATAGCACCATTAGTGTCATTCTATCTATTTTAATAAATAGCATTAGATTAAAACTAAGATAAACACAATGGAAATAGAGGAAAGAAATAAATTTCTGATACTCCATTTAGAAGGATGTGATAGAACCAAGATAGATGAACTAGGAGCCTGAGTATAAGCAGGAATTGGAGATCGGAATCGTGATTGTGACAAAAAAATGTGGTTGAATGCACAGAAAAGCTTGAAAGCAGTTAGCAGTGATTTGACAGTTTAATATGATTTTTGTGTAATGAGGAAGGATAGAAAATTTCTTATTTTCAGAAAAGTCGTTGAGTGAAACGACACGAAATCCTCGCAGAAGGATTTCAAAAAAATTTGAGATTCTCGCGGACTATGTATCAGACAATTGTTGCCACTCTGTGTGTAAGGGTGTTTGATTTAGTCAAAGATAGTTGAATAATATTGGTTGCTTTTTAGATTAGATTTTTTCGGTTGCAGATTTTATTTTTAACAGTTCCATATGATTTCTGGTTTGTTACGTTTGTTTTGTTATTGCAATTTTGTAAGGCTATAAAAGCCAAGTTTCAGTTTCAATAATATATCACTTAAAACTCCAATTATTTACGTTTTGTTTGTTGTTTACCGTCAAACTTAACAATTGGTATCAGAGCCACATGAGGCTTTGTAGAGAAGTCACAATCTTCTAGTGATCGAGAGTACATACAAAGTGTGCAAGTAAAAACGTGATTGAGAGGAAACACAGATTGTGAGAATAAACACGGAGAGTAAAAGTATGAGTGACAAGAGATCCTTAACAAAGATTCCTCACTTCGATGGTCAGTATGATTATTGGAGTGAATTGATGGAAAATTTACTCCGAGCAAAGGGTCGATATAGTTTGGTGGAAAATGGTTTTTGGGAACCAATAGAAGATGCAAACCTAACAGAGGCACAACAAATACAACTTGATGATGCTCGAACCAAAGATCATCAAGTCAAGCATTACCTTTTTTAGGTCATTGATCACACTATTTTTGAACAAATCTTGGACCGTTGCACATCACAGATTGGACCGTCGCACATCCAAGATTGTTTGGGACTCAATAAAGAGGAAGTTTGGTGGAAATCTAAAGGTAAAGAAATCACTTCTTAATGCATTAAGAATGGAGTTTGAGGTTTTAGAAATGAAGAAGGATGAAACCATCATTGATTACTTTGCACGAGTAATGACAGTTTTCAATAAGATGAGAAGCAACGGGGAAGGGATGCCTGACTAGAAGATTGTAGAGAAAATTGTTCGTACATTGACTGAAAAGTTTATATACATTTTTGTCTCTATTGAAGAATCAAAGGACACAACGACTATGTCCATTGATGAATTACAAAGTTCATTAATGGTATATGAAATGCATCTATGAAGATGATCAAGTTCTGAAAGTTGAAAGTGGATTAGGTGCAAGTAACAGAGGGAGAGACACTTTTACAGGAAGAGGACGTGGAAGAGGAAGATCAACATTTGATAAAGCAATTGCTGAATGTTACAAATGTCATGCTTTAGGTCATTTTCTCTATGAATGTCGATAGTTGAATAACGAGGCCAATTACGCTGATCTTGAAGATGAATTGTTGTTAATGGCTCATACATAATTGCAAGAGGAAATAAAAAATGATTTGTGGTTCTTAGACTCTGGTTGCTTAAACCACATGTGTGGAAATGAAGGTATGTTTTCAAGCTTAGAAAAAAGTTTTACTCATACTGTTAAACTTGGAAATAATACAAAGATGCAAGTGATTAGGAAATGAGCTATAAAATTGTTTTTCCAAGGAATTTGCTACACTGTTAGTGATGTGTACTGGGTCCTAAGTTAAAAAACAATCTCTTGTGTACTGGACAGCTCCAAGGAAAAGGAGTATCAGTATTGTTCAAAAATGGAGTCTGCTGTATTTACCATCCATAGAAAGGCAAAATAACAGAAGCAGTTATGAGTGTAAATTGGATGTTCATTTTGTCAACTGAATCATCTATATCAACAACTGATGATGGATACTTTCAAGTATCAAATATGAATCAATGAACACTTTAGCATCATCGTTATGGTCATCTCGGTTACTAAGGTTTGGGCATTTTAAAACAGAAGCACATGGTGGAAGGTTTACCCCAAATTGTTGCTCCAAGCATTACATGCGAGGCGTGTATGAAGGGTAAGCAACATCGGAATTCCATTCCTAAAAGAAGCCAATGGAGAGCAGGTGAAAAATTGGGTATTATTCATGCAAATTTGTGTGGCCATGTAAGTCATGTTTCCAGTAGCTAGAAAAGATATTTATTGTGTTTTATAGATGACTTCTCTAAAAAGTTATGGATTTATTTTCTTACTAAAAAATCAGAGACATTTTATCACTTTAAATGTTTCAAAACTCTGGTAGAAAAGGAATCTAGAATGTCTATAAAGTATTTGAGAACAGATAGAGGTGGAGAATTCAACTCAATAGAATTCAATGACTTCTATAAGCAGCATGAAGTAAAGAGGCAACTCACCACTACCTATATTCCCCAGCAAAATGGAGTGGCTGAACGCAAAAATCACACAATAATGAATTTGGTAAGAGCTATGTTGATTGGGGAGAAAATACCTGAGTGTTTTTGGCCAGAAGCAGTTCAATGGATGATTCATGTATTGAATCGATCACCTACAGTAGCAATGAAAGATATGATACAAGAAGAGGCTTGGAGCGGGAAGAAACCAGTAGTTGATTATTTTCGAGTTTTTGGATGTGTGGGGCATTTTCACATTCCAGATATGAAGTAAATCCATAAGTTGTGTTCTATTTGGTGTTAGTAGCAAATCAAAGGGGTACAGAGTGTTGGATCTAGTTGCAAAGAAGATTATAGTGAGTCGTGATGTAGTCTTCGAAGAAGATCGTGGATGTGACTGGAAGAATTTTGAAGATAAAACAAAATTATTTTGGGGAGATATTATTGACATTGAGCAGGATGCAAATGGTAGAAACATTCCAGTTAATACTGAAGAAAGAGTAACAAAGGCTGAAGTAAATTCTCTAGGAGTAGCTGAACCAAAATTGGTAAGAGAAGGAAGAAATCGATGACCATCTGTGTGGTTATTAGATTATGTCTCCGAAGAAGGTATTTCTGAAGAGGATTAAGAAGCAAATATAGCATTTTTTTTATTGTTTTGAATCCTGTAAATTTCGAGGAAGCTGTAAAAACTCAAAAATGGAGATTGGCCATGGATGAAGAAATCAATTCCATGGAAAAAAATCAAACATGACACTTATTGTATCTTCCTATTGGTGCTAAGAAAATATGAGTCACATGGGTTTATAAAACTAAGCTTAATGAGCGTGGAGAAGTTGATAAATACAAGGCGAGGTTGGTGGTAAAAGGTTATACAAAAGAGCATGGAATTGATTATACTGAGGGTTTTGCACCTGTGGCTAGAATGGACACTGTGAGGATGATCATAACTTTTGCAACTTAAAAAGGTTGGAAACTCCATCAATTAGATGTCAAATTAACATTCTTGCATGGGGAGTTGAATGAAGATGTTTTCATTGAACAACCGAAAGGCTATAAAAAAGCAGGGTGTGAACATATGGTTTACAAATTACAGAAAGGCACTCTATGGATTACAACAAGCACCTCGATCTTGGTTTAGTCAAATAGAGGCGTACTTCATCAAAGAAGGTTTCGAATGCAGTTCCAGTGAGCAAACTCTCTTTGTCAAGAGGAAAAAAAGGTAAAGTTCTTATTATAAGTATTTATGTTGATGATCTTTTGTTCACCGGAGATGATGAAGAGCTTTTAACAGAATTTAAATGTTAAATGAAGAAGGAGTTTGATATGACTGACCTAGGTCAGATGAGGTTTTTCTTAGGTATCGAGGTAATACAAAAGTCTGATGGTATTTTTATATGCCAAAGGAAGTATGCAATTGAGATTTTACAACGATTTTAGGTGGAAAATTACAACTATATTTGTAATCCAATTGTTCCAGATCAAAAAATTGGCAAATATAAAAATGGCACAGAGATGGATGTAACCATGTACAAACATGTAGTGGGAAGCTTGATGTATCTCACAGCTACTCGTCCTGATTTCACGTTTGTTGTGAGTCTGACTAGTCATTTCATGGCTTCTCCTAGGCAACGTTACTTTGCAGCTCCTAGGCAACGTTACTTTGCAGCTGCAAAGAGGGTGTTAAGGTACTTAAAATGTACTATCAATTATGGTGTGTTTTACAGAAAGAGAGGTATCGGCGATTTGCTAGGTTTACCGACAGTGACTATGCTGGTGATATGGAAGATAACAAAAGTACTTCTGGCTATGTATTTATGATGAGTGATGGAGCAGTAGCTTGGTCATCTCGAAAGCAACCTATAGTCACTTTATTGACTATAGAAGCAGAGTTTGTTGTTACGGTTACTTGTGCGTGTCAAGGAATATGGATAAGGAGGATACTCAAAGAAATTGGTCATCCACAAACAGAAGGAACAAAGTTGATGTATGATAACGTTTTGACAATCAAGTTGTCCAACAATCCAGTTCTACATGGTCGTTCCAAGCACATAAAAGTAAGATTTTATTTTCTAAGAGAACTTACTAAAAAAGGAAGTGTTACTTTGTTATTTTGTGGTACCCGTGATCAACTTGCAGATTTATTGACAAAACCTCTCAAGTTGAATACGTTTCAAAAGCTATGTAGTGAACTTGGTGTATGCAGTGTTACAGATTTGAACTAATTCTCGACGGAGTAGAATGAGTTCAAGGGAGAGATTGCAAGGGTGTTTGATTTAGTCAGAGACAAAAGAATAATACCTGTTGTTTTGAAGATTAGATTTTGTTGGTAGTTGAATAATATCTATTGTTTTGAAAATTAAATTTGGTTGGTGAGAAGTCAATACCGAATGCCTCTTAGTCCGTAGGACTAGAACAATGCGGCTGGTTGCCGATTTTATTTATAACAGTTACACGTGATTTCTGATCTGCGTTTTGTTACTGCAGTTTTGTAAAGCTATAAAAGCGAAGTTTAAGTTTCAATAATATATCACTTAAAACTTAACGCGTCAAACTTAACACTGGAATCAATGGACCGCACGGGCAGCTCTTCCTTCACCTCTGCTCGAAATTAAGCACAGCACAGAAAGTTTCAAATGCAGTTTAATTTATTTCTTGTGTAAGGGTAGTTCATGGTTAAAATGAGTTTGTAGTTGACCAAATCCCATTATCTTTTATATTCAAGCGGTTAGTTTCCCGATTGTTTCTGGTTCATGGTTAGAATGGGTTTGTAGTTAACCAAATCCCATTATCTTTTATATTCAAGTTGTTTGTTAGTTTCCCCAACCAATGGTCTCATAGTCGTGTACACTTGACATGATAGAAAAATGAAGCCGCCATTACTTGGACCTGTAATGTCATGTGTGTCGATTGTCAATCATCCACTTGCTTGATGTTCCATTCTAGTAACTTTCACCTATACACAAAAGCATCTAGAATCTGAAATTTGATTAGATTACACGTAATTGACAGCAAAAAGGAAAGATAAAACATGTAACAGAAGCTTTTCTACGAAGTAACAAAACAAATTATACTCTCTCAAATTCTGAGGATATATAAAAGGCAAAGCATAACAAGAAAAAAGAGAAAGAGTAAAGAAACAAAGAGTGACATTTACTCAAATCTTTGACTCTTTATACATAATCACAAATTCAGATGTTTTATGTGCCACTGCCAGCTCACTTGCTAGAAGAAAAGAAATTTAAGAGTTACCATTTATTCGGTCCCACACATCACAAATCATGTGTTGGACTCGTCCTTATAAATATGCAGAAGTGACACTCTTAACTCTACCAATTGTATATTAAAGCGTCAATGTCTGCTGCATCTTCTTTAAAATCACCAGCAAGCTCTAGCCAGAATACTGCAGGTACTAAAACTCAATTTGCAACATTAGATTAAACAAGAATTTTCTCAAAAATATATTTGGTAACAGATGTGAAGGAGTACCGGCGACATCTGGAGCTATACAAGGCGGTGGACAGAGGCAACTGGGAAGCAACAAAAGCATACCTGAAACGAAACCCAGATGCAATAACAGCAAGTCTAACAAGCGACGACGACACAGCTCTCCACATCGGAGTATTGGCAGGACATGAAAAGATAATCGAAGAGCTAGTGAAAAGGACAGCGAGAGAAGACTTGCTCAAAAAGAACAAAAACAATGCCACTGCTCTCAATTTCGCTGCCACAGGTGGAGTTGTAACTATAGCAGAACGTTTGGTTAAGAAGAATTCGGAATTGCTTAAGATTCGAAATCAACACGATTATCTTCCGGTGGTGGTGGCATCTCTGAATGGTCATAGAGATATGGTTCGGTATTTGTATTCGGTTACTTCGCTTGATGAATTGAGTCCTCAGAAGGGGAAGAATGGTGTCATGTTGTTCACTAATTGCATTGTGGATGATCTTTATGGTGTGTTATGGAGATTTCTTATTTGGTCCCTGTGTTTTGGAAATATTCTAATTTTGTGTCGTATTGTAGATATTGCTCTGGATATGCTTAAATGCTATAAAGAGTTGGCTTTTGCCGTCGATGTTGACGGAGACACCGCCTTGGATATGCTGGCTCAGAAGCCTTCTGCATTTCCAAGCGGAACTAATCTTGCTCTTTGGAGACGTTGGATATACTCATGTACGTAATTTATTTATTTATTTATTATTATTATTATTAAAATTTTTATAGTCAATTGAATTACTATAATATTTTCAACGTAATGAGATTTTATTGTTAATTCATTTCTCAAAAGGTATTTACATACCTGCCTATCCCACACCCAGCAACGATGTTAGTCACCAAGATATCGAGAGGCCACCACAAGAAGCCTCAGCTGAACATAAATACTTCTCCAGAGGAGGTATTTATTTATTTAATACTAATTTAATAATGAAATTTAAAAAAAACATCACTTGGATTTTTTAAAAAAATAATTTTTATCTATTTTTTAGAAGATAATTCGTTTTTTTTTAAATTTTAAATTTGATATAAATTATTTTTATTTACACTTTTAATATAAAATTTTAAAATAAATCATTTATTTTCTAAAATAAAATATTAAATTATATACATTAATATTGTTTTCATAAATTTTTTTTTATAAATAATATTCTTTTATCCAAATGCAGCCCCGAATCCATTGGAGGGACTAATTTGGAAAATACTAAAATTTTTTGGTAAGCAGCAATTTCCTTCATTTATGTAATAGCATATCTTCTTTACCCATGAAAGCAAACAGTGATTAAATATCTAACAATCCTTTAATGTTCCAAAAATAATAATTATTGTCAGTTCCACCTATCATATCGATTTATGAGCTGAAGCGAACACACATAGAAGCAGAAGAACTATTACATTGCATATGTGAGGAGCTATCAAACAAGGATGAGTCAGAATTCGAAAAACTTGGACTAAGGAAAGTGGTATTCAAAGCAGTGAAAAATGGGATAGTGGAATTCATCACAGAGCTAATGCAGCATTACCCTGGTATCATATGGTGTTATGATGAGTACAATCGACATATATTCTTGTATGCTACTTTGCAACGTCAGGAGAAGATATTCAGTCTTATATATGACATGGGTGCAAAGAAGAATATTGTTGCCACTAATTGGGATAAAGGTCATAACAATATGTTGCACCAAGCTGCATTCTTAGCCCCTTCTTCCCAACTTGATCGTGTTTCCGGTGCTGCTCTTCAGATGCAGAGAGAGTTGCAGTGGTTTAAGGTAAATAAATATCATATTACACATTAAGATTTAAAATAAGCATAAGAGCCTCATGTACACTAAATATATTTTTCAAATAGCTCTCCAACTATAGCTCTCCCAACTTCAGAAGTCGTAAATTTACCCCCTAATTTTTAAATACTCGATCAATTAAATTATTTTCAATAATTTGAAGGTTGAACGAGTAGAATAAAAAGTTAATTTAAATTTTTTTAACTAAGCCCCTCACATCCCAAAAAATTAGGATAGAGCATTTTTCGATTATTACCGAATTCAAATCGAAAATCGTAAAAAATTTGGTTTGGTTAACCAAAAGTGTACATATAGTCGATTTTCGGTTAATCGAAAAATGTAGTTTGGTTTTCCATTTTAATATTATGAGATTTCGTTATCTAAAAACTGGATTAAAAACCGAAGGTTTTGGTATTTAATTTTTTATTTTATTTTTCTCATTTTGTTGGAAAAATTTAGTTGTTTTCATGAGACATGCAAATTTTCGGTTAAATTATTTGATTTTTGGTTTACATAATTTGAAGTTCGGTTAGTAAAAAACCGAAAGCTCTGTTCGGTTAGTCAAAAACCGAAAGCTCTGTTCGGTTTTGTTTAACTAAATATTCTGCCATATCAAAAGGGTTTAATTGACCCAAAATTTACAAGTTAAGAGGTTAAATTGACCCTTTATGAAGTTTGAAGACTAACTTGAAAAATATAGTCAAGTTCGAGAGCTCTAGAGACTCTTATGCCTTTAAAATATAGATATTACATAAATTATGATAATGCAGGAAGTTGAGAGCATAGTGCAACCTAAATTCAAAGATATGGTGAATTTTCAACGCAAAACACCTCCAGTTCTATTCACCGAAAAACACAAGGAGCTTGTAGAAAAAGGTGAAAAATGGATGAAAGAGACAGCTGAATCATGTTCAGTTGTAGCAGCTCTAATAGCTACGATCATGTTTGCAGCTATATTTACCGTGCCTGGAGGTTACGATGAATATTCAGGCAATCCACTCTATTTAAAACGTAATTCATTCCTAGTGTTCATGGTATCTGATGCAGTTTCACTCTTTTCCTCCTGCACATCAATGTTGATGTTCTTAGGAATCCTCACTTCGCGTTATAGAGAAGAAGATTTTCTCACATCCTTACCAAACAAATTAATCATTGGTCTCTCCTCACTTTTCTTCTCAATTGCAACCATGATGACTACTTTTGGAATAACACTTTATATAATACTTAGGGAAAGAATCTCTTGGGTTTCTTTTCCTATCATTTTACTTGCCAGTCTTCCTGTCACTCTCTTTGCATTGCTCCAATTTCCTTTGCTCGTTGAAATTTTCTTTTCAACTTATGGACCTGGAATATTTGACAAGAAAAAGAAATGGGGGTGAGGAAAATATTTATTTATTTATTCTATTTTCTAAATGTTGTTCATTCTCTTTGTATTGTTGTGTATTTTGAAGTATGTGATAATGATGTTTGAGATTGTTGCCTTTTATATAATTGTAGAAAATTAACTCCATGTGAAAACAAACCCAGGTGTAAGGGTACATGATCTACCCGATATTAAAAATGAATCTAGTATAGTGACGAAAAAAATCTAGTATATATATATATATATATATATATATATATATATATATATATATATATAGAGGGTTTGTATCTAATGAGAAAAATATATCTCAATAAGAGATGAGTAAATAAATCTCAACCATTAGATTTTCATTCAACGGTTGAGATTTATGTATTTTTCTCTCTCCACGTTCATTCACCTTTTTGACTTTTTAATGAGTGGCTGAGGAGAGAGAAAAATACATAAATCTCAATCGTTGGATGAAAATCTAACGGTTGAGATTTATTTTCTCATCTCTTATTGAAAAATGTCTTTCTCATTAGATACAAACCCTATATTATATATATATATACATATACATGTATATATATATATATATATTATATTTAAATAGTTTTTTTTTCATTAGAATTTTGGTAACATCAAATTTTTTAATTTTGTTTTTAATTTTATTTAATATGTGTATTAAAGCTATTGATGATAAAATAGATAGAAATTTCTGTCAAATTATTTATTAGAGATGAATTTCGGAATTTCTAAAATCAATGAATAAACAAATATGATGGCACGACACGAATCAAAATTCAAAGTTAGATACCGGCCAAAATTCAAAGTTAGGTACCGGCCAAAATTCAAAGTTAGGCACTAAGTTGCTTTACGACAAGAAAAATAATTGTATATCAAGCACTGTGAACTTTCACTAACTCTCCTTATGAGTTATAACATCCATTATATAGCATCGAACCCCTACTCTAGTGGGATTCGGAATGCAGATTCGAGCACCATATCATACAAATTTCACATTCAAATATAAAATTGGAAACATTTAAATAATCATTTTATATAGATAGTATTCAACATTCAATAATCAATAACTTGATTCAGAAAATAGTAGATGAAATACTATTTCATAAGACTGGTAGTAACTTTTATAACTCATTTGATAAAACTTAAGTTTAGGCAAAGGCATAGACCTAAATTTGGGATTCAACTTTCCGGGGGGAAACATCAAATGAAAGAAGTTGACAAAATCAAAGTCAAATTATATACATATATAAAAATGATAGGTGAAATGCATGAAATGGATGACCATGGTGGAGTTAAACATCCACCTCTTTGTTTGATCGATTACATGTATACAAACTTTAAATCTTGACAAAAAAGGGAGTACAAAAACAACAGTGAAAGAGTGTTAGACTATCGATGCATAGTTTACACACATACCTTAACAAACAAATGCTTACCTCGATACAATAATATATAAACATACATCTCCAATGGAACTTCACTAAAGTTCCTCTTAGTTCAAAGACGTCATACACACAAGTTAACCTATAGCAATTATGAATGTCGTATCATAGTTTGTCATATCATATTCCTTATATCTACATGTGATTCATTTTATTTCACAATTTTGATCGAGCTGAGAAGTATTAGAATATGTGTCATTTTTAGAAATCAAATTTGAAATTTATAATTAATTACAGAAGTTTACAACCATAACAAGTAAGTTATTTTTCGAGGTCTTTGGAAAAATTGTTTGACCAAAGGGATTCAATGCGAACCCGGAGCAATGAACGAGACTTAGAATGAACAAAAAACAAAAACCAAGAAGTTTTTTGGGTTATTTCGGATTTATCTTATTAGAGCAATTTCAAAGTGAACAAAAGGAAAATTTCGCTTCAGAAGGGTCTGATTGATCCGTGACTATTCGGATAAGGGAGATCATGAATCGATTAGGCAAAATTATTTTCTACAAAGGTCAAATTAGTCTGTGATCAGAATAGTCATTGAGAAACCAATAAAAAAAATTTCATTTCTAGTAAGGCTTGATTGGTCATGCACAATTTAGCCAAACTGGTCGTAGATCGATATTTTTAAAAGATCGGATCTACTAAGTTTCAATCCCTTTATGGGAAGTCTTATCTAATCGGTCATAAATAAAAATTTTAGAAATTTATATCTAAACAGATTAAATCAATTTGTGGGCGGTTTGGTCACATCAGCTACAGACCGCTGCTTTAAAATAATAAAATTAATGATTGAAGGGAAAGACAATGGAAAGTGTTATGTTGGGTTTGAGTGTCTCTTTAGCTTTAAAAGCATTAGAAGATGGATTGTGGTATCTATTTTTATATCTTTTTTTTTATAGTAGTAAGTTTTGAGGATCTTCCATTGAAATTATATTTCCAATCAGTCATCGCCACAGATTTCAGGACCTGTCTAGTGTTGAGTAGTATAGTCTAACAGAATTATAAGTTCTAACAGGAACTCAACACTATTAATTAATATGACTTTGATTATTTAAGTGTCTACAATCTTAATAGGATACATATTCTCATTCCTATTTGCAGACTCTATAGATTTTAGGAAATTCTCTAGCACTAGAACCATTTATCTGATGGAGTTTCCATTCGTAGAAGCGATTATCTAGATGCTTCATGAATCTGCTTTCCATTAATATCGCTGCTTTCCACTTGTTATTATTTGAGTGCTATCCTTATAGAAAACTAGTTCAAACAATCATATAATTCATCAATTTGTTCTTCTATTCGATCTTCTCACTAAACTTATTGGATTGTAGTGCTTATATAACAATAGATAATGATGGTAAGAGTATTCACATATAATTTATTTTAGGATACAAGATTCAATGTATTTGAGTTTTACTTGAAATATCAATATAAATATTTAAGAATTATTAAATAATCGAATAATTTTTATTTTGTCTTTAAAGACTATCTTTATATTCAAAATTCATCCAAAACCATTCATCATATTGGAAATTGAGAAATAGTTACTACTAATTTGGAAATAAAAATTAAAGATAATGGTGAAATTTACATGTAGTTTTGATTGATCATACTCAAAACGAATAGTCCAATTACGAGCTAATTGAGGTTATGATTTGGATTTTGATAGTGTTAATTACAAATAACCAAAACACATATCCACATGCATTATTATGCAATTACACATCAAGTTCAATTTTATGTGTCCATTAATTCAATATGCCTATGAACTAAACATAAGTAGCAAAAACAGGATCAAAGTGAATATAAGTTTTTTGGGTTTGGGCTGAAGTTACATAACAAACCAAATTATTTGAAAATAAGTTGGTATTTCTTTGAGTGGACTAAAAACCGAAAACAAAGCGGTCACTTAGTAGAGACGAATTTATTCTCGAATTCATACTTGACAACTAAGTCCTAAAGGCCTAACAAGCCTACAAATCATGATATAGAAGCTATTTTGAATTACTTCTATATCCATAAAGCATGTTCTTTCATTCAATCATGTTAGTGCTAACTTAAGGGCATTTAATTACTAATTAATAACCATTTTCATTTAGCCATTAACCTATTTAACCAAACAACCAATATAGTTCCATATTTAAATTTCTCCATTCAAGAGGCTTAAACCTTATTAAAGGTCATTCATATCATATCCATGACCAATGGAGTGGTAGCTCGAGCCTGCAGTCTTGTAAGTTTAGAACCTATTAAGGTGAGCATAATATTCTGGTCAAAGCAGTTTGTTTGGTATAAGACTGTTCTCATAAAGTATTAGAAATATAATTTGGCAATTCTGTAAAACATTTTATAAGTTGCAGAGATCTTCAAAGATCATCCATCTTGGTTCCGGAACTGTCAAAGCCTTGAAGTTTTCACTATGTTTCTAGCTAGAAATGTTGGAACCATTGAACTTATATACACACAGGTAAATGAGAATAATTAGAGGTTTTAGTATCTTCTTCCATTTTGTTTTGAATATTTTCTTGTTGCTAAGCTTAGCAAATGAATGGAATTTCTTAAATGTATGCTCTTATAACCCTAACTCCTGCGCGTGATTTATGCACTCTAAGATACTCCATGTGTTTGAATTAGGGATGTTCACGGGTCGGGTTTGGGTCAAACACGGACCAATCCGTTTGACCCAAAACACAAAATTGATGCTAAAAACACATATCGGACCGAATTCTTTAACATTTCGGGTCAGTCTCAAGTTAAGGTCGGGTCGGGTCTGACCCGATAGTAGAAAAATATAAAAAATAATGATATAACTTTCAAAAAATATATAAATATATTTCTAATGAATGATTAAGAATTGTATCATTTATCATGATACCAATACGAAAATCAAAACAACTTGGATAGAGTTAAAGACATCAAATGTTTAGCAATATGCACAATGGCTAAGAAAAATAGAGTATTAAAAGTATATACTTATTGGATTTGGCGAGTCGGTCCAGCTGAGTCAGCGTCGGGTCGGGTCTATTAAAAAATTTGACTTTTTCTAAATTTATTGACAGACTCCAACCTTGTTATTGAACGAAGAATTACCCAAACATTGATAAACCCGACGGGTTTGGGTTGGGTTATCGGGTTACATATAAGTTCGGGTTACATAAAGTATATGTTTGAAAAATGAGAGTCTTTTGGCATGTAGTTTTCTCTTTTCCTACTTATAAGTTTGATTATTTTCATCTAATTGTTCTATGATGTTGATGTACTTTATGAACAAACAATAAATATGGTATCTAAATCTTTATTAGACTATGTGACACTGTCAAATTTGACATTTGACATTGTTTAACCATCGCTTTGAATGATTGTTATCTAATTAAGAATTTTTTTATGCTTACTCATTTACTACTTTATCATGTCAAATCTAAGGTGTGCGGGAGGTCTTTTTTTTTGTATTGATTCTAGACCAAATCCTGCAATTGCAACTCAATTAGTGAGAGCAAAAATGCTTTTGTGTGGTTATCTGACTCGTCTATGCAACAGTGGAAGTTCAATCATCAACATTGTTGACCACCTTAATATTGAGGCTCAAAAAGTAACTATTGCAATGAGTGGATTCCAGTTAGTTTAAGAGTAGCGGGTTTGTTCTAAACTCTGTTTTTACTAGTGTTGCATTAACATCTCAAAGTTAGATGTCTTTTAATATGCGCAAATTTATAGTTACAATCCCTTTTCCTTCTTTAATAGGGTATGGTGTAAACACTCATTACTAATTATTAAATGCTTATATGAGCATTGCAGTATATAAGACAAATAACTCAGGAGACTAGTGGCTAGGTGATATATAGGTTGGGTAGGCAACATGTTGTTCTAAGAGCGTTTAGCCAGAGATTAAATAGATACCTTAATCTTTATCTTAAAGTTTTTCTTAGATAGTTGAGATTTTCATTTATTGTCATTCTCTTAAACAACTATTTCTTGTTTAAGTATTTTGTATGTTCTAAGAGTATTATGATGTCTTAAATGTTATTTTTTCGTAGAGGTATTAATGATGTTGTTAATGGCTTTAATGATAATGAATGGTAAGTGATTAATTGAGGTGATGGTTCTGAAGATGTGATAATTGCCATCAACTATACCGAGAGTTTGAGCAACAATTCAAATCTCATTAATTTGCTTTTATTCCTGGGGTTTCTTTTATGTTAAGGAATCCATGTCACTCCAAGTGAGTTCCAACCTTGTACTTGCACAATCCAATATTTTTTTTACTCCACTAGATTTATAAGGTCACCGAGTAAATTGTCATCGCTAGAAAAGTTAATGATTAAGTCTATCATTTCTTTGGCCAGAATGTTCATCCCGGTGATCTTTTTCGATTTTTGAGGAGCATCACTCAGAGTGGGCTGATTTTAATGTCAACGCTTATTTTGCTCCATCATTAAAAGCTAATTCTTGTGTCTATCTAGAAATGATGCCTACCAGGTTTAGTGGGAGGCAAATCATTTTGCCACTTGGACACACTATGGAAAACAATTTTTTATTTGATTTAGTGTGAAAATTTTGGATTATACTCTGAATTGTGTATATTTAGTTTATATCACAAATATTAGTATGATAACCGAAAAAGAAATTTCCAAATATAAAAGTAGAAAAATATTCATAATAAGATTCTTGAAAACCCATTGTCAATAAAAAAAATATATATATAAATCAAACTTCTAAAACCAATGCCTAAATATTATTACATCTTAAATCAATTTTCCAAAACCATTGCCTAATTGTGGATAACCATACTCTCATATAATTTGCTAACAGTTAAAAATATGCTCTAAATATAAGTAGAGCACGAGTTTTTATGGTGGCTGAAGTCCATTTTTCAAAAGTGTGGTTGAAGTCCATGGTTTAGAACCATTGGTTAAAGTGTATCACTATAGGCCATGGTTGTAATGTCCTAAAATTGTATCTAGAATTTTTCTGTATTTTAATTCAATTTTGATTTTTTGGTTAAAGTCTGAATTTTCAAAATTCCAAATAGAAATTAATCGAAAATTCACTTTAGGGAAAAAAAATAGTAATTAGAGACTGATCATCGGAAGAATAGGGTCAAATTAGTCTAATTAAAGTATTTTCAAAAATATTTTTATAAATCGTCATTTTAATCGAAAAATGAGGATTTTTGAAGAAAATAGGGAATTTTCAATCAAAATGGATTTGAGTGAGTGATAAACAGTTTTAAACTGAAGCACATCTTTAGAATTGAGGGTGAGCAGAAATATTGACTAGGAAATAACATTGGATCAATCCTTAGGCTAGGAAATTAATTAGACTCGAACTACACTTAAAAGTCCATATGAATATTTAATCCCATCATGAACCCCCCCCCTTTCATTATCTACACTCACACAAAACCTCACAAAACCCTCTTATTATGCTCTCCTCCATTCATGTACAACGCCACACCACATACGATCTTCACTCAAAACTTTCAACTTTCACTCACACACCACTCTAATCCCCACAAAATCTCCTTTAATCATTATTCTTATAAAGGTAGAGCCATCTCTACACTCTCCTTATCTTGGATAAGTTTTTCTCTAAACCCCACTAGTTGGTATTTGATGATTTTAATGTTAGATTTCTATTAAAACATGTGGTATGACTTTAGTAGAGTAATTATGCTTCCAAATGTTAGTTTTGATGGATATAGGTCTCTAGATACCATATTGCCACTAGCCTTAGAGTAGAGATATTAAATTGGGTTATATTTTAATTGTGTATAGTTATTGAATTGTGTTATTAGTTAGGTTAGACGACTTAGGTAATAACAAAAATCCATAAAACGTGGTTAGCTAACTTGGTTTGTCAAAAGGAAGGTTAGCAAATTTATTTTATACTTTAAAAGTATTGAATGATGATGTATGTTTTATAGATGATACTTTAAATTGGCTAAATGCATGATCAATAATGAATATATGTGATGAATTGAATGTGGTGACATATATATGTGTTGATGATATTGATTGTTGGTAAATTGGTTTTATTGAAACATTGACATGGATACATGTCTAAATAATGTAATGGGTTGTTGGACCTTCATGATTATGCTATTGTTGTTGGTAGAACTCATATGATGAATGTGAACCCTTTAGCATAGAATATGGAGTGAATTATGACTAAATGATGAGAATTATTACTCAATGGTAATCAGCATGCCTTCACAATCCATATATCCCTAAGGTTGTGGGTTCGAGTGCTGGTGGAGGCAAAAGAAAGTGGGTGGGATCCACGATATCCGATTGTGTAACGATTGTATCGGTATTGATTGGTGTACGATTTGAGTTTATTCGGATGTGTACAGTGTACGATTCAGGTTTATCCGGGTGTGCACAGTAGCGAACTGGGCCCCGGCCCAGGACGTTACATAAAAAGACGCCTTTTAAATGTAACGTCCTGGGCCGGGGCCCAGCCCGCTACAGTGCATATTTGGATAAACTGGAATCGTACACTGTGCACACCCGGTTAAACCCGAATCGTACACCAATCAATACCGATGCAATCGTTACACAATCGGATATGGTAATCAGCATGCTTTCACAATCTATATATCCCTGAGGTTGTGGGTTCGAGTTCTGGTGGAGGCGAAAGAAAGTGGGTGGGATCCACGATATCCGATTGTGTAACGATTGCATCGTATTGATTGGTGTACGATTCGGATTTAACCGGGTGTGCACAGTGTACGATTCGGGTTTGTCCGGGTGTGCACAGTAGCGGGCTGGGCCCCAGCCCAGGACGTTACAAGAAGGATTTACTCGCCTAAGCTTCAGGCGACATATAATGGCTATATGAAGAACATTTCGCCTCTGAAGAGTTATGGCTTGGCAATCAAGACAAGCAAGGTTTATGAAAGTCGTTGAGTTCAGGCAAAGGAACAGGCGACATAAGTAAAGAAAACTGTTACTTCGCCAATTTGTGTTTCTTTGATGTTTTTATTTCAAAATTGCCACTGAGCAAAACTCTATAAATAGTAGCTTAGATGAAGCGATAGGGATCCTTTGGATCACCATTTTTGAACCTTTTGACATTCTGTTATTCCTAGAGAAAAATTCTAGATTCTTCTATACGCTTTATTAAATTATTTTAGGGAAGTTTCTTGAAGAAGTTTTGTATTCTATTTCTTGTGATCATTAAGATTTAGCTTGAGGATAGCTAAGCAACAAATTTGACAGAGTCTAGCTTCTTACTTCCTTGGTAAGATTTAGATCTTAGAAGCATATTGATGATGATTTGAAGGTAAAACTGTTATTTCAAGTTGAAGCGTACATAAGAAATTGATTGATAGCAGAGTTTAGTAGATCAGCTTATTCACTGTTAAGATCATTTGCAGAATAGAATACTGACCTATGGTTTCAAACGAGAGAATGTCATTAGTTTCTATAATTCACATCCATACTATGATTTCTATGATTCGATTGTTAATAGATTCTTTTAGCAATTCAGTTTGAATCTTAATCTCAATCATGCTTCTTAGCTGACAATCCCTGTGGAGATGATATCTTAAATACTACATTAGATGTTGATAGGATTTCTATTTAGTTATTGTGATTTTATATGTCAGAAAAATCCTCACCAATTTCTTGGCGCCGTTGCCGGGGATTGTTTTTTAAGATTAAGATTTACATTGAATTGTGCTACCCTGATTTATTAAGTTATTTTTCAACTTTAAAATTGTTTGTTCAAGTGTGTAGTGTATGCAGACAAGAGCTAAAGGGACTCAAGACTTGCAGTTTGATCCTGAGCCAGAAAGGATTATTAGGAAATCTAGATCACAGACGAGATCAACAACTAGAACAGAGTCGAGAGTTACAATGTCTGGAGAACGCTACAGCCGAAATAATGAAAATGATAGATCCTGAAAGGATGACTCTACGTTAACATTCCACACCACCAGTTGATGGCATGCCACAAGCCATTAACCTCCTAGCAATAACAACTGATAACTTTGAGCTTAGATCAGGACTCATCCAAATGGTTACATAGAACAAATTTGGAGGATGAGCCAATGAGGATCCCAATCAACATCTTAACACTTTCCTCCATCTTTGCAGTACATTCAGACATAATGGAGTTTTGAGGATGCAGTGAAGCTTCGACTATTTCCCTTTTCACTTAGTAACAAAGCTCATGCCTGGTTATATTCTCTGCCACAAGGATGCATCAATAGTTGGGAAGACTTAGTCAAGAAGTTCTTAACTCGTTATTTTCCTCCCATGAAGATGATGAAACTGAGAAACATGATTTCTTCTTTCCAATATTTGGATGGAGAATCATTGTATGAGAGCTGGAAGAGGTTTAAAGAGTTGATTAGGAGATGTCTGCATCATGGAATAGCATCTTGGAGCATTGTGATGACTTTTTACAGTGCTATGCCTCCTCAGATCAAAATGCACATTGATTCCTCAGCTGGAGGATCAATCATGGATAAGGAACTTGAAGATGCTCATGATTTCATCGAATTGTTGGTAAATAATGATTTTGGTTGGAACGAAAGTGACAAGGCTGCAACTAAGAACCAGTCAGGAGTGTGTGAGCTGGAGTCTTTCAATGCGTTATCTGCACAGATAGCACTTTTGAATAAAAATATGGATAATATGGCAGTGAATAGGGGTCATCCCAAGAAAACTTTAGTTAAATCTGTTGAAAAACAGAAACCAACTCTGGCGGACTATGCACAAGAGGCAACATTTGCTGATGATGAAGAAGAGCCTAAAGAGTTGGAACAAGTAAGTTATGTGAACAATAATTATGGAAACCAGCAGAGGCCGTACTATCAACAGAAGAATCAGCCTTATCAAAATCAGGGTTATTACCAAAGGAATCATCAACCTGATTACCAACAACAAGGAAAGTCTCAGTATCAGCCAATGGGGCAGAAGAAGCCTAGTATGGAGGATCTTCTCATCAATTATATGGAGAAAACTGATTCTATTCTCACTAATCATATCACTTCAATCAAGAACTTGGAAACTCAAATGGGGCAGCTTATGCAAGTTTTGAACCAAAGACCCCAAGGATTACTTCCAAGTGACACTGTGCCAAATCCTAAAGGAAAGGAAAGATCCAAGGAGGAAGCACAAGTGCATGCAATCACATTAAGAAGTGGGAAACAGCCAGAAAACTCTAAGGAAAAGAAGATTTTGGTACCTCCTTTACAAGATAAGGAAATTTAAGAAATTAGCAACTCTGCTAATAAGCCACATGAGGCTGTAAATATTGCTTTACCTTTTCCTTAGAGAGAAAATAGGAAAAAGCTGGATAAGCAGCTTGAAAGATTTTTTGACATGATGAAACAAATCCATGTCAACATCCCATTCTTAGAGGCATTAAAGCAAATGCCCGTCTATGCTAAGTTCATGAAGGAATTATTATCAAATAAGAGGAATTTAGCTGATTTGGTATGTATCAATGTAAATGGAAGCGCGAGTCAACTTGTCAAGTACCAGATTCCCAGGAAGAAGAAAGATTCTGGCAAGTTCACCATACCTTTAACCATAAGAGACAGGTTTAAAGGGAGAGCTCTATGTGATTTAGGAGCTAGTATAAACTTGATGCCTTTCGCCGTCTATGAAAGGTTGGGGATAGGACACTTCAGGCCTGTCAATGTCCTACTATAGCTTGCTGACAGATCCTTTACTCATGCCAAGGGAGTTGTGGAAGATGTGATAGTCACAGTAAATAAGTTTATGTTTACTGTAGACTTTGTAGTGCTTAACATGGAAGTAGATGAGGATGTGCCACTGTTACTCGGGCGACCATTTTTCAGAACTGGAAGGGCTTTAATTAATGTAGCTAATGGCGAGCTCACGTTAAGAGTGAATGGAGAAGAAGCCAAGTTCAGCTTATTGGAGTCATTGAAACTCCCTTATGATTTCAATGAAGTAAAAAGTGTGCAACTAGCTGCTGATGAAGAGTTGATGGACAAAATTTTGACACTAAGAAGTTAAGATCCACTAAATGATGTGGATATGGATATACCTGAAGAAAGCGCTTATAGTGGAGAATTAGAGTCCATGACTTCACATTTTGTACTCAACATCAATGACATACAACAATCTGCTGAACCAATGCTTCCTTCCATAGAGAAACCACCACAACTAGAGTTGAAGGCGCTTCCAAGTCATCTCAGGTATGCATTCCTAAACCCTGATGATTTTAGTTTACCTATTGTGGTATCAAATGACTTGACAGATGAGCAAGAGGAAAGCCTTCTACAAGTGGTGAGGAAACACAAGAAAGCCATTGCATGGACTATTGCAGACATTAAAGGAATCAACCCCACTTTTTGTACTCACAAAATCATTGTGGAAGATAATCATACACCTAAGATCCAACCTCAGAGAAGATACCCAACTATGAAGGAGGTTGTGAAGAAGGAGGTGTTGAAACTCCTTGATGCAGGTATTATTTTTCCAATTTCAGATAGTGAATGGGTTAGTCTAGTGCAGTGTGTACCAAAGAAGATAGAGATTACTTTTATAAATAATGAAAAGAATGATATGATCCCTACTAGAACCGTTAGGCTGGCGTATGTGCATAGATTATAGGACTTTAAATGAAGCCACTAGAAAGGATCACTTCCTTCTTCCCTTCATTGATAAAATGTTGGATAAGTTAGCAGGACACCCTTAATTTTGCTTTTTGGATGGTTATTCTGGATATAACCAAATTCCCATAGCACCTTGTGATTAGCATAAAACAACTTTTACTTGTCCTTTTGGAACTTTTGCTTACAACAGAATGCCATTTGGACTGTGTAATGCACTTGATACTTTTCAAATGTGTATGCTAGCTATTTTCACAGATTTTATTGGTAAGTTCTTATAGGTTTTCATGGATGATTTTTCCATCATTAGAGATAGTTTTGATGATTGCTTGAATAATCTAAAGAAAGTGCTTAGAAGATGTGAGGAGACTAACTTGGTCCTCAATTGGGAAAAGTGCCATTTTATGGTAAGAGAGGGTATAGTTTTAGGCCATAAGGTGTCTGCTGAGGGATTGGAAGTGGACAGGGCTAAAATAGATGTGATAGCCAACTTACCTCCTTCTGCCAATATTAAAGGCATTAGAAGTTTCTTGGGACATGCAGGGTTTTACAGGAGATTCATAAAAGATTTTTCAAATATTTCTAGACCCTGTGTGTTTTGCTAGAAAAAGAAAAGAAATTTGATTTAACTGATGATTGCTTGAAAGCTTTTGTGCACCTAAAGGAAAAGCTTGTCTCAGCATCAATCATAACTCCACCAGATTAGAATTATGATTTTGAAATTATGTGTGATGCTTCTGATTTTGCTGTAGGTGCATTGTTGGGACAAAGGAGAGAAATGTTGTTCAAAGTCATTTACTATGCTAGTAAAACATTGGTGGAAGCTCAGAGAAACTATACCACCATAGAAAAAGAATTACTAGTAGTACTCTTTGCATTGGATAAGTTTAGATCATATATATTAGGGTCTAAAGTTATCATTCATACTGATCATGCAGCATTGAGATACTTATTTGCCAAGAAAGAATCCAAACCTAGATTGATAAGATGGGTACTTTTGCTGACATCGAAATCAAAGACAAGAAAGGATGTGAAAATGTGGTAGTTGATCACCTTTCGAGATTGCACATCAGAGACATGGAAGCTCAAGTAGATATAAATGAACATTTTCCAGATGAGCAACTGTTCCTATGTGAGGTAACATTCTATCCATGGTATGCTGATTATGCAAATTATCTGTCATGTAAAGTGTTACCTGAAGGGCTTAATAGTCATCAGAAGAAAAGATTTCTTCATGAGGTCAATATATATATATGGGATGAGCCTTTTCTGTTTAAGAGATGCGTAGATCAATTGTTGAGAAGATGCATCCCATATGAAGAAACTTTTGATATTCTCAAGCACTATCATTCCTCAAAATATGCAGGGTATTTTGCTGGAACAAGAATAGCAGCAAAAATTTTGGAATGTGACTTTTATTGGCTATCAATTTTTAAGGATGCTCATGCATTTGTGGCCAACTGTGATAGATGCCAAAGAATGGGGAATATTTCAAAAAGACAAGAAATGGCCCAGAATTATATCTTAGAAGTTGAACTATTTGATGTATGGGGGATAGACTTCATGAGACCATTTCCACCATCAAACAAGTTGAATATATACTTGTAGCTATGACTATGTATCCAAATGGGTAGAGGCCGTTGCTTGTATTACGAATGATGGTAAGGTAGTGGAGAAATTTCTTCAAAAGAATATCTTCACTCATTTTGGCATACCCAGGGTACTCATTAGTGATGGGGGATTTCATTTTTGCAACAAGTTGTTGGAAAAAGTGCTTAAAAAGTATGGAGTGATCCATAAGGTTACTACAGCTTATCATCCACAAGCAAATGGTCAAGTAGAGGTTTCCAACAGAGAATTGAAAAAAATCCTCCAAAAGACTGTAAACGAGTCCAGAACTGATTGGAGCTATAAGTTAGATGATGCTCTGTGGGCTTATAGGACAGCTTTTAAGATTCCTATTGGAATGTCCCCATTTCGAATGGTTTATGGCAAGGGATGTCATCTGCCAGTAGAATTAGAGCACAAATCTTATTGGGCAGTAAAATTGTTGAACATGGACTCTATCAAAGCAGGAAAACAAAGGCTTCTACAACTTGATGAAATGGATGAATGGCGCTTAGAAGCCTATGAGAATCATGAAATGTATAAGCAGAAAATGAAAAACTATCATGATAAGAAGATTGTCAAGCGAGAGTTTAAACCCGGACAATATGTGCTGCTCTACAACATCAAACTTAGCTTATTTCCAGGAAAACTAAAATCTAGATGGTCTGGTCCATTTAGAGTAAAGAGTGTTTCCCCATATGGAGCTGTAGAACTGTTTGACAATAAGTCTACTGATTCTTTTGTTGTGAATGGGCAGAGACTTAAACACTACCTTGGGGGAGACATCTACAAGACAAGGGATATTCTCTATATCTCAGACACTGTAGAAATGATAGAAATTCCATAACAGACTTACCATGGTTGATGCTAACAACCTTAAACAAAGTATACTCCTTACACAACTAAATTTTTGTATTGGATTTATGCTATAATTGCTTAATTGTGTACATTTTTTAAACCAAGTTCATGTTGTGAAAGAGTATTATCATATTCAGATGAACTTGAAGTTTGGAATAAGAGGCGAGATATCATTCTTGTTGCCAAATTTTTCGCCTAAAATATTTTCAAGTTGGCGAGGAGCTACTTTATTTCGCCTTTGTGAACATAAAGGAGTTGGTGACATTTTGGAACATCGCCATATATTGTCGCCTATCATACTCTTGAAATGGTGAAGACTGGGAAATGTCGCCTCTTTGTATCGTCTTGAGTAAGGAAAGGTGAGATGAATCTTCAAACATCGCTCCTGTATCTCGCCAATCAGGTATGCTTTCTGGCGCTTTGACTTTATTTTACCAATTCACTTCGCCCAGGAGAAATTGCACTGGGCGAGGAATGTTTTTTCTCGCCTTAAGCATTGTCTCTTTTAAAGAAGTTTGTGGCAAGATCTTTTATTCCACCTCCAATATTTCGCCTATGTTCTTTGTTTAGGCGAAATTTTCTTGTCACTCGCTGTTGTCATCTGATTCTAGGCGAAACACTAGAATTTTTGCTCACATATGTCGTCAGATAATTGAAGTGAAAATTAAATTTAGCGACACGTAGGCGTACTCAAAAGTGACCGTTGTGACACGAGGCAAGGCTGATTCTTTCCGCCTTCTGCCTATCTTTCTCATCATTGCGCCTATTTCACGAGTCCTTTAAAAACTCATTTCAACTTTTCCGTTACTATTACTTGCATTCTAAATTCTCATTTCACAAAAACCCTAATTTGCGAATCTCTCGTTTTGCTTTCAAGTTTGAATCTACACGGAAACTAAACATGTAACACCCCATATTGAGACAGGGTTAAAAGAAATTGAATTGCTACCCATATCGCTAATTTGCACATTGTTTTTCGGGAGCCCAGAACTTGAGAACTCCAAAGTTAAGCGTGCTTAGCTTGGAGAAATCTTGGGATGAGTGACCTTTTGGAAAGTTTTCCTGGAAAGCATGTGAGTGAGGACAAAGCATGCTGGAAAGCATAATGGTGGTCTGTAGGGCTAGTGTTCAGCCTTAAGACCGATTGTGAATGATGGAACTTCAAATGCTGATAAGGGGAGGAAGTCTGGCGAGAAAATGAATAAGAAGTCAGTTGAGTTAGTTTCTGTTAAGAACATTAAACAAAAAGAAGTGCGGATGGGTTCTCAACCATCTAAAGGAAAAACAAGTGTGGAAAGTACACCCGTGGAAAGTACACCCAAGACCCCTTCTACACCAACTGCTGAAAAAGGGGACTTTTCAATTGAAAAAGCAGCAGCTATATATGGGGTTAGTAAGAAAAGCAAAAAGGTGATGGTTAGCTCGCCTGAGGTCAACCAGAATCAACCACAAGCTAAAACTCCACTGCAGAAGGACAACCTGCAATTTTGGCAGGAGAGGACTATCCAGTTAGATGATCTTGAGGATAGACGTTTTGGACACTATCTGTGGGGTTGGGATATGAAACAGCTAATGGAGCTACCTAAGAAGGCAAATGCAACATTAGTAGCAGAATTCTACAATGAAGCTTTAGAAGAATTGGATACATCTTTTGGCATTAGATGTGTTCAAGTGGACATATTAGTAGAGAGCGTCTGTACTTTTTACAGATTAGTGGAAGCTAAGCCACAAGGAGACAGAGGAATGGGAGCTGATGAGGTGACTGTGGAAGATTTAAGAAGTTTAAGGAGATTCCTAAATCCTACCAATGAGGCAGATGATGATGTTTTGGCTAGTGAATTGGATATTCACTTAGCCATTTGTCTAAACTGGTTAAGGGATAATATGAGGCCTAGATGCAAGGGCAGTCGGTTCACAGCTGATGAAAAGAGGTTTTTAAGATACTTTAACCAGGCCAAGTTCATTCATCTGGGCCAACTGATATATTCAGAGCACAAGAAATGGGTGAACAACATGAGGAAAGTAAGATCAAGGCAGCACACTCTCTATTTTCCATCTCTCATTACTGGCTTGCTAGAAAGATGTGGAGTCAAGCACAAGAAGAAAGATGTATGGCTAGCAGATTCAAAGCCACAAATAGGAGAGTTGGAGTTAAGAATTTGGGAGAGCAAAAGAGGCAAGGACAACCCTTGTGCTGAAGTTATTGATGGAGTGATTGCGTTGAAAGCAATAAGAGATGCCAAGAGAAATACTGCTAAGAAGAATAAATTTTCTTCTTCTACTCCAGCACTAAAACCAGCACCTGAAATTATTCAACCTTCTACTCAAGGTCCAAAAAGAGAAAATGGAAAGGGAGCTGAGACTGTCTCTAGAGAAGAGTTGGTGAAGGATTTGGTGGAAAGAAAAGTTGAAGAAAAAATTGCTGAATTCTTCAAAAACATTTCTAATCCACAAGAATTCATGAAAATGTGGGAAATACATAGGACAAAGCAGAATGTTCCTCAATTTGGTTTTGCTAAGTTTGCAAAAAGAATTTCAATTAGAGAACCAACACTATTGGAGGAAACTATGGAAGATCAAGAGAATCCACATTTTGAACGAATAGACTTAGTGGATAGTAATCCTGAAATTCATGATCAATCATTTAAAGAGATTGTTGTTAGACAGAATTTAGATGACCAATTTGACTTAGCATCAGAATTGGTAGTAAGTCAAATTGCAGAGGCTGATGAGATGAGTCTGAATAAGGGTAAAACTATAGTATTGGAGCCTAAACCTGTTGAAGCTGAATATGCTGATTCTTCAGATTGTGAGGAGATTGATACTGCAGAGATTGAAAAACAAAGTACATTCTTGGCTTTTTATGCTGAAGCTGCAGGTAAGCCAATATCAATTCAGGAAGCAGGTGAAGGATCCAAATTGCAGTTGGAAGAAGATGTCCAATCAATTGAGGAAGACCAGTCAGAAAAGAATGAGGAGAGGACAACTCAAGTACTGTGCATTTCCACTTATCAAGTTCCTGACACTATTTCTAGTACAAAGATCCTTTGTTCTTGAATCTGATACTTAGACACCATCTCTGAACTAGAATAAGCATTATAACAACATTACTTAACTCTCGTTCTCTTAATTCAATAGGTTCATGAAAACTAAGCAAATCAGGCTATTAATGAACAAGAATCACACAATCAAATCTTGACATAGAAACTGATCTCAACAAATCAACAGAGTTATTAGCTAAGCATAACTACTTCAACATTTATAGTACAATTCAAATTCATCTTCATCATGTTTAAAGATCTAAATCTTACCAAAGAAGTTAGAATTTGGACTTTGTCACAGTCTTCACTTCTCCACTTCAAGCTAATTCTCAGAGATCATAGAAAACAGAACACAAGACTTCTCCGAGAAACTTCTCAAAATAAATCTCAATGAAAGAACAGAAGATTCTAAAAAATATCTAAAGATGTCAAAAGTTCCTAATTGCTTTGACTGAGCTCCTACTTATAGAGTTTATTCAGTGGCAATTTTGAAATTAAACTAACAAAGAAACATAAATTGGCGAAGTACACAAAATCTCCTTATGTTGCCTGTTCCTTTGCCTGAACTTCCAATGACATTCAAAATAACTAACGAACTTGATCACTTGTTGACAGGTCTTCTAGGCGAAATACCTTGATATTCGCTCCCTTTATCGCCAAACAACTAGGTGATGTTGCTTCTTCTTGCCTCCTTTATATCGCCTTATTAAGAACCTTAGGCGAGATAAGTCATTAGTCGCCACCAGTCATATTTCTACCTTAGGCGATATTCATCATTTAGCCTTGATATGTTGCCCAATTCCACTTTTCTTTGGCGATATCTTCTTTTGTTTCTTGAAGATTTCGCCTGTGTTGGTGACTTATTGTAGGTGAATAACACCTATGTTGCCTTTTGCATCTTTTCTTCTAGGCGATGTTCACTTGTTTCTTTTTCCTGTCGCCATCTTCATTGAGTGTACACACGATAACCATAGGAGACATACCCTTTTCTTGTATTGTTTCGCCTAGGGGTGTCAATTTGTGTTAGCGAATTAGGTTTGACTAGATTCGACATGACTTGATTACATTTATATCTAACTCGACACGACATGTTTAATAAATGAGTTGCAATCTTTCAACTCGACATGAATTCATTTAATATGCATGTTAACGTGTCAACACGATTAATTTGGTTAAATAACTCAAAATTTGTAATCGTTTAACTCGATTACCCGTTTAACATGTTGATATGTCAACTTATTAAAGTTGTTTGTGCATTAACTCATTTAACCTGTTTATGTATTAACCTATTTAACATGTTTATCCATTAACCCGTTTAATCCATTTAACCAAAACCTATACACTTTCACTTGCAAATTTGATTAAAACTAATAAAAGTTAAGAACAATATATCAAATCAACGAGAGACATTGACTCCTAAGCTAAAGATAAAAGAACTGAGATTGAAACTATTAATGTTAGAAAAAAATATATCACATGATAAATTAACAACGAGTGTTATTGACAACGCTAACAATAGATAGCCATAGAGAGAGTTTTGTTTGAGGCAAACCACAAAGATGGGGCTGCGGAGGTGATATTTGAGTAATCGTTGGTTGATGACGAGATAGAGGTAGAGGAGAGGAAGCCGTGTCGGGCGGTTGAAGGCGAGAGAAGAGGTAGAGAGAAGGAATAACTTCTAATTTTCTAAAAGAAATTAGGGTTTTATTAGATTGATAACATATAATATAAAAATTATTATTTAATCGTTCAAAATTATATAAATTTTATTTTAACCCCAATTAGGCGAGTCGACATGTTAACCTGTTTGTCAAACCCGACTCGACTCGTTTATAAATAGGTTAAACGTGTTGTGTCATAAACAAATCAAAATCCATTTAGGTTAAACCCAACCCACTTATTTTTCGTGGGTTCGTGTCAACCTATCGAGTTATGACCCATTTTGACATCCCTAGTTTCACCATGATCTTGGGCTTTGGATGAAATTCAATTTTGATCATTCTTTGTTCTTATTTTTGTTCTTTTCTATTTGTTTTCCAGATCTTTTCATCCAAGTCCCTGTCTCAATAAAATAGTCTAGAATTACTTAGAAATTCACTCAATTATAAAATTTTTTAGCTTAATTTCTTCCTATTAAAGCTCATAAAATGTATCAAAACATAGGTAAATTCTAGACTTATCAATAGTAAAATTCAAATCTCTCATGAAATAGCTTCAAAACTCTCTTTTTCTTTTCTAAAATTTCCAAACATACCAGTTATAATTCGGTAGCTAACTCAGTATGATAACTTGAAGGTAGTTTTATCTATTTTAGACCGAGTTACACTTTGGTAGAAAATTTGATAAAGAACTCGGTCAGGAACTCATATTAACTTGCAACTTTAGAGCGAGCTACAATTCGACAGGGAATTTGGTAGATAACACACTCAGGAAACCTTGATTTTCTTTAAATCTTCAAACCTAGTTACAAATTTGGTACAATTCGATAGATAATTCTGTCAGAGGCATCAAACTTGAAAAAATCCTTCATACCGAAATATAAAGTCGGTAGCTCTTCTTTACAACTCAGCATCTCTTTATTTCTTGTAGATTTTCAAATTTCTTTTTATCCCTTTTGATCCAAAATCTTCACTCATCTTTCTTCATGCCTTCTAGTACCAAAATATACTTTAATACCGGAGAAACAAGTGAATGTGTCTTAAATATACGCAATTCACATAAGGAATCATACCGAAATCATCCTAAAATTTAATAACTTTCCGAGTTTATTAGTGATCCACCCAAAATGCTCACCCCAAATGATTATAAAACACTTACAGTTATGATAAGTAGGGAGAGAATTAAAAGAAGTAGTTAATATATAATAAATTGCTCTCACATATGTTAAAAATTTGGAGGAAGTGAAACATTAAGAGAGAGAAGAGAATTCTATTGGAAAAAAAAACTGCAGCACAACATACCAATATTGCAATATTTTACCATCTTTCTTAACTTAATTCTCTCTAAACTAAGAATCAATAAACAAAGAAGGAGACTCACATTGAAATTTTGATATAATCATTTGGTGGCTTGCATTTACCTGATGAACAGATGATCAAGTTCACATTTCAATACAACGTTGTGACTCAATTAGATATATGATTGAACAATATAAATATCATACTTTTTACATTATTTTATTAAGTTGCAGATAGATGTCTATATTTATGTAGTACTATAAATGGATGTTTATTCGGTCAGGACTGAATCTAACCTAATTCAAATTTCAGTATTTCGGTTCAGGATTACGAGGACCAAATACTGAACTGAAATTTAAAATTCAGTTTGGTTCGAACTAAAATATTTCAGTATGATTCGGGACGAAGACTAAAGAACGAAATATATAATTTTTAAAAAAAAATTATATATTATTTTAATAATTTGAAAATGATTAAATGAATTTGTAATTTATGTGATGATGTTTATTCGATATTTAGCAAAACTCTTTTCATTTTCACAACTTTTTTGACTTGTCTAATAATATAAATAAATTAAATTATTAAAATTAATTTTAATAAAACTACTAATTCGGTAATTTGGTTCAGACCGAAAATTTCAGTACTGTCCGAACCGAATTGAAGGCTGAATTTTCCCAAATGTAAGGAACGAATACCGAACTAAATTTTAAAAATTCGGTTTAGTTGAATCTGATATTCAGTTTGGTATTCGATCCGGACCGAACCGTGCACACCCCTAATAATATATCACGTGAATTAACAATATGATATTTTCTTGTTTTGCATAATATATTTTTATACTTTATAATAAAATAATTTTTTATTCCGTTTTATAAAAAAATTTCCAATTATATTTTTATATTTTTGAAATTCGAATAAACAAATCTTACCGCATTTCCAATATAATTTTCTATTTTAATTAACATGTCATGTAGAAATTTATAAAATTATACCATATCTATTTTTATTATTAAAGCATATGAAAAAAATTAATAAATAAAAAATATGTGCTATTAGGTTATACATTTAGTTTACCCTACCATAGTTTTCTATTTATTTTTTATTTTTTTATTTTACAATAAAAGTACAACGATACAAGGCCTACTGTAACTCTCACACTTTTTGCTATTAGTCAATCTCATAATTGTTGAGTCCTGTTAGGTTAGAATTTTGTTACTTTGCACTATTATGCGCAGTAAAAAGTAGTTATACACAAAATCCACAATATCTGCTAAACCAAAATTAAAAACATCATCGCTACTTGACTTGCAAATCGACAGTTCATAAGACAAAACACATGTCGCCGTGTGTTGTTCCCCACATCAACGCACGCCTCATTCACTCCAACTAATTTAACAAACTCCATTCACACGCCAGCTCTTCAACCTCATGCCACGTCATTACTCATCATTTTTCAAATTTTCCACATAAGCATCGGATTTACACTTCTCACTTATAAATAACTAAAAATCTCAACAGAGAATCTCATAATTCGAAATCTAAAAAACAACAATGGCCTTCAACAAGAGTAAGAATTTCGACATTGAAGAAGCGGAAGAGGTGACACCGTGCACGGTGGAGGAGGTGGCGTTGGTAGTTCCGGAAACCGATGACCCCACTCTCCCTGTACTGACGTTTCGGGCCTGGTTTCTGGGTTTGACTTCGTGCATTGTGTTGATATTTCTCAACACTTTCTTCTCCTACAGGACACAACCGCTCACTATATCTTCAATTCTTATGCAGATTCTTGTTCTTCCGATTGGGAAGTTCATGGCCAAAATTTTACCTGAAAAACAATTCAATTTTCTGGTTTGGGAGTTTTGTTTGAATCCTGGACCGTTTAATGTTAAAGAGCATGTTATTATTACTATATTTGCCAATTGTGGTGTGTCTTATGGTGGTGGTGATGCTTACTCCATTGGTGCCATTACTATTATGAAGGCTTTTTATAAGCAGAGTCTTAATTTTCTCTGTGCCCTTCTCATTGTCCTCAGCACTCAGGTTTTACATATTTCCTTTTTGAATCTTTCTAATTATTGAACAGTTTGTTAATTGTCATCATTAATGTTTTGTTTGGTCTTGTGCTAGTTTCTAGGTTATGGATATGCTGGGTTGCTCAGGAGATATTTGGTTGATCCCCTTGAGATGTGGTGGCCTGCAAACCTTGCTCAGGTTTCTCTTTTTAGGTATGTACTTATTGCTTAGCATATGCCAATTTAATTGTGATATAATTTAATGTTGTTGAATGAATGTAGAGCATTACATGAGAAGGAGGAGAAGAAGAAAGGAAGCCTAACGCGGATGAGATTCTTCATGATTGTATTCATTGGAAGCTTTGTATACTATGCACTTCCAGGATATGTATTTCCAATGTTAACATTCTTTTCATGGGTGTGTTGGGTATGGCCAAACAGTGTAACGGCTCAGCAGATTGGTTCAGGCCACCAAGGACTTGGTGTGGGAGCTTTCACATTCGATTGGGCCGGTATTTCGGCTTACCATGGCAGTCCTCTTGTCACACCTTGGTCTGTTATTCTCAATATTGGAATTGGTTTCATCATCTTTGTTTACATTATTGTTCCTCTTTGTTACTGGAAGTTCAACACTTTTGATGCTCAAAAATTCCCTATCTTCTCCAACAAACTCTTCACTTCCACTGGCCATAGATACAATACAACCTTGGTGGTCACACCCCAGTTTGATTTAGATGTTCCTGCTTATGAAAGATATGGAAAGTTGTACCTTAGTCCTCTTTTCGCCATGTCGATTGGTTCAGGATTTGCTAAGATTTCCTCCTCTCTTACCCATGTAGCTCTTTTTCATGGAAGGTATATCTATCTTTTAAATCATTATTAATTTCTTACATAGAAGAACATATATTGATTCCTTTTTATATACAGTGACATTCTTAAGCAGAGCAAATCAGCAATCAAGAATGTGAAATTGGACATACATGCAAAACTAATGAAAAGTTACAAACAAGTGCCTGAATGGTGGTATTACATTTTGCTGGTTGGAAGCATTGTAGTTTCTTTATTACTAACATTTTTTTGGAAAGATGATATGCAACTACCTTGGTGGGGGATGTTGTTGGCCATTGCTTTGCTTTCCATTGTTATCCTTCCTATAGGGGTCATTCAAGCCACAACAAATCAGGTACTACCCACTAGACATTACTTATCTGTATGTACTGAAAACTCACTAAAGTAATCAATATATCTTGTAAATGCTTTGCAGCAACCAGGATATGACATGATAGCGCAATTTCTAATAGGATATATTCTCCCTGGGAAACCAATAGCGAATCTACTTTTCAAGATCTACGGCCGAATCAGTAGTGTCCATGCTCTATCATTCGTATCAGACCTTAAACTCGGTCACTACATGAAAATTCCTCCATACTGCATGTACACAGCTCAGGTACATATAATTTATTGAGCTTCAAATTCATCAAAATTTTCATCATTCTTATCAACTTATGCTTGGTTTTCCAGGTAGTGGGAACTTTAGTTTCAGGTGTAGTAAACTTGGTAGTAGCTTGGTGGATGTTAGACAATGTTGAAAACATCTGTGACATTGACTCCATCCATCCTGATAGCCAATGGACATGTCCGAAATACAAAGTAACATTCGACGCATCAGTCATCTGGGGTCTAATAGGACCAGAGAGGCTATTCGGACACAAAGGAATGTACAGAAACCTGGTTTGGCTATTCCTTCTAGGAGCAGTGCTGCCAATTCCTGTATGGATACTAAGCAAAGTCTTTAAAGACAACAAATGGATACGTTACATAAATATACCTGTGATATCATTCGGATTCGGAGGAATGCCTCCTGCGAGTCCGACGAATATAGCGAGCTGGCTGTTAACAGGAGCTGTATTCAATTATTTTGTGTTTCAATATAGGAAGAGATGGTGGCAGAGGTATAACTATGTTCTATCAGCAGCACTTGATGCAGGAACAGCTTTTATGGGGGTGTTGTTGTTCTTTGCTTTGCAGAATAATGGTGTTAAGTTTGAGTGGTGGGGGACGCATGTTGATAATTGTCCATTGGCGTCTTGTCCCACGGCGCCTGGTGTTGTAGTTAAAGGCTGTCCTGTTTTCAAATGACGGACCATGTTCATGTATATGCTGCTGGAAACAACTGATAATAATAAGTTACCACTTCTTTGTACTTTATCACAATTTTGTTAATAGGAAAGTTGAAATAACTCAACCTGTCTTTCAACGTATATTTTTAATGAAAAATAGCCTACCATTTTATGATGTATAACCTTCCTAATCAATTTAATTTACTTAGTTATATTCAGCAGTTGATTATGAATCCGAATTTGATTTTTAAAATTTCACAAACAAGTTGAAATGTTTTTTAAAATGTAAATTGAATTTTATACATAAATAAAAATTATAAAGGTATTTTGGTAATGAGTTAAAATTCCTGTGAACCCATTAATCACCAAAACATCCGTTAAAAACTAACTATAAATGAAACTGCATCTTGTCGCAAGTATTA
This sequence comes from Cardiospermum halicacabum, assembly GCA_031304145.1. NCBI lineage: Eukaryota > Viridiplantae > Streptophyta > Magnoliopsida > Sapindales > Sapindaceae > Cardiospermum > Cardiospermum halicacabum. Next base: position 14,795,623 of record CM062394.1, on the reverse strand, counting down.
TCAACAATGAAACCCAAATAAATAAATATATATTTGTATTTTTAGACTTTTTTTTTTAGAAAAATTATATTTTTAGACCAACATTAAAATTTTTACAGAACTAAACTTTTTGAAAATTTTATTGCAAAAAATAGACCAAAATGACCATTTTACCCTCCAATACCGGGAAAAAATATATCCAGTGTTACACACCCGGAAGCAGACAAAATTCAAGCATGCTTCCCGGTGTATAATACCGGGAAACGAATTTCAGCTTCCCGGTACTATACACCGGGAAGCAAGTTTAAATTTTGTCTGCTTCCTACACAGGGAAACAAAATTTTGCTTCCCTATATTACACACAGGGAAGCAGGCAAAATTCAAGCTTGCTTCCCGGTGTGTAATACAGGGAAGCAAAATTTTGCTTCCCTGTATTACACACCGGGAAGCTGATTCAATTTTGCCTGCTTCCCGGTAGTAATACCAGGAAACTCATTTTCTGCAATTTTTTTTTTAAAGTTTAATTTTACAATTTTTTTATAAAAAATTTTAAAAGTGTAAAAAGTTTAGGGTTAAGAGTAATGTTATATAGCCTTCTGTCTTGTACTACTATCATTGCCTACTCATACATGTCAATAGATGATTGGTTGAATTGTTATTAATAATTTTATATATTTATTTTTGTGTATTTAATGTTCAATCAATTGCTGCCACGTATGAGTAGGCAATAAAAGTTGTACAAAAGAGTAGGCTATGTAGTATCGCTCTTAGGGTTAATCTTAAAACTTAAAAAAAAAAAGTTGAAAAAGTCTACTTTTACTTATTATCAAAATATATATATATATATATATATATATATATATATTTATTATATATTCTGCAATATTTTTAACCTAAAGTGTAGTTTAAATATAAATTTAAAAAATAAATTATAATTTATGGTATAGGTAACCGTTTTATCACGGTTTTAAACATGTTTAACCATGAGTATTTGGCTAAAGCAAAATCAACTATGATTATTTATTTTTATTTATTATTATTATTATTATTTTATTACTATTATATTTTTTAACATTTGGCAACACTAGTAAAAATTTCATGGTCTAGAAGGTAATATTTTTCCATAGTCACATTAGACAATGGTTTAACTATAAATTCTATGATCATATTCATAAAGTGTTACAGTGTTCAATCCTTCTTATGATGAATTTCAAGTACGATGATCGGAGTGCTACACTAATACACTTTATTTACACACGGTCATTCATAAACAATGGCAATTATAGGAATTCATCAACGTTTCTCACTTCATAAACTCCAATGCCAATAATCTATAAAAGATAAGATAGTTTAAATCATAATGTCAAATACATGACTCCAAGTTCACATGTTATTCGGTCATAATTGAAAACATTTAGTTTAATTATAAAGAAGTAACTAATCCTTTTGATCTATAATTATTCATAAGAGTCCTGAGATGTTAATACAAGTAAGAAATGAGAGATGATCTCTAAGTGTACTTCAAATGATGTAAATGGGTTTTAACTAACTCAATCACCTGTTAACGTTTCACATAGAAGAAAAAGACACAAAAACAATAAAAGGAGCATCATGCTATTAATGCCCAATTAACGAATTCATGCTCCAACAAACACATAAACATATACTTCTTATTAACATTTAATCATGAATTAACAGACATAATGCACTTAGAACCATCCAAACATCAATTGTCCAAGCATTAACATCAACAACACTCGAGAAAATAGAATTCGGAAACCCGAACGGGTACCTAGCACCTTGATCCACTCCTTAGTCCATAGGACCAAGCCACCGAAACAATACCGAGACTTCCCTGTATCTTGGTCCACGCCTTGGTCTAGTGAACTAAGCCCCGACTAAGCCACCAAAAATGGTACAGATAGTTTCGGGCGATCTTGGTTTGAGTCTTAACCCATAGGGCCAAGCTAATGGTTAGCACATCCAGAAATGTACCGAGAGTTCCCTAGCGTCTTGGCCCACGCCTTGGTTTCCTTGACCAAGACGCCAACCAAGGCGCCCAAAAGTGTATATAGAGGTTCTGGCGTCTTGTCATTTGCCTTGGTTTGCCTGATCTAGACGTTGGCTAAGGCACCTAGTAAAATTAATAGGTTAAAAAATAGAGTAATTCATCCCAATTCCTCCTAACAAATTATGATTTGATCATCCAAAGGTTTAGGTGAGCTACTCTAGCTTACCGAACATTTTTCCAACAACAATCATTCAACCTTTCCACTCAAGAGGTAATGGGGTCCATTTTGTCATAAGTGAACAACCAAAACATAGTTCAACACCATTAAGACAAAACAATTAATTCAATCATCAGCAAGGAACACAATAGTCCAGCTTTATCAAATTACTTCTAGATCTAACTTCTATAGGAAAATAAGAATAATAGGGTCGAAGCCAACGATTGAGTTAGCTCACAATAGGGTCTGAAGACTGAATTCGGGACACTGATTGTATCCCATTGTGGGCTGGATGACCACATTTGAATCCTTAATAATAGGCCCGAAGGCGGTGATTGTAACGTCCCAATTTCGGGGCTAGACGTTTTCTGGTTTTTGAATTTTTAAGTTGATTATTGAAGTGTTGAACTTTATTGTAACTCGTGAACATATCGATTATTGAAATTTTATTTATCTTCTTTGGATTGCTATGGGAATGTCTATTGGTATTATATTGTTTATATTTCGAAAATCGAAGCGAAAACGAAGGAAGGAATGGAAGTGCGCAGCACTGGCGTGCTGGCTACATAAGCTTTATATAGCCAGGCTTGTCGCCAGCGCTGGCGACAAGGGGCTATGTCGCCAGCCTTGTCGCCAGCGAGCGAATTCTGCAATATTGAAGTGTTCTTCTCGGTGCGCTTTGGCGACATAAGGCCTATGTCGCCAACCACCGAAATCGAGTTTTTAAAACCTAAATTGACCGAATCTTCTTCATTCACAACCTCTCTCTCGAATTCTCTCGTCTCGCAAGTGATTATTCTCTCCATTTCCTCGCAATCTCTCTGTTTGATTGTCTCCGGTAAGTCTTCAATCGACCTTTATCTTCTACACTATTAGTATAAGCCCGATTGGTGTTGGATTATGGTGTAATCGTTATCGTCTCTAATGATGGATTGGTTAGGGTTTGTTGGAAACCCTAGGATTTGGGGATAATTGATTTGGATGGTAGATTGTTGATAGCTGGACTGGATTTTAGTGTATTCGTGTTTTCGTCACCGTTTATTACTCGTTCGTTTTGCGTCTCTTCGCGATTAGAATAGATTTCGATTACCGCGCCCTACATATTCGATCAATTGCCTAATTGAGTTATCGTTTCTTGTCCTTTGATAGGCGAAGCGGAAGGTGCTGTAGAACATACCGGTGACGCCTAGCTAATTGACATCGGAAGAAAGGTTAGCAACGTCGTCTTGAACTCTATATTGGATGTTGTTTGTTTTATGAGTTGTGCATTAAACCGGTTAATAAGATAATCACTTGAATTGACAATTGGATAGGATTGGATAGTAATTGATAGAATGATATTGTTTGTCGTATTGCTGGTTATTGCTGATATAGAACTATTAGTGAGTCTATTGCATATTAGACTTAGGCTTTGGTTAGCTAGAGCTGGAAATAATTGGATAAGGCACTAGTAAAGTACCTGTCACATATTGCTTGAAAGCCAATGTATTGTTATAATGAAACGATCGATTGTTAAATGGAAACTTGTGTGTTTGAATACTTAACTCATTGACACGATTGCCCTAGTCATGGTTGAAATAGTGATAGAATGACATGTCATTAGGGGTACCCAAGATATCTCAGCCTTTTGAGAAAAATAGGACCTTTGGTTTAGCTAACCGCATTGAAAAATTGAGTGACGACTCCTATTAGGTGTGACGGCACCACCGCCTGCGGGCATATTATTATTGGTGGTCTTCGGACCTAATTGATGGGATTCTAAGGTAGTAGTCCATCCCGAGGGGGAATACACGACTCTATGGATCTCGGTCTTCGGACCATATTGGTGGCTTCGGCCTAATTGGCCCCATTTCATTATTGATCCTATATTAGTGGCAGTCAATTAAAAACTGGAAATATAAATTGATTGATATTGTGTGATGATTGCTAGTGATTAGATGATGGATTGGAGGATTCCTAAACGAAGTTTGAGATCATAATTGGACTTTGATAATTTTGAATACCACTTGAATATAATTAGTTTCTCTCACTTTATTGAACCGAAATGGCTTTAGACTTGGGGGGATTGTTTCTCTTCCATTGATTGCTAGATTTAGGTGCATATGTGTGCCTCCTCATCATTGTGTGTTTAAAAGAAGCATTGTGTGTGTTTGTTGGAGTATGACTTGCTAACCAGACATCGATAGTCTGACGTTGTTTTTCTTCCATTTTACTTGTCTATCTATTGAAATGTAAAACAGGTGATCGAGCAGATTAGAGTTTCAAGCATTCCCCATCGAAGCATATTGATCTTTTTCTACATTTAGAACTTTTCAAATGAACTCATATGTTATTTTCGCATTTGATGTTTAAGGAGGATTGTAAACTATTTATTTTGCTATTTGAACTTATTTGCTTTAAACGATTTAAATTAGATTGTAAAACAATATTTTGAATATTATATATTTTGGTTTCAGGACAGGTTATTATCAAATGATTGTTTATTATCATACTGCTTTCGAAACAGGATATTGAATTCATATTCCTTTAGTTATTATAAAGTATTTTCCGCACTTAAATGAATGATTGTAATGTAACGAATTGTTAATGTGGCGTTCCGGTTTCCGTTCGCGGCTCCTCCATGGCCGGGGGTTAGGCGTTACACTTCTTCGCCATATCAATCTTCTATTCAAGAACATTTTAAGCAATATAACGTAGATGTCGCCTCTCTTCATTTTCACTTTGGCAACATATTCATGTATTGCCTTAGACATCGTCTCAAAACATGGCGAGATCCTCCCTTCAGCGCCTAATAAAATCTCCAAGAGTGGCGATGTATGAAGGTAACTCGCCTCAGTTCTAATCTTCAGGGCGAAATTATTCAAACTTCGCATTCCTCATCGCCTTCTCTTTTCAGCTAACGACGATGTATGCAGGCGATGTTTATTTTTCAACATCAATCTTTTCACCTCAATTGTCATCTTTGTATGAAATTCCAGATGTTCCTTCTTTCTTCCGAATTTTGCAAATTTCAGCTTCTTTTCCACTTATTTTCATCCAACTCCCTGTCTCAGAATTAATAGTCTAGAAATCCTTTACTTATCAGGATTCGGCATAGTATCACTTAGAAGTGATCCTTGGGGTCTTTGGTTCAAAACTTGCATGAGTTGTCCCATTTGAGTTTCCAAGTTCTTGATTGAAGTGGTATGATTGGTGAGAATAGAATTAGTTTTCTCCATGTACTTGATGAGAAGATCCTTCATACTAGACTTCTTCTGCCTCATTGGCTGATACTGAGACTGTTCTTGTTGTAGGTAACCAAGTTGAGGATTCCTTTGGTAATAACCCTGAGTTTGATAGGGTTGATTTCTCTATTGATAGTATGGCCTTTGCTGGTTTCCATAATTATTATTCACATATTTTACTTGTTCCAACTCCTCAAACTCTTCTTCATCTTCAGCAAATGCTGCCTCTTGTGCATAGTCCGCCAGAGTTAGTTTCTGCTTTTCAATAGAATTGACTGAAGTCTTCTTCGGATGTCCCTTATTCACTGCCATATTGTCCATCTTTTTATTCGAAAGTGCTATCTGTGCAGATAAAGCATTGAAAGACTCCAGGTCATAGACTCTTGACTGCTTCTTAGTTGCAGCCTTGTCACTTTCATTCCATCCAAAATCATTATTCACCAGCAATTCGATGAAATCATGAGCATCTTTAGGTTCCTTATCCATGATTGATCCTCCAGCTGAGGAATCAATGTGCATTTTGATCTGAGGAGGAATAGCTCTGTAAAAAGTCATCACAATGCTCTAAGATGCTATTCCATGATGCGGACATCTCCTAATCAACTCTTTAAACCTCTCCCAGCTCTCATAAAATGATTCTCCATCCATATATTAGAAAGAAGAAATCATGTTTCTCAGTTTCACCATCTTCATGGGAGGAAAGCAACGAGCTAAAAACTTTTTGACTAGGTCTTCCCAACTATTGATGCAACCTGGTGGCAAAGAGTATAACCAGGAGGCAAAGAGTATAACTAGGCATGAGCTTTGTTACTTAATGAGAAAGGAAATAGTCGAAGCTTCACTGCATCCTCAGATACTCCATTGTGCCTGAATATACTACACAGATGCAGGAAAGTATTAAGATGTTGATTAGGCTCCTCATTGACTATTACTCCAAATTTGTTCTATTGAACCATCTGAATTAGTCCTGATCTAAGCTCAAAGTTATCAGTTGTTATTGCTGGAAGGTTGATGGCTTGTGGCATGCCATCAACTGGTGGAGTGGAATGTTGACGAAGAGTCATCCTTTCAGGATCTACTCTTCCATCATTTTCATTATTTCGGTTGTAGCGTTCTCCAGACATTATAACTCTCGACTCAGTTCTAGCTGTTGATCTCGTCTGTGATTTGGATTGTCTAATAATCCTTTCTGGTTCAGGATCAAACTGCAAGTCTTGAGTCCCTTTAGCTCTTATTTGCATACACTACACACTTGAACAAACAATTTTAAAGTTGAAAAGGAACTTAATAAATCAAGTTAGCACAATTCAAAGTAAATCTTAATCTTCAAAAGCAATCCCCGGCAACGGCGCCAAGAAATTGATGAGGATTATTCTGACACATAAAATCACAATAACTAAACAGAACTCTTATCAACGTCTAATGTAGTATTTAAGATATTGTCTCCACAGGGATTGTCAGCTAAAAAGCAGGATTGAGATTAAAATCTAAACTGAAATGCTAAAAGAATATATATACAAATCGAATCATAAAAATCATAGATTTGATGTGAATTATAGACACTAATGACATTCTTTCGATTAAAACATAAATCGGTACTTTATTCTGCAAATGATCTTGACAATGAATAAACTGATCTACTAGTCTCTGCTATCAATTAACTTCTTATGCACGCTTCAACTCTAAATCACACTTTTACTTTCTAGATCATCATCAGTGATCTATTAAAAGATCTCTCGATTCAATTTAATAGATCTCAATTATACAGTTGCATATATCTATATAATACAACATATATAACTTATAAGCATAATCTGTAGAAAACTAGATCTATTGTCTATCTCTAGAACTATGATCCTCTATTCTTAGATCTAGAACCTGATCACCATCTCTGGTCTAAATCAAACTTCAAATCAACAAGATTACGTAACTCTCATTCTTGTAATTCAATAAGCTCATGAAATTCAAGTAAAACTGATTATGATTGAACAAGAATTGTACAATTAGAATGATGATCAATAACAGAAGTTAACAAATCAGAAGAGCTTTTAGCTTAGCATATCTACTTGAACATATTCAATCAAAGCACAATTCATCTTCAATGTGCATCTAAGATCTAAATCTTACCAAAGAAGATAGAAGTTAGACTCTGTCACAGTTGTTGCCTCGCTATCTTCAAGGTAAATCTCGATGATCACAAGAAATAGAGTACAAAACTTCTTCAAGAAACTTCTCTGAGAATATTGAATAAAGTGTATAGAAGAATCTAGATTTTTTTCTCTAATAATAACAGAATATCAAAAGATTTCTATTGCTTCATCCGAGCTCCTATTTATAAAGTTTTGCTCAGTGGCAATTTTGAAATAAAAACATCAAAGAAACACAAATTGGCAAAGTAACAGTTTTCTTCATTTATGCCGCATGTTCCTTCGCCAGAACTTATCATTCTTCGTCATATCAATTTTCCATTTGAAAATATTGTAGGCGATATAATGTAGATGTTGCCTCTAAACATTTTCATACTGATGACTTACTCAGGTGCTGCCTCAGACGTCGTCTCACAAAATGGCGAGATTCTCCTTTTAGCGCCTAGGATTCTGCAATGAGTGGCGACGTATGAAGGTAACTCGCCTCAGTTCTCATCTTCAAGGCGGGATTATTCACACTTTGCCTTCCTCATCGCCTTCTCTTTTAAGCTAGAGCGATGTATGCAGGCGATCTCTCTTTTTTTAGCATCAATCATTTCGCCTCATTTGCTTACTTTGGATGAAATTCTAAATGTTCCTTCTTTCTTCTGAATTTTGCAATTGTTAACTTCTTTTCCAATTCTTTTCATCCAAGTCCCTGTCTCAAAATTAATAGTCTAGAATTACTAGAAATGTATTCAACTTTTCTTTCTTTTAAGCTCATTTGCTTTACATTTAAGCTCATAAAACATACTAAAATATAGGTAAATTCTAGACTTATCAGATAGACAATTAGATCAAATTTTTGACAGATTATGCTTGATTAGTTAATAGTATTGTACTATAGAGATATATGCAACTATTGATTAGGATTTGTTAAATCAAATGGAGAGATCTTTAACAAATTACTAATGATGATCTAGGTTGTAAATCTAAGATTTAGAGTCGAATTGTGTAATCAAACATGATAATAGGTAACAGATAATTGCAAATCAACTTGATTTCGTATTAGATCACTGAATGTTGAGTACTGAATTCTCAATCAATTGTTATAATTGTCAAGAGTGTCTAAAATTTACATCACATCTTATGGTCCTTACTATTCGGTTTACTAATGAATTCTTTTACAATTTAGTTTAGATCTTAGTCGAATTATTTCTTTCTAAATAAACAATCCCTGTGGAGACGATATCTTAAAACTACAATTAGACGTTGATAGAAATTCTTCGATTGTTGTTTGTGTTTGTATATGTGCAAGAATTTTCTCATTAACTATAAATACTCAACTTGAACTCCAAGAAAAAGGTCTTAGCAAGAGTAAGTTCATGTTTTCATACTTAGTTGATTTGGCAAAACATAGAAAGCACTTTGATTTTCATTTCACTCAATTTCAAGTGGATTTCAATAGGAAGTTCGTAAAATTTAAGCTTAATTCATCAAGGCCCAACCATTCCAACTCTAGAATTGTTATCAACTTCATAAGTTTCATCTTATCCTTCACTCTTTCCTTGATTTATGTTTATATTTGCCTAACTCTGGTAGGCCAAATTTGTGGTGGTTGAATACTTGTAGATCTAAGTTGCTATTGTGATTCTTGAGCTTTTATTATGCTTAATGGTGAGCTCTTTAATATAGCACGATTTTGTGTTTAATTGCTTAATTCATTTGACGAAAATCAATTGAAATGTAGATTTGATCTTGAATGAAGCTAAACATATCAATTTCAAGGTTATATCTAGGATCATGAGAGATTGAAATGAAACTAGACATAGTGATTTTTTATCCTCCTTATATTGGATTTGTGATATATTGATCTTTCTACATTATATTATGAACATATAATTATTGTAGATGACATGTTAATGTCATTGTTTGAGAAAACTTTATATTACACTTAAGAGATCTAAGGCAATATTTGAGTGTGTTCAGCGTTTGGCGAAATGCTCAAGAAAATGATCAAGCTTCTATTTAGTAAAATAAGGACTCAACTATGCTTTCCTCACCATATTCTTGCTAAACTCAAAGTTTGCTTTAAATTGCTAGTTGAATTCATTTACTATTTAGTATAAATTGATGATCACTTTTAGTTTGAAGTATAATTGAACTCATTTAACTCACTGAACATAAATCGACTACAATCTTTAGGGTTCGATATATGTAACCATATTTTATAATAAGATAGATATAGCTTGAAATTTTGAGTATTCTTGATGTTTTAAGTGTATGTCTTGAGTTTATTAATTTTTATCATCATTGCAGGGGATTGTACTATTTGCGTAAGTATATTTGAGTTTAGTTTACTTTTAACCTTTCCTTTTGTGTGTTTTGTAGGTATATGCATAGGAGGCCTCAAAGAGATCCCTTAAAACCACTTAATCCAGAGATTGAAAGGACTTTATGGACTCTTAAAAGACAAAGAAGAGAAGAAATCATTTTGGATGAGACGATGGGTTCACATGGTGGTAGTAGAAATAGTTCTCATGGTTCACATAGAGCTGTAGAAGGAGAGAGGTATAGTGACAATGGGAGCTAAAAATGGCACTCCGATAATATAGTATCCCTTTTATGGATGTCATGCCACTCTCTATAAACATGCCACCAATAGGTGTGGATAACTTTGAGTTGAGGTTCGGATTGATCCAAATGATGCAAGAATCAAGATTTTGAGATAGTGCTAATGATTATCCCAATCAACACCTCAACAAATTCATGCACCTTTGTAGCACCTTTAAATAAAATGGTGTATCGAATGATGCCATAGGTTTCAGGTTGTTCTCATTCTCATTAAAGGACAAAAGCACATGGTTGGTTATATGCTTTGCCATAAGGTTGCATTAACACTTAGGGTGAGTTAGTGGGGAAGTTTCTTTCTAAGTATTTTCCACCTATAAAGATAGTCAAGCTTAGAAACCGAATTTCACAATTTACCTATATTGATGGTGAATCCCTCTATGAGAGCTGGGAGAGATTCAAGGACATGATAAGGAAGTGTCCCTAGCATAGAACTGCTATGTAAAGCTTAATGTTAACATTCTATAGTGCCATGTAATCAATGATCAAGATCATCTTTGTTCTTCGACGGGAGGTCTCTCATGGACAAGGAACCTTTCGAAGCATAAGATTTTATAAAAATATTTGCAAATAATACTATAGTTGGAATGAAAAAGAGAAGTCAGGAGGGAAGAAACAAGGAGTCTATGAGCTTGAATCATTCAACACACTTTCGACTCAAATCTCTGTTTTGAGTAAGAAACTTGATGTTTATGCCATGCAAGGGAAAGCTATTCCTAATGGTGTATCTCATAAAGCTCAAGCTAGTAATTCAAGTGGAGTGGCACTAGCGGATTACGCAAGTGGTAATGCAAATGAAAGTGCTAGTGAAGTTTATGAATAAGCAAATTTTCTAAACTACAAGAATAACTATGTTGGTTATGGAAAAAACTACAATTAAGGGAGTTAAGCATATCAACCTCAAGGGTATAACAAAAATGCCTCTGGATTTCCAAAACCAAGGATAACTTTACCAAGCTCTACCACAACAACAAGGTTACTACGGTAACCAAGGTTATGTCAATCAACCTCAACAACAATAAAAGAAGCCAAAACTTGAATAGATACTTGTTCAAACCAATCAACAAAATTCTATCAAGAACTTACAAGTGCAAGTTGGACAATTTTTTTAAAGTTTGAATCAAAGACAAGTGGTGCGCTTCTAAGTGATACAATGCCAAATCCAAAGGGAAAAAAAAGAGAGTAAGTAATGACCATGAATTTAAGGAATGGAAAGTGAGTTGAGGTGATTAGGTAGAAGAATGGTCAATGCTCAAAGGCCAAGGTTCAAGATGATGGAAAGCAACCTCAAGAGGATGAAGAAAATGAGGAGGAACAAAAAAGGAGGAATCTTCTAGAAAGAATAATGCGGTACATGTTCTTAAACTCCCATTTTCTTCAAGTAGAGAATAGGAAATGATTAGATAAACAACTTGTTGAGTTCTTGAGATTATGAAGCAATTGCATATTAATATTCTTTTTTATTGAAGCTTTGAAACAAATTCCAACTTATACTAAATTCATGAAAGTATTTTTATCTAACAAAAGGAATATTATGTTAGGGTGTGTCCAGTTGAATAAAAATTATAGCTCTTTGACACAACATCATTTACCTAAGAATGAGAAGGATCTGCAGAGGTTTACTATCCCATTGGTCATAGGAGATAGATTCAAAGGTAAGGGATTGTGAGATTTAGGTGATAATATTAATCTCAGGCCTCTAAATATCTTTGAAAAGCTTGGAATGGATGGGTACAAACCTACATATATGATGTTACAATTAGCGGAATTGTCTGTCACACAAGCTAAGGGTATTATTAAGAATGTAATTGTCAAGGTTGATAAATTCATCTTTTCAGTGGATTTTTTGATCATAGACATGGTGGTAGATGTAGATGTGCCCTTATTGCTTGGTATACATGTCCTCAAAACCGGTAGAGCATTGATTAATGTTAAGAGAGGAGAGCTCACTTTGAGAATAAATAGTGAGGAAGTCAAGTTTGACATTATGAATACTATGTAATACCCTTTTGACTTCCATGAGATCAATGCATAAAAGAGATGTAAATATCAATATGCTTATGCTAGAACGACTCTTGGTATAGATGATTCACTTTATTGGGTTTTGATGAATGCTTGAGGTATTGATGATGAAGAGCAATGCAAAGTGTATGAAGATTCTGAGTATTTGATCCCCTTAGAAGTGTTGAACAATCCACAAATAGAAGCGTCAAACAAGCCATTGATTCCCTCCATCAAGTAATCACCTCAACTAGATCTTAAGGCACTTCCATCTCATCTAAGGTATGTTTTTCTAAAATCTAATGACTCAACTTTGTCCATTATTATTTCAAATCACTTGAATAGGGAAGAAGAGGAAAAGCTTCTTAAAGTGGTAATGTGATACAAGAAGGCCTTAAGTTGGAGCATTGCGAACATTAGAGGAATCAACCCCCGTTTTTTAAAACATAAAATCATTTTAGAAGAAGATAGCAAACCAACCATCCAACCTCAAAGCAGACTCAACCTTGTAATGAAGGAGGTTGTCAAGAGAGAGGTAATCAAACTTCTTGATGCTTATATTATTTATCCAATTTCAGATAGTGAATGGGTGAGTCTGGTGCAATGTGTACCAAAGAAATAATGGATGATAGTTATAGAGAATGAGAGCAAGGATTTGATACCCTCTCGAGTGATCACGTGGTGGATAATGTGCATTGATTATAGATTGTTGAGCAAAGACACTAGAAAAGATCATTTTCCACTTCTATAAATTGATGAGGTATTAGATAGGTTGGTAGGTCACTCTTATTTTCACTTTTTGGATGGGTATAATCGAATTCTTATAGCCCTTAGTGACCAAGAAAAAACCATGTTCACATGTCCATTTGGTACTTTTGCTTATCGATGAATGTCATTCGGGTTGTGTAATGCACTCGGAACCTTTTTGGATGACACTCTTTTCCAACTTTGTCGATATTTTTTTTTTGAGGTTTTCATGGAAGGATTTTTTTAATTATGGCGACAATTTTGAGATTTTTCTAGCCCTTTTAAGAGAGGTATTAAGAATATATGACGAGACAAACCTTATTTTGAATTGGGAGAAGTATCATTTCATGGTACAATATGGGATAGTTCTTGGGCATAAAGTGTCTTTTAAGGGTCTAGAAGTGGATAGAGCCAAAATAGAATTCATAGAGAAACTATCCTCTCCCATAAATATGAAAGGAGTGAGAAACTTTTTAGGACATGTCGGAATCTATAGATGGTTCATTAAGGATTTTTCTTAGATTTCTAAGCCATTATGTGCACTCCTCGGAAAGAATGCAACTTTTAATTTCAACGATGATTGTTTAACTTTTTTTTTTTGGTTTAAAAGAAAAATTGATTATAGCTTTTATCATTTTACCACCATAGTGGGAGCTTTCATTCAAATTGATGTGTGATACAAGTGACTTCGCAGTTGGAACGGTTCTAGGGCAAAGACATGACAAGATCTTTCATGTTATCTATAATACTAGTAGATCTCTTTATGAAGATTAAAGAAACTACACAATAATGGAGAATGAGTTGTTAGTTATTATGATTGCTCTCTGCAAGTTTAGATCCTACATCATAGGATCTAAAGTGATTGCATACAAGGATCATGCGACTATAAGGTATTTATTTACTAAGAAAGATTAAAAGCCAAGATTAATTCGCTGGGTTCTTTTGTTGCAGAAATTTGAAATTGATCTGGAAGATAAGAAAGGGGAATGAGAATCAAGTGACTGATCATTTGTCTTGGATTGTTGTTGAGCAATTATTGGCTAGTGCCACAACTTCATTGCCTCGGTATATTAATTTTGTAATTACATTGTTTACAAGGTACTATCCAAGGATCTTTCACGTCATTAATAGAAGAAGTTTCTATATGAAGTAAACTACTGCATTTTGGATGAATCATATCTTTTCCGGCGTTGTATAGATCAAATTTTAAGAAGATGCATTCCAAATGAAGAGATTGAAGATATCTTAAAGAAATGCCACTCTTTGGAGTATGGTGGTCATTTCAGAGGCAATCGAACGATGGCCCGTATTACAATGTGGCTTTTATTGACCAACTTTATTTAAAGATGTCAATGCTTTTGTTGAGAGGCATGATAGGTGTCAACGTGTTAGAAACATCTTAAAGAGGTATGAAATGCCCTAAAATATTGTTCTTAAATTTTATGTTTAGGAAATTGATTTCATGGGACCCTTTCGTCCTTCAAACAAAAATGAATAAATATTGGTTGTGGTTGATTACTTGTCTAAATGAGTTGAAGCTATAGCTAGTTCTACATATGACTCTAGGATTTTTGAGAAATTGTTTAACAAGAACATCTTTACTCATTTTGGAGTCCCTAGCATTGATTAGTGATGACGGATCCTATTTTTTGCAATAAGTTGTCAGAGAAACTTCTAGCTAAGTATGGAGTGAAGAATGAGTGACCATGACTTACTATCCTCAAGCCAATGGTCAAGTTAAAGTGTTAAAAAAGGAGTTAGAGTATTTAATAGAAGGTAGTTAGTGTCACCATGAAAGATTGGAGTTTTGAACTAGATCCGCTTTTATAAAACTTATGAGAATGTCTCTATATAGGTTAGTTTTAAGTAAGAGTTTTCACATTCCGGTTAAGCTTGAACATAATGCATATTATGATACTAAATATTTGAATTATGATCTCAAAAGTGCAGGTGAGAAGAGACTCTTGCAAATTGTTGACTTGATGAATGGAGAATGTAAGCTTATGATAGTGCTAATGTATATAAGAAAAGGATGAAATAGATGCATGATAATAAGAATATTGAAAGGGTGTTTGTTCCGGACCAAATGGTTTTGATCTCTTTAGAAGCAAGTTCTACAACATTTGCTAGCCTCCCCACATTTTGAGGTATTATTATTGGATTTCCTATCTTTCCATAATTTATATAGTGTCTTTATAATTATTTTGAAGTCAATCAAGCTTCTCACAACAAATTTTTGTGGTAAACCAAACATAAGTAATAAAGAGTTCAACACATCTATCATAATATGATGTTTTAAGTATATTTTATTGTATATGTAAATTACCAGAAAAGAGAGGTGGGTCACAGTGGACACTCTTAAATACCCTTTCATTCCTATACAGAATATACTTTTTACTCTCAAACTTAATTCAATTACTAAATATAATTTCATTGACATATATCTAACCATGTTCATAAGTAATGATATCTAGTCCTATACAGTTGAAACACAATACCTTTATCAATTGACCATTCAATATCAACTATTAAGATAAAATATGCTAAATAAAAATTTAAAATATGAATAAAATTTAAACTATGAATACCAATCACTTTTAAATCACAACACACATATAAACATTTTAAAGAAATTGCACTTGACTACTGCATGCAGTGGTAATATTTTTAAACACTAACTAATGTAAATTGCAAAATACTTTATTCCAAAACAAACCTCGAGAGGTAAACAATTCAAGTATTTTGTTTGTTTAGTTCTTGCACCCCTTCGTTTACCCTAAGTTATAAACTTACTTATTAATCCATGCTAACTTTCAACCAAATAGAGCATAGATATAGTAGAAACAAACCAATAAAATTGACTTGAGATTGTTAAAAAAATAAGGTTTATTTTCTTCTATATAAAAATATAATCACGTGATTAATTAAACAATAAATCAATAATATTTAATCGTATAATTAAATCAATAATATTTAATCATACGATTCAAATATAAACTCAAAAATTAAAATAGAGATGAAAGAAAAACCAGTTAATTGAATGAAGCCAAGAATTTGATTCTTTAACGTTAAGACAATTTTCACCCCACTACGGTGCTAAACGGATATTCTCTTTTAGTGAATATCTCCTAGACTGCAACCACTTCCTTCAAAAAATAGTAGCATGATATGTGTTATATTGTTCACAAACTTAAACTCTATCTAGTCACTTTTTAGCTTGAATTAGCAACCATTTTGATCCAAGTTATCGATTATTTCAGGATCAATGGTCGAGTAGTCAAAACGAAGAAAATCTGGATATAAAGCTGTAGATTCGAGCAAAAGGGAGTTCAAGCAATTGAGGAGAGTAGGAATTAACAGAAAGGAAGGCTAAGGAGATTCCTCGCGCCCAGGTCCGCGTCCTGGTCACTCTTACCCTGCCGTCAGCGTCATGACCAGGGCACCGAAATTGGTACCGTAGGTCACCCGCACCCTGGTCCGCGCCCTGGCTACATATGACCAGGCCGCCAGCATCATGACTTGGGCGCCAAAAATGGCACCGTAGGTTACCCGCGCCCTGGTCCGCGCCTTGACTACATATGACCAAGCCGCCAACATCATGACTAATGCACCAAAAATGGAACCGAAGCTCTATCCGCGTCCTGGACTGCGCCCTGGCAACACTGACCACGCCGCCAAAAATGGAACCGCAACTGGCACCGCGTCCTGGTCCGTGCCCTGGCTTCTCGTGCCCGGCCGCCGACCAGGCCGCCCAAGAAAAGGAACCGTCTCCGCGCCCTGGATGGCGCCCTTACTTCTTATGCTAGGCCGCCGACCAGGGCGCCCAGACCTGAAAAGTTAGGGCTTTTGGGCTGTCAAGAAGGATATTTTTAGGAGAAAGGTCTTTAGAGTTTAAAAAGAAAGTGATAGGGTTTTGAATGTGCACTTTTGCTGGACTACCTAGGAGACTAGAGTGGGAAAGAAAAGAGGAACAAGAGAAGAAGAGAAGGAGACTACCTACAAGAAATCTACCAAGAGAAGAAGTGCAAAATTTCAAGAAGGGATTCAACTCCAGTCATCAAGCCATCATTTCTCCTTTGGTTTAGTTGTTCTCTAACCTTATTATGTATCTTTTGGGTAGAGATTTTTTTAGTAGAGTAATGAATAGCTAGAACTCTCTTGGGGTTTCTTGACCCTTAGCTAATGTGATATTGGTATCCTTGGATTTAAATGAATGATTTTGCTTACCATTTTCACATGAATTTTCCTTAAGGCTTGTAGAGCTTGATCAACTCTAACTTGATTTATTCGTATAAGCTAACTTGGAAGAGTGGCTAATGCTAGATTTAGGTTCATGTGTCTTAATGAATAGTTGCTTAGATATAAGAACTATGAATTAAGTGATTGATGATAGGGAACTTCATAATCCATCTTTACACTTAAGTGACATAAGTTGGGAATAGGGTAGATAAGCTACTTGTGTGAAAGCATTAAGTGGTAATTTAATCTTGAGATCATTTGGTCGTAATTGACATTGTTTGGATGACAAGATTACATTAGCAAGGAGATAGGAACCCTTTCTTACCAAATTTCCAACCCATTTTGTCAACACAATAGTTTAGTGGCCTTAATTATTCTCAACTCAATTCAATTTAGATACGTGACTTGACTGAACCAATTGATTAATGTTTTTTTCTAGCTCGCCAATCCCTGTGGATCGATTTTTATTACTTGACGACATATTGTGCACTTGCACTAGGCTACATTAGAAATTTTATTCCGTCATGTTTTTGGCGCCGTTGTCGGGGATTGGCACGGTTTAGTTTGATTTTTAATTCAATTGGTTCTATTAAGTTGATACTTGTTTTGCAACCTTGTGTTTCTTTTAAATTCCTAATTGCTTATGCGTAGGTCCCAAAATCCGGAGCTTATTCCTTACAACTCAAACCCGGAGAGGCTAGTGAAGCGAACAAGAAGAAGAGCCCCCTATGGAAGGTCAAGGGGATGGACCCGTAAACAGACTTCAAGGAACGGTAGTCAATGAAATAAGGGAAAGAAATAGGGAGAACCGTTGGAATGACAATGTAATTAATCAAGGTGGTGGGGATCAAGGACATCCAAACGGTGGAGAGAGGGAGACTCTAAATGGAGGTGATGATATTAATTTGGGGTTTGAATATCGATTCAATCACTTTGGGCAACCACCAAATCAAGGAAATGGAAAAAGGATGACCATTAGGGGCGCCGTTAACCCTAATGTTGGAGTCATGCATTATGTCATCCGGCCACCACCGGTAGAGAACGAAAATTTTGAGATCAAGCCACCTCTCATCCACTTGAACCAAAATATGGTTCAATTTCATGGTTTGCCTGTGAAGGACCCTCACGAACACTTGGCTAAATTCTTGAATGTGTGTAATACCGTTCAAATTTGAGGTTGCCATCCGGATGCAATTTTGTTAAGGCTTTTCCCTTTTTCATTGAAAGATAAAGCTAAACATTGGTTAAATTCACTACCACCGGGATGCATCACCACATAGAGGCAATTAACCGATAGATTCCTCACGAAGTATTTCCCTCCTTCAAAAACGGCAAAGTTGAGAAATGATATCAATGCATTCCAACAACTACCGGAGGAGTCATTTTATGATGCTTGGGAAAGATCGAAGGAATTGGTCCGAAAGTGCCCACATCATGGCCTTTCAGAAGCTCTTATCATCCAAACCTTCTACATGGGTCTTCTACCAACTTACCGACTAGCACTAGATTCTTCGGCCGGTAGGACTTTGATGAATTTAACCCCGGACGAAGCTTACGACAAAATTGAAGATATGGCCATTAGTTGTAATAGTTGGGGGCGAGAGAAGAATACATCTCAAAGGAAGGAAGCGAGGACTTATGATCTAAACAAAGTGGATGCATTAGAAGCACAAGTAGCGGCCATGGCGAATCAACTTGCCATGATGAAAGCAGCTCCAACACAATAACCACAACCGGCAAATACCGTGGATTGTACAATGGCTAAGGGGGGAGTTGAATTAGAAGAGGGGATGTACCCGAACCTTGAGCATATGTGCTATCTTGGAAATTTCAACCGGAAAAACAACCCTTATTCCAATACCTACAATCCGGGATGGAGGAACCACCCTAATTTCAAATGGAAGCAAGATCAAGGTAATTCTCCCAACTATGGCAATTTTGGTGCTAACAAATTTGTAGGTGCAGGGCCTCCCGGATTTAATCAACAAAATCCCCCTCAACAAGCTCAAGAGAAGAGATCCACTACGGAAGAATTGCTTAGTCAATTAATGAAGATGCAAACCCAATTCATGCAAAACCAACTTCAAGAGAACAACAACACTAGAGCCTCAATCAAGAATCTAGAAGTTCAACTTGGTCAAATTGCACAAGCGGTAAATGCTAGGTAAGCCGGAAGCCTACCTAGCGACACTCAAAACAATCCAAGAGACGACAAGGGGAAATGCAAGGAAGTGAATGCGGTTTCGTTGAGAAGTGGGAATAAGCTACCGGAGAGAGAAGTTAAGGAGAAAAACACCTGACAAGGTGAGACTAGTCAACCACCCCAAGAAGAAATTCCTCAAGATGATTAGTTGGCTAGGGAAAGTGAAGCAACACCAAGTGATAGCAACAAGGAGGAGGTCACCAAGAAGAAATGGTCCGAACACGTCCCTCCACCACCCTTTCCGAGCCGGTTGCATAAAAAGCACCAAAGGGAACAATTTGAAAAATTCATGGAAATCTTCAAGAAGCTCCATATCAACCTTCCCTTTGCCGAGGCTCTTGAGCAAATGCCACATTGGGTGAAGTTCATGAAAGACACCTTGACAAGGAAAAGGAAATTCCTTGACCAAGAGATGGTTCAACTTACCAAGGAATGTAGTGCCATCATTCAAAAGAAACTTCCAAAAAAAATAGAGTATCCGGGGAGTTTGATAATCCCGTGCACTATAGGAAACAATTTCTTTGGTCGTGCTCTTTGTGATCTTGGTGCAAGCATTAACTTAATGCCCTTCTCGGTGTATGAAAAGTTGGGATTGGGAGAATGCCAACCAACATCGGTTCTTCTACAATTAGCGGACTCTTCCAAAAAAAGACCAAGGGGAGTGATTGCGGATGTGTTGGTAAAGGTAGACAAGTTTATCCTACCCGCGGACTTTGTAATCCTTGACATGGAGGAAGACTGGGAGATCCCAATTATTTTTGGAAGACCATTTCTATCAACGGGGGAAACCGTGATAGATGTAAAGAAGGGGGAGTTATCCATGACCATTGAAGGGGAGTCCATAAAATTCAACGTTTTGAAGGCAATGAGATACCCGGTTGAAGAAGAGGATTGCTATAGAATGGAAGTCAAAGAAGAGCAATTCGACTACTCATGTCATGGGACTAGAGATGCACTTGAAGTGGCAATATTCAATGCTAGTGAAGATGTCTCCAATGAGGTAAAATCCTTAATCCATGATTTAGATTTCTCACCCATTGTAGAGAATTGTGTTTTTGAGCATGTAAGATCCTCACAATCAATCAAGGCCTCAATTGAGGAACCACCCACCTTGGAGCTAAAACCTCTTCCAAGTCACTTGAAGTACGCTTACCTTGGTGATAACGCTACCTTGCCTGTCATCATAGCCGCGGATTTGGATGAAAGTCAAGAAAGGAAGCTTATACAAGTCCTCAAATCACATCAGGAGGCAATTGGTTAGACTATAGCCTACATCAAGTTTGCATGCATAAAATATTCATGGAGGAGGATTTCAAACCCACCATTGGAAAATAACATTGCAAAAGCAAAATCGTAATGAATTCTAGTGAGAGAAAACGCTCTGACTTCTCTCTAGAATTTTGAAGATGTTCGAAGCTGCCGCCATGGAAGATCGCCAGCCTTCTTCGCCGTCGGGCCTCACCACCGCGCCGCCACCACCACCGGAGGACTCCTCCGCCGCCGCCCCCTCCTTGCCGTCCAAGCGCCCCACCGCCGGCCACCCTCCCCCCACCGTCCCCCCCTCCGCCTCCCTCCTCCACTCGGCCACCCCCACCACCGAATCGCCCCCCTCCGGCCTCCCCCATTGCCCGCCCACCACCGCCGGCCAGCCCCTAGCAGGAGCCTACTGGCCGCCGCCGCCACCCAGCCCCGATCCCGGCCGAACCCCTCCCATCCGGCTACCCCTCTACCGGCCAACTTCCAACCGACCTCCATTCTCAAGAACCCCCTCCGCAACTTCCATCAGGGTTTTGATGGTGATACCTGCCGCCCAATTCTGTCTTCGAAAGATCTCGCTGCTTGTTAGGATAACATTCCGGCTTTCACGGCCGCACCCAATCCCGGGATGCTGCCCATGACTATTACGTCTCAGTCTCCTCCCGAGACCGCGCCGTTGCGTGACACCTCTCTGGTCGCGTCGCCCAAGGCTGCGCCGTCCACCGGTCAAATTCAACCGCCGGTTTCCAATCCCAAAGGTATGAACTATAAATCCACTCTATTGGGAGAACGTTCGAATAATATGCTAAAAGCCTCCTTTGCTGCTGCCCCGCCTCCGGAGAGAAAAGGGAGTTACATGACTATTCCAATATCGGCTGAATTGCATAATACAAGAATCAAGATATTTGACACGGCCTTGATTGGGAGAGTGATTCTCAAACCGGGTGATAAACCATGGAGAATGGAAGACTTGAGAACCAAAGTTCAAAAATTGTGGAATCCGCGAGGAGATTGGAAGATATCAAGTCTGGGTAAGGGTTATTACACCTTTAAATTTTTGTCTATGGAGGAAAGAGACCGTATTAGAATAACTCCAAATTTGTCCCTCCATCCAGGTACGATTAGATTATTGCCATGGGCTTGTAATTTTAATCCTTCAGACCAAAGATTTACTTTTGCACAAATTTGGGTTAGATTTTATGATTTAGGTGAAGAATATTTTGATCCTTCAATTATTTGGAACCTTGCTAGATGTGTTGGGTCACCTCTTAAAATTGATAAAAGAACTATGGAGTGCACGCACGTGCAATATGCTAGAGTTTTAATTGAGGTGGATGTATCTAGACCCAAAGAGTCATTTGTGCAAATTGAGCATGGGAATGGTATGACTATTCAACTTTCTGTGCACTATGAGAGTTGGCCAGATTTCTGTAACTTTTGTCAAATTATGGGTCATGATGCCAATGTTTGCAGAAAGAGACTTCAGAAAGAAAGCAAAATCATACGACCGGAAAAAGTCAGCTCCAATTCCTCCCAAACAGAGTGCTCCAAAGCCTAAAATCACCCAGGAGTGGCAGCAGGTGACTAAGAAAAAAGCAGCAAAAAATACATCAGTTCCGGTGGGCCAATCTTTATCCCGACTCATGACCTCCTTGCGACCTCAGGAAGAAGTTGAGGCTCCTGCTGAACCGGAGCCTCAAGGCAAAATAGTTGTGTCTGACCCCATGGTCGATCATCTAGAAGATGAAGCAGCCTGGACTTCTACCAAATTGTTGAATAAGTCTGCCGTTGAAGTCCTTCTATCTCAGAACGATGGCCCAATCTTGGGCACCAAAGATAAGCCTCTTGCAGATCCCCCAAAAAAAAAGAGCTGGGCAAGTGAAGACGAAGAGGATGGAGAGGATGAAGAGGTCCTGGAGGTAGAAGCAGGACCGGAGAAAGCTATTGCTATCTACACAGACAAAATCACTCCCAAAGACATCATGGCTTCTGAGAATGATGACTTGGAAAAGGTGGAGCAAGCATTTCAAATCACCACAATTTCGGACTCGGAAACGGATGACTCCTCCAATGCCCCTTCATCTCCCCACAAACTTGAAGAAGCGAAAGAGGTTTTGGTTAAGCCTTCACAGGAGGCAGCTGGTGCAAAGGAAAATAAGCTGGCCAAAATGCTGCAAGGTGTTCCTTGTAAGGTAACTCATCCTATCAATGAATCTTTGATTGATATATCTGATAGAGTTAGCAATAAAGATATACCTGGGGATAAGAATAGTGACGGATCTTACAAGGGTGTTCGCACCCGACATCAAACTAGGAAAAATAAATGATAGTACAATATTGGAATATAAGAGGCTTTAGAAAGCCTTCGAGTAGGAAATATTGTAGCTATTTTATTTCTAAGTTTCATCCTAATATTTTTTGCATTGCGGAGCCTATGATGTATTATGACTTAGATGCAAAGAAGTTTTGGGAGAGTTTTGGTTACACCTTACTTTGTGAAAATGTGGGTAATAATGATGTTCCTAGCCTTTGGGTGTTGGGTAGAAATGATGTCAATTTAGAGGCTATCATTTTGTGCACGTCCCAAATTATTATTTTAAATTTAATTCTTGGTGGCGTGCGTGCGAGATATGGCTTTGTTTATGCCCATGTGAATTATAGAAGGAGGAGAGATTTATGGTTGGATTTGGGTAGAGTTGTTGATGGTACCCCTGTGATGATTTGTGGAGATTTTAATTGCATTTTGGGTAGTCATGAGAAAAAATCAAAAACCTTCTCATATTCTAGTGCTTCTTTAGAATTTAGGAATATGATTCTTGAGAATGATTTGGTGGAAATTGAGCAAAAAGGCAACCTCTACACTTGGTGCAATGGTAGAAAAGGTGATCACAATGTACAGTGTAAGCTAGATAGAGGCCTATGTAATTTAGCCTTTGTTGATGCTTGGGATAATATTGAGGGAAGAGTGCTTGCTAGGAGTGGCTCCGACCATTCCCCCATTATTTTTAAAATGTCAAATGCTAACCTCAACAATATTGGTAGGCCTTTTCGGTTTATCAATGCTTGGTGTGGCCATATTGATTTTTGTCAGGTTGTGAAAAGCAACTGGATCCAGCCTCTTTGGGAGCCTAATCCCATCATCAAGTTCCAGAAGAAGTTGAAGAGATTGAAGCACACTTTGAGAATTTGGAACAAAACTAGTTTTGGCAATATTTTTGAGCGAGTAGACAAAGCAAATGAAAATCTTCTCAATATCCAAAGCAAGATTGAGGAAGATGGCTACTTTGATGATCTTCGTAATGCAGAGACAAGATGCTGTCAGAAGTTGGAAGAGGAGCTGAATGTGAGAGAAGATTTTCTGAGACAGAAAGCCAGAGTCTCCTGGTTAACTTGTGGGGACAGAAATACCAAGTTCTACCACTCCTTCATTTCTTCTAGGAAAATTAAAGCCCACATTTCCACATTGGAAGTTGAGGGAGAGCAGACATCAGATCAGGGCAAGATCAGAGCTAATATTACCGCTTTCTATGCAGACCTCTTCAAATCCTCCCATTCCCAACCAGTTGATTTATCAGATGTTAAGGAAGTCATCCTAAATTTGGTAACTGAGTTGCAGAATCACATGCTCACAGCTGTCCATTCTCCCTCCGATGTCAAAGAGGCGGTTTTTGATATGTCAGCAGATAGCGCCCCGGGTCTAGATGGTTATACTGGAAAATTTTTCAAAGAATCTTGGAACATAGTGGGTGATGATCTTTATGCGGCCATCCGGCATTTCTTTATCTCAGGTGAGCTCCCCATGAACTTCAACTCGAACTTTATGGTTCTCATTCCGAAGGTGGAGCAGGCAAACAGAGTAGAGCAGTTCAGGCCGATCATGTTGAGTAACTTCATATTTAAAGTGGTGATGAAGATTTTGGCTACTAGACTGGGTAGCATCGCAAGTCAGGTTCTAGCTCCCAATCAGTTCGGCTTTGTCCCGGGTCGTAATATCCATCATTGTATTGCTTTGGCCTCTGAAGCAATCAATAGCATGAATCGGAGAGGGGCAGGGGGTCAAATGGCTTTGAAGGTTGATATCAAGAAAGCTTTCGATAAGGTGGAGTGGTTGTTTCTTCTGGAGGTTCTCCGTTGCTTTGGGTTTTGCGAGAAGTTTCTGTCCTGGGTGAAGCATCTGCTCTCGTCCTCTCGCATCTCCATTCTTTTTTATGGAATCTCGCACGAATTTTTTGTCTGTCTGAAAGGGGTCAGACAAGGTGATCCGCTCTCGCCTTTACTCTTTTCTTTTGCTGAGGAATATTTTAGTAGAGGCTTGCTGCGGATGGTTGATAAAGGTGAGCTGCGTCCTTCCAATAACTCGAAGAAGACACTACTCCCTTCTCACCTTCTATATGCGGATGATGTGATGATTTTCTGTAAAGCCACACAGACGAATGCCAAAAACATCGTCACTTTTCTGGACCGCTACGGAAATATGTCGGGTCAAAGAGTGAATTATGCTAAATCTCATGTTTTCTTTGGAAGCGGAGTTCAGCGTGGATCTTTGGCTTCTGTTAAACATGCTTTGAAAATGACAGTTGGCAGCCTCCCTTGCGTATATTTGGGCATCCCCATCTTTTCGGGAGTTCCCAAAAGGACGCATCTGCAACAGCTCTATGACAAGGTCCTGGCCAAATTCAATACATGGACGAAGACTCTATCCCAGGCAGGTAGAGTAATGCTGGTAAAATCTGTTATATCTGGATTGCTTAATCACTCTTTTGCAGTATACCGCTGGCCTGCTCTGATGCTGAAATCGCTAGATAAATGCATTAAAAACTTTATCTGGACTGGAGTTACCACGGAAAAGAGATTACTGACTGTTACGTGGAAAAATGTCTGCACAATCAATAAGGAGGGGGCCTGGGCGTTCGGACGCTCAAAGCCACAAACAAAGCCATGTTGTCCAAACTTGCTTGGGCTATCCTGGAAGGTAACACTCCTATCCTCTCCTCTCTTATAGCTAAGCCGGTGAATAAAGATGGCTCTGCTAGAACTGTTTATTATAAATCCACGATCTGGTCCTCAATCAGAGATGTCTTTAGTGGGCTGCTGGCCGAAACTATATGGCTTGTTGGGGAACATAGCGTGGTTAAGTTTTGGTCTATGAACTGGTTGGGATATACTATTAGAGACAGGGTCGAGGATGCAAGAATTGAAGATCAAAATGCCCTGGTCCCTCGGATTTCTATTCGAATGGTAGTTGGTGTCTTCCGGATTGTTGGAAGTGGACTTCGCAGATATTTGTGAAGACATCAAGAAAGTCAGAATCATTCGTGGGGGAAAGACAGACTTATTGGAAGAACAGAAAGTTGGGCAAAGTAACTTGTAAGGCTGCCTATGATGGATTTTTCCATCACCTTCCTGAAGTAGACTGGGGTAAGAAAATGGGCCCTTTACATTTCGCCTAGGGAGTCTATGGTAAGTTTGGAAGATTCTTTATGAGCCCTCCCTACCCTAAACAATCTTCGGAGGAAAGGGGTCACGATTGTCTCAGCCTGCCCATTTTTGTCTAAAAAACTCGGAGTCTACGGATCATATTATGTTAGGCTGTGGCTTTTAGCAGGATTATTTGGGACTACTTTTAGACAAGCTGGGATTTCATTTGAATCTAAATGTAAGCATAGTGAGCTTGATTAGCACCATTATGCACTGGGCATGCAGCCCTGGGATGAAAGCTATTTTGAAAACCCTCATGAGCTCTATTTGTGCGGAAATATGGATAGCTCGTAACGGAAAATGCTTCAACAACAAAGCTATGCCTAACCACTCAGTTATCTCCAGAATTTGGTCGACTGTCCACAACCTCAAAACCTTCAAATTCGGCATCATGTACAATTCCCTACCTGACTTTAAAGCCCTCTCCCTTTTCAAACTCAGCGGCTACTTTCAGTGTCCAAAGGTGGTTCAGGAAGGGTGGTGGAATGGCCCTTCTCGGGATGGACCAAGGTCAACATAGACGGGAGTGCGGGAGATGGAGACGGAATACTGGTGGCTGGAGGTGTCTTCCGTAACTCACGTGGTTTTTTTAAATTTTCTTTTGCAGGTACAGGTGGACTCGGAGACGCGTACGAAGCAGAAATTCTAGCATTTATCCTAGCCATCGAATACGCGATCGAGAAGGACTTGACTCGCCTCTGGATGGAATCCGACTCAACTCTGGTGGTTCATCTGGTCAAGACTCGCTCAGACTGCGTCCCCTAGAATCTCTTGGCTACATGGCTCAACTGCCTTCATCACATAAAGCGTCTGGACTTCGTCATCTCGCACATCTACAGAGAAGGCAACCAAGCAGCAGACAGACTCACCAAGCTTCGCAAGGATAGCATCAAGACTTAGACTACCTGCCCAGATTTCCTCTGGCCTTTCATTTGCAGGGACCTCCAAGGTAGACCTTTTTTCAAGTTTTCATTATTCAAGACTCGTTCGGGATGGACAGCCTCAACGCTCACGGAAGAAAGGAGACTCCAAAACCCGGCGCTTCCTGCAGGGGTTCGCTGCCAGCACCCGCTGCAAGCCAACAGAAGGAAGATGAGGCCAAAGAAAGCGGCGCTTCTGCAGGTGTCCGCCGCCAGCGTCCGCTGCCAGCCAACAGAAGAAAGGTAACGGCCAACGCCCGCCGTCAGCACCCGCTGCCAGCCAACAGAAGACAGGTGACGGCGAATAGAAGCGGCGCTCTCTGCAGACGTCCGCCGTCAACATCCGCTGCCAGCCAATAGAAGCAGGGTGACGGCGAACCCATCCGCCGCCACCGTCCGCTGCCAGCGAACAAGGCCAGACTGACGGCGAACGACACTGACGTTTTCAAGTTTTCTCTTCACGATCCAGTTTCGTTTCTTCATTTTAGGCTCCATTATGGGCCTCTTATTATATTCGGCCATCTGTTTAGGCCACTACTCTTTGTTAGGCCCCCTGTCTAGGCCCCTTTTCATCAGGTCCACTGTTTAGGCCTTTCTTTCATCAGGCCACCTGTTTAGGCCTTTCTTTATATCTTTTGGGTATTGTTTGACAGACTCGTTGTTTTCCTTTTTCTTTCAATAAAGTTCGGCTCAGTTCTAGAGGGTGCCTACCTAGTAGGGATTCCTGATGAACTTTGCCTATTTCATTAAAAAAAAAAAACCCACCATTGAAGCACAAAAGCGGCTCAACCCAAACATGAAGGAAGTGGTCAAGAAAGAGGTACTAAAACTTCTCGACGCAAGTATAATCTATCCAATCTCTGATAGTGCATGGGTGAGCCCGGTACAATGTGTACCGAAAAAAGGAGGAATTACGGTGGTAGAAAATGAAAGCAATAAGTTGATACCTACTAGGGTAGTGACTGGGTGGAGAGTGTGTATAGACTATAGAAGACTCAACAAGGCCACTAGGAAGGATCATTTCCCTCTCCCCTTCATAGATCAAATGCTTGATAGACTTGGTGGACATGAGTATTATTGTTTCTTAGATGGGTACTCGGGCTACAACCAAATAGATATAGACCCACTAGACCAAGAGAAAACTACCTTCACATGCCCTTATGGCACCTTCTCTTATCGAAGGATGCCTTTTGGTCTATGCAACGCACCCGCCACTTTCAAACGTTGCATGATTTTTTTTATATGGTTGAGCGATCGATAGAGATATTCATGGACGATTTTTCGGTTTTTGGAATAAATTTTGATGATTGTTTGAAAAATTTGGAAAGAGTGTTGGTGAGATGTGAGGAAACTAACTTGGTGCTAAATTGGGAAAAATGCCACTTCATGGTGAAGGAGGGCATTGTTCTAGGCCATAGAATTTCTAGAAAAGGGTTAGAAGTAGACAAGGCAAAGATTGAAGTCATAGAAAAGCTACCACCGCCTACTTCGGTTAAGGGTGTGAGGAGCTTTCTAGGGCATGCAGGGTTCTATAGGAGGTTCATTAAAAAATTTTCCCATATCACAAAACCTCTATGTTACTTGCTCAAAAAAGACGTACCTTTTTACTTTGATGATTCTTGTTTACAAGCATTTCAGGTTTTAAAGGAGAAATTAATTTCGGCTCCTGTTATCATCTCGCCGGATTGGTCCTTACCATTTGAATTGATGTGTGATGCAAGCAATTTCGCGGTAAGGGCGGTCTTGGGGCAAAGAAAAGAGAGGGCGTTCCATACCATCTATTATGCAAGCAAGACTTTGACCGAAGCTCAATTGAATTACACTACAACCGAAAAGGAGCTATTGGCGGTTATTTTCGCTATGGAAAAGTTTAGGTCCTATTTGATTGGATCTAAAGTTGTAGTGTACACGAATCACGCCACCATTCGCTATTTGATGGAAAAGAAGGGCACCAAGCCTAGGTTGATTCGGTGGGTGCTTTACTTCAAGAGTTTGATTTGGAAATCAAGGATAAGAGAGGGACCGAAAACCTTGTAGCCGGTCACCTTTCTAGATTAGAGAATGGGAGCAAGGATGATGGAATAATCAAGGAGACATTTTCGGATGAGTAGCTCTATGCACTAAAAAAATTTCAAGATCCTTGGTATGTGGATTTGGTAAACTACATTTTGTGCGGAATTGTACCGAAAGAACTTTCCTATCATCAAAAGAAAAAGTTCTTCCATGAAGCAAAGAAGTATGTTTGGGATGAGCCATATTTATTCAAGAGAGAGGCGGATCAACTCCTTAGAAGATGCATCCCAATAGAAAAGACAAAGGAGATAATCAAGAGTTGTCACTCATCTGAATATGGTGGCCATTTTTCTTGCGACCGAACCGCTTCAAAAATCCTTCAAGCAGGTTTTTTCTGGCCTTCTCTTTTTAGTGACACTAAATTATTTATTGCTCAATGTGATAGGTGTCAAAGGATCGGAAACATCTCAAGGAAGCATGAGATGCCTCAAAGGGGGATCCTAGAGGTGGAATTGTTCGATGTTTGGGGTTTGGATTTCATGGGGCCTTTTCCCCCATCCTTGGGAAATGTCTACATTTTAGTGGGGGTAGACTATGTGTCCAAGTGGGTAGAACCAAGTGCAGTGTCAAGAAATGATGCTAAGGTGGTTGAAAAATTTCTCCGGAAGAACATATTTATAAGATTTGGGGTTCCACGTGCATTGATAAGCGATGGGGGAAAACATTTTTGCAATCACCACATAGAAAGGTTATTGAAGAAGTATGGCGTTCATCACAAGGTCACTACCGCTTACCACCCACAAGCAAATGGACAAGTCGAGGTATCGAACGTGAGCTAAAGGGGTTCTTAGAAAAGACGATTGGGAGTTCTAGGAGGGATTGGAGTATAAAACTTGACGATGCTCTTTGGGCATACCGAACCGCATTCAAGACCCGAATTGGAATGTCACCATTCAAGTTGGTCTATGGAAAAAGTTGCCATCTTCCGGTGGAACTAGAACACAAAGCATTTTGGGCAACAAAGTTGCTAAATTTTGATTTAGCAAAGGCGGGAGAAAGGCGAATGCTCCAATTGGAAGAGATGAAGGAGTTTAGGAATGACTCTTATGAAAATGCCAGAATTTACAAAGAGAAAATCAAGAGATGAAATGATAAGATGATTCAAAGAATAAACTTCCAACCGGGACAACAAGTGTTGTTATTCAATTCAAGATTGAAGTTGGTTCCCGGAAAGTTGAGATCAAGGTGGTCGGGCCCATTCACAGTCATCCAAGTTTATCCATCCGGAGCGGTGAAGGTGAAGGATGAAAGAGACAGGAACCTTTTCACGGTTAATGGTCAGCGCTTGAAAGTCTGTCAAGGAGGTGACACCTCATGGAAGGCGGTTCACTTCCTAAATGATCCATAGAGTGGTTGTTCATCGAGCTTAACGACATTACATAAAGCCTTGTTGTATTATTAGTTTTCTTTTTCACCACAATTTGAGATCTTTTGAGTTGAAATAATATAGGTAAAGAGTAGAGACGGAGTTGCCGGCTTGAAGGGGCAAAACGACAAGATTTCCAGCTAATTCAGAGGCCTAGGCGTCCTGGTCTGCGGCTTGGTTAGGAAACCAGGGCACTTAACAGGACGCACGGGAAGAAAATAGGGTAATTTCAAGTCCCCGCGCCCTGGCCTGCGCCCTGGTCATATCGACCAGGGCGCCCAGCGGAGTCAAGGGTTACTGTACCACTTTTCGCGCCTTGGTCTGCGCCCTGGTCACTTAAATCAGGGCGCCGACCAGGGCGCCTTAAGCTCTACGGTACCAATTTTAGCGCCCTGGTACGCGCCCTGGTCAATTCGACCAGGTCGTGAACCATGGTGCCATTTGGCCTACTGTACCAAAATTTGCGCCCTGGTTGGCACCCTGGTTCTTTAACTAGGACGCCAACCAGGCAGCCAAGATTGACACTTGAGGTTACGGTACACTTTTCGCGCCCTGGTCGCGCAAAACAAGGGCGCCCAAGTACAAAAACCCTAATTTTAAGCGTTCGCGCCCTGGTCAAGGTGACCAGGGCGCCTAGTCGGGTCTGATAAAAGAAAAATTGACTTTTTAAAACACAACTCAATTCTCTCAACCCTAAACCATTCCCCCACTTCCGACCACTACCCAAAACGAATGTAAGTTGCTCTAATCTTGTGGAATCAACACACCCACTCTCGGTTCTTCATCTATCTTTGATTCCTTTCCATTTTCAAGGTATGTACACTTCAAACCCTAACTATGTCAATTTGGAGGTTTTGTGTGGAATCAATCTTTCCGGTTCCTATTTTGCAACTAGCTCTAAGTGTTGATGTTGTGATTGTTGTTGTTGAATTGTGAATCTTGTGCCTTGCTTAATAAGAGTAGGAATGGAGGGTTTGATCGGATTTGCTTAATAGAATGCCTTGTGCCTTGCTTAATGAGAGTAGGAATGGAGGGTTTGTTGTGATTTTCTCAATAAAATGTCTTGCCTTGCATAATGAGAGTAGGAATGGAGGGTTTGTTGTTGATTTACTTAATAGAACGTGTTGAACTTCACTACACTCGAATTTCAGATTCATGTATTGATGCTAGTAGTTGAAGTTTAGGAATGTTGAATGGTAAATGACATTTAACTGCTGATTCTGGGATGATTTTCATGAATATGTGCCATGGATGTAGGAACTTGAATGATTGATATCTTGCTGCTGCTAAGTAATTGTGAGATAAGTTAAGCTGCCATGGATGTTGGAACTTGAATGATTGATATCTTGCTGCTGCTAAGTAGTTGTGAGCTTAGTTTGGATTGACATGGATGTAGGACTTTGAATGGAATACATTTTGCTGCTGCTAATTACGAATTCACCTCTATTGAAATGATTAGTATAGCATCCAATCTTCTTGCTGCCAATGTTTTTGGAACCAAAGTTTAGGTTTGAGTTGATTATAACATAGTTGATGAAATTGTGAATTTGGATATGTAGCCATTAGACCTAGGATTGCATATTTGCTAAGCTTTAGTTGAGTGCATACCTTGTTAGTAGATTGGCTGCAATGAGATATACCCTCTCAAGCTCATTCAATGAATTTTTGTTGTTGTTCATTTCAGATGGTTCGTTCTGAAGCTTGTGGATCCAAAAGTCGAAAGAAAGACAAAGCAGAAGCGAGCAAGAATTATGCAAGGAAGTAAGGAGCCGATATAATACGCTTCGCCCTGAAAATTGCTTCTAAAAGTACCGGTGGAGCAGGAAAGGGCGATGGATTTTGATGAGCTGAGGGAGCAACGTGACACCATTATCCAGCCGGTTGTGGACTTACATGGCTGGGAGAAGCTACTTTCAATAAAGGGGCAATACAATCTGAGCTAGGTAACGGAGTTCCTAGCAGCTGGACACCCGAAAGATTTCGTAGATGGAAAAGGGGTGATTATGAGGAAGAAGAAGGTCAAGTTCACTCCTAAGGCAATAAATGAGTTCTATGGGACAAGGAGTTTCAAGAACGACCCCAACTATCAAAATGGGCTCCCTTTCCACAACACGCCCGAGGAGAACATCACGGCTGACTTTGTCCGTGATTTACGAGCTTATCCGATGGGACCTTGGGTTTTGGGAAGTAGCAAGGTGAATCACCATAAGTTAACATGCAAGATGGCCTTCTGGAATCTGGTTCTGAGGCACAATATCCTCCCCTGTCAGAAAAATCAAGAACTCTCTCCTCTCAACACAAGAGTTCTGAAATGCATAGCTAATGATCTACCTTTCGACTTGGGAGAGATAATGTGCCAACACTTGAGACAAGAATACTTGAAGCATAACTAGGGACGCACCATTTTCCCCCACCTCATAACTGTTTTGTGCAAGCTAGCAGGGGTTCGAGAGGAGCCCAATGATGCATATGGGTACTCGGGGAGAGACATCCGAAAATGGGATTGGGACCAGGTTGTGAGGTATAGAGATGAGAGAGCATATGAAGCAGAAGGCATTCCTCGACCTGGACCAAGTAGAGGAGAATTGAAGCGTCTCCGAGCTGAAGAAGCAGTAGCAGAGGTTGCAGCTAGAGCTGTTGAGCAGCAGATGGTGCCATTCCAGCCAGCCCCGGAGGAGCAAGAGTACCGTCCAAGCCCACATCACCATACTCCACCTTAGAGTCATTACCAGCAGCCTCCACCTCAGCAGAGCCACTTCACCACGGATCAATTTGGTTCCCTCACTGGTATGCTCTCTTCTATGCAGGCACAACAAACTGCTTTTTATGAGCGCACAGATCAAAAATTGGAGAGGCTCGAAGATAAGGTGGACAACCATGACCAAAGCATTGACATGCTTCGCCCTCAGATGGATAGCTGGACGACGTTCTAGCATGATGGACCAAAGCAGTATACTCCACAACCCCCACCAGCCTCCATCTCAGCACCAGGAGAAAGCTCTGGGAAAGGAAAGACGCATATGGATTACGAGCAGTAGAGCTTCGTTTATGGTTGTCCCTTTCCACTTTATGCTTAGTGGATATTCACTGTTTTTATCGCTTTGCTTTTGCTGGATATTTGGTTACATTTGGATGTTTTTGCTGATGTTGGATACTTGGTTAGTTTGACTTGTTTTGGCTGTTTTCAAACTTGCTTGGTTGAGTTGTTTTGGCAGTTTTAAAACTTGGTTGGTAGATGTGTTTGAGTGTTATTTGAGTATTCCGTTTCAACATTGAGGACAATGTTAAGTTCAAGTTGGGGGTGATGTTTATATATACTAAGTTTAGCATCTCATAGCATTGTTCATATATACTAAGTTTAGCATCTCATAGCATTGCACTTCTCTTGTGTCTTTTTGTAAATAGATGTTAATTGCATTGCACTTATCTCATAGCATTGCACTTCTCTTGTGTTCATATGTACTAAGTTTAGCATCTCATAGCATTGCACTTCTCTTGTGTCTTTTTGTAAATAGGTGTTAATTGCATTGCATTTATCTCATAGCATTACATTTACTCATTGCAAATTGCATAAAAAAAAATTATTTTTGAACCGCCCATTTTGTAAAAATTTGCAGCAGTGCTTTAATGAACACGAGCATATGATTTTCAATAAAGGGTTCGCATCATGGCAGTTAGGACACACACAAAAAAAACAAAAAAAAAAATTCTAGTAATTTTTTATGAGAGCTCGTTTTGAATCAAGAAAGCACCAAAAAGAATCCTCAGTGAGTAGGTATCGTAGTGGAGATTACACGGAAAGATTTTGAGAAGAACCGAAATTTTTGTTGAGAAGATATTTATTTCTACAATTTCATACACGTGGTCGCCATTCATTTAATTAGAGACCCCATTTAGGATTGCATGAAATTCATGGACATTTCTTAAGTGTATGAGGCCATGGATTGAGTCATGAGTTGCATTCAACCCAAGTCAAGGTATCAATTTGGGCATTGTGAGAGAGTGACACCCAAAGGAAATTGAGAGAAAGCCAAACCAACTTACACCCCATTCCTTCTTTATTCTAACCAATTTTGGGATTGTTTGATCAATGAGCTCTTGTGTAAGGAATTTTGGAGGATTTTTACCATATAGTTGGGGTAATTAGCTGAATTTCTGTTCGGAAATTAGCAATATTTTCAAAAAAAAAAAAGAGAATATGTATGTATAGAAAATGTCAAGTTCTGGATTAAAAGGAAGAGAAGGTAAAGGGGCAGCAAGCTTATGAAATAAAGTGAGTTGCCCTTTAGTGACATAGCCCTAGCAAGTGAAGAATGTCAAAAATGTGATTTGGGAGATATATGTTGAGTTAAATGAATTCCTTAAGCAAGAGTCGCGTACGGTCATTCACACTACCACCAGCCTTATCTTATTTTTCCAAACCTTTAAAAACCTTGTGCATTTCTACCCTAACTTCCAAAAAAAAAAGAGAGAAAGAAAGAAAGAGAGAGATGAAACAGAGGAAATGGCTTAGCCCAATTGATCCTTGAAACACGAATTGAGCATACTCATACTTTGAGATCTTTGTGCACCATACAGTGTCCATGCATTTTCATTTCATGAGGTCACGGATTCCTTGAGATCCGACATTTGGTTCTTTTTGCGCTTCAAAAGTTTGTGGTAGTTCTTTGCTTTGTCAAGTAATGTTGTCACTCTTGCGTAGCTACCACGTTGTTGAGAGAACCCTAAGATTCGAGAGCACAAACTAAAAGAGAGCTACCGTAAGTTGTAGAATCGAAGCGAACTTGATTCCACTCCTAGGATGATTTAGGTGAATTATGGAGGAATGCGAGCTTTCAAAAATAAAATTTCTTACGAGTTGTGGGTTATATGCCTATCACTGCCTATTATTGCTCTGACTAATGTGGAGTTCATAAATTCCTTCAGCTACATGTTTCCACAAAAAGAATCACTTGGGCATTTTAACATTTGTGGGTATCGTTCTTGTAAGATCTCAGGAGACAAAACTCCTCCATTAAGGCCACTTAATGGTTTAAAGGCTTGTGTCATGCGCTAAATGCCACCGGGTGACCCACAAAAGTGGTCTTTTTCCTTTGAGTCTAGCATTTGGAGAAATTAAGTAGGTGGTTTCTCATTCTTTTTCTTTTTCAACTTGCTCGGGACGAGCAAGAGTTTAAGTTGGGGGTAGTTTGATATATGTTATATTGTTCACAAACTTAAGCTCTATCTAGTCACTTTTTAGCTTGAATTAGCAATCATTGTGATCCAAGTTATCAATTATTTCAGGATTAATGGTCGAGTAGTCAAAACGAAGAAAATCTGGATATCAAGCTGTAAATTCGAGCAAAAGGGAGTTAAAGTATTTGAGGAGAGCAGGAATTGAGAGAAAGGAAGGCCAAGGAGATTCCTCGCGCCCTGGTCCGCGTCCTGGTCACTCTTACCAGGCAGCCAGCGTCATGACCAGGGCGCCAAAATTGGTACCGTAGGTCACCCGCGCCCTGGTCCGCGCACTGGCTACATATGACCACGCCGCCAGCATCATGACTAGGGCGCCAAAAATGGTACCGAAGCTCTATCCGCGTCCTGGACCGTGCCCTGGCAACACTGACCACGCCGCCAGAAATGGAACCGCAACTGGCACCGCGTCCTGGTCCGTGCCCTGGCTTCTCATGCCCAGCCGCCGACCAGGCCGCCCAAGAAGAGGAACAATCTCCACGCTCTGGATGGCGCCCTGGCTTCTTATGCCAGTCCGCCGACCAGGGCGCCCAGATCTGAAAAGTTGTGGCTTTTGGGCTGTCAAGAAGGATATTTTTAGGGGAAAAGTCTCTAGAATATAAAAAGAAAGTGATAGGGTTTTGAAGGTGGACTACCTAGAAGACTAGAGTGGGAAAGAAAAGAGGAACAAGAGAAGAAGAGAATGAGACTACCTACAAGAAATCTACCAAGAGAAGAAGTGCAAAAGTTCAAGAAGGGATTCAACTCAAGTCATCAAGCCATCATTTCTCCTTCGGTTTAGTTGTTCCCTAACCTTATTATGTATCTTTTGGGTATAGAGTAATGAATAGCTAGAACTCTCTTGGGGTTTCTTGACTCTTAGCTAATGTGATGTTGCTATCCTTGGATTTAAATGAATGATTTTGCTTACCATTTTCACATGAATTTTCCTTAAGGCTTGTAGAGCTTGATCAACTCTAACTTGATTTATTGGTATAAGCTAGCTTGGAAAAGTGGCTAATGCTAGATTTAGGTTCATGTGTCTTAATGAATAGTTGCTTAGACATAAGAACTAGGAATTAAGTGATTGATGATGGCGAACTTCATAATCTATCCTTACACTTAAGTGACATAAGTGGGGAATAGAGTAGATAAGCTACTTGTGTGAAAACATTAAGTGGTAATTTAATCTTGAGATCATTTGGTGGTAATTGACATTGTTTGGATGACAAGATTACATTAGCAAGGAGATAGGAACCCCTTCTTACCAAATTTCCAACCCATTTTGTCAAGACAATAGTTTAGTGGCCTTAATTATTCTCAACTCAATTCAATTTAGATACGTGACTTGACTGAACCAATTGATTAATGGTTTTTTCTAGCTCGCCAATCCATGTGGATCTATTTTTATTACTTGACGACATAGTGTGCACTTGCACTAGGCTACATTAGAAATTTTATTCCGTCATAGCACTCCAAATCGTCAGAAATAGTGAATTAAAGTTTTGTGAATCTCTCTCTACACACTTAGGTAATGTTTGGAGCATTGAATATATGGAGGATTGGATTGTATTAAATACAATCCCATGTTTGGTAATACATGGGATTGGATTTGTATCCAATCCAATATTTGGTTTTTTAATGGGATTGTATTATATCCAATACAATCACATGTTTGGATTGATTGGATTGGATTGTATCCTGCAAACATTTTATTCATTAATCCCATCAAAATAGGTGGGTAATATATAGGGGTGGAATATGGGTCGTGACACGACGGGTTGACAAAAAACGAAACCGATTATGAAAGGTTAGGGTTGAGTATAATCGTGTCGTATCGGTCAACTCGTCGAACCCTTTAACCTGTTTAATAATCGTGTTGTGTTCGTGTTGGCATAATCGTGTCACGGGTTGACCCGTTTATTGAGGATATATATGTAATTTTAAAATTTGATATTTTATTTATAAATTTATTAAAAAAAAGTTAATTTTTATTAAATAAATTTGTGTCAATCCGTTTAATAATTAGGTTAACGTGTCAATTTTGTGTTGACGTGTCGGATTAGATAATAACTCATTTATTAGTCGTGTCATCTCCGTGTCAACTCATTCCTATCGTGTCGTGTTTGTGTTGGAAGTTCACAAACCGTTTAATAATCGTGTTATGTTCGTGTCGTGTCAAATTAAACGGGTTTGTGTTTGTGTCAGGGTCAACACGACCCTCGAACCCATTTTGCCAGCTCTAATAATACATGGGATTGATATGTATTTTTCTTTTAGTTTTTCTTTTGTTTATCACAAAATAATCAATAATAAAAGTTAACAATTTTATTTCTCTGTCATCTCAACATGAAAATAATTTTTTTTCAAAAAAACAATCACTAACTTATTCTTTCTAATTTTTCTTCTATTTTTTAATTCAAATAAAATTTTCAATCCATGAAGTTGGATGAATTGGAGTTCTTACTATTCTATTAATATGAGTATGATATTTCTTTATCTTGAAATATTTTAAATTAGTTTTTTATAATAATAAAAATAATATAATAAATATTTAATCTAATCCCATAGTTATTTTATTTGATCCAATCAAATATAATTGATGGAGGAAAATTGAATGAGGAAATTTTTGTTGTGTTGAGTATGTGAAAACTCAACTGATATTAGAATTCACAGTAATCAATCAAAATTCTTATAAACGTCTAATGTAGTATTTTAGATATCGTCTCCACAGGGATTGTAAGGTAAGAAGCATGATTGAGACTAAGATTTAAACTGAATTGTTAAAAGAATCTTTATGTAAGATGAATCATAAGAATCATGGAATTGATGTGAAGTAAAAGCTACTAATGACATTCATTCAATTAAAACTTAAGTCAGCACTCTAT
This sequence comes from Cardiospermum halicacabum, assembly GCA_031304145.1. NCBI lineage: Eukaryota > Viridiplantae > Streptophyta > Magnoliopsida > Sapindales > Sapindaceae > Cardiospermum > Cardiospermum halicacabum. The sequence goes on along the minus strand of CM062394.1, from coordinate 14,757,049 downwards.
TCTGCAACTGATCTTAACAACGAATGAGTTGATTTACTAAATCCGTTATCAATTAACTTCTCATGCAAGTTTCACTTTAAATCACAGATTTACTTTCTAGATCATCATCAGTAATCCGTTAAAAGATCTCTCAATTCAATTTAACAGATCTCAATTATATAGTTGCATATATCTCTATACTACAACCTATACAATTGATAAGCACAATCTGTAGAAAAATAGATTTGTAGTCTATCTCTAGCACTACGATCCTCTGTTCTCAGATCAGAAACCTAATCGCCATCTCTGGTCTAAATCAAATCTCAGATTAACAATATTACGTAACTCTTGTTCATGTAATTCAATTAGCTCATGAAATCCAGTAGATCTCACTATAATTGAACAAGAAACATTGCAATTGAAATGATAATCAACATCAAGATTCAACAAATCAGTAGAGCTTTTAGCTAGCACATCTACTTCAGCATATCCAAACGAGTACAAAAATCATCATCGACATGCTCAAGATCTAAATCTTACCAAGGAAGATTGAAGCTAGACTCTGTCACAGTTGTTGCTTCACAATCTTCAAGCTAATCTCTATGATCAACAGAAACAGAGTACAAAACCTCTTCAAGAAACTTCTCTGAAGATGTTGAATAATGTGTATAGAAGAATCTAGAATTTCTCTTAAAGTATAACAGAATGTCAAGAGTAAAAATCAATCATCTAAACTTTTTTCTCTAAAAAAAACTTCACTACAATTACTTCATCTGAGCTCCTATTTATAAAGTTTAGCTCAATGACAATTTTGAAATAAAATCGACAAAGAAACACAATTTGGCGAAGTAACATTTTTCTCCATTTATGTCACCTATTCCTTCGCCTGAATCAAACGACTTCTTCAAATCTCGCTTGTGCTGATCGCCAAGCTATCAATCTTTCTAGGCGAAATATCCTCGCCACAATACGTCGCCTGATGCTCAGGCGAGTTGATATTTTTCGCCAAAACACTCGTCCCGTTAAGATCTTCTAGGCGATGTCTCATCAAATGTCGCATGTTATAATCCTTAGATTTGGTGACATTTCTCCTTTATCGCCTCAGCCATCGCCTCAAGGCAGGCGAAGTTCAATCTTTATCGCCTAAAATTCTGCCTAGATGCGATATACGAAGGCGAGGAATTTCTGATTCGCCTTTCATGTTTTACTCTTCGAGGCGAAATCTTCTTTATATCGCTTGCTGCATCGCCCTCTACTCCAAATCATGGCGATGTCTTCAGGCAAATTCGTTTCTTAACAAAATCATTTCGCCAGTTTGCTGATTTTGGATGAAATTCTGATTTGGTCCTTCTTTTTTCTGAATTTGCATGTTTTAGCTTCTTTTCCACAACTTTTCATCCAAGTCCCTGTCTCAACAATAATAGCCTAGAATTAATAGAAATATATTCAATATCTCATCATTTAAACTCAATTTCATTACATTCAAGCTCATAAAGTATGCTAAAACATAGGTAAATTCTAGACTTATCAGTTACCCCCAACTTAGCCTTTTGCTTGTCCTCAAGCAAACCGACTAAAAATCTATGGAGACAGCAATCAGTGCATACTTATATCATAATTCAAAGCAATCCATCTAATATGTTTTGAAAAATTCTCAAACAGTGACCAACTCTTCTTTCAAAATTTCAAATCAACTAATTCAAAACTTGTCATTTTCTTCATGATGCACAGTATCTGAGAAGATCCAAGTAATTGAGTTTTGAAACTACTTCCTCACTGTAGTCTCTCATAAGTGTTTGATCTCTCAGAATCCTAGAGGTTACTCACTCAATACACTAGTCACTTTAAGAATCAGAGTTACGTACCAAGGCAAATGTGATTCTAGTGTTTCACAAGCACGTATGAAGAAAATTTTAAGAACCTCACGAACATTGAACTTCACTCATACACTGTACAGCACTTAGAGGTTTCTAAGTTCAGTACTGCCTTTTTGTCTGCCTTAGAATCTCTGATTTGTATATATAGGGAAAATAGGGTCAAGTTAGCTTATAAAAGAAAGGAATTTCTTCAAGGAATCAAAGTTTGGATCTACCACTAAATTCCTCTCAATCCCTCTATCCTTCACTCTTTAGTGTTTCCCCACTCAATAATGCTTTATTCACATACTACTTTATTTATGAGCACTGTTCATTTTCACTTATTTGTGTCTGTTCTTTTCTTTTCATTCATTTTTTTTGAATCTATATTCTGCTTTTAGCAACTTCAGAAACACTTTTTTTTTAGACAATCCTCACTTCCCATCTTTTCACTTCCCATCTTTTCAATCCCAAATTTAATGGTAAGTCCAAAGGGTAGGATTGAGATTATATCTCTATCTTTATGGTTTGGACTGGATTAGGGACCAAAGAAAAGGTTTTAATGAGAATGGAAACAAAATGGTTTACCTCACAAGATATCAAGGTCTAGTTATATCAAGTAGGCAAAGACTATTTAGTAGTTTCACTCACTCTCTCAAATCAGATCATTTTCCTTGGCAGATTAAACACAGACTTTACCCGACCAATGCCCTGTACACTTGAGGAATGTATGAGAAATTCAAAGCAAACATATGAAGGTTCTGATTTCTATAGAAGAAAATTTTTCAGATAAATGTGTTTAATAAGGAAGAGAATAAAAATAACCCCTGTCATGAAGAAAAAGGCACAAAATTAAGCTCAAAACCTCACATTCCACCCAAGGTTTTCTCCACTCTTTCCTTATCAAAACTCATCAACTTATTCACAATTCAAAACTAACCAAAATCTTCATCAGTGTTCAAAGAAATTTGTCAAAAATTGCTCATCAAAACTGCTTGTTTTGAACACTAATTTTACTGTTTGAAAACTCATTTTATGAAAAACTAAATCACTTTGAATTATGAGCAATGTAAGCTCAATCATGCACTCAGACCTAATATCCTAAGAAAATACTAAAAAAAATCTACAAATAAAATCAAACTATAAAACTAAACACAAAGAACAGCAACGTGATTGCTACCCCACCCCTAACTTAAAAGAAAGCAGTGTCCTCAATACTTAGGAGAACAAAAATGAATAGAAGGAGAAAAGGGAATGTAAAAAATGAACCAGAGAGTTAGGTAAAATACCTGAATGTCGCCATTATCAGAGGATAAGTCGCCCCAATTAAGGTCAAGAAGAAAATTGGTTAGGCAAAATAAGACTAGGCGAGAAAGAAAATGATCGCTAACCTTAGGCAAGATAGAAATGTCGCCAATTTAGAGTGACATAGAGGAATAATGTCATGGCGAAAAACAGATCCTGCAGGCGAAATATTAGACAAGATAGAAATGTCGCCAAAAAGGGAAATCAAGAAATAGGCGAAATAAAAGATACATCGCCCCAATCATTCACCTGTACCATATGAAAGAATTTACCAACCAGGCGAAAATTAACAATCTCGCCTTAGTCAAGGCGAAAATGCAAGCGATTTGAGTTCTACTTCGCCTCAACACAGTGTTGCATTAAAATCTCTGCAGAATGATCTGTAAACTTCAAAAGTCAAAGTGAGAAGTGATTACACAATGATTCCTCCTGTAGACACAACTCACTTTGCATAGGGGAAAAGAACCCCCAACTTAAAATCTGAAAACTCTCTGTAACAATTAAAACCAACAATCACATTACTCTTTTCAACTAAATATATAGACATAAAAATCATTCACATTACTCTTTACTGAAAATCAAAAAGAATAAAAAGACTCAAGATAAAAGAATTCACATTACTCTTTTCTGACAAAGACATACAAAACTGAAAATAATAATAAAGGTTGTAAACAAAAGTAAAGTACAAAACTTATCAATCTAAAAGTCCTCTAAACTAGTATCAGAACAACCCTTCTTAGACTTTATGATCAACTTCTTTATTCGTAGACGAGGAGCTTCTGGAGATGAAATTGAAGGTGCACTAGTACCGGAGATGGTACCCTCAAATTTATTTGCTCCAAAACAGAAACTCGAACTTCAGCTTCAGTATAATAAGCCAATAATTTGCCTTGTTCTTCAATTGTTGCAGTATCAATCTCTTCACATTCTGAAGAATCAACATTCCCATCATCACCAAGTGTAGACTCCAATATAATGGATTTTCCTCTTTCTGAATGATTTTCATCAGCCTCAACAATTTTATTTACTACCACTTCTGATGCTAAATCCAGTTGTTCAATTAAACTTTGTCGAACAACAACTTCTCCAAATGTTTGTGCAGGCATCTCAGGCTGACTATCCAATAGATCTTCTTGCTCGAGATGTAGATTCTCTTGATTATCCATAGATTCCTCCACTCTTGGTGGTTCCCTAACCGAATTATCAACTGAGAATCTAGCAAAACCAGCTGGAGAGATGTTTTCCTTAGCCCTGTGCATCTCCCACATTCTGAGAAAATCTTGTGGAGTAGAAATGGTTTTGAAGAATTCAGCACGTTTTTCTTCAACCTTCTTGTTAATCTTTTCAGATACCGAAGCATCGAACTGTTCTCTTGATAAGGCCTCAGCTACCCTTTCATTTTCCTCTCCAGTGCTATGAGTAGGAGCTGAAAATGTCTTCTGTACTGGTGTTGGCACTGAAGTAGGAGATGAGAACCTATTTTTCTTAATACTTAACTGCTTGGTCTCTCTCAAAGCCTTCAGTTCCATCACCTTCTCTACTGCTTCAGTACAAATGGTGTCCTTACCACCCCTGCTTTCCCAGAGTCTCAATTCTAATCCACCAGTGTGGGGCTTAGAATCAGCCAGCCACACATCCTTTCTCCTGCTTTGGAGTCCATATCTCTCTAGGAGACCTGTGATAAGAGATGGAAAGAACAAAGTCCTCTGCCTGGACTTCTCCTTCCTCAAACTACACACTCTCCTTTGCAGCTCTGAGAAAATCAGCTGACCAAGATGAATGAACTTGCCCTAATTGAAATTTCTGAGGAACCTCTTCTCATCAGTAGTAAACCGACTTCCCTTGTTCCTGGGCATAATGTTGTCCCTCAACCAAGTCAAACATATGGCTGTGTGAATGTCCAATTCAGTAGCCAATACATCCTTTTCAGATCCTTGAGTTGGATGCTGAAATCTCCTCAAACTTCTCAAGTCTTCCTCAGTCAGCTCTGAGGCTTCCATTCCTCTATCACCTTGATTTTTTTTTTAATGAAATAGGCAAAGTTCATCAGGAATCCCTACTAGGTAGGCACCCCCTAGAACTGAGCCGAACTTTATTGAAAGAAAAAGGAAAACAAAGAGTCTGTCAAACAATACCCAAAAGATATAAAGAAAGGCCTAAACAGGTGGCCTGATGAAAGAAAGGCCTAAACAGTGGACCTGATGAAAAGGGGCCTAGACAGGGGGCCTAATAAAGAGTAGTGGCCTAAACAGATGGCCGATTATAATAAGAGGCCCATAATGGAGCCTAAAATGAAGAAACGAAACTGGATCGTGAAGAGAAAACTTGAAAACGTCAGTGTCGTTCGCCGTCAGTCTGGCCTTGTTCGCTGGCAGCGGACGGTGGCGGCGGATGGGTTCGCCGTCACCCTGCTTCTGTTGGCTGGCAGCGGATGCTGACGGCGGATGTTGCAGAGAGCGCTGCTTCTGTTCGACGTCACCTGTCTTCTGTTGGCTGGCAGCGGGTGCTGACGGCGGGCATTGGCCGTCAGCTTTCTTCTGTTGGCTGGCAGCGGATGCTGGCGGCGGACACCTGCAGAGAGCGCCGCTTTCTTTGAACGTCATCTTCCTTCTGTTGGCTGGCAGCGGGTGCTGGCAGCGAACCCCTGCAGGAAGCGCCGGGTTTTGGAGTCTCCTTTCTTCCGTGAGCGTTGAGGCTGTCCATCCCGAACGAGTCTTGAATCATGAAAACTTGAAGAAATGTCTACCTTGGAGGTCCCTGCAAATAAAAGGCCAGAGGAAATCTGGGCAGGTAGTCCAAGTCTTGATGCTATCCGTGCGAAGCTTGGTGAGTCTGTCTGCTGCTTGGTTGCCTTCTCTGTAGATGTGCGAGATGACGAAGTCCAGACGCTTTATGTGATGAAGGCAGTTGAGCCATCTAGCCAAGAGATTCTAGGGGACGCAGTCTGAGCGAGTCTTGACCAGATGAACCACCAGAGTTGAGTCGGATTCCACCCAGAGGCGAGTCAAGTCCTTCTCGATCGCGTATTCGATGGCTAGGATAAATGCTAGAATTTCTGCTTCGTACGCGTCTCCGAGTCCACCTGTACCTGCAAAAGCAAATTTAAAAAAACCACGTGAGTTACGGAAGACACCTCCAGCCACCAGTATTCCGTCTCCATCTCCCGCACTCCCGTCTATGTTGACCTTGGTCCATCCCGACGAAGGGCCATTCCACCACACTTCCTGAACCACCTTTGGACACTGAAAGTAGCCGCTGAGTTTGAAAAGGGAGAGGGATTTAAAGTCAGGTAGGGAATTGTACATGATGCCGAATTTGAAGGTTTTGAGGTTGTGGACAGTCGACCAAATTCTGGAGATAACTGAGTGGTTAGGCATAGCTTTGTTGTTGAAGCATTTTCTGTTACGAGCTATCCATATTTCCGCACAAATAGAGCTCATGAGGGTTTTCAAAATAGCTTTCATCCCAGGGCTGCATGCCCAGTGCATAATGGTGCTAATCAAGCTCACTATGCTTACATTTAGATTCAAATGAAATCCCAGCTTGTCTAAAAAGTAGTCCCAAATCATCTTGCTAAAGCCACAGCCTAACATAATATGATCCGTAGACTCCGAGTTTTTTAGACAAAATGGGCAGGCTGAGACAATCGTGACCCCTTTCCTCCGAAGATTGTTTTGGGTAGGGAGGGCTCCATGAAGAATCTTCCAAACTACCATAGACTCCCTAGGCGAAATGTAAGGGCCCATATTTTCTTACCCCAGTCTACATCAGGAAGGTGATGGGAAAATCCATCATAGGCAGCCTTACAAGTTACTTTGCCCAACTTTCTGTTCTTCCAAATAAGTCTGTCTTTCCCCCCACGAATGATTCTGACTTTCTTGATGTCTTCACAAATATCTGCAAAGTCCACTTCCAACCAATCTGGAAGACACCAACTACCATTCGAATAGAAATCCGAGACCAGGGCATTTTGATCTTCAATTCTTGCATCCTCGACCCTGTCTCTAATAGTATATCCCAACCAGTTCATAGACCAAAACTTAACCACGCTATGTTCCCCCACAAGCCATATAGTTTCGGCCAGCAGCCCACTAAAGACATTTCTGATCAAGGACCCGATCGTGGATTTATAATTAACAGTTCTAGCAGAGCCATCTTTATTCACCAGCTTAACTCTAAGAGAGGAGAGAATAGGAGTGTTACCTTCCAGGATAGCCCAAGCAAGGTTGGACAACATGGCTTTGTTTGTGGCTTTGTGCGTCCGAACGCCCAGGCCCCCCTCCTTATTGATTGTGCAGACCTTTTTCCACGCAACAATCAGTAATCTCCTTTCCGTGGTAACTCCAGTCCAGATAAAGTTTTTAATGCATTTATCTAGCGATTTCAGCATCAGAGCAGGCCAGCGGTATACTGCAAAAGAGTGATTAAGCAATCCAGATATAACAGATTTTACCAGCATTACTCTACCTGCCTGGGATAGAGTCTTCGTCCATGTATTGAATTTGGCCAGAACCTTGTCATAGAGCTGTTGCAGATGCGTCCTTTTGGGAACTCCCGGAAAGATGGGGACGCCCAAATATACGCAAGGGAGGCTGCCAACTGTCATTTTCAAAGCATGTTTAACAGAAGCCAATGATCCACGCTGAACTCCGCTTCCAAAGAAAACATGAGATTTAGCATAATTCACTCTTTGACCTGACATATTTCCGTAGCGGTCCAGAAAAGTGACGATGTTTTTGGCATTCGTCTGTGTGGCTTTACAGAAAATCATCACATCATCCGCATATAGAAGGTGAGAAGGGAGAAGTGTCTTCTTCGAGTTATTGGAAGGACGCAGCTCACCTTTATCAACCATCCGCAGCAAGCCTCTTCTAAAATATTCCTCAGCAAAACAAAAGAGTAAAGGCGAGAGCTGATCACCTTGTCTGACCCCTTTCGAACATGCAAAAAATCCGTGCGGGATTCCATCAAAAAGAATGGAGATGCGGGAGGACGAGAGCAGATGCTTCACCCAGGACAGAAACTTCTCGCAGAAACCAAAACAACGGAGAACCTCCAGAAGAAACGACCACTCCACCGTATCGAAAGCTTTCTTGATATCAACCTTCATAGCCATTTGACCCCCTGCCCCTCTCCGATTTATGCTATTGATTGCTTCAGAGGCCAAAGCAATACAATGATGGATATTACGACCCGGGACAAAGCCGAACTGATTGGGAGCTAGAACCTGACTTGCGATGCTACCCAGTATAGTAGCCATAATCTTCGTCACCACTTTAAATATGAAGTTACTCAACATGATCGGCCTGAACTGCTCCACTCTGTTTGCCTGCTCCACCTTCGGAATGAGAACCATAAAGTTCGAGTTGAAGTTCATGGGGAACTCACCTGAGATAAAGAAATGCCGGATGGCCGCATAAAGATCATCACCCACTATGTTCCAAGATTCTTTGAAAAATTTTCCAGTATAACCATCTGGACCCGGGGCGCTATCTGCTGACATATCAAAAACCGCCTCTTTGACATCGGAGGGAGAAGGGACAGCTGTGAGCATGTGATTCTGCAACTCAGTTACCACATTTGGGATGGCTTCCTTAACATCTGATAAATCAACTGGCTGGAAATGGGAGGATTTGAAGAGGTCTTCATAGAAAGCGGTAATATGAGCTCTGATCTTGCCCTGATCTGATGTCTGCTCTCCCTCAACTTCCAATGTGGAAATGTGGGCTTTAATTTTCCTAGAAGTAATGAAGGAGTGGTAGAACTTGGTATTCTGTCCCCACAAGTTAACCAGGAGACTCTGGCCTTCTATCTCAGAAAATCTTCTCTTACATTCAGCTCCTCTTCCAACTTCTGACAACATCTTGTCTCTGCATTACGAAGATCATCAGAGTAGCCATCTTCCTCAATCTTGCTTTGGATATTGAGAAGGTTTTCATTTGCTTTATCTACTCACTCAAAAATATTGCCAAAACTAGTTTTGTTCCAAATTCTCAAAGTGTGCTTCAATCTCTTCAACTTCTTCTGGAACTTGATGATGGGATTAGGCTCCCAAAGAGGCTGGATCCAGTTGCTTTCCACAACCTGACAAAAATCAATATGGCCACACCAAGCATTGATAAACCAAAAAGGCCTACCAATATTGTTGAGGTTAGCATTTGACATTTTAAAAATAATGGGGGAATGGTCGGAGCCACTCCTAGCAAGCACTCTTCCCTTAATATTATCCCAAGCATCAACAAAGGCTAAATTATATAGGCCTCTATCTAGCTTACACTGTACATTGTGATCACCTTTTCTACCATTGCATCAAGTGTAGAGGTTGCCTTTTTGCTCAATTTCCACCAAATCATTCTCAAGAATCATATTCCTAAATTCTAAAGAAGCACTAGAATATGAGAAGGTTTTTGATTTTTTCTCATGACTACCCAAAATGCAATTAAAATCTCCACAAATCATCAAAGGGGTACCATCAACAACTCTACCCAAATCCAACCATAAATCTCTCCTCCTTCTATAATTCACATGGGCATAAACAAAGCCATATCTCGCACGCACGCCACCAAGAATTAAATTTAAAATAATAATTTGGGACGTGCACAAAATGATAGCCTCTAAATTGACATTATTTCTACCCAACACCCAAAGGCTGGGAACATCATTATTACCCACATTTTCACAAAGTAAGGTGTAACTAAAATTCTCCCAAAACTTCTTTGCATCTAAGTCATAATACATCATAGGCTCCGCAATGCAAAAAATATTAGGACGAAACTTAGAAATAAAATAGCTACTATATTTCCTACTTGAAGGCTTTCTAAAGCCTCTTATATTCCAATATTGTACTATCATTTCTTTTTCCTAGTTTGATGTCGGGTGCGAACACCCTTGTAAGATCCGTCACTATTCTTATCCCCAGGTATATCTTTATTGCTAACTCTATCAGATATATCAATCAAAGATTCATTGATAGGATGAGTTACCTTAGAAGGAACACCTTGCAGCATTTTAGCCAGCTTATTTTCCTTTGCACCAGCTGCCTCCTGAGAAGGCTTAACCAAAACCTCTTTTGCTTCTTCAAGTTTGCGGGGAGATGAAGGGGCATTGGAGGAGTCATCCGTTTCCGAGTCCGAAATTGTGGTGATTTGAAATGCTTGCTCAACCTTTTCCAAGTCATCATTCTCAGAAGCCATGATATCTTTGGGAGTGATTTTGTCTGTGTAGATAGCAATAATTTTCTCCGGTCCTGCTTCTACCTCCAGGACCTCTTCATCCTCTCCATCCTCTTCGTCTTCACTTGCCCAGCTCTTTTTTTTTGGGGGGATCTGCAAGAGGCTTATCTTTGGTGCCCAAGATTGGGCCATCGTTCTGAGATAGAAGGACTTCAACGGCAGACTTATTCAACAATTTGGTAGAAGTCCAGGCTGCTTCATCTTCTAGATGATCGACCATGGGGTCAGACACAACTATTTTGCCTTGAGGCTCCGGTTCAGCAGGAGCCTCAACTTCTTCCTGAGGTCGCAAGGAGGTCATGAGTCGGGATAAAGATTGGCCCACCGGAACTGATGTATTTTTTGCTGCTTTTTTCTTAGTCACCTGCTGCCACTCCTGGGTGATTTTAGGCTTTGGAGCACTCTGTTTGGGAGGAAATGGAGCTGAGACTTTTTCCGGTCGTATGATTTTGCTTTCTTTCTGAAGTCTCTTTCTACAAACATATGCATCATGACCCATAATTTGACAAAAGTTACAGAAATCTGGCCAACTCTCATAGTGCACAGAAAGTTGAATAGTCATATCATTCCCATGCTCAATTTGCACAAATGACTCTTTGGGTCTAGATACATCCACCTCAATCAAAACTCTAGCATATTGCACGTGCGTGCACTCCATAGTTCTTTTATCAATTTTAAGAGGTGACCCAACACATCTAGCAAGGTTCCAAATAATTGAAGGATCAAAATATTCTTCACCTAAATCATAAAATCTAACCCAAATTTGTGCAAAAGTAGATCTTTGGTCCTCTATCACCTTGATGATTAGCCTCCATTAGTTCATAATAGCTGCAGATAGACTCAGCTGATATATGATATATCCACTTGTTGGCCTCTGATTTCAAAAGGAGTGTCCAACTCCTCAGGAGCCTTATCATAGAATTCCTCCACTAGAGTGGCATTCACCTTCTTGGGCTGTGCCACCAACTTCTTCATAAACCAACTCCAAAGATAATTTCCAAATCTCTTATCTTCTAATTCTTTCAACAAAACTCCCTTCTCTTGCCAAAACTGTAAGTTACCCTTTTGAGAAGGGCTCTTGATCTTGGATTTATCTTTGGAAACCTTAGGTGAACTGGATGTCACCTTCTTCCCTTTAGTAATAGCTCCAGCTTGCTTTTTAGCCAAAACTAACTTATCAACTGAAACACTCCCCTTAACAGCAGTTGACGTAACGTCCTGGGCCGGGGCCCAGCCGTTACTGTGTACACCCGGATAAACCCGAATCGTACACCAATCAATACCGATACAATCCATATATCCCTGAGGTTGTGAGTTCGAGTGCTGGTGGAGGCGAAAGAAAGTGGGTGGGATCCACGATATCCGATTATGTAACGATTGTATCGGTATTGACTGGTGTAGGATTCGGGTTTAACCGGGGGAACACAGTGTACAATTCGGATTTATCCGGGTGTACACAGTAACCAACTGGGCCCCAGCCCAGGACGTTACAGTTGAAGTAGAAGGGGTCTTGGGAGTAGTTTCAACATTCTTCTTTTTGCTTGAGCCAATCTGTATCCCTTTTTGCTTGTGACTCTTTGTAGACTTCACAGATAACTCTTTGGATACTTTCCCCTCAACAGCAGCTGAAGTAAAAGGGGTCTTCAAAGTCTTATCTTGAGACTTAGGTGAGGATAGAAGAATTCTCATCATAGATTTTCGGCCTGGCCGAAGTCTTTGCTTTCTTGCCCTTCTTAGATGGGCTAAGAGTACTGTCACTCTTTCTTTTGGCCATTATCTGCAATTTGAAACCATATGTCAAACAAATATGACCAAATTTCAAACTGACAAAACTTAAACTCAGTAAAACAACACCATTATCAATATTGAGCAGTCTGACAGTATGTCGCAACGTGGGTTTAGCATTTATAAAGCACATTGAACAATCAAAGCTTTAAACCACGTTTTACAACTAAAAAAAACTAACGACTACTATCAATCATCGCAACCAATTATATTCACAGAAATGAAACACCCAACTAAAATCATTCATCTTCATTGTAAAACCCACAGAGATTCGACCATTATTACAGTTAAACAATGCCCTAATAATACCCTAATAATCTTGATTAACATATCAACACAGATAAACAAAAGACAACTAACAGCTCGCAACAAACTGAGAGAGAAGAAAAGGAACATACCTTGTTTGTTTACTGTGATGAAGGTCGATTGAAATGCAGAAACGAACTGAGAGATTCGCGATTTAGGGTTTTCGAAAAATTGAAAATTCAGAGAGCAAAGTAATAGTAATGGTAAAATCGAATTTGGCTTATAAAGATATCAGAAAAATAGGCGCAATGATGAAAGAACTAGGTTGAAAGCGTAAAGTTCTTGCCTCGCCCCGTGTCATACAACGGTAACAATTGTTTGCACCTATATAACTGGCGAAATGTTTTTATGTCGCCAACAGTAGGTGTGATAAAACTCAGAACTAGGCGAGAGAAAATTAAGTGACCTCACTGGTGATATAAAATGGCGACATAACTATTACTTCGCCTTCAAAAAGAATTTTAGGCGAATGAATGAGGCGAAAAGAGACTACCTCGCCAAAAATATATTTTCAAAACAGGTGATTTTCAAAGCGAATTCATCACACTTCGCCAAATTAAACTTAATTCCAGGCGAATAAAATTTGGCACAAAAAAAACTCAGCGCCAGAAAACATACCTGTTTGGCGAGATAAAATGACAATTTGTTGAATTCTCGCCTCACTCTTCTTGTCACTGGGCGATATAGCAAGACGATATTCGTCTTTCCTCGCCTTTGCAAAAGTAAGATAGGCGAAGTTTTTGGCATGATTATTCTTTCTCGTCTTCACCCAGGCGACCATGCATGGCGACATCACATAATTCGCCATCATCAAAATATTGATATAGGCGAAATGAAGTTATTCCTCGCCAATTGATAAACAGCTCTGGCGAGTATTTTGGCAATAAAAATGACATCTCGCCTTCTTCTTTAAACAACAAGTTCATCTGAAAAACAACAATTCTTCTGCAAAACATGAACTTGGTTAGTTAAAAACTTACACAATTAATTGATCATAACATAATTCTCAAAAATAATTGTGTAAGGAGTATGCTTTGTTTAAGGTTGTTAGCATCGACCAAAGCAAGTTTGTTATTGATTTTCCATTATATCCACAGAATCTGAGATGTAAAGGATATCTCTTGTCCTGTAGATGTCTCCCCCCAAATAATGCTTGAGTCTCTGTCCATTCACAACAAAAGAATCAGTAGACTTGTTATTAAACAATTCAATAGCTCCATATCAGGAAACCCTCATTATTCTAAATGGTCTAGACCATCTAGACTTTAGTTTTCCTGGAAATAAGCTAAGTTTGGTATTGTAGAGCAATACATATTGTCCAGGTTTGAACTCTCGCTTGACAATCTTCTTATCATGGTAATTTTTCACCTTCTGCTTGTACATCTCATGATTTTCATAAGCTTCGAGGCGCCATTCATCCATCTCATCTAGTTGTAGAAGCCTCTGCTTTCTTGCTTTTTCACAGTCCATATTCAAAAGTTTTACAGCCCAATACGACCTGTGTTCCAACTCCACTGGCAAATGACATGCCTTGCCATACACCATTCTAAATGCTGACATTCCAATAGAAGTTTTAAAAGTTGTTCTATAAGCCCACAGAGCATCATCTAACTTGAAGCTCGAGTCTTTTCTAGACTCATTCACAGTCTTTTGTAGGATTCTCTTTAACTCTCCGTTTGAAACTTCCACTTGACCATTTGCTTGTGGATGATAAGCTGTGGTAACTTTATGGATTACTCCATACTTCTTCAGAACCTTCTCCAACAGCTTATTGCAGAAGTGAAATCCTCCATCACTAATTAGTACCCTGGGTATGCCAAATCTAGTGAAGATATTCTTCTGAAGAAATTTCTCCACTACCTTTCCATCATTTGTAACACAAGCAACAACCTCTACCCACTTGGATACATAATCAACTGCTACAAGTATATACTCATACTTGTTTGATGGAGGAAATGGTCCCATGAAATCAATACCCCAAACATCAAATAGCTCAACCTCCAGGATATAATTTTAGGCCATTTCTTGCCACTTGGAAATATTACCCTTTCTCTGGCATCTATCACAGCTGGCCACATAAGCATGTGCATCTTTGAATATTGATGGCCAATAGAAACCACATTCCAGAATTCTGGCTGCTGTTCTTGTTCCAGCAAAATGACCAGCATATTCTGACGAATGACAGTGCTTAATGATGTCCAATGTTTCTTCATATATGATGCAACGTCTTAACACTTGATCAGCACATCTCCTAAACAGGTAGGGTTCATCCCATATGTACCTCTTAACCTCAGAAAGGAACCTTTTCTTCTGATGACTATTTAAATCTTCAGGTAACACTTTACATGACAAATAGTTTGCATAGTCAGCATACCAAGGATAAAATGTTACCTCACAAAGGAAAAGTTGCTCATCTAAAAATTGTTCATTGATGTCAACTTGAGCCTCCATATCTTTAATGTGCAGTCTTGAGAGGTGATCAGCTACTACATTTTCAGTGCCCTTTTTGTCTTTGATTTCTATGTCAAACTCCTGCAGCAAGAGCACCCATCTTATCAACCTAGGCTAAGACTCTTTCTTAGCAAATAAGTATCTCAATGTTGCATGATCAGTATGGATGATAATTTTAGACCCTAATATATATGATCTAAACTTATCCAATGCAAAGACTATTGCTAGTAATTCTTTCTCAGTGGTGGTGTAATGTATCTGAGCCTCCACCAATGTTTTACTAGCATAGTAAATGACCCGGAATAGCCTCTCCTTTCTCTGTCCCAAAACTGCACCTACAGCAAAGTCGGATGCATCACACATGATTTCAAATTCAGAATTCCAATCTGGTGGAATTATGATTGGTGTTGAGACAAGCTTTTCTTTAAGCTACACAAAAGCTTTCAAACATTCATCAGTAAAATCAAACTTCTTTTCTTTTTCTAACAAAACACACAGGAGTCTAGCTATCTTTGAAAAATCCTTAATAAAACGCCTGTAGAACCCAGCATGTCCTAAGAAACTTTTGATGCCTTTTACATTGGTAGGAGGAGGTAAATTGCTTATCACATCAATTTTTGCTCTGTCTACTTCTAATCCCTTAGCAGACACCTTATGGCCTAAAACAATACCCTCCCTTACCATAAAATGGCATTTTTCCCAGTTGAGGACTAGGTTAGTTTCCTCACATCTTCTAAGCACTTTCTCTAGATTATTCAAGCAATCGTTAAAACTGTCTCCTATAATGGAAAAATCATCCATGAAGACCTCTAGAATCTTACCTATGAAATCAGTAAAGATGGCTAGCATACACATTTGAAACGTTCCTAGTGCATTACATAGTCCAAATGGCATCCTATTATAAGCGAAGGTTCCAAAAGGACAAGTAAAAGTTGTTTTATGCTAATCACCTGGAGCAATGGGAATTTGGTTATATCCAGAATAACCATCCAGAAAGCAAAAATAAGGGTGTCCTGCTAGCCTATCTAACATCTCATCTATGAAGGGAAGGGGGAAATGATCCTTTCTAGTGGCATCATTTAAAACTCTATAATCTATACACATACGCCAGCCTGTAACAGCTCTAGTAGGGATCAATTCATTCTTTTCATTCTTTATCACAGTAATCCCTCCCTTCTTTGGCACACACTGCACTTGACTCACTCATTCACTATTTGAAATTTGAAAAATAATACCTGCATCAAGGAATTTCAGTACTTCCTTCTTCATAACCTCCTTCATAGTTGGATTCAATCTTCTCTGAGGTTGGATCTTGGGTGTATGTTTGTCCTCCAAGATGATCTTGTGTGTATAGAAAGTGGGGTTGATTCCTTTAATATCTGCTATCGTCCATGCAATGGCTTTCTTGTGTTTTCTCACCACTTGAAGGAGGCTTTCCTCTTGTTCATCTGTTAAGTCATTGGAAACCACAATAGGTAAACTAGAATCCTTAGAGTTAAGGAATGCATACCTGAGATGACTTTGAAGTGCCTTCAGTTCCAACTGTGGTGGTTTTTCAGTTGAGGGAAGCATTGGCTTGGCAGATGGTTGTATATCACTAATGTTGAGGACAAAATGAGAAGTCATGCATTATAGCTCACCACTATAAGCACTCTCCTCCGGAATCTCCATATCCACATCATTGATCAATACATTGTTCAGTGGATCAGAACTTCTCAATGCGAGAATTTTATCCATAACTCTGTACCAGCTGCCAATTGTATACTCTTGACTTCATCAAAATCGTATGGAAATTTTAATGACTCCAAAAGACTAAAATTTGCTTTCTCTACATTAACTCTTGAGTGTGAGTTCACCATTTGCCACGTCTATCAATGTTCTTCAAGTTCTCAAAAATGGTCGACCAAGTAACGAAGGTACGTCTTCATCTACCTCCATGTCAAGCACTACAAAATCCACTGTAAACATGAATTTGTTTACTGTGACTATTACATCTTCCACAACTCCCTTAGCATGAGTGAAAGATCTATCAGCAAGTTGCAACAAGACATTATCAGGTCTGAAATGCCCTATTCCCAACATTTCATAGATGGCCAGAGGCATCAAATTTATGCCGGCTCCCAAGTCACAGAGAGCTCTCCCTTTGAATCTATCGCCAATGGTCAAAGGTATTGTGAACTTGCCAGGATCCTTCTCTTTCCTAGGAATCTGGTACTTAACAAGTTGGCTCACACTCTCATTCACGTTAATGCATCCCACATCAGCTAAATTCCTTCTATTTGACAACAGCTCCTTCATGAATTTAGCATAGACAGGCATCTGTTTCAATGCTTCAATGAATGGGATATTGACATGGATTTGCTTCATCATGTCTAAAAACTTCTAAAGTTGCTTATCCAGCTTCTTTCTATTCTCTCTCTGAGGAAAAGGTAAGGCAATCTTCACAGCCTCCTGTTCTTTTGCAAAAGGTTTGCTGATTTCTTCATTTTCCTTATTCTGTGCAGGAGGTTCATAACTTTTCTTTTCCTTTCCTTAGAGTTCTCCAGTTGTTTCCCACTTCTCAGTGTAATAGCATGCACTTGTGCTTCCTCCTTTGATTTATCTTTAACCTTTGGGTTGGGCACAGTGTCACTTGGAAGTGCTCCTTGGGGTCTTTGGTTCGGAACTTGCATAAGCTGCCCCATCTAGGTTTCCAGGTTTTTAATTGAAGTGGTATGGTTGGTAAGAACAGCATCAATCTTCTCCATGTATTTAATCAGAAGATCCTCCATACTAGGCTTCTTCTGTCCCGTTGGCTGATACTGAGTCTGTCCTTGTTGTTGGTAACCAGGTTGAGGATTTCTTTGGTAATAACCCTAATTTTGATAGGGTTGGTTCCTCTGTTGATAGCATGGCCTCTGCTGGTTCCCATAATTATTATTCACATAATTTACTTGTTCTGACTCCTCTGGCTCATCTTCATCATCAGCAAGTGCTGCTTCCTGAGCATATTCTGCCAGAGTAGTCTTCTGTTTTTCAACAGAATTAATTGAAGTCTTCTTTGGATAGGCCTTATTGACTGCCATATTGTCCATCTTTTTATTCAACAATGCTATCTGAGCAGATAATGCATTGAAAGACTCCAGCTCATAAACTCCAGACTGCTTCTTGTTTGCAGCCTTTTCCTTTTCATTCCATCCAAAATCATTGTTTGCCAGCAATTCGATGAAGTCATGAGCGTCATCTGGCTCCTTATCCATTATTGATCCTCCAACTAAGGAATCAATGTGCATTTTGATCTGAGGAGGCATGGGACTATAAAATGTCATCAGAATGCTCCAAGATGCTATGCCATGGTGAGGACATCTTCTGATCAGGTCCTTAAACCTTTCCCAGCTTTCATATAATGACTCTCCATCCACATACTGGAAAGAAGAAATCATATTTCTCAGTTTCACCATCTTCATGGGAGGAAAGTAGCGGGCTAAAAACTTCCTAACTAGATCTTCCCAGCTATTGATACATCCTAGTGGCAATGAGTATAACCAGGAGTGAGCTTTGTTACTCAGTGAAAAGGGAAATAGGCTAACGTTAACTGCATCCTCTGATACTCCATTGTGTCGAAATGTACTGCACAGATGTAGAAATGTGTTCAGATGCTGATTAGGGTCCTCAGTAGCTCCTCCTCCAAACTTGTTCTGTTGAACAATTTGGATGAGTCCAGATCTCAACTCAAAGTTTTCAGTTGTTATTGCTGGTAAGTTGATGGCCTGCGGCATGCCATCAACTGGTGGGATGGAATATTGACGAAGAGTCATCCTCTCAGGATCTCCTCGTACATCATTATCATTATATCTGTTGTAGCGGTCTCCAAACATTATTACTCTTGACTCAGTTCTCGTTGTTGATCTTGTTCGTGATCTGGATTGTCTAACAATTCTTTCTGGATCAGGATCAAACTGCAAGTCTTGAGTACCTTTAGATCTTGTCTGCATACACTACACACTTAAACAAACAAATTTAAAACTGAAAAAGAATTTAATAAATCATGTTAGCGCAGTTCAAAATAAATCTTAATCTTCAAAGAAACAATCCCCGGCAACGGCGCCAAGAAAATGATGAGGGAAAATTGAATGAGGAAATTTTTGTTGTGCTGGGTATGTGAAAACTCAACTGATATTAGAATTCACAGTAATCAATCAAAATTCCTATCAACTTCTAATGTAGCATTTTAGATATCGTCTCCACAGGGATTGTAAGCTAAGAAGCATGATTGAGACTAAGATTTAAACTGAATTGCTAAAAGAATCTTTATATAAGGTGAATCATAAGAATCATGGAATTGATGTGAAGTAAAAGTTACTAATGACATTCATTCAATTAAAACTTAAGTCAGCACTCTATTCTGCAACTGATCTTAACAACGAATGAGTTGATTTACTAAATCTATTATCAATTAACTTCTCATGCAAGTTTCACCTTAAATCACAGATTTACCTTCTAGATCATCATCAGTAATCTGTTAAAAGATCTCTCAATTCAATTTAACAGATCTCAATTATATAGTTGCATATATCTCTATATTACAACCTATACAATTCATAAGCACAATCTGTAGAAAAATAGATCTGTAGTCTATCTCTAGCACTACGATCCTCTATTCTCAAATCAGAAACCTAATCGCCATCTCTGGTCTAAATCAAATCTCAGATTAACAATATTACGTAACTCTTGTTCATGTAATTCAATTAACTCATGAAATCCAGTAGATCTGGCAATAATTGAACAAGAAACATTGCAATTGAAATGATAATCAACATCAAGATTCAAAAAATCAGTAGAGCTTTTAGCTAGCACATCTACTTCAGCATATCCAAACGAGTACAAAAATCATCATCGACATGCTCAAGATCTAAATCTTACCAAGGAAGATTGAAGCTAGACTCTGTCACAGTTGTTGCTTCACAATCTTCAAGCTAATCTCTATGATCAACAGAAACAGAGTACAAAACCTCTTCAAGAAACTTCTCTGAAGATGTTGAATAATGTGTATAGAAGAATTTAGAATTTCTCTTAAAGTATAACAGAATGTCAAGAGTAAAAATCAATCGTCTAAACTTTTTTCTCTAAAAAAAACTTCACTACAATTACTTCATCTGAGCTCCTATTTATAAAGTTTAGCTCAGTGACAATTTTGAAATAAAATCAACAAAGAAACACAATTTGGCGAAGTAACATTTTTCTCCATTTATGTCGCATGTTCCTTCACCTGAATCAAACGACTTCTTCAAATCTCGCTTGTGCTGATCGCCAAGCTATCAATCTTTCTAGGCGAAATATCCTCGCCACAGTACGTCACCTGATGCTCAGGCGAGTTGATATTTTTCGCCAAAACACTCTTCCCGTTAAGATCTTCTAGGCGATGTCTCATCAAATGTCGCATGTTATAATCCTTAGATTTGGCGACATTTCTCCTTTATCGCCTCAGCCATCGCCTCAAGGCAGGCGAAGTTCAATCTTTATCGCCTAAAATTCTGCCAAGATGCGATATACGAAGGAGAGGAATTTCTGATTCGCCTTTCATGTTTTACTCTTCGAGGCAAAATCTTCTTTATATCGCCTGCTGCATCGCCCTCTACTCCAAATCATGGCGATGTCTTCAGGTGAATTCGTTTCTTAACAAAATCATTTCGCCAGTTTGCTGACTTTTGATAAAATTCTGATTTGGTCCTTCTTTCTTCTGAATTTGCATGTTTTAGCTTCTTTTCCACAACTTTTTATCCAAGTCCCTGTCTCAACAATAATAGCCTAGAATTAATAGAAATACATTCAATATCTCATCATTTAAACTCAATTTCATTACATTCAAGCTCACAAAGTATGCTAAAACATAGGTAAATTCTAGACTTATCAATAATCCAACTTATCCAATCCAATCCAATATTTAAGCTAATTCAATATAATCCACCATATTCAATCCAATCCAATCCAATCCAATATGGCATTCCAAACATTACCTTAATTCAAGAACTAAGTGATTTTATAATATTTTCTATATATCAATTATGAAAACCTTCACCCATCTTTAGTCAAATGACACATGTTTCGAACAGTCACAATGTTTTAAAAGGCTATGTCTTTTCACGTAAATACACAATTTCACCAACTGTTGTAACTTTCTATGCTAACAATCATATCTTTTAAATAAAAGAAAATTTAAATATTATTTTTAATTAATTTCTATTCAAATATTCTTACAATATTTTATTTTCAATTTAGGGATTTGATTTGGCTAGTTGGTATCAGACGATGAAGAATATCGAGGTTTTAGTTTTCTTCTCTGGTTGTTGATGATCATAAGAGTTTCTATATAGATTGATATTGATTTAGAGACGATGGTTGTTATTGTTGCGAGTAGGTTTTTCTCTTAATGATTAGGGATATTGAGGTTGTTGGTTTAAATTGAGTGATAATGTTGAATTGGGTACTATGGTGATGTGTTGATCATGTACGATTAAACTCTCCAAAGGCTCACATGGTTTATAGGATAAGAAATATGATAAAATTATTCAATAAGATTTATATTTTTATCAAGTATTTGACTACTATTTAGAACTTGATATAATAATACTATCGATAATTTTATACGACACATATAAAATAACTTTATCCGATATCTTTATCATGTACTTTTTTGTATTAGATGTTTATTATGTTACTACTAAATTATCCTTTAATAAAATTTTGAATAATAAATAATAAAAATCTACATAAAATTTTGGGATAATCTCAAAAAATACAAGAGGGTTTCAGTAATTTTCCAAAAAATTTAAATGACCAAATTACCCTTCCAGAATTTTAATATAATTTTTATTTTTTATTTTAATTTTTAATTAATGTTTTTAAAATATTTCAAAAAAATTAGAACTGGAATAACCAGATTATCCTTCTAGAATTTTGAGGAAAAAAGTCAAAATAACACAGAACAATAAACAGAATTTAGTTTTTTGTTATCATATGCCGTTACTTGTACTATAACTAGCCAAGTACAATTTTTTGATAACTTAATCTTTACATAAAACTATTTATCCTAATCATTTTTCATATTTTATACAATACTTATCCTATCCGATGATCCCAGTAAGCCCTAATTGATTAACCTAATCGGAGATCTCTCTCACAATAACTTAATAAACAACATAAAGAACACAATCATTGATAATACCGGTTCAATAAAGGATCTCTTTTTGTTTTCCTAATGTTTAATTGCTTTAAATTTAGTTTAATCAAGCCTTCTCAAGTTAAGATTAAATCAACATGACAATCAATGGGTCGCGAATCCACAGAAGCATTAAGACCAAACAATTAAACTAAAATACAACTGTCATTCTTAGGACTAAAGAACTTAATTCACAGAATCTTAAAGAGGTTACATCGTAAATCTAGATAAAAAGTTTAGTTTCTCATTAAGACACAAATATTAAAAAAAAAAAAAAAAAACTAATAATATAGGATTCATTAAATACAAAGAAATAACAAGATGG
This sequence comes from Cardiospermum halicacabum, assembly GCA_031304145.1. Classification (NCBI taxonomy): domain Eukaryota; kingdom Viridiplantae; phylum Streptophyta; class Magnoliopsida; order Sapindales; family Sapindaceae; genus Cardiospermum; species Cardiospermum halicacabum. The sequence continues at coordinate 14,734,612 of CM062394.1, read as the reverse complement.
AAAAGTAAATGTTTCTATCATTACTTGCTTGATCTTCCGAATCCTAGTTATGGCTCTTAACTTTTTACTCGAACTTCAAATATAGTACTCAAGACTCTCAATCTCAGCCTCCTCTCCAACATGTTAACTTCTGAATTTTTAGCTTCTATAAAATGCATCCAGAAATTACCCTTAATAAAGTCATCTGAACTCAGGTTTTCCGAGCTAGGTGACAAGCTTATTTCCTCTACTTTCCGTGCATGGAAAACCTGAATTCACATGGCTTTGTGAAGGGTAATTTCGGGAAGCATTTTATGAAAGCTATAAATTTAAAGATTAACAGGTTTAAGAGGAGGTTGAAATTGAAACTCTTAAGTCTTAAATTTGAAGTTCGAGAAAGAAGGCAAGAGCTCTAATAAGGATTTGGAAGATGAAGCGAGTGTTGACAAGACTGTTTACTTTTCCATCTTTTTTTTCTTTGTATTAAATGAGTCTTATGTTATTATTTTTTTTTTATATTTGTATTTTTATCGAAGAATTAAACTTTTAATCTAGGGTTATGATGTAACCTCTTTAAGATTCTTTTAATTAAGTTCTTTAATTCCATAAATGAAAATTGCATCTTATTTCAATTGTTTGTTCTTAATGCTTCTGTGAATTTGCAACCCATATTGACATGTTGATTTAATCTTTGACTTGAGAAAGTTTGGTTTAATTAAAGCAATTAAACATTGACAAGAGAGATCTTTGATTGAACTGGTGTTATCTATGGTTTTATTATTTATGTCATTGATTAGATTATTATGAGAGAGATCTCTAATCAAGTTAATCAATAAGGATTTATATCATTTGAGAGAACTATAAGCTATTCGTGATTACTAGAGATAAATAATTGTTCAATTGAACATGGAAGAACTTATGGATAGATGATAGAGATGGTGAAATTGTGGTTCTAGGTTGTCTCTTACATCAAACTCAGTCTCAGCTATTTAATTTTACTTGTTATTTATTCGTTTTAGTAAATCATTATTTGGTTTAATTTTTTAGATATATTAGTTTGGATAATTTTGAAAGTTAATTTTAGGAAACCATATTTATGAGTTTGATATCTTTTATATTACTCGATAAGGTGTTCACTTGCATCGTTTGGGTCGCATCAATTTTTTGGTGCGGCACTCAAAGCTTATGCAAATATTTTATAATCCCAATCAGAGCAGATATTGGGAAGAGTTTAAGGTTGTATCAACTTTCTATTAGAAAAGTGTTGTGATCCCACCAAGATAAGTTTAGGGCTTACCATTATGTTTATAAACAACCACGAGCATTTTCAATTTGATTTTTTTTTCGATTCACATGTTTTATAAAATAAAAAAAAATTATTAGTAGATCATATATCATATCATTGAGTCCACCTAATATAAATTATCACAAAATTATTTCGACCAAATATCAGTGGAGTTCCCAGACTTTAAGATCCAAAAATAAATAAATAAATATATATATATATCACTAATATAGATGTAGTACTATTAATTATTTTGACTCTGTATCATCCATGAAATATTAGGGTGTTACAAACATAAGATTTGGAATTTTCACATATTTATATTATTTATTCAGATAATAGCTGGCAAATAATTCTAAATGTGAGTGAATTTGATAGTTCATTTGGGAGATTTTAGGTATGTATTTAAGTAATAACAAAGGTTTCAAGTTGATATTATTTCAATCTTATTTGAGTAATAACTTTAAAGTAGTTAATGTGTTAGGATTTTCTTGAATAACAATGATTTTTTTAGGAGGTTTTCCTATTTTGAGCTTCGATCAATTTCCTAATTGTTTGATTACTTGTTTTGGAAAGATTTGGTTTGCCTGGTTTTGTTGATTGTATTTCTTAGTTGGAAAAGTAAACAAATTAGGGAAGTATGTTAAGTGATCACTATTAATAGAGTTGTCTCCCAAACAAGAAAGTATCCTGTCCCTATGAGGTGGTGATCATTAGATTGGAGTAATGCCCAGTGGGGTGATGATCATTGAGGTTGAGGTCTCGCCATTAAGGAGATTTCAAGTATTGAGGTTGGGGTCTCACCATTAAAGAGATTTCGAGTATTGAGGTTGGGGTCTCACCCTAAGAAGATTTCAAGTTGAGGTTGCGGTCTCGTCATTAAGGTGATTCAGAATTGAGTTTGTCTCGCCATTAAGGATATTTTTAATTAGGTTGTCTTGCTATTAAGGAGATTTTGATTTGAGGTGTCTTGCCAATAAGGAGATTTCGAATTTGGTTATCTCGTCATTAAGGAGATTTTGATTTGGGTTTTCTCGCCATGGTGGAGTTGTTTGCCTAAAAGAGATTCTAATTGATTATTTGATTTGAAATATGTATGAGAAAGATAATGATTTTGTATGGAGTGTAACATCCAAGCCCCGCTCCCGGATGACCCGAGGCGCAGTGGCAGAGCGCCACTGATCACATAACTGGTCTTAAGGTTGACTACTAGCCCCATAGACCATCATTATGCTTTCCAGCATGCTTTGTCCTCGCTTGCATGCTTTCCGAATAAACTTCCCGGAAGGTCACCCATCCTAAGTTTTCTCCAAGCCAAGCATGCTTAACTTTGGAGTTCTCAAGTTCTGAGCTCTCGAAAAATAATGTGCACATTTGTGATATATGCAGCAATTCAATTCTTTTTAACCCTGTCTCATTATAGAATGTTACAATCCACGCCCTTAGGACACAACGTCCTCGTTGTGCTCACAATCTTCCCATAATCTTTACCCCCGCTAGACGATTACCCTGGGCTCTTCCGTCCACAAACACACCTCGTGGTCGCAGGATTGCTCTGATACCATTTGTATCCGGCCCCACCCCCAGATGACTCGAGACGCAGTGACCGAGTGCCATCTTTCATATCACTTGTCTTAAGGCTTACCACTAGCCCCACAGACCACCATTACGCTTTCCAGCATATTTTTTTCTCACTCGTATGCTTCCCAGAAGGTTATCCATCCCAAGATTGCTCCAAGCCAAGCACTATTAACTTTGGAGTTCTCAAGTTCTGGGCTCTTGAAAAACAATGTGCACATTGGTGATATGGGTAGCAATTCAATTCCTTTTAATAATAATAGTACTAGTAGATTTATTAAAGCTGCTCCTTGATGAATTTAATGGAGTGAGTGAAAACTAGAAAACTTTTTAATAAACTCAAATTTTAGTTTATGTACCACTTTTATGAAGATACAACTATTTGATCAACATCACTCTGATCATATTTTCATTTTCTTATCTGCTTCTTTTATAGTGTGATACTTTACTTTTATTTTTTTTCCCATGAAAAATAAGGTTATTCATTGTAGCTAAGGCAAACTTGTTATCACGAAGAATTTCAATAGCTTTCTCTCGGTAAGAATTCAACTCTATCGAGATTTTTCTCACCAAGATTTTCTGAGTTACAAATACATAAATAACAACACATTCAATTTATATGGTTGATTGTTTATTAGACATTAATTTTTTGTTCTCGATCATATCATACATGAACTCATTAAGAAGAAATAACCACTCACATTCCTTATATCTATAGATCTAAGTTAATCATTATATGAGAATCCTAAAAAACTTATTAATGTATTTTTTAATATACTATTCTAACATTTAAAGTTCCCCGATGTGTACACCCTCTTAGTGGCTACTAGATGGAATTTTGATAGTTCATTCCTCAATTGTAATAATAAGTTGGTAATAAATATGATATAAGACATTGTAATTGACATATAAAGTACAGATCCAATCATGCTTCTACAAAGAGAGACATATGTAACTAGAGTATCATAATTCTTCTATTTTTTCTAAATAAACAATATGTATACAAAATTATTAGCACAATTGATGAGATAGAAAACTTTTATTTACCAAGACAAAATTATTGAAACACAAAAATACTCTGCTAAAACTATTTGTCTCCTGATCCAAAGAAATAAAAACATTTCCAAAATCATTCATCTCAAATACTTGTTGCATCTTAACTTTAAATTCAATACCAAATTTCAAATACCTATAAATAATTATAGAACTATCCTTATATAAATTGAGTTTAGTTTCATTTTTAAAACCACTTGGTCTCAATTACTTGCCAATTTCTAGGTCTAGGAATTAAACTCCAAGCCTTTTATATATATATATATATATATATATATATATATATATATATATATATATATATAAATCATTTTTATTTCCTCCATCATGACAACTTTCCACTTTGGAATAAGTAAGGCTTCCTTTACCAAAGTGGATTTTGAGGATATATGTTAAAGGAATTTTAATAGAAACGGAGAAAGAGAAGAAAAATAGAAAATTCACGAGATTTAGAAAGATAATATTTCATTCATAATTCAATTTCCCTTACATTCAATTTAGGAATCACTTAAATATAACCTAATTACATCAAATAAATGAACAACACACATTTGATAATGGCCTATAATAAAGTAAAAGTAACCTATAATATCTAAACCACTACTAAATTATAATAAATTAATATATTTAAATAATTAAAATAAAATAACCCTATCATTCCACCCTGGTCAAATTATCCTTAACCGTAATGATAAATTGAACACTCAAATAACATAACTAATTTTGACCTAAGTTTGTCATTGCAAAATAACAATTCAGCTTTTACATCCTTGGGACTGATTTGGGACTTTAGTTCTTATTGCTTTGATCAAATATCTTCTAGAGTTATTACCGGTTCCACACTAATGAAATCAATCATCATATCAAGTGATGACGGATCAATAGAAGAATTATGATGATGAATGTCAGAGTTGACATCATTATCAGGAAAATACATGTCCAACAATCTTCAGAGGGTTTGTCGTTCAATACGCATCATTTCAAGAGTTGCTTAAACTTGAAGTAATTCCTTTCAAATCTCATTTAACGAATAACCCATACTAGAAATTGCAGAACTAATGGTTGAAATTGAATTCATGACTACAGAATTATAACCGGCTCTAATGCCAATGTTAAAGGAATCTTAATAGAAAAGGAGAAAGAGAGAAAACATAAAAAATTCACGGAAATTCAGGAAGATAATATTTCATACATAATCCAACTTCCCTTACATTCAATTTAGGAATCACTTACTTAAATAACCTAAGTACACCTAATAATTGAACAACACGTTTGATAATGACATATAACCAAGTAAAAGTAACCTATAATATCTGCACCACTACTAAATTCTAATAAATTAATATATTTAAATAATTTAAATAAAATAACCCTATCAATATATTACTATAATGATTGTACATCTTTTATGTAATCATTTTGATCTTTCGATTCATTATGTACTTGGGGAGGAAATTCATGTTATAATTGTAATACTTATAAGACTCGTCATGCATATATTGATAATTAGTTATTTGATTTATTAATCTTTATTCCAATCATGAAAGCTTATAAAACATTATAAAATATTATAAATTCAATTAGAAAACCTACTAAGAAGATTACCACTAGAAATCATGTAGGGTTTTATCTACATTTATGTGATTTCCATATCTTAATTTTTTTTTTTTTTTTTTCAAAACAGGTTGCAACCATACTGTTTCTACTTCTTTTATATATATTTAAAATATTTAAAACTTATCTTCCATATAATTCAAACAAAAAAAAAAAAGTCCACATATATACTTAATATAATTCCCCGTTATCATAATATTGAATAGTATTAGAAATATGCATCAACGATGGTTCCAGTTAGATTTTAAGTCCTACGGACAATACATAGAACACCCAAAAGGTAGTTTTTTCCTAAAACTATAAAACATAGAATCCATAAGTTTAACCAAATCATTAAGCAGACTACATATTACTCTTTGCTGATGTAACTCTTCCACACTACGGAGCATGCTTTTTAATCAACTATTTTGTTTAAACATATGTGTCAAGAAGTAATATGCTAAATTTTAGCTTTAGTAAGACCTGCATTAAAAATTGTTTAAACATATGTGTTAAGAAGTAATATACAAAATTTTATACTTAGTAAGACCTGCATTAAAAATCGTTTCATATTTATACCTTTTTAGGACAGTTAAATACCATCATTTATACAACCATGAATATGTATGGAATTATTGACTTACGTTCACTATATCAAATCAATTCATAAGTATGTTCAAATAAGGTATATATAAAAATCAAATTTGTAAAGTTGCAGCAACCATCAAATATATATTTACTCAATCATAATAAATTTTAGTATATATCTAGTGCATCTCATTATCAAATTGGCAATTTGATCTTGTAAATCGATTTTTAATAATAAAAAATTAAATCATTTCACATAGTTAATCATATATGTACGTAACATGGAATTTATGAGGAGTACTTATAATATAATTGCATGATTAGAATTCCAATATAAGTATTATGAACATCAATTAATCTAAACATGTAAAAGAAGAAAAAATTCATTTGTCCAAGTATATTAATGTGTCGAATCCTTGATATGATTTATTTGGTTATTTGAGATTGCTCATGATGATGTAATAAGCAATTATGGGTGATCGAATATAATTAGAACTATATATGAATATAAAATTATATTAATGCATGATTCTTAAATTTATAAATTTAGAAAAATAGTGAGCCATGATGAACATTCCATCACCAAGTATTAATCACAAGTACCTTTACCTTTACTATTAAATACTTGAATATTCTACACTGAATTTTTATTTTTATGGCTTTTATAAAATATTTAATATATATTATTTTTGTTTAATTTATTTTCCATATTAAGATGTTGATATAGTATATTTTATAATATTATTTTAATTTTACCTTCTCATATAAAAATTAAAAAAAAAAAAAAAAAGTTAAGAGTGTGTATGGTAAGAGTTTATTTTTATTTTTCTTTTTAAATTTTATAAAATAAAATTAAATAAATTAAAAAAATGGGTTTAAAAAATAAAGTTGAATTGTTTCCTCACCACATTATTAAATAAATAATTTAAAATTTAAAAATAAAAATAACACTTAAAAAAATTTTTAAGTCTTAATTAAATTGTTCTGTAATAAAGAAAAAACTACCGCCTGAATAAAGTTTAGAAATTTCTGACGTAAATATTTTTTTAAATAATTTATATATTTTATAAAACCAGAGCAATACATACATATATATGTCATAACATTATTACCTAATTAGCTCATACTTATCAAATATTTTTCTCGTAAAATTATTGATTTTAATATTTGAATTAGAAAATGAATCCAAGCACAATTACTCTTTGGATGTAAAAAAATCAGAAAAAATCAAAATACAATTAACTTGAAGGGTAACGGTCAACACAAAATAAGGTGAAAACGACGAAAAAGAAAACTCAGGAATGAGAAGGATGAGCACATCAAATTCCGTGCGCTCACGAGGCTCACTTTAGCATCAATCCTTTCATTTCTTCTGTTCCGGTGGAGGAAAAACGCGCAATTCAAACACAATTCTCAGAGGGAGGTTCTATTCCCCTGTCTACCAATATTTGTGACCTTCGATCATCGTCTCAATTTCCGCTCTCTTCATGGCTCTGGACACAGGCTCCTCTCCGGAGCCCCGAGGACTCGTCACCTCCCGCTGGAGGACGGAGGAGGCGCCGCTAACGTGGCTGTCTCCTTCTCCGCCTCCGAGGAAGATACGATCAATGAAGGATATCATGGCCACCGCACCCTACGCAGTGGAGCAGAGGGACAGCTACAGCTATATCACATGTGAGCAATGCTGGTCAGGCGACCAGCCGGAAGAGCTGCTCTTGTGCGACAAATGCGACCTTGGCTACCATATGAAATGTCTCCGACCGATTGTCGCTCGTGTACCTACTGGTTCATGGCTCTGTCCCAGCTGCACCGGCCAGAGACGTGTCAAAAGTATGGGACTTCACTGATTCTCTGTTCGGATTGTTTTTTTAATTTTGTGGTTTCAAATGGTCTGACGTGTGGTTTGTTGGTTTTTTTTTTTTTTTTTTTTTTTTAAGATTTCTCGCAGAGTAAGATATTGGACTTTTTCAAAATCAGGAAAGGCAAGGCGATGAAACGGAAGAAGGATACTTCGTCTTCAGGTACAATTTTGATTACAGCTGTACTTGAATGTTGCTTTTGGTTGCGTAGTGTTGAAAAGTGTCGAAAAGTGATAAATCACATTTTTGCAGAGGGGTTATTTAAAGTTTGATGGTCCATGACGGGACATCCATTGACTCTACTGTTGATTTTCAACCATTTTTTTATTTCAAAAGTCATAAGAATTTCACAATATCTAAAACTCAATCTTAATTTATAAAACTAAGCATGCATGGAACATATGTATAATGAATGTCAGGGAGGATGAAATCTTCAACCTGAAATATTTTTGATGGTATATAGCCTTGTGAGACCAAGATGATCTCTGTTTCAATTTTACTGTTCCGTTTGGTTTTCCAAGAAGAACAAATTTATTCATAGAAGGTGTTAAAAGTCAATCAGGGACCAACAAACAATCCATAGATTAGGTTACATGAGTATTGTCAGCCAAACTCGGCTTAATGTTTGCCTCATGGGATCTAACTTCAACAGAAGGTCCTGTGGTGGTTGAGCTATTCAGTGTAGCAGCTTCCTGGTGTTTGAACAAAATTTTAGAAAAAAAAATATATGTAAGTGAATGCTGCTAAGACATCTTACACTAGGATTTTCTAAGAAGGAAGTAAGCCTAACTAATTGAATGTACTGACGTACATGAACAGATAATCCTCTCAATGGAGTAGTTCTGCATTCATTATCATTTATAGATCTGTTATAGCAAGATAAATGCAGTAAGATCGTCTAGGAAAAAGTTAAAAGACAACAGATTAAATGAGCTGACAACTTTGGAAATGCGAACGTCATCTATCGAAATTTAACTTTTACTCTTTGAGAAACGAATGGCTAATTAAGAGTTGAAAACCTAAATTAAGTAAAAAAAATTACCATAGACGACAAACTTTCTAAAAACCAGTCAATTATTTGATTGTATTTCGGTTACATAGGTTACTACAAATGCTCACGTCACTCTATGGTTTAGTCTCATTTAACGGAAATGATAATCTAATTTTTGATCAGCCAAACTATATTTGACATTATGTACCGAAGTCAGCGATTCACCTAATGCACCTCATAAAACTGAAAATGTAGCTGAACTAAATTCATTGTCTGTAGAATGCAGCATCTGCTTGTTCCAATGTTCATAAATCATGAATTTTACACTTTTGAATCTCTTTATTTTTCATTCTTCATTGGCACATTTTGGCACATATACATTTCTCTAATACCTGAAAAATTCTGGTGAAATTAACTTACTAGAGATAGAGACGTAGAATGCTTCCACTAAATAACTTTACTAATTGAGAATGTATATACATAACCAGTTCCAATGCAATTTGTTTGCAAACATGAAAGTATGGTTTTGTACAACTGGTTCTACTTTCATGTTTGGTTACGAATTGTCCATATCTTAGGTCTGTATTGGTAGGTTTGAACAATAGCATTATTATATTAATTCCAGCAAAAAAAATGGACTGGGACTTGTGATTCTGACAGGTGATATTTTCTGACCTTCTGATCACTTGAGGTTGCATAGAGCCTCAGCAAATATCCCAAATTTATTGGCCTCTTTTTGCATTGTATTTCTACATCAGCCTTTCAAGGATTCAGATCACCTCCACGATGGTGGAGGCTAGCCTTCTCCAGTTCAAAGGAGAAGGCTACAGTGGAGGAGCCTGCAGCTTCCTCTCTTCAGCTATGAATCCGGTTGGTTTGCTTTCCTCAGTATGTATCTAGGAAGAGAGAAGCAAGCAATATGATCAGTTTATCAACTGTTTGTGCAAAATACCAGGAATATTGTAAAATGATTTTTGATTTGGTTTATTCCTACTCTTTATTTGCTTAACGGCGATTATCTAACTCAGTTCTTATATTTTTCATTTTGAATTATATGCAGATGTTAAGAAGCGTAGAAAACGTTCAACACCTTTGGTGATACAAAAGAAAAAGAGGAAATTACTGTCATTTATTCCATCTGAAGACCGTGCACAACGGCTAAAACAAATGGGCTCCTTGGCTTCTGCTTTGACATCATTGCAAATAGAATTTAGTGACAGCTTGACCTATATGCCTGGCATGGCTCCTAGATCTGCCAATCAGGCAGAATTAGAAGTTGGTGGCATGCAGGTTTAAAATTATAATTTTACCTTTTTATTCAGTTTCCTCTGTGTAATTTCTCCACTTTGTAATGTGTGATGATGTTTTTCAAGGTCCTTTCGAAAGAAGATACTGAAACTGTAGAATGCTGTCGAGCAATGGCTAAGAGAGGCGAATGTCCTCCTCTTCTTGTAATTTATGATCTATGTGAAGGGTAACTCTATTTAAATTACTTGATTATGAATGCATGTGCTAATTTTGTATATTAGCTAAAATAATGTTGATTATGATGCAGATATACCGTGGAAGCTGATGCCCCAATAAAAGATATGACATTTATTGCTGAATACAACGGTGATGTGGATTTTCTTGCTAATCGAGAACATGATGATTGTGATAGTTTGATGACCCTCCTTCTGGCTAATGATCCATCTAAAAGTCTTGTCATATGTCCTGATAAGCGTGGAAACATTGCCCGCTTTATCAATGGCATAAACAATCATACTCGGTAAGCCTATGCTATTCATCTTTTGCCACAATTTTTAACTTGTTAAATTGATCAAATGTATATTTACTTGTTATCCGAACATAATTGGTAGCATCTATCTACTAGATGCTATTTCAAACATTGGATATTCATGTATATACATATTAACTTAGCTTGGGAGAACTTTTAGTCACTTGTTTCCAGTACAAATCAATTTTGTGCAGAGGAAGTAAGAAGAAGAAGAACTGCAAGTGTGTGAGATACAGTGTTAATGGTGAATGCCGGGTCATTTTGGTTGCTACTCGTGATATTGCTAAAGGGGAGAGGCTTTACTATGACTATAATGGATATGAGCATGCGTACCCAACCCATCATTTTATCTGAGAATCACACCTGAAGCAGTCTAACATTCTTCTGCGATCGGGATATGCAGTTTTGGATAGTCAGAGATGTTTTCTTGCAGCTTATTTACTTTTCTCTCATACCTTAGTTGCAAAGCCATTACATTGCTTAGTTTGTGTGGTGGCCTTAAACTGTAATTTAGGGTGTAGAATGGATAAATTATTAACAATAAGGAAGGAAAACAATTTTTTTCCTTGGAAGGTTATATAACAATTTAGTTCTGAAAATTTTATATTTTAAATAATTATACGCAATACAATACTGATTTCAATTGAAGTCACTATACATTTTCTCTTATTTTATTTCATATAAATGGGTGTCTAGCTATAGTACAGTATTCATATAAATTATGAATCATTGTTTAGAGTAAACCTTTTTACTAAAATTGAGTATTTTATAAAGGATTTACAATACCTACTGTTTAGTTTAGGTTCCCAGACGAAAAATATAATGTAACATCTCAAATTTAATTTTTCAAAATACTCGCTAATAAAATTTAATTTTTCAAAATACTCGCTAATAAAAGATAAAGTACTCGCTGATAAATGAGGAACTAAATAAAATCTATTTAGGGATAATAATTCATCTCAAAGGGGAAAAGGTATTGCAGGAACATAATCAATAACTCATCTCAAAGGGAAGGAAGTACTGCATAAACATCATCAATAATAGTCCGGAATGAATGAGATGGAGCTAAAATGTTCGATAAGTATCGGCACGAGGATATATCTAATACATTTGAATTTGCAGATAAATCATTAACAACAGTAAAGACTCAACTGAATAGGTATTAGTAGGAGCATTTCGATGGACAGAAAAAATAATTGACTTCGGAAAATATGGTATTTTTTAGAAAATTGAATAAGCTTCAAATGCATGTCATAAGATAAGTAACTTTTCAATCTACAAATATTATAGAAAAGCAAGCACATTGAGCTGAGTAATATTGCTATCAATTTGAGTCATGACAGCGGTGAGGTTTGTGCTCATCCACCTATTTGCATAACAGTAAAATTTGTGGGTATGTTTAGGTTCAGGTCCATCCCACAACTGCACAATCAATTCGCATTTTTAATTTTTTAATTATTTTGTACAGTTGTTAGTGATAGGATTATTAAATTTATAGATTATTATTATTATTATTCTCAAATTAAACATATTTTAATTATATTTATATTGTTATTTTTAAAATTTTTAAAATATCTCTGAAATCGTACTGTTAACTTATTTTTATCTACGTTCACGGTTTGTGAACTAAACTCATAGTTTGTAAATGACCTGTGGATTAAAAATTAATTTTTTAAAAGTTTATTTTTGCAAACTTTTCAAAATAAATCTATAATTATATACTTAAACTTTTTGTGGCATCGAAAAAGGAATCTCTTTAAATAATTGGGAAAATGACTAAACAACTAAGATCATATGCAGCGTTCGTCTCGATTCAAGTCTCTCATCGGACACATTATTATTTTATTGATTTATTTGGAAGAAATGAGATAATCATTATATTTGAGTCTCTCGTTCGAGAGACTAGTCTCTAAACAATTTAACCTATCCTATTAAGCTAGGTGGAAGAAAAAGAGTACATGTGAGAAAGATTAATCTAATAAATATTATTTTAATATTATTTTTTAGTTTTTATTTTATTATTTATAAACAAACACATGGACCCACAAGAGACTCTCGTAAGAGACTCGCGGTGGAGATGGTCTAATCAAAAGGAGACACGTGATTCAAAGTAGAGGAAGAAAACCTATTAATGAGATGAATACAATGGAAAGGAGACACGTGATTAATCCAAACCCGAAACCTTTAAATTTTTTGGACCGGACCGAACCCGATTATTTTTCGGGTCGAGGTCGGGTCGGTCCGGGTTTCGGGTTTCCTTTGTTAGTAGGTTGAAAATAATGACCCCGAAAAATCTGAAACCCTTATTTTTCTGGACTGGACCGAACTCGATTGTTTTTCGGGTCGAGGTCGGGTCAAGGTCGGGTCGGTCTGAGTTTTCGGGTTCGGTCTTTTTGCACACCCCTAATTGAAAGAGCTTCACATTAGAACAATAAAAGGTAAAAATGACTCTAATAAAAATGTACAAACAACGCAAGAAGATGATGATATTTTTCTTACCACCCCATTTAGTAGAGTAGTTGAAGGACAAGACAGTTGGAAATTTTATTCCATAAAGTTGTAAAAATTCATGAAATGAGTTAGACATGTAATTCGTCTCCAATATCAGAATGTAATATTTTCATGTTAGCTGAAAAATGTGTTTGAACGTGTGCATTGAAAAGCTCGAACTTGTGTTTTAGAACACAAGAAATAATTTGACTATAGTCATTAATGAATGCCACAAAGTATTTATAATTTTTATAACAAATAACATGTGACATACCCCCTGTTAGGATTATGACGAGAATTCGGGTATTACTCGGTATCCATAATTGGTTGGTAGTTTGGAAAAGACTCGAAGACTAGTTTGGAAGTATCATATTTGATTAGGAATGGTATTTCCTAAAGTGGATTCTAATTAGGAATTAGATCATTGGGAATCCTAAATAGGAAAAGGTTTTCTTAATGATTTAGGATTACTTTGTGACTAAGTAATCTAATGGTATAAATATGGTGCTTGTATCTATTATTAGATATCCTGAGAGAACAATGTAGATCTAGTTGGTTAAATTTGGGAGGTGCCCCATGGGGGCCTAGGAACCATGGAGACCATGAAGATCTTGAGTTCTAGGATCGAGTCCTGTTATCCTGTGAGAGCCATATAAGGAGAGCTTGTGTGTGAGAAATGTAATTAGATTGGGGAGTAAGAGAGGGGTATTCTTGTTGTAACTGTTACTTTATTGTTACATAGTAAATTAATCTCTCATTGTTCTGACGGCCGTGGTTTTTTTCCTGTTTTGGGTTTCCACGTAAAAATCTTGTGTCTTATTTTCTATCTCTGTTTCTTGCCTTGTGTATATTGTTTTACTTTGTGGTTACCAATACTCATTTCCGCTGCAGTGGATCACCGATTTGTTCAACAAGTGGTATCAAAGCTAGCCGTGTTTTCCAAACACCCCCATACATCACTTTATATCAAATCAAAATGTTTAATATTATTTGGTGTGTGTGTGTAGGAAACAATAATGTTTTACCTTTACCAAGTTTACAAGAACTGCAACTAAAATAAAATAAAAACACTAGAAGATAGAGTTTCTTTATTCCCAAGTAAACTAGATTTAAACATATTAAAAAAATAATATAGAATGGATGTTCTAGATTATTATGCCATACTCAACAATCAACACAGCCTGATTGCAAATAAATATGGTAATTATAAACATGATAATGAAAAAAAAATAAGGGAAAAGCCATTTAATTTTAGATTCCTCCTGATCATCTTCTTGGATTGTGAATCTTGCACCATATAACCAAATTTATAAAACTCGACTTTCAAATCATTATTGACTAATTGTCTACATGTATCAGATTAGTAGTAAGAATAGGAGAAATGAAAATAGTGAAATGTCATCAATTTGTGTGGTAGGTAAAAAAATTACCATCACCATTTTAAATTTGAAGATTTTCAAAACATTTATAGTTTTAGTTAGGAATTTTGCATTATTGGTCATATGATTTTAAGATGCACCATCAAATAACTAAGGAAAAGATTTAGATAAAGATTTTAAGTGGAAAAAACAAAAACAATCATTTGTTGGATCATTGAGGAGTAATAGATGAAATAGAAGTAGATAAATTTTATGATGGAATTGATGTGAACATTGAACTTCCAACACCAAAAGAATTAATCGTAATAGTGCATACAATCTTATATTTCTATGGAAGATGAATAAGACATTCTTTTATAATATGACCGTGCTTCTTGCAATAATAGCATAACTTATAAGGGAAATTATAAGTTAAATGATAATTATTTTTACAACAAAAACGTTAGACCTAACTCATGTCTTAACCTTTTCCTTGCCATGGGTTGCAAAAGTCATTGGAGACGAGATTGTGTAGCGTTGTACCTCCAACCCGGTCGAGACCGTGATGAGAAGCCCAACCACCACTTAAACAATATACAAAACAATTACATTTTGAAAATAAATCAAACATGCAACATTTTAGCGGAAGACTTATAAACATGTTATTTTCTCAAATGCGATTTTGAATTAGAAATCAAATAAATAATGCTTATCTATACTTTGATAAATAAAATGTTCATTACAAGCATTTAACAAATAAATCATGGATATATTTTTACAATCATAATGAGCTTTTAAATACATAAACGTATAAGTACAAATTTTAATGAACTTCACTATAAGAGCCCATGATCATATGCCTTCCTCTATCAAACTTGTAAATATTTTTTTTGAAAAAAGGAAAAAGAAGAAAAAAAGGGTCAAGCACATGCGTGGTTCACATTCCATGTCCTAAACATGCACATATAATTGCTTTTAACTTCTCGTCAATATGCAATGCTTTCATACACAATGCATTTCTATTGTGAGCATCTCTAAGCTTACCTTATCACATAAAAGTCAAGCACACGAATTTATTAGCATTGATCCATGCCAATGCAATAGTCATTACATATTATCTCACATAATCATGTTCATTTCATGATTTACCAATTATCAATGTTAATCACATTTCATCATGCTTATCAACAATTGAATTCCATCAATTTGCCAAGACAATTAAACAAGAGACAATTAAAAAAATAAGTCAACGAATTAAGCAAGACAATCAAGTGCCAAACCCCGCTTATTCTAAACAACCCAACTCAATGAGAACTTAACCAAACAAAACGCTATCATTACTTTGGTCAAGGCAAAAAGTATTTCTTAACTAAGAGACAATGAATCAATTGACAACATTTTAAGACTTCTAAAGTTGCAAAACTCGAATGAGGTCAAATACATTTCAAAAGCATATTCATCAAAACAATAACCAATCATCATAGCTCACTATCAAAAGCGTTCAATTTATCAAAAATCATTTATAAAAAAGAATAAATTATTGGGGAAGAAAATATCACTCGTAATAATGCTTCACAAGATTTTTAAGACCATTAGAAGGGTTCTTAGATCATGAAACTTGGTCTCCAAAAAGTGGATGCTTTTCTGGAGTTTGGAACATGCAATATCGTGGACATGATTGAACACAAGACTATGAAACTATCAGACCCCTTTAAAGTCCTTAGATCATGAAACTTTATCTACGAAAAAATGGATGCTTTTCTAGAGTTGAAAACTTGCAATGTCGCGGACATGATTGAACATAAGACTATGTATCTATAAGACCCCTTTAAAGTCCACTAAGACCATAGCAATCAACTAAACATGCCCTACCTATCAATTAAAAACATATGCGTGTATTAAACATGATATAAATATATTTTATAACTTAATCAATTTATCTCTCATGAAATGATGCAAGAAAAGAGATTACTTGTTCTGCAAGTAACGACTCAAGACACTTCATATGATTCGGGTCAATTCAAAATATGATTGTTCTATTATTTTGATGATAAAATAACACTAACAACTCAACAAGTAGTCTTTACTTAGGAAATTCACCTTTCGAAAATAGTTTGTTTTTGTGTACTTGAAGAAGAGTGAAAAGCTTGGAAATCATACGGAAAATATATTTATATTTGAAAGTTTATATATATAGAGGGCTTAAATACAAGTTCATAGCCGCAAACGACTACTAAATCGGAGGTTAGATGAATAAAACGAATGTTTTATTTACATCCCCAATAATCTGAAATTTTACACATCTTAAAATATCTTCAAGTTTTTGTACAAAAATCAATCCATTAATTTATTCAAAAGTCATATATTAATAATATACATCATTAAAAATCTGCAGCCATCAACAGTACTCAAATTGGAGTTCAAACGAAGGGAAAAAAGTCCAAACTGTTCACTTGTCAAAATCTGAACTCTTACCAACACTTGAAGGAGTTTCCGAAATCCAAATATTAAAACCAGCCCAATAATTTATTTAAAATAATAAATAAATAATAGATTAAAAACAAATACGTAGCCGCAAACGAACTCAAATTAGAGTTCAAAGGAAGGAGACAGAAGGTTTTGAAATTCAAGGTATAAACCAAAAAAATTTCAGAGACATACGACTAGCTGCATGAGTTGCAAGGTTTTTAAAGTTGTCGAATGCCAACTGGTCGCTAACTCATTCGGTCAAATGGTATTCTAAAGTTTTCGGGAGCTAACTGCTCACCAACTCATTCTATCAATTGGGTTTTTAACTCCATTACGTGATTCATTTATATTAGGCCACTTATTCAAGTCTAGGCATTATTTTACCTTGTTCCCTAAGCTATTAACTAGGAAATTACCCAATTATACAAAACTTATACCAACAATCATTTCATCAATTACTCGATTAATTTAACACCATATTATCATGACAGAAAATACATCAAGGTCACATCACATAACAAAGATATTAGACTAAGGATTAACTAACCAAACAAACATTCCAAAATATCAAGATTATGCACAAGACATGTCATGATCAAGTTTCCATTCATTCACTTATTTTTCAAGTCAAGCCATGCTTTTTTCATTATTTACATTAATTCAATTATGACATATAGTTATAGTTATAGTTAATTATATTACAGTTAGGCTAAGTTAATCATGAGTTACAATCATCTAATTATGCAATTCAAGTCTATATTAACATTATCAAGTTTCATTTACCATTGCCTAAAAACTACTATGGATTCAAAAATGGAATTTCAAGCTGGACCGAAGTCCTAATATAATATGGACCAAAGTCCTCTGTGAATGCAATGTCTTAAGCTGGACCTCTTAGCACCATAAGGTTACTTCAGAGCCGTTGGTGAATCGTCATCCATCTGTGAACATAATTTCCTAAGCCAGGTACAAGCGGATCCGTCGTCCCAAAAGTAGACTATCCACGCCTACTTTACCATGAAAAGTATATCATGGGTCAAAGCACTTCTACTCTTTAGACATGCCTTTCATTCTATCTCTAGCTAGTTTAAGGGAATTTGGTTTTAATATCAAGTTTCATTATTTAACATCACTTTCAAGCCCCTTTCAATGCTAACAATAACATTTAATCAAGATGATCGTTTTTATCATTCAAATGACCTTTCAAGCTACTTGTTATACCATTAACAAGTTGTATATCACCATTGTTTTCATTTATACAAGTCGTTCAAAGGAAAACATCATTCATGCTCAATAATTTATTTAAGACCATTAAATGACAGTGGTGCATGTTTAAGCTTAAATTATCTTATATTTACATTATTCATGGTCAATAGCAATCAATTCTACCCTTTTCATAACATAAGCATAATTAATTGAAAATGCAAAGCGAAAAATAAGTCTCTAACCTATCTCCTTTGAATTCATAAACAATGTGGACTTAGTCCACCCAAACTTCATTTTCCAAGAGCAACGCCTATCATGATTCTACATGCATAACATATATGTTCTAGCGCCCTAGTATAGTAATAGGCTCATTATATCGATTTTTGGGTGATTATCTTGTTTCACCAATTTTATCACATCTTAACAAGTCAATAAGCATTCATATCATAAAAAAGTACAATCGCACAAGGCTAAAAATGGAAATATGAACCTCGCGTCTATTGATCCACAAGTTAGAAAGCCATTCTCGAGAGGATTTCTACTCATGTTTAGCCAACACCAAGACACACTCACAAAACTACAATCAATAATATCATCACCTACATCATTACAAGATTCCAATACAACTCAATCATCAAATAACCATCATATTAAGTGCATTTACACGCTAATGAGATTAGAATTTTTCAAAATGGTTAAGAATCAATCCAAAACAATTTACTAACAACCTATGACCATCAATCTAGTAATTTCAACACTACTTTATATTATTTCACAAATAAGGGTTTCATCCAAGAATAGAGAATTAGGAGTTTTGGTGCAAAACACAAATAGAAGTTATAGACACATGATTATAACTTTAAATCAACTCAAAAACAATCTCAAAGCATTTAAGAATCAAATTTACATTACTATTTTTGGTTCTAGAGTGAGTAGAAAGAGAAAGGGATTTTTACCTTTGATGAAGGGCTTGAAAACACCTCAAGAACACCAAATGATTCTTTAAAAGGTGATTTGAGCATTTAATTTGAAGGTTGATGGTGGTTGGAGTGTTTTATGAAGAAGGAAAAAGTTAGGGTTTGGTTTCATCGTAGAGAGAAAATTCTGAGAGGAGAAAAGATGGGGATAAGGGAATAATGAGTGGTGAATGGTGGAGTCCGTGTTCTTATACACACACATGTAGGCTTTTGTTTTTGATTGGGCCAAGTTTAGGTCCAATCCAATTTCGAGTCCGTTTTCTAGCCAAAACTCAATTTCGACACATTCCTATTTCTCTCAAATTTTATTTTTATGTTTTAAAGTAAAAATCACCATCGGTTTTGAAATTTCAAATTTTTTTGCTAAGAGTAGTAAAATCGTAATTTTATAAAAATTAATATTTTGGCTCAAAATCTATATTTTTCGATTCTAAAAATAATTTTGACTATATGCTTCCAATTGAATAGAGTTTTTTCCTAGAAGTCAATTTCAGTTTTCAAATCCATTTTTAAATATTTAATTTCAAATTTTAAACAAAAAAAAAGTTTTTGATCCTAGTCTTTTCATTTCAAAACAATTTTCCTAATCTCATTATTGCCTTTGATAGTATTTCGATTTATTCTGATGATAAAAGTATCGAAAATTAAACTGTTAAATTTTTTTCCCAAAAATTTCAACTCAATTTGCGGACGTTACAAATCGAGTTACATTTGCTCGAGAAGATGTTGTTCCTCATGAAATAGCTCATTAAGACAAATATTTAAAAAAGGGTTGGATCTCAATTCAAAAAATTATATTGAATACCTTCAAACTCAAATCTTAACTGCAAAAGAAATTATATCTTTTGTGTAATGGTCAACCCCCACCCATGGCAGAGCCACGAAACAATGATCAGAGCGCTACATTAACAATATGCATTTCTTATAGTCCAACAAAATATCAATTGAAATAAATGACACCAATTTATCAAAGGTACTTCAATAGTTCGTTAATGAAATAAATTTCCAATATGTAATTCAAACATTATGCGACTATATGTATGCGAAAGTGTAAATAACTTTTGTAAATTAATAATACAATGATGGCCCATCAACGAACAATTACAATTCAATATAAAAATTTTACATTATTTCAAAGTTCAATAGAAACACAATTAAAAATTAAAGATACCATGATCATGAAAATGTGTCAACACTGTGAGGAGTCCTTCGCGCTCTGCTCGGCCTTACTTGTCAATCTACATGTGCATTCACACATGTAGGGAAAGGGAAAAGGAAAATAAAGAAATGTCAAACTTATGTCAGGCTCACACCCATGTCCCAAATCAATCACTCACAAATGCTTTTTCCTACATATAGATTCTACAGTGTAATGCAACATATGATGCAATTCTATCGGGATGTCTCTAAATCCACTCCTTTTCAGACAAACCATAGACACACATGTCCGATCAAACCAATTAAGTAATATACATCCGCTAACAATTAACCTAACATCAAAATGCATCCAGCATCATATCATGTTAACATATCCTTTCATCACAAGCATCCAAAAATAAGCACCATAAATATGATCATAATATGCATTATTCATCAAATCTCAATTAAGAGTTTACTACATTAAGTCATTCCATTTATGTTACTCTTAAATCTATAAAGCAATTACCTAATACCATTTTAATTACTCAATTATCAATATTACATTTAAAACGTATATAAGGTTTAACTGTGTACATATCATTGGTTGAATCCTAAATGTTCTATCATTTATATCATAATAGGTTAACAACATTTTATTATTCATTCAACAACTAATATGTTTAGAATATACCTATATTTTGATATATTTTATGAGTTTTATTATAAAGAAATTGAGCTGAAAAGATAAATAATTGAATTGATTTCTAGTAATTCTAGTCTATTTTACTGAGGCAGGGACTTAGATGAATATTGAGGAAAATAGAGTTAAAAAGAGCAAAATTATGCAAGAAGAAGAATTTAGTAAGAAATTGTTCAAGTTCAAAATCTGGTGAAGCTCAAAAGTCAAATGAGGCAGCACTAAGGAAAAGACAGAAGCTGGCGATAACATGAAGTGAAGAAGAAAGCATCGCCAACAGCAAAAGATGAACATGGTGATAGTAAAAGTGGCGCCTGCTAACTATCGCCTCAACAAATAGAAATTGGAGACATGGCCTGGTGATAGGAAGAAGTATCACCTTGAGTACCTGGCGATAGGTACAGGCGATAATGTGTGGTTTTGCCTAAAGAAGAATTCAACTTAGCCGACAGGCTTAGCGAAGTTTTTGATTACCGCCAAAGCCAAGGCGAAGAAACAGGCAAATGAATGTTGATTTATGATATTTCTCCACTTTTTCTTTCTTTGTTCTTTTAATTTTACAAAATTGCCACTAGGTTCAAACTCTATAATAGAGTTGATGCAATTAGAGTCTTTAGGCAATCTTTTGAAGTTTTTAAATAGCATTGTGAAATTGTAGAGTTTGAGACCTATCAATAATAAATTCTTTTCAGATCCAGTACTCTGTTTAAGTTGTTGTGGAGAATTAGCAGGATAACCAAGAAGATCAAGCTGTGACAGAGCTAGTTTTCATTTCTCATTGGTATGTTCTTTAACAAATGTCATGATTATTATGATTTTGAGCTTAACTGTTAATTCAAATCTGATCATGATTAGCTAAACTCCTGGTAATCTATTAAGATTAGTTGTCGATGCCTAATTTGTATGTGTAATTTTAGTTCTTCAACTTTCAATTCTCTGAGTTTTCATGAGCATATTGAATTGCAAGGATGAGAGTCAAGCAATTATATTAGGCATCTTCTCTAGACCAGATATGGTGTTTAGATGCCAGATCTAGAACAGAGGATCAATATATTGCTGTAGAGATAGACAATAGTTAGATTCATTTTTCTTCAAATCTGTTTTTATCAATTAATAATTGTGTAGTATAGAGATATGTGCATATTGTTAACAAGGATTAGTCAAATCGAATCAAGAGATCTTTGACTGACCAATTATGATGATCTAGAATGATAATTGAAATCATTTGTGAATTACATATATGAATGTAAAAGCAGATAACTGAGATCGACAGATCTACTTGTACTTCAATTAAATCAACTTTTACTAGTACTGGTATCATTCTTTCTATTACTAAATCACCCTCAAAATATTGATTAAACTACTATGACTGTTCGATCCTTTAAAATTTTCTATGATTCATTTAATAGTTCATTCTGAATCTTGATTGAATTCTTTCTTCTAAAATATGCAATCCTTGTGGTGACGATATCTTAAAACTACAATCAGACATTGATTTGGAAAATATGTCAACAATATAATTCTCCATCATCAACACCCTACTACATTCGTTACGTGTCTAATCATGTCAATTAGGGAGGTTATTTAGTTCCTAAGTATAGTTATTTATAGGATGGTTAAGGCTCGCTTTCATTATAATGATTTAGTTATCATTATTGGTCTATACTCTTTATTGCGGATTTTATTTTCCACTTTGGGAAGTCATAATGCCTTACTATTGAAACTGCTAAGGTTCACCTATACCCAATTAGCATACATATAACTCTAGCAATCAAGTCACATTATTAAATGACATGCTTTTAGTGTAGTTCCAACATTTACCATCACTTCAATCATACTATAATGATTAGGATCAAGTACAATGTTAGACAGTTGTATAGAAAGTACAGAACAATTAAAATTCAAGTAATGACCAGTCACATGCAATGAACCTAGACTCAGACTCTAACATGGGAGCACATAATTCAAGTACTATCGAGTCTCCTAACACTCTCTTATCACAACCATAATCCAAGTTCAATCAACTCCTATCAAGCAACCATTTATGAAAGGACGTTCTTTTAGCCACCAAACGTATATCTTGATTAAGTTCCTTTTTTTTCAACACTTTATATACCGTTTATGACTTACACTTTATATACCATATATGACTTGATTTGAAGCTTTAATATCTCTAAACAAAGTAATACAACAAATACGACAATATGTCCACTTCATATTAATCAATTTCACAGAACCAAATAATTTAACATTTTAATATGCACATTAAGTCAAGATTTCATCAACCAAGCAATCACGACTCCACACATTTAATTCAATTGAGTTCCAATCCATATAATTATTGCCTAAAGTAGTTATTAACGGAAATAGGATACAACAATATAGTAATAGTATGGTCAAAGCCCAGCGACACTGTGGCCGAAGCCCAGTGAAAGTATAGCTGAAGCCCAGTATTCAGTATGACCGAAGCCAAACAATATTAGAATCAATATAGGCACTTCAAGCTTATTGTTTCAATGTGAGGATCCTCTATCCCTTGGCATGTTGTTAATTCACTAATAAGTTGTCCTAAGGGCAATACCATATTATTTCAATTATTTCATATATCGTATCAATTCACTCATATTACTCATATTAGTCACTTTTGTGACATCAAAGTTCACATTTTAACTTATCAGATTAGGTTTCAAGCCATAAGACCACAACGAATAAGACTTAATATCACATTCACTAATACCCATCGCCACCGTGGATTCTAAAAAAGACCTCTAATGCAACCTAAAGCCAATGTAACTATTATCATTCAAGGGGGTTCAAACGTCAATAAACCAATTTTACATATCTACAATTCCAATATCAACTTAATAGTTCAATAAATTCCACCCAAATTAATACACATACCCTACCATTCAATTTCCAAGAGTAATAACATTAAGTTTAATATATTTAACTAGGTATTTAATTCAAGCACATGTACATCAAAATCCAATACCAATTCAATTCATTATGGTTATACACTTGGTCCATTTAAAGGCACGAACAATAAAAAGTCAATACACAATCAAATATACGGCATCCATTAATTCTTCTAATGTCACAAACATTCATAATAAGCACCAAGTCCATAGTCTAATACATCATGTTCCATTTATTTATCAGTTAATTGGGGTGAAGCATAATCAAGCTACATAATATCTTAGTCTACAATTACTCATCTCTCGGTTCGGCAATTTATTTCATTCCTACACTTTCACATCTATCAATTTCATAATCGAAACTATTTCCCATGGAAAAAATGTGTAAGTCTCTACATGTCTCATACAATCCTATATATGCTCTTATAACTATGCAAACAATAACATAGATTCTATAGGGCGAAAAACGAGATACAAACCTTTTATTGTTAATCACAAGTTTGCACTTGCTTAGGAGGATTTGAATATGACCTTATTAGAACCTATACACTGTCCAAATAGCATATATGATATTCAAATAATATAATAGAATTAAGTATAACAACCGAAGACAAATAACATAGAATCAAAAAAATAGTTTCATTCAGTTTCAAACTTTACCATTTTCGACAATAAGATCATAGGATTTAGCGGGCAGAGTCTACACAAAATTTGTAGAGGATGGGACAACAAAAAAATCTAATTGATTTGACATTGATCGGATATCAGACGAATAAGATATGATCATATGAATAGGGATCATCATCGGAGCGACCCTACAGACTAGAGTTTGATATCTTCATCAAGATACGAGAATCTGAGAATGATATCTTCATGAAAGTTGTAGGAAATTAAAAATAACACAGAAAACCAATTAGAATCAGGTTATTCCGAGTTTAGACGAGAAAGGTATGGTCATTTGAAGTTCGATTCCAGAACTAATAGTCTTCTGATCGGACATGGTTGATTCTTGAGGATTTGGGCAGATTCCTGCAAGGTTTGACGTTCAAGGGCTGCAAGGGTTTGTAGAAAGATGAAATGAAATTCCGTAGTCACTGAATCACATCAATCCGATGTCTACGAATAATGTTACGGCAATTGGAGTGTTGACAACGCAGACCAATAGTTAAGGTTTTGAGAGAAAAGAAATTTAGGGTTTTTGAACGTGAAATAGAAGAGATGAAAATTTTTATTAGGGTAGGAAAAAGAACACTTATATACATATTGGCTAATGTGTTGGGATTTCTTTAGGAAAACTTTTATTATTTATAAAATTACCCCAAAAACATATTTTAAATTAAAAATCACTAGTTTTAAACAAAATTTCATATTTTCAAATTAAACCTATTTTAAATAAAAATTAGTTCAAACCAAGTTCTAATGGACTATTTCAATTTAGGACTTCTAAATTCGGATTTTGAAATTACCATTTCACCTTCTAGGCATAATTTTCCAAAATTAACCATTTTAACTCAATTAAGACTTTCGGTTTTCACTCAAAGAATTTTCGAAAATTCAAAAGACTCTAAAAAATATATTTTTAGTTTCAAAATCATATTAGGTCAAATACAAATAATTTAATAAGTAATTTCAAAACAATTCAACTTCTAGATCGAGTTTGCGGACATTACATTTTGTGTCGTTTCATGAACGGTTGGTAAACAAATTAATCCCAAAAGACATAGTAACATAAATTATATGTACAGTATCATACTAAAAATTAATGAATTTTGAGTAAAAATCTTTGATACGGAGAGTTTTCTGTCAGGAAATAAACAACTTAGACTTAATTTGAAATCGTAGAATAATATTGCTTTAATGATAGATCTATTTGAGATATGTCCACATCTTACTAGTTGTTTTTAAACGTGTGAGATTCAAAACAAGATTTTAATCCATTGAACCAAGTATCCATGTCGATACTTCAACATACTTGACTTCTCATTTTGTATAAGCATCTTTATCATGCTCATCAGACCATACATATTATCGACAAAAAAATTTGGAGTGAAACTCTTAAATAAAATAGTTTTTACCATGCTAACCAATCAGAAAATCACTATTTTTTTTTTTCCGGAAGACATAAGATTAAAATATATATTTATTTATTTGAAAAAAAAAATAAAGATCAAGAATAGACCATTATGGTTTTGAGATTCCTTTCGAGTACATAATTTATTCCATAAGAGATTTTTCATCGGTAAAATCAAATAAAAATATATATTTTAATTAAAAAATATAGATAATTTCATGCACTTGAAGTTGGTTTCCATGTCTGCAATAACAGAAAATCACCCAGTAGATAATATAAGATGAGGAAACTAAAGACGCAAGAAGAGACCGTCAAAATCATAAAATAAAAATTGTACATCTAGGGAGAAACAACGAAAAGAAAAAAATAAAACCTCTAACCTCTCTACATATATAATTACATACGCATCTCTAGAAGATGAATCGTGTTTCTACGTACCATTTTTCCTTTCGCACGATCACAGATCTAATGGCCAGAATAAGCTAGCGGAGCTTCGCTTTCCCGAGAACCAATAGAGGAATTACTGGAAGAAGAAGAAGGAGGATTGTGTTTAGCATCGTCGTCATCGTCGTTCATGACTACAACAGCCTGTCTATCAGGAGTCTTAGCCGTCTGATCATCTCCATCGTAGTCATCGTACACAGGGGCAGAAGGGGCAGAAGCGGACCCGAAACAGACCATTCGGAAACCACACGCGCGGGAAATGACGCGGTAGAAAAAGGTGAAGAA
This sequence comes from Cardiospermum halicacabum, assembly GCA_031304145.1. Taxonomy (NCBI): domain Eukaryota; kingdom Viridiplantae; phylum Streptophyta; class Magnoliopsida; order Sapindales; family Sapindaceae; genus Cardiospermum; species Cardiospermum halicacabum. Next base: position 14,707,857 of record CM062394.1, on the reverse strand, counting down.
CCAAAAGAGCCAAGGCAGACAAACGAGGGTGACGCCGGCGAGAGGAAGCCAGGAGGTGGAGGAGGATTCAGGAAGGACGATGTACATGACGAGGAAGCCGCCGCCGACAGCCAGGGAGAGGAAAAGAAAGCAAGAGATGATCCATATTAAGGTGTATCCGCCGCTTGGTTCTTGTTCTGTAGACATTAATTTATATGGATGTAGATATGGATGGGACAGTTATTTGATTATGGTTTCTTCTTTGTCGTGATCATCGTCCATTGGGAAGATGACGAGAAAGAGAAGGAAAAGGAAAAGGAAAAGGAGATTCGTTCTGGTTGTCTGATTGGATTGGATTTGGGTGGAATTTGAGAGAGGTTGGACGTTTTCAAAATTTGTTTACGTCAAGCGCCATTATAAACTATTTTTTCTTTTCTTTTATTTTTTTTTTGGAATATTTTTTTTTCAATTTTTTATATCACTAAAACTATAGAATAAATGGCCTTTTATCTTCTGGAAATATAAGTTACGGTCTCACATTTTATGTATTGAAGAAAAGTATCACCATGAAAATTTGATATATGTATATAAATGTGATTAGTAAAATTAATGGTTTAATTTTTAGTTTTTTATTTCTTATTTTTTCTTATATAATTCTCTGGAATGAAACCTAAATGTTTCATATAAATTTATACAAAATTATTTAATTTTTATTTAACGAAACTTCCTAAACTAATCCTTTATTCACTCATTCTACTTTAAAAAAATGTCATTCAATTAAAAGCAGTTTTATTTTTAAAGTCAAATGGCTTTATACGCATGGTTCAAGTCACAAAAGGAAAAAAACAAATATTAACAACTATTAGAAAAAAAAATTAAAAAAAAAAAAATCAAATTATCTAATTGTCTTATACAATATTATTCTTTAAGAAACCAAAAGAAATTGACCTCACCTTTTATTATTTTCAACCAAAATCGAGTGTTTCAACCAAATTCGTTCTAGAGAATCTTAATCATTTATGATAAGATCTCTACTTAGATATTTAATAAAGATCAACGAATCACTCTTTTATGTACTTTTTTCGACGTAAAGTGCGGTGGTGATATCTACAATGTTAAGTAGCGGGTCAGTACCGATTTCACTGGAGGTGGTAAATAGGTAAGGGTTATTTTTAAAAACATCCCATTTTTTTAAATATTTCACTTTGAGCATCCGGTTTTGAAAGTTTTGGAAAACCACCCCAAAATCAAAATCACTAGTGGTTTTTGGTAATTTTGTGAGTAGTTTTGATGTTGTATGAGTAATTTTGATCTTAGAAATTTTCCGAATCTCTAAATTAAACATATAGAATTTCAAATGTTTATTACTTTGGAGGAACTCTACATCTCATCCACTTTAGTACACTTATTACTATTATTACTATAACTCGCTTAGTTACATTAACATCACTTTGCTTCGAAGGAACAGCTTATTACCTAAGGAACTCTCCAACTAATCCACTCCGGCAAGACTTCTAGAATGTCCTAATAAATTGTGCTTCTAGAATTTTTAGGACTTTCTGTTGTCAATTAGAGAAAGATTTTGTTCGAGTCTATTAGCTTGATGTCAAAATCCTAAAGTCTAGGTTATTAGTTTATTAACAATCAATGGTCAAGATCTCTGCAGTTTTAATAAATAAAGAATGAGCAACTTGTATTTCAAATCAGTTTTTATAAGATAAATAAAATGAGTAGACCCTTTTGTTATAACTAAATAAAAGCTTCACCTGAAACTTTAGTAGTTGTTTCTCTGTGATTCATTTAATCAAGCACCTTGTGTGCACCCTCTATTCTTTACACAGTCTCAAATTGTTTCATTGTATTATAGCAATAATTGTCTAATGTTAATGAATTCTCTAAATTCAAACATTTCTTCTCATAATACGGTAAGTTTTGGATTTTAACAGCAAAACCTAGCAAAAGTACTTAATATCCAGCAAATCAAATTTGATAGAAGTAATTACATCTACTAGAAAATGCAAATTCTTCCAACAAGACAAGCTTTGGATCTTAAGAGTCAAATCTTCAGTACTAAAGTACCTATAGAATATAAAGAACAAATACTTATGGATGCTGAATAAAATCCAAGCACAATAAGAAAGAAATCTGATCAAAATATCAACTGGATAAAGGCAGATAAGTTGCTTATGAGCTAGTTAACCTCTAGTATTAGCGATACATTAATAGGGCAGGTAACTCAATGCTTAACATCAAATCAAATTTGGACTAAACTTGATATGCTATTTAGGCAAAAATCTATGGCAAATGTTATACAATTTCGTAGAAAAATAAACTCAATTAAGAAAGGATCAGATTCTATTATAAATTTTATAATGAAAGTAAAAAATATCGGTGATGCTTTGTTAGCTGCTGGTGATGATATTAAAGATAAAGATCTTGTCATGAGTGTTTTAAATGGGGTAGTTCATGAATATGATTCTATAATAGTTGTAGTCTCCCATCAAATTGCATATATTTCGCTTAAAAATGCTTAATACATGCAACTTATGCATGAACAACATTTAGAATAATTGATTTATGCTTCTAAAATAGCCTTAATAGGCTCTGTTGAGCAATTACTCTAAACTTTACTGGTAAAGGCGAAAATAATGGTTTTAGAGGAAGAAGGGTCATTCCAGAGAAAATGACATAAAATTTATTATCAAATTTTCACTAAGGCTAGACATGGTAGTGTTATAAGAGGTTTGATGCTCAATTTTAGAGACCTAATATCTCAAATGGTGGTTGATAAAGATAACCCTAATAACACAAAACTTGCAATTACTAGATTCTCTAACACACAAGTGCATGTGATCAGGTAGTAAAGTGAATATATTCAGGATGTCGAACTCATAGAGACTAAAGCTAATCTATTATAAATCTTATAAATTTCCCTATATCTAAGCGGACAATTTATCATAAGAATTATTATGAAGAATAGATGAAAAAAATAATTAAATAAAAAGAACATATTCAATAAAGATTAAAACCTAGGTCTATAAAATTAACTTCATATTAACCTTTCATACTCAATATGTCAACAAACTTTTATTCTTATTTTTAAGGTTCTAATATTCTCAAGGTTTCTCACAAAAACACATGAGACTATCTACCTAGCGTAATTCTATATTCCTATGTGAATAGTCTAGCCAAATGCATTAAGAACAACCTATCATTGAATATATAAATGTCATGTTCTATTCCTAACAACATAATCATACACATTCTCTTGCCCTAATCTAATTTGATAAATCTCTTCCAAGCATTCATCAAATCATTCGAACATGCTAATGGTGATAAATCAAAAGCAAGCATTATGCACAAACAAAAGAAAGAATAAAAATTGTCATTCATAAAGATAACATAAAATTAGGGTTACATGGTTCGACTACTTCGTAACCCTACTAAGATTTTAGTTACACATAATAAACAACATCATTCCAACTAACATAATTATTCCTGAATAGTAAGAAAGAATTCACCAATTTTCTGCTCTTGATCTCATCTTCCGGGTATTGACTTGAACTTCTGAGTCACTTCTCGCAGTAGTCTCTTGATCTAAATCAAGCCAAAAGTCCTCCAAACATATTGAAAACCTCTATTATAATTATCTCTGATGAATGACCAAATTTCCCTTGGAAAGATGTTGAAAATCAAAGTTATCGCTCACTGGCAACAAGGCTAGTGTATAAGGGCTATATCACTAGCAAGATCCAAGATTGCACCTCTTTTCAGGTTATAGCGAAAATTTGGTGACAAGGGTGTCGACATAAGGGTTATGTTGCCCGCGGCATCCGAGCCTAGTACCTTGGTCTAATCACCTCCAGTGGTTGGTGACATGGCTGGCAACATAGCTAAGTTGCCAGCTTCATCAATATCTGATACTCACCATTGCTTCCTCGTTTGACTTTGACTTTCTAACCTTTAGCTTTTGATCTTCAAATATCTCTTCAGTGATCTTCACTTAGCTTGATTTACTCGAAGTCCGTACTCCGGTACCAAAAAATGTCAATAATGACTCAATTCTCATTCTTAACTAACTTAACTCAAACACCTGAAACATCTCACACAAACTATTAAAATCACATGATAATGCTTAGGATACATTATAAAAGGTTAAGGATTACAGGGGAAAATCATATAAATTTAAAACTTATTGGTGGTGTCTTTGTTTATAGACCAAAATGTTGATCGAATCGAGATTTAATATGCAAGGTCATGTTGCTTTTTCTGATTTGTCAAATCACAGTTCTGCTAACACATATCTTGATGATAAGCAACATGATGTCAGAAGTATTATTTTTTTAGAATAATCAGGGAAAAAGATAGAGTCTCAAGAAAGCAGGAGTACATACTAACTACCTATACTAGATATACATGGATACATCCTATAAAGTTAAAATTTGATACCTTGACTAAACTTATGTGTTTCGAATATTTGTTGAGAAATAGTCTAACTATTCTATTAAAGCTATTCAAGTAGACATGAGAGGTGAATATAAGCCTATATAAGACTATTCTAAAAAGAATGGAATTCAAATGAGGTATTCATGTCCTTACACACATGCTCAGAATATAATTGCATATAGAAAGCATAGAATAATAGATTAAATGAGACTAATTATGCTTGCTCAAGCGCATATGCCTCTAAAATTCTAAAGCTTTTCTTACTGTTGTATTTACCTTGAATAATCTATATATAGTGTCGAGAACGTCAAAAGGCGCCTGTTGAAAATTTTACTATTTTTGATTTAATAGTGGTAAAATGGAAAAAATGAAACTAGTGTGGTTTTTTTTAGGGGGGGACTCCAAAGCAACTGTGGTTTTTTTGGGATTAACCCAAAAAATTAAATAGGTTAACCCCAGCTTAATTAGATTACAATGAAAACTTTTTTCAGCACATTTTATTTCGAATTGTATAGGCCTAGTTTGTTTAAGCTCGACCTAATAAGATCAACGGGTTCGATTAGCTCGACCAGTTTTTTACCTCTAATTAGGGTATTGATGGACTATAGAGATTATGAATGAGACAAGCCCACAACGGGTTGCATATTAAACAAGTTAGCCCGCACATACTTTTCTACGATGCAGGTTGATTTTGGAGTAACCCTAATCCGACTCGCGCAAGTTGTGGGTTAAACAGGTTAGCTTGTAAGGCGTTTTTTTTTAAATTAAAATTAATATATAGTATATAATAAATAATTTCATATTAATACTATTTAAATTTTTTTCATTATAATTAAAGTTAATAATTTAATTCTATTATATATTAAAGTTGATGATTGGAAAAAATGAAACTAGTGTGGTTTTTTTTGGGGGGGTGGGGAAACTCCAAAGCAACTGTGGTTTTTTTGGGATTAACCCAAAAAATTAAATAGGTTGACTCCAGCTTAATTAGATTACAATGAAAACTTTTTTCAGCACATTTTATTTCGAATTGTATAGGCCTAGTTTGTTTAAGCTCGACCTAATAAGATCAACGGGTTCGATTAGCTCGACCAGTTTTTCACCTCTAATTAGGGTCTTGATGGACTATAGAGATTATGAATGAGACAAGCCCACAACGGGTTGCATATTAAACAAGTTAGCCCGCACATACTTTTCTACGATGCAGGTTGATTTTGGAGTAACCCTAATCCGACTCGCGCAAGTTGTGGGTTAAACAGGTTAGCTTGTAGGGCATTTTTTTAAAATTAAAATTAATGTATAGTATATAATAAATAATTTCATATTAATACTATTTAAATTTTTTTCATTATAATTAAAGTTAATAATTTAATTCTATTATATATTAAAGTAGATGATTGGAGATGAGATGGTAAATGTTATTAGCGCGTATGCACCTCAAAAAGGTTTAGATGCTGTCGTTAAATAAAAGTTTTGGGAGGATATGGAGGAGGTGATTCAAAGAATACCGGTTAATGAGAAGTTGTTTATCGGTGGAGATTTGAATGGGCATGTGGGTTCGACTCGGATTAGGTATGAGAAGATACATGGAGGTTTTGGGTTCGGAGATAGAAATGAGACGAGCAAAGATATATTGGATTTTGCATCAGCATACGATCTGTCACTAGCAAACACTTGGTTTAAGAAAAGGGACTCACACCTGGTAACCTTTCTAACTGGGGGCAATGCGAGCCAGATAGACTTTTTCCTAGTAAAAAATGAGATAAGAAGAAACTGTTTGAATCGCAAGGTGATTCCGGGAGAAAGCGTGGTTACACAACATAGAGTATTGGTTCTTGACTTCCACTTCCACAAGGAGATTAGGAGGAGGAGATAGGTGACAAATCCAAATATCAAGTGGTGGAAGTTACAATGGGAAAATAAGAAGCTCTTTGTTGACACGGTGATTCGCTCAAACAATTACTCATCTATGGATCCAGAAGTAAGGTGGGAGAAGATGGCACATGGGATTAGAAAAGTAGGAAAGAAAACACTTGGAGAATCAAAAGGAAATAGGTTTATTGGAAAAGATACATCGTGGTGGAATGCGGATGTTAAAGAGACTGTGAGGAAAAAAAGAGATGCTATAAAAACTTAGAAAAATGTAGAAGTGCAGAAAATTTTGAGAAATATAAGATTGCTAGAAAGGAGGCGAAGTTGGTTGTTATTTAGGCAAGATCTATATTACATAAAAATTTGTAAGACAAATTGGATAAAAATGACAGGAAAAAAGATACCTTTAAGATTGCCCATTTGAGTGAGCATAAAACAATAGATGTTTGTATGGTTAGATGCATTAAGGGTGATGACCAAAGAGTTCTAGTCAGAGACAGTGACATAAAAGAAAGATGGAGAACATATTTTGATAAGTCGTTTAATGAGAATGCTACTCAAGAGCTTAGGGATCTTTATATTCAGGGAAAGAGAGGTAAACCGGGAGTTTATACGTAGAATCCAAAGGAATGAAGTTAATGAGGCACTCAAGAAGATGAAATCAAAGAAAGCGGTAGGACCAGATGATATAGCTATTAAGGCGTGGAAGTGTTTAGGAGAAGTACGGGTAAAATGATTGACTCAACTTTTTAACAGGATTATTAAGAAAGATAATATGCCCACGGAATTGAGGAAGAGTATTCTGGTACCGTTGTACAAGAATAAAGGTGATGTGAAAAAAATTTCAAACTACCGTGGTATTAGGCTTATAAGTCATACTATGAAGTTATGGGAGAGGGCTATTGTGCAGAGATTGAGAAAACTAATAAAGATTTCGGATAATCAGTTTGGTTTTATGCCAGGGCGTTTGACTACAGACGCAATCCATCTCCTTCAGAAATTATTGAGATGTACAGAGAGAGAAAGAAAGATTTGCGCATGATTTTTATAAATTTAGAGAAGGCGTATGATAGGGTACCACGAGAAGTATTGTGGTGGGTAGGGGTGTTAGTGAGTCGAGCTACTCGCGAGTTATTCGAGATCGACTCGTTGTTCACGAGTTCGAGTCGAGCTCGAGCCGAGTTTTTTCTTGAAACGAGTCGAGCTCGAACTCTATATTACTCGACTCATAAGGCTCGCGAGCCTTATCGAGCTCTACTATAGTAACACCAACGAGTCGAGTCGAGCTCGAGTATGTTGAAATGAAGTTAAGAATAAATATATAAAATTAAAAAATTATCGATAAAAAAATAAACGAGCTTTAACAAGTCGAGTTCGAATAGCTCGATTATCATTCGAGTTCGAGCTCGAGCTTGATTTTTGAAAGCTCGACGAGTTCGAGCTCGAGTTCGAGCTTAACATAATCTTTTACGAGTCGATTCGAGCTTGGGTATACTCGAGCTCGACTCGACTCGTTTACACCCCTAGTGGTGGGTGCTAACAAAGAAGGGAATTTCTAAAAAAATATATAAAGCTTATCAAGAATATGTACGAGGGAGTAAGTACAAATTTGAGGTGCAGTGTAGGAGTGACAAAGGACTTTTCTATCACTATTGGGATGCATCAAAGATCCGCTTTAAGTTTATTTCTTTTTGTCATAGTTATGGATGAGTTGACTCGGATATACAAGATGAGGTGTTATGGTGTATGTTATTTGCAGATGATATTGTCCTAATAGATGAAACTCGAGTGGGAGTTAATGCCAAGTTGGACGCGTGGAGGAAATACTAGAAGAAAAGGGTTTTAAAATCAGTTAAAGTAACACAGAGTATATGAAATGTAGTTTTAGTAATAATAGGGATGGAGATCAGGGTTGTGTGACTTTGGAGGATCAAGAAATTCAAGTTGGGAATTGTTTAGGTATTTGGGCTCTACTATTCAGAAAGATGAAGAATTAGATAGAGATGTGGAACATCGCATTAAAGCTGGATGGTTGAAGTGGAAGAGTGCGAGTGGAGTTCTCTGCGGGTGGGACGTACCCATAAAACTAAAGGGTAAGTTTTATATGACAGTTGTTCAACCGGCATTGTTATATGGTACAAACTGTTGGGCTGGGAAAGGAAGTCGCATTCTAAAAATAGGAGTGACAAAAATGAGAATGTTAAAATGGATGTGTGGACACACTAGGATGGATATAGAAGGAATGAGGTGATACGAAAGAAAGTGGAAGTCGCGCATATTGAGGAAAAAAATGAGGGAGAATTGATTGCGATGGTTTGGGCATATACAGAGGAGACCTATTGATGCACCTGTCAGAAAAATTGAGATAGGGAAAAATGAAATTGTTTTACAAAAGCGAGGGAGACCGAAAAGGACGTGGATGGAGGTGATTAAGAGTGATATGGGAGTCTTAGGTGTGGACAGAAAAATGGTCTTAGATAGAAAAGGATGGTAAGAAAGAATTCATGTGAATGACCAAACGTGATTCTACATTTTGATTCATGTTAGCCGACCCCAAGTTACTTGAAATTAAGGTTGGTCATTGTTGTTGTATATATTTTAGTGATTCATAATTAAATTAATATCTTGATATTTAATTTTTAAATGGTATAAATTATACCACAGAAAGATGATGGTATATATATATAGTTAAACATGCAAAAATATAAATACTTTATGAGTACAATGAGTTAGTGTCATAAATTATACCGCTCAACTTGTATCAATCTGTAAATTAAATAGACCAGATTCAACAGATTACGGATAAATATTTTATTGATTTTAACACAACCGCATATGAGTTAAGCAGACCAGTCCACGACTATAAACAGCCGACTATTTGCCGATTCTATTGAAGTGCTTTAATTTATATTTTACTATTATTCTTCTCTTACTTTAAAATGGATCTATAGTATTTTTTACTTGAAATATTTGTGGAACTTTCTATATTTTTAAAATTACTTTTTTCTAATTATTTTAAATAAATTAAATTTATTTTATTATAAATAAATGAAAATACAGAATTCACTGACTAATAAGTAACTGGCAAACCTATGAACTTACCTAATCCATCATGGTCAGCATGTGTGGTATAATCCAGCATTTAAGAAGTAATTCAATTACTATTTACAATTACGCCGTCGGACAATGAACATATTTTCACACCATCGCCCGTTGCAAAGCAAGCTATTGTGTTTGACTTTGAGAACTTGGAACACGTTAGTCTTTGACATTCTACTAGCTTTTCGACATTTGCAATAAAATAAGCCTATGCGAGAAGTAAAGCCGAGTTGGATTTTGTTTTCCCTGATAGATAAAGCCCAATACCCATCCTCGGAAAAAGCCCAAATACTTTTCATGGACATTAACAACAGTTACAGAGCTCTCCATCTCACAGCAGCAGCACTTCTCTTTAACAATTACAGTCAATAAGCTTGTATACATTGTCGTAACGGTTGTGATTGAGATGCTTTTAGCTTTTTTGTTCTTTTACTCTTTCTGGAGAAGGAATTCAAAAAGGAAAGGTATTTGAATAGCTCAAATAGTACAAATTATTTAAAGAAAGTACATTCATATATGATGAAATACCTTTCTATGTACACAGCACAGAGGCATAAAAAATTGAATCAGCAAGAATTCTACCAAGTAATGGCTCCCCAAGTGACACTACTGAAACAGGGTATACAGAATTAACTTCCTTTGATCTAAGGACCGTTTATTGGTTTTTACTCATCATTGTTTGCATGAAACTTACATTTTTTTTCTTATGTTTTTCTCATGCACTGTTGAAAATAGACTTGGGAGCTTTGTAATGATATTTTTGCATGTGATAGAAAAAACGATCACTGCTCGGTGATATATTGGCTAAGCTTCGGAATATTTTGCATTGCATGAATAGAGGTTAACCAGTCATCTTCTACTATTTCTTCCTACATTTATAATTTTACTCTCTGAGATTTGCTGGCACTTAAACATGTTGCAGCAAATGAGACAGAGGCTTCCCAACCAGGCAGTCATTGAATAGTTACAAAATTTACTTTGTAATGATATTTTTGCATGTACTACGATCGAAACAATCAGATTGCATTAGTAGATATGTCTTCAGTTACTCTCATTTCTTATTACTCTGTATCTTTCTAGGTAAATGCAAAATCTCTTCCTTATAGAAACTAATTGTAAAAATCTAAATAAAACAATCCATACCAAAATGAAAGACAACATATTTGAATTTTGTTTACAAGATTAAGGCGGCATTTGTTTTCTGGGAACTAATATGATCTCTCTATCTTGGACATCAAACTGTATAAGAATTAACTTAGTTTATATAAACATGAAAGCTGTTTGTTTAACTAGTTTGAAGTTATTTCTTGTGCATTCAGATAATAGTTTAGTTCTTTTGGAGGTAAATTTTGTATTGTTTTGCGGTGTTAGTTGATTGAAAATAAGTTTGATAAAAGTTTCTTGTTATATTTTTCATCAAGTTTTACTAATTTTACACAATATAAAACATCCATGTTTGATGGGAGTTATGAACAAGATCCAAGATTAAAGAAGATACTCATCTTCTCATTCATTACATGTACGAGGTTAGTAGCTCTACCATAAGTAAGCATTCATTCTAGTCTAACCATAGATTTGTATACAGTATTACTAATACAAGATAGTAAGTCATCCATGTGAGTCCCGAGTATAAAGTATATGTTTGTGTCGCTTGTGATTGTGATTGCAATTACTTATTGGGATTTGAAATTTCAAATATGTCCTAAATTTATAAGTAGAAGAATAATGTATGAATGTGTAAATTTGGAACGGATGGTATACTAGAGATTCACGCAACCCCAAATATAGCAATAGTGATAATTTTGCATGAATTTCTACTAAAAGAGATGACCAACCATGTAAGCAGGAGTGAAAGTTACCTTAAAAACTATAAATGGTCTCTAGTCTAGGAGAATTTTTCTCGAACACTTGGTGAGCTCGATGGCTTTCTTCTTGATTTTGAGCAAATAATGACATTGCTACACCACATTCCTTCTAATAAAACTCCCTCTGTTATCACTTCTCTTCTTCAGACCTCCACGGACACTGAATTCTTCTCCTGTTTAGCTGGAAGAGATGTAAGTAGTACAAATTACTCGCTTCTCCACTTTCATATAAATTGGCGTGTATCAGTAGAATTTGTTGAGATTTTTAACCAAAAGAAAACTGTTAGGTAGCTGAGGTGGCTTTTGTGGACCAACCAAACCAACAAATCTATGATACTATCATTGAGTGCATATTCAACTCTGACGTAGACAAATCAAAAGACAATTATCTATAATCTGACAGCACATATGCTGTATCCAATCAAATGAACTGCGGTGTCCTAAGATAGCAACTCTTCTGACATCAGCTAAGGAATCAGGAACCCTGTACAGTGTTTACATTTTGTCCATCACATTTAACCATTTACGTTATATCCTGCCGTGTCTCCTTTGGCAAAACAATCTTCAAAACCACTTTTGGGCAGCATTAAAGCCAACAGAGAAGCTCCAGTTCCAGCTTCTACTTGATTTCCAAATCAATGTCGGGGTCAGAGTTAAGTTTCATATTATTATGAAACAATTTTAATTTGACTTGGGGATCAATAAAGGATATTTTTTTATTACTTTTCTTCCGTGTCTCTTACCTTTGGAGGTTAATTCCATTGGTGCTGGCATTTAACAAGTATAAAACAACAACCAGGAATTTTTCCTATCTTCTTGACCTTTCTCATAAGTGAATACCTTATCACTTTGCATAAAGTAGATGGTCATGGGCTACATGAACATCCAAGAAAAACAGTCCTAAAGACTTTGGTTTCATGGGCTCGAACAAAGTTCTCGGCCTCTCAGCACTTTTTGTGATGTCAAATTTCTTTTGTTCATTTCAGGCGTTGAATACAATAACTGCAAGCCAATACATATCTGATACAGATGGTGGATGTCTTGTATCAGCTGATGGAAACTTCAAACTGGGTTTCTTTGGCAAGACTCAAGCTCGGTATATTGGTATATGGTTGAATAAAATCCCCAAACAGACAGTTGTTTGGGTGGCTAACAGAGAAACTCCAGTTAAGAATTCTGATGGAGTTTTCAATATAGATGAATATGGAAATCTTGCCATCTTTTGTTGCAATAAGAGCAGTCCTATTTGGTCTACCAATTTGTCTGCACACTCAAGCACCTCCACTTCCACTGCCAAGCTCTTAGATTCCGGAAATTTGGTTCTGACCGCTAAAGGAACAACTGTATGGCAGAGCTTTGATTTTCCTACAGATACTCTTATTCCTGGTATGAAACTTGGCTGGAATTTTAAAACGGGTACTAACCATAAACTAACGTCGTGGAAGTCAGTTGATGATCCAGCACCTGGAGATTTCTCTGCAGGTTTTGACACTCGCTCTCAATTATTTTTTTACAAGAATTCATTACCATATAGACGTACAGGTCCTTGGAATGGTTTGATCCTAAATGGTTTGAAAGTAGTCGAAGGCAAGAAGGAACATTACTCTAATGAGATAGATGTTATTAGAATTATATTTATCAGCAATAATGATGAGATGTACATTACATTTAAAGCAAAGAGTGATGCTGTTATAACCATAGTTGTTCTAGATTCAATGGGAGTTCTCAGGAGACAAATTTGGCATGAGAGCCAAAAATGGGTAAGCGTACAAGTTGCGCTCCAGGAATTGTGTGACGAGTATACACGATGTGGTGCAAATACAATTTGCCAGGAGGAACCTCTGGCATATTGTGCATGCCTGCCTGGTTTTGTGAGGTTATATCCTGAGGATTGGTATCTACAATGTCAAGAAACAGGAAAACAAGGCTGTGGAAAAGGTCATGGAGAAGGTTTTGTCAGGCTGGAGGGAGTAAAGTTCCCAGATGCCAGTAATTCTACTGTTTACAAGAACGTGAGCTTAGCAGAGTGTGAAAGTGAGTGTTTGAAGAGTTGTGACTGTACAGGGTATGCGAATCCATATGTTGATGAATTAGGACATGATTGCATAATATGGTATGGAAAGTTGAGAGACATGAGACACTATAAAAGTGGACAAGATTTCTACCTGAGAGTTGATGCCAAGGAGTTAGGTAAGTATACTTTATATTCTTCAGTTTTGTAAATGATATTTTCATTTAGATGCTGTACAACTTCAATTAAAATGTGACTGCAGAATGTACATATAAATTAGGATATATGCAATATCTTGTGGCTTAAGGAAATTCGTATTTCAGCTGCAGATGCCCGGAAAAAGGCAAGACACTTGGGGGCTACAAACAATACTCTTGTATTCATTATTGTTCCCATTGTGGTTGAAATGCTTCTGGCGTCTCTGTTCTTGTACTACTTGTGGAGAAGAAATTCAAAAAGGAAAGGTAACTAAAGCACTCCAATTTTTCCTTTTTTTTTAAATCAAAACAAATGGTACTCTAAACTTTAATTTTCCTTCTAGGGACAATAAGTTAATGGAGAAAGGTAGATAGAAACTACTTTGAGTTGATCAAATTCACATATCTTTCGAAATCTAGACCTCCAGAGAAAAATATAGGCTAAGAAACAGAATAAGGGTGGAGCTAAAAAACATTAATGTCATCAAACCCCGATAAAATTTGGGTTGCTGCTATAAAAGTTTCTGGTCTTGTTCTGCCGATATTTTTGTTTCAACAATGGTGATTATTTCTTGTTAATTCCTCTGTATGTGTACAATTAACTTAATACAGTGCTAAAGCATAAACAACTGCATCGCCGGAACAATTTAGTACCAGGTTCAGTAAGAAATCTGTCTGAGAATGACTCTCCAACCCGCACTGGTGAAAATGGCAATACAGAATTAACATTGTTTAATCTAAACTGTATTGCTGCTGCAACGGATAACTTTTCTGACTCAAATAAACTTGGACAAGGAGGCTTTGGAGTAGTTTACAAGGTATTTTTGTTTTTCCTCTGTTTTGGATGTTTGACTGTTTCTATTAGAATTTATCTGATTGGTTTTAAGTTTTGACCTTTTCATTCCAGGGGCGGTTAGATGGGCAAGAAGTGGCAATTAAGAGGTTATCAAAGAATTCTGGGCAAGGAATCTTGGAATTTGAAAATGAGGTCTTATTAATTGCAAAACTTCAACATAGAAATCTTGTGAGAATGTTGGGGTATTGCATACAGAAAGATGAGAAGATGCTAATTTATGAATTCATGCCGAATAAAAGCTTGGACTACTTCATTTTCGGTATGGTTATTTATTTCTTAGCTGAGCCTATATGTCTCTATAATTTAGTTACTTAGTGGTAACATTTAATCATTGCAGACGAGTCTCGAAAGCTTTTAATAGATTGGAGTAAGCGGTTCAATATAATTTTAGGAATAGCTCGAGGAATTCTATATCTTCATCATGATTCTAGATTAAGAATCATCCATAGAGATCTAAAGGTCAGTAACATTCTTTTAGACGGTGAGATGGAACCAAAAATCTCTGACTTTGGTCTTGCAAAAATATTTGGAGAGGACCAAATGCAAGGAAATACAAAAAGAGTTGTTGGAACTTAGTAAGTCAATACAAATTTTAATAGTTTCACAATTTATGACCATAGTTAGTAGTACTCAAGCATCCTTATTTTGTGGCTTGTAGTGGTTATATGTCACCAGAATATGCATTAGACGGTATCTTCTCGGTTAAATCGAATGTTTTTAGTTTCGGAGTCATGCTATTAGAAATTATAAGTGGCAAAAAGAACAAAGGCTTTTTCTTTGAGGATCCATACTCAAATTTGATACAATATGTAAGGTCTTGTTAACCTTTTGTATATCGGTTTTAATTCCTTATTTGTGGCTTAGAATTTACACTTTGTTTTCCTTATTTGTTTTGATGTTATAAGACTTGGGAAATTTGGAGAGATGGTATGGCCCTGCAGATAGTGGATTCATGCATAGCAGATACCTCACCTCCTAAACAACTTGAGAGATGCATTCTAGTAGGGCTCTTGTGTGTGCAAGATAATCCAAGGACTAGGCCAAGCATGTCCAATGTAGTTGTTATGTTAAGCAATGAAACAACACTTCCTTCTCCAGAAAAATCTACATTCTCTGTCACAAAACATCAACCAAGTTCATCTACGGTGAAAAGAGAGTGTTCCTCGAATACATTTTCAGATACAACTATTACAGGCCGATGAAGAATATGGTAAGTGTCATTATACTTTTTTTGCATGAACTAAATTGTACTGTTTTATGAAGTCTATGCTGCTCTAGTCTGGCTAGCTTAGTTCCTGGTCCATTTAGCATGTATCTTATCACAGGTTTTCATTTTTCTGTACATAGCACAATGCATGTTATATGAAAATGCATGTTATCTTTGTTATTTGACTTACTGTCACAATTTTTCACATAATATTGGCTTATGGTTTAATACCGTACATTCCATATTTTTTCAGAACGAAATTTGTTATATGACAGTGCATTGCAATACAGAAGAATAAGGTTTTGTCAGCTGCAGAAAAAGTTATCTGACAGTGAGTAGCAATGTCAAAGAAAACATCATTGCTAAATCAGTTTCTCCAAAGCTACTGTAATTATTTGCTGTAAAGTAGGCATGCAAATGGCTTGCACTCTAGAGAAGGTTGTAAATAAGTACTAATATTGCGAGGAACACATATGATGTAATCATTAAATATTTATAAAATACTAGGTTAATAGAAGATGCATTGCGTCTCTTTTGTTGTTTTTTTTTTAAATATAATTTAATAATAAAATTTGTTTAAAAATATTAAAAGTTTTAACAAAATATACAAATATAATATTTTAATTAGATTATTTATAAACATTTTTATATATAATTTATATTTATTAAATATATTATATTGAACAGTATTTTATTAGAAAAGAAAATTAATATCATTTATAATTTTTATTTATTTTATTAATTTAAAGGATAATAATATATTTTTATATTTTTTATTCATCGCATTATTTTAAAAAATAAAAAATATATAAATAAAAATTAAATTTCATTCACTTTCTACACAATAAATAAAATGACACTATAAATATAGAATTATAAAACATTATTCTCATAAATTTAGTTTTAAAAAAAAAAAACTATTATATTTTATATTTCTAATTAACGAACAAACTTCACATTAAAATTAAAGTTAAATATAATCAAATTCATATTACAAATGTAATTATTTTTTTTTAACAATTATTTTTTAAATTTTATTAAATAAAAATAATAAAATATATTTCAATAAAATGTAATTATTATTTTTAAAATAAAAATAAAATAATTATTTCAAGTAAATTAACATAAATAAAAATTAACTAAAATACAATGTCGCGATTAACCAAAATGCAACTTCATATATCACCAAATAGATATGGGAGATGAAGATATATATTTATAAGGGATATTACCATTTTAGCATTGCAGGTTTCATAGATTAGAAAAAAAAACAACTACTATTTCGCTTTTAGCAAAAAAGAAAATACTACTTTTAAAAATGTTCCATCCATTTTACTGTTCATCATGGATAAACAGTAACTAGGAGTATTTTGATAATTTCAAAAATTATTTTTTTTAAACAATATTTTTAAAACCAAAAAAATTAATTATTTTTTTTTGCTAAAACTGAAACATTGGAGATTTTTTTTCTAATATTTGAAATCTAAATGGTAAAATGGAAATATCCCTATTTATAATTTGCAAAGATCCTACCTAAATGAAAAGTCAAAAATCAAATAGGACCAACCAAACCCATAGACACTACCAACCAAACCCGCAGATGGATTGCATGAAAATTGTCACGTAGAATAGTCTGTTCAATGCCAAAATTATATACGAACACAAAAACAATACAAGAATGACCTTATCGTCTCTAATAGCGAGAGAAAAATCAGGTTGAGCCTTGCAATAAACCTTCAAAGTAGGTTTGTTGGAGAGATTAGAAGCAGGGCAGAGGAAGAGAGATGATGAGGGAAGTAGAGAAAATGATGGGGAAGTTGTTCATCTCGATGACTGACATGGGTAACTTGAGTATTTGGTGGTGGTGGATAATTGAAGTCAAGTTCATGAGAAGAGTGATAGTGATGGTCCTGAAACAGGGGAAATAGAGGTCTAGAGAAGTCATTAGGGGGACAGACAGAGGGTCGTTGAGTGAAGGGATGTGGTGATGGAGCACCGAAGTGGGGAGGTCTCGGTTGTTCGTCTTCGTCAGAGTTTTGACGGTTGGGGTGGTGGTGATGAGGGTGGCTAAATGGAAACTCCATTCTTAATAGTCTGTCTTTTGTATGTGGTTTGATCACTCAAAAGTTTCGAAAAGATAACTCTCATTAATTACAGCTGAAAATATATTCAGAATGGACGTAGATGGGTAGTCGTCGATGGAAACCAGTGGAAAAGCAACAGCTTAGATCGAATCTAATAGAAAAACGGTGGGTGATATTCCAGTAGCCAGAGAAGACAATACCATGTCTAAGTGGTAGAAGGTAGTTTTTAGTAAATTTGTAATAAATTATATTTTAACCCCTAAAAAATGAAAAAATATTATTATCCTTCTTGTTTATTTGATTCATTTACATATTCTAAAAAAATAATAAATAAAGGGCAATTTTGGAATAAGTAGACGGAAGCAGCTGTTTCCACCTGCTTATTTGCACTTTTATATTACTAGCTAGACATTTGCGTGGTAGGTGCGGTAATTTTTTAAATTGTTTTTATAAATAAGTAATTATATAAATTTTTATAAAATAAACTACTTTTATTAAAATTTTATACTTCATTTTATTTTTTATGGAAGTGAAATTTAAAAAAATATATATCTTTTAATTTTAAATTTAATTAATAAATATTATTATATAATAATTATTATTTTAATATTTTATTAATTTAATAATTATTATTTTAGTATTTTACCGTGTTAAAATATTTTTATATTATTTAAATTTATCTTAATAATATTTAATTTAATTTAATTAATGGTAGCAAATTGAATTAATTTACTTTTAACTTATTTTTACCTATTATATATATAATATAAAAAATTAAATTCTTAAAAAAAATATTTTTGATATAAACATTAAAAAAAAAAAACTATCCTTCTTTTTCTATTGGGAAGAATGTGAAATTAATTGCAGTAAAACATGAATTTCATAATTGATTTTTCAATTGTGCTATCTTTTAATCTCAACTCAGTACAATTATTAGAAAGAAAAAAATGAATATAGTGAAAAGAAAAAAAAAACTTGTTATTTTATTTACAGCAACAGCAACGTATTTAATGAAAATCTTAATGCATGAATGGAAGATTAAATTAAATTAAAATTGTAATAGGAGGAGGAAATCAAATCTATATATAATAAAATATAAATATAAAAAATAAGATAAATAAAATTTTTACAAAAGGAATAAAATTGGATAAAAGATAAAACTATTAATAAATTTAACTAATTTTAATTTTAATTTTTAAAATAAAAAAAATTAGTTTTAAACCGAAATGCTATCAAAAGAAATTGTTAGATAAAAAATAACACAAATCTAAATTTTAAATAATATTTTATAATTATTTATTTAATTATATATTTAATATTTGAACTAAAAATATTGAATATGTCTTTAAATTACTATAATATTTCATTTAATATCTTTCCAAATATAACAATTATACTAAATTATTATTTTTAAATATTTATTATAAATATTATATTATTTTATTTTTATATAATCATCCAGAAATTTGTTATCTAATAATATAATAATTATATTATTTTTGTTGTGAATATTGGACAGGTAGTTTTCCACCTCACCTAAACATGTCATGCATGTGTTGAATACCACATGCACACACGTGCATAATTATGTTAATATATATAATATATATATATATATATATATATATATATATATATATATATATAGTGTTAGTTTGGCTTCTCTTCTCCCGTAACATTTCTTTGATTATCATTATAATTCTATTCTGCAATATTACAAGAAGATTTTCAAGATTACCAGGTTAACTTTCAGATTCCAATTTATTTTCTAGTTAATATGAAACTGCTTTCTTCTCTTTTATCCCGACTCTATTTTTATTTTTACAACACGTTATCAGTACAAGTATGTTCTCTGGTTGCCGCATTGCCAAATCTTCCAGATCAGAAAGTGTCTGATAATGATGTTTTCTTTTTTCTGTGTGTTGAAAATTTTAGAAATTATGATGGATTTGAAAATTTTTAGAAATATCATTATTCACCTGAGTTGAATAAATGGTGAATCTGGAAAGTTTGAAATTATAATATTATTCACTCGAGCTGAATAATTGTATTTTTGAAATTAAATCTAGAATTTTGTAACTAAAAGGTGTTTTTTATTTTGCAGAAAATGAAAAATCTGAAATTTGATGAGCTAGAAATTTATGGGAGAAATTATATGAAATGGTGTGATGATTGCGAGTTAATATTAAAAGTCAAAGAATTATTTGGGATCCTCAATAAGGAGGTGGAAACAATTGAGGTTGAAAAATGCAAAGCCATGTATATAATTAAAACACATCTGGTTAAGGATCTCAAAAATCAGTTTATGAATATAAAAGATCCTGTAAATCTTTGGCAAGCTCTAAAATCCAGATATGATCGCCAAAAGGAAATCATGTTGCCTGAAGCACGTGATGAGTGGACCAATTTAAGGTTCCAAGATTTCAAAGGTGTGAGTGAGTATAACTCTGTCGTGTACATGATTGTGAACAAATTAAAAATGTGTGGGGAAACAAAAACTGACCATGATATGTTGGAAAAGACATTTACCACTTTCCATCCTTCTCAGACTATTCTACATCAGCAGTATCGTGAAAGAAAATTTGTGAAATATGATGATTTGATTGCTTCATTAGATATTGCTGAAAGACACAACCAGCTGTTGCTGAAAAACAGCGAAAGACCTCCGGTTGGCACTCAAGCATTCCCAGAAGTGAATGCATATTATAATGAAAATCTAGGTCGTGGTTATCGTGGTAGTGGTCGTGGTCGTGGCCATGGTTCTGAGCGTTGGAATAACTATGGAAATGGACGTGGAAATGGTCGTGGTAATGACCGAGGATCTGGAAGTGGTCGAGGATCTGGAAGTGGCCAGGGACGTGGTCGTAACAGGGATTACAGACATCCATATAATAATCCAAATGCTCCCTAGAAGTGGAATGTTTACAATGCTAATTCTAGTAAAGGGAAAGAAATTCAGGAACCACCAAAAATTAATCGTGGTCCTTGTTATAGATGTGGTTCCCCCACTTGTTATTCATGAACTTGTCGCTATCCCAAACATGTAGTTGAAACTTATCAGAAGCTGAGACGCGAACAAGAAAAGGAAAAGAATAATAAAGCAAATATGGCTGATATTTTTGGCGATGGTGATACCGCTCCAATCGACATATCAAATCTGGAAACTGTTGATTTCTTTGAAGATCCTGATGGAATGATAGTTCACCTGATTGGTGATGGAACTGTTAACTATAAATGAAATGTATTTTCTTATTTTAGAATGTATAGAATGGAATGTAATTTTGATTTGGTTGTAAACATTTGTAAATATTAATGAAAGATATTACATTTCCATTCAACTAATTTTGTGTGTTATTTTATTGAAGTTATAAATTCAAACCAAGAAATGACTTCACATGGGGATGTCTGTTTAGCCGATAGTGCTACAACCCATACGATTTTGAGAGATAGAAAATATTTTCTGGAATTGATTCCAATTCAAGTGAAAGTGAATATTGTATCAGGTCCTGTAGATCTAATTGAAGGTTCCGAAAGAGCTTCGATCGTGTTACCAAATAACACTAAATTGGAAATCGAAAATGCATTATACTCTCACAAATCCAGAGAAATTTACTCAGTTTCATAGATATACGAATGAATGATTGTCACATCGAAACAGTTGATGAAAATGGTATTGAATACCTATGTATTGTTTCAAGAAAATCAAGCCAGAAGCTTGTAGTTGAAAAATTACCCATTTCATCATCTGGATTATATTATAAAACCATCAGGCATATTGAAACACGTGCTATTGAGAACCAGAAGTTCTCTGATCCTAGAATATTCCAGCTTTGGCATGATAGATTCGGGCATCCGGGATCCACAATGATGCGAAGAATAATAGTGAATTCAGAAGGGCATCCAATGAAAAATTATAAAATCCTACTGAATGATAAGGACCTGTGTATCCCATGTTCCCAAGGGAAATTGATAACGAAACCATCGTTTACGAAAGTAGGTTTTGAATCTCAATCGTTTTTACAAAGAATTCAAGGAGATATATGTGGACTCATTCATCCATATAGTGGACCATTTCGCTACTTTATGGTTTTGATAGACACATCCGTAAGATGGTCCCATGTATGTTTGTTATCCACTCGTAATATTGCTTTTGCTAAACTGTTAGCACAGATTACTCGATTACGAGCTCATTTTCCAGATTACCCTATTAAGAGTATAAGACTTGATAATGCTGGTGAATTTACGTCGAAAGCATTTGATGAATACTGTCAAGTATCTGGGATTGATATTGAACATCCAGTTCCACATGTTCATACCCAAAATGGATTAGCTGAATCATTAATTAAGCGCCTTCAATTAATTGCGCGAACATTGTTAATGCGCTCAAGATTACCCATTTCCGTTTGGGAACATGCTATATTGCATGCTGCAGTTTTGATTCGTATCAGTCCAACTGCTTATAATCAATATTCCCCATTACAATTGGTATCTCGGAATCCTCCTAACGTCTCACATTTGAGAATATTTGGGTGTGTTGTATATGTACCCATTACACCAACTAAAAGAACAAAAATAGGGTCGTAGAGACATATAGGAATTTATGTGGGTTTTGATTCCCCATCAATCATCAGATCTTAGGAACCAATACGGGAGATTTATTTACTGCTAGATTCGCTTACTGTCATTTTGATGAAAGTAATTTTCCATCGCTTGAAAAAGGAAATAATTCTCTAGAAGAGAAATCTGAATTAACTTGGAAGGTTCCAACTTTGGCGCATATGGATCCGCGTATCCCGCAATGTGAACTTGAGGTTCGAAGGATCCTACATTTACAAATGATAGCTAATCGAATGCCTGATGCATTCAATGATACTTCGAAAATAACCAAGTCTTATATTGAAGCTGTTAATATACCAACAAGGGTAATTGTCCCAGAATGACAATCTCAAAAGACAATAGCAAGCGAAACTCCAATTCCCCGTCAGAAGCGTGGTAGACCCCTGGTTCAAAAGATATAGTTCCAAGGAAAAGGAATAAAAATGATTTGGATCCTAAAACCACATCTGATGAAATCCCAAAAGTTGATGAAATTCCTGAAAATAGCCTCCCGGAAGGAGAAAATAATACGGAAATACCAGAATCAAAAAATGAAGAAATTTCCATAGACTTCATCCAAGAGACTTAGAATCGAAACGAAATAATCGTTGATGATTTATTTTCATATTCAGTGGCTATTAGTATTTCATATGATGATTATGAGCCACGTGATATCCAAGAATGTAAAAGTAGGCATAACTGGAAAAAATGGGAAGAAGCAATCCAGATAGAATTAAATTCGTTAAATAAACGAAAAGTTTTTGGACCCATAGTTCGAACACCTGAAGAGGTTCAACCAGTTGGTTACAAATGGGTATTCGTTTGGAAACGAAATGAAAGAAATGAAATTGTGAGATACAAAGCACGTTTGGTTGCACAAGGGTTCTCACAAAGACCTGAAATTGTTTACAATGAAACGTATTCCCCAGTCATGGATACAATCACATTTAGATTTCTGTTAAGTCTTACAGTTGCTGAAAAACTGGAAATGTGTTTAATGGATGTAGTTACTGCGTATCTGTATGGATCACTTGATTCTAATATTTACATGAAGCTCCCAGAAGGGCTGAAATTACCTGAATCTCATCGATCAAAATCTCGAAACTTGTATTCCATAAAGTTACAAAAATCCTTGTATGGATTGAAACAATCTGGGAGAATATGGTATAACCGCCTGAGCGAGTATTTGGTTAAGGAAGGATACCAGAATAATACGATATGTCCGTGTATCTTCATAAAGAAATCAGGGTCTGGGTTTGCAATTATAGCAGTTTATATCGATGATATGAATATCATTGGGGCTCCAGAAGAGATCCAACAAACTGCTGAATGTCTGAAAAAGGAGTTTGAAATGAAAGATTTGGGGAAAATGAAATATTGTCTTAGTTTGGAAATTGAACATAAATCAAATGGAATATTGATTTATCAATCAGCATATATTGAAAAGCTTCTGAAAAGATTCAATATGGATAATGCCCATCCATTGTGTACACTCATGGTTGTGAGAACACTTGATCCCAAAAAAGATCCATTCCGACCGAAGGATGATGACGAACAATTACTTGGTCCTAAAGTACCATATCTGAATGCAATAGGTGCACTATTATATTTGGCTCAATGTACGAGACCAGATATCTCGTTTGCTATAAATTTATTAGCAAGATATAGTTCTGCACCAACCCGTCGTCATTGGAATGAAATCAAAAATATTTTTCATTACCTGAAGGGCACAAAAGATTTGGGATTGTTTTATACAAATTTTGATAAATTTGTGGGTTTGACTGGTTATGCCGATGCTGGATACCTTTCGGATCCGCATAAAGGACGTTCTCAAACTGGCTATATTTTCACATATAATGGTACTGTGATCTCCTGGAGATCTACAAAGCAATCATTAGTAGCCACGTCCTCAAATCATGCTGAAATTTTGGCATTACATGAAACCAGTCGAGAGTGTATTTGGTTGAGATCAATGATCCAACATATCCAGAATTCAAGTGGTATCTCCGAAACTACAAATGGGTCAACTGTCATTTTTGAAGATAATGTTGCATGCATCGCCCAAGTTCGGGGAGGTTACATCAAATGAGATAAAATCAAATATATTTCCCCAAAATTTTTCTACACCCACGAGCTTCAGAATACTGGTCAAATTGACGTAAAGTAAAGTCGATCTTCCAATAATCTAGCCGATCTATTAACAAAGTCATTACCAACGTCAATATTTGAGAAGCTGGTGTACGAGATTGGAATGCGGAAACTTTCCAGATTAGAAAATTAGGTTTATGGGTGTTGTAAACAGGGGGAGTTTTTGTAATTGGATTCCATCAGCTGTATTCTTTTTCCTTCGTCTAGTTTTTATCCCGTAGGGTTTTTTTCTGGCAAAATTTTAATGAGGCAGTCAATGGGTGGAAATCCAAGGAGGAGTGAATATTGGACAGGTGGTTTTCCACCTCACTTAAACATGTCATGCATGTGTTGAATACTACATGCACACTGACACGTGCATAATTATGTTACTATATATATATATATATATGAATACATTATGAATTAAATTAACACATCTGTGTTAATTTTGGCTTCTCTTCTCCTGTAACATTTCTCTCTGTATAATATTTCTCTTATTATCATTATAATTTTGTTCTGCAATATCGAAGATTCCCAGGTTAACTTTCTGATCCCAATTCATTTTCCAGTTAATATTATTAACATGTTTTCTTCTCTTCTACCCCGACTCTATTTTTATTTCTACAACAATTTTAAATATAATAACCTAAGAGTATTAGTATACTTTTACATCAATTATGTTTACTTCCAACCAATCAAAATTACCATAAAAGTGAATGAGTTTTAAAATATTAGCAACTATAATTGTATTTCAATATTTTTACAACTTGGGAGATTGAATTTTAAAAAATGTTGCACAATGCTTACGGTGGGTTTGGTTGGACTTTTTTTTTTTAATTCTGATTTTTTTTTATAAATACTGTAAATATATTTTAATACTAATATTTTATATTTATTTTAATTTTAACTTTTTAAATATACTATTTTTATTTGAATTTAAAAAATAAACAATTGAGTTTATTAAAAAAAATATTATTATTTGTATTTTTATTAGAAATAATAAAATAGAAATATATTTATTGATTGAAATATTAAAATAAAAAATAAATTATTTTATTAAATGTTAAAATAAAAAAAATTAAACAAATTATGTATTTAAAATTAAAATACTAATAAATTATTGGATTTAAAAAATTAACTAAAAATAAATTTTAAAAAATAATATCAAAATGCATTTAATGTAGTTTTTTTTTAAATGGAATAAAAATTTCAGAATTTAAAAAAATAATAATAAAAAAATTTAAAAAAAATCCTCCCAAACATGCCCTAAACACCCAGCAACATTTTTTTAAACTCATTCACTCAAGTTGCAAAAATACTGAAACATAGTTATAGCTGTCAATATCCCAAAACTCATTCCCCTCATTGGTAATTTTCCCTCCGGACTTATTTGGTTTAGTGAAGTGTGTTATAGATAAATAGACAATGGACTTATTATATTTAAAAAAAATTTTAAAAAAATTCAACAATTAAATATAATATACAATATTATTGCATTGTACAACTACCTTCTAAAACATTATAATGAAAATTAATCTAAATTTGAAATATAAAGATATTTCCAATCTTTTAAATCTCTGAAATTGTTAAAATTAATTTATATAAATGATTATTAAAATAATACAATAAATATATAAAGAAATAGCCAATTAGAAACTAATAAATATATATATAATGAAGTCAGTAATTTTTAGCTGTTAATTATTGGGAGTCCAACAAAACAAACCAACGAAAGTAAGTCCACAACAGAACGAACAGAAGAAAGCTGGCAATGAAAGCAAGCCCAAATATACAAATAGAAGAAAGCAGGTAGAGAAAATCAAGCTGCTGGGACACCTGCTTTGCTCACGCTTTTATATATACTAATTAATATAAATAAATAAATAAATAAATATATATATATATATGTATATATAGATATATATTCCCTTCAGAATTTCAATAAATGACAGGTTCATTTATTAAATTGAGACTGAAAGTTTTAGACTATAGTTGTGTACTTTTAAGTGTACATTACTCCTATAAATTTTATTTTTTAAATGGATTCCATTTTATATTGTATTAGGACATTTCTATTTATCATATACCAATTTCTTCACGCAACATTTTAGTTCAAAAATACCTTCTTTTTCTTATTCATTTAAAATGTATATATTTGAATTAGATTAAGTTATTAATATATTTGAAAATTCCTACAAATGGCCGTGAAAAGATTGAAATATAATAATAGGTCTGATTTTATGTTATGTCCCTTGATAATGGATCGAGTTACAGGAAGCCTTCCTGCTACCCTGATTTTCTTTTCCCACACTATGTTGATAACTCAACTCATCAAAAGGAGCTGAAATCTTAGATCTCGTTAGAGAGAGATCCTATCTCTTAGTGTTTGTTTTGACTGAATGAATGATTTTATTGATGAATAGAATTTCTCTTATATAGAGGATACAATCTAAACTTAAGCAAATAAAACTTCCAATGTAAAGAAACAATTCAAATTAAAAGGAAATAATAAAAATAAGAATCTTCCAATAACGGGACTAATTAATTACTCTTGATTTTCCTTCTTGCGCCTTTCGTAAGTTTGACCTGTAAAAGCGTCCGTAACATCACCCTCGTCTTGGAAAACCAGCTTGTCCTTCAGCTAAAAAAATCAGGATAAGCAGTTTGAAAAGGACCCAAGTCTTCCAATGTTGCATTTTCTGGTTGAAAACTAACCTATTGAACCAAAATCTCTCAGTTCCCGCGGTTTAACCTACGACAAATGACATGCGCAGGTTGTACGATTACTCGTCCACTTTTAATTGGAGGTAAGAGCGGTAATTCTATAGAAGGAGTGCCCCGAAAAGGTTTTAAACATGATACATGAAAGGTTTCATGCAACTTGGATTCAGCAGGTAAGGCTAGACAATAAGCAACAGAGCTGATCTTCTGGAGAATTTGATAAAGACCATAGAATTAGAAGCAAGCTTATGAAATATATCTGGAGACAAACTATTGTTTGTGTGGCTGTAGGCGTAACCAAACCCATTATCCTAGAAGAAAATCTACTTGAAGGTGATTTCGTTCATAGATTGCTTTCATCCTCAGTTGACCTTGTGCCAATTTTTGGCAAATATCAAGCAAGGCTTCATCTTGGTTCAAGAGAGCTTGGTCCACGGCTTCTACATTAGATGCATCGATTGTGTAAGCTGGAAGGCGTGGAGGTGGTCGACCATAAACCACTTGGAAGGAAGAACTATGCAGAGCTGTATGAAAAGATGTGTTGTAACAAAATTCTGCCCAAGCAAGCCAATCTACTCATTCTTTTGGTCTTACTTCGGCAAAGCAACGAAGATACATCTCAATTGTACGATTCACAACCTCTGTTTGGCTGTCTGACTGTGGGTGGTAAGCAGAGAAAAATGACAGTTTCGTGCCATATAATCAGAATAATTCCTTCCAAAAATTGCTAGTGAAGACTACATGTCGATCACTAACAATTGACTCGGAGAGATCATGTAAACGTACAATCTGATCAAAGAAAGTACGAGCAACTGTTACAGCGCTATATGGGTGGGCTAAAAGGGATGAAGTGGGCATATTTTGAGAATTGGTCGACCACTACTAGTAGCACTGTCTTGCTATGCGAATGATGAAGGCCATCAATAAAGTCTATAGATAAGTCAAACCATACCTAAGTTGGGAGGGCAAGTGGTAGTAATAAACCTGCAGGTTGAAGGCGATCGACCTTATTGCACTGACATACTAAGTAAGAATTGATATATGTCCGAACAGTGGCATTTAACCCTGCCCAATAAAAATCTGCCCGAATGCGATGTAAGGTTTTTTTGGATCCCTTCATGTGTGACATCATGAATAATAGAAATAATTGAGTCAATCATCCTAGAAAAAGGCAAAAGATAAACACGATTCTTGAAAAATATAAGCCCATCTTTGAATTCCCACGATGCATCTAATTCCCCCTTCTCAATCTTAGTTTTTAATTCTTGAAGCTCTACAGAACCCACTATTTCAGATCGAATATCATCAAATAAAGATAACATCGGTACTGAAAGTGATAGCATTTGATGATCTGCCTCTTCACGTCGAAATAAGGCGCCAGCTTCTCGGTAGAGAGTATTGAGTTAGTAATCCACTTAAAAATCAAACCCCATCAATTTGCAAAACTAATATTATTGAGGTGAGGTAGTCAACTTTTGCTCCAACAAGTATTTTAAGCTAGAATAATTTGTAATAATAAATGAGTTTCCCCATAAATAAGGTCTTCAATATTGCACAGCCTTTGCAAGACCAATGAGTTCCTGTTCATATACAGCTAAGTTTAAATTTCTTTCAGCCAACTTATGACTAAAGAAAGAAATAGGGTGCTCTTGTTGTTGTAAAACTGCACCTATGCCACCTCCCGACACATCACGCTCCACAATAATGGCATATCAAAATTAGGCAGTTGAAGAACTGGTGCTTCGCTGAGGACCCCTTTTAGCTGCATAAAGGCCTGATGTGCAGAATCGTTCTAGGAAAAAGAATTGCGTTTCAACAAGTTTGTCAGTGGTGCAACAATAACACCATAATTGTGGATGAAGTATCGGTAATAACCAGATAGACTAAGGAATCCACGAAGTGTGGTGAGAGACTGTGGTTGCGGCAATTCTGCCACTGCTTGAATTTTGGAAGGGTCAGTTAATATCCCTTGAGCACTAATAATGTGACCCATGTAAGTAACATATAACTCTCCAAATGAACATTTAGAACGTTGATATAGAGATGATGAGTTCGCAATAAGTGGAAAACCTCTCACAAATATTGTAAATGGTCCTCCCACGACTTACTGTATATTACCATGCGAACTTAATGGTAATCTGACTTAAGATCTAATTTTTTTTAAAAAAAACCTCCGTAGAGTTCATCAAGTAATTCTTCGACAAGCGAAATAGAAAACTTTTCCTTGATGGTGCAGTTGTTCAGCTCTCGGTAATCTATACAAAACCTCCATATTTTATCTGGTTTACGGACTAGCAAAATTGGTGAAGAAAATGGGGACCGACTAGGACGAATGATCCCTTGTTTTAACATTACGTCACATTGGCTTTTAATCTCATCCTTTTGTAGATGTGGATAACGACATAGGCGAACGATAACGGGATTGGTTCCTGGTTGAAGGCAAATACGGTGATCGCATGATCTGAGTGGTGAGAGGTCTTCTGGATCTCGAAATAAGTCGGCAAAAGCAGTCAGAATCTCTTTCAAGTCTGATTGTGTTTCAGTAATTGCTTATATTTGATGCAGACTATTGTCCGACTGACCATGCAAAGTGATATTGGTGTTTTGAATCTCTAACCTTATAGTAAGTGTTGTACAGTCCCACAAAATAGGTTCTAGTGTCTGTAGCCACTGAATTCCCAACACGACATTAAAGCCACCCAATGGAATGACTAAAAAATTTGAAGTAAATGAATGAGCACCTATACTAAACTGGACTTGTGGGCATAACCCGATGCTGGAAACCTTGTCTCTATTAGTGATTGGGTCATGAAGTCGTGGTTGTTGTTGGATGGAAAACCGCAACCGCTTAGCGGCTGTTGCACTTATAAAATTATGCGTACTACCCGACTCAACCAACCCAAGTAAAATTTGATCTTGGACTGCCACTTGAAGCTGCATTCTGTTTGTTCCTTGTTGTTTTCCTATGATTGCATGCAACGAGATCTCCACTTCTGCTTTTTATTCTAGATTTGGTTGTTCTAGCTCATCCTGAACTTCAATCCAAAATAACCTTTTGCATTGGTGTCCTGGAGCAAAGGATTCATCACAATTATAGCATAATTCCTTTGAGCATCGTTCTGCCATCTCTGCTTGTGTCAAACGTTTAGCATAAGGAGGAAAAGTGATTCTTGTACCGTTGCCAGTTTGGCTTCCAGTTGTAACCTTGGAGATTGCGATAGTATTGGTCTAATTTTGCGGCTAGTTATGGTCTGAGTGAAAGAACTCATTTGGTGGCTTGGAGGCTATTGAATTAATTCAAAAACCCTGGCGAGACTTACAGCTTCTTCCAAAAATCAGCAGGTTGTTCCATCTCGACTTGCAACTTAATGGTGTGACGTAACCATGATGTAAAGAGACCAACTTGTTGGTCATCTTGTACCAAATCTCCTCGTGCGAGTAGTCGTTGAATCTGTCCTTGGTATTCATCAATGTTGCCAGTCTAGTTGAATTTGGCCAATTCCCCTAATGAATTTGCTCGAGTGGGTGTTCCAAACATAAGTGAGAATCGATCGGAAAATTGCCGCCAAGAAACCTCCGGCTCACGTTTTCTTAATTTATGATACCAAAACTAGGCATCTTTCACAATATGTTAACCTATAAGCTTCACCTTTTCTCCATCAGTAATTCTTTGATTCTCGAAAAACTATTCACATCGGTTAAATCAAAGTAGGATGCCACCTGAGCCATTGTAAGTAGGAAAATCTAGTTTTTTTGTACCTCTGCACGGTTCCGTTTCCTTTTTGTACCTTGTCTTCATCCCGGATATTGTTAGAGCTCTCCATGTCAACGCTCTTAGTATTTGTTTTCAAATTGTACCCTTGTAGCATCACCGTCAGTTGTTGAACCAATCGACTTTTGCTTTTAAGGATGGAATCCTCAATCATGTTTTGAATCTATTTGGTACAGTATTCGTCCATTGTGATTGGCTCTGATACCAAATTGTTATGTCCTTTGGTAACGGATCGAGCCACCGGACGCCTTCCTACTACCTTGACTTTCTTTCTCCGCACTATGTTGATAACTCAGCTCGTCAAAAGGAGTCGAAACCTTAGATCTCGTTAGAGAAATATCCTATCTCTTAGTGTTTGTTTTGACTGAATGAATGATTTTATTGATGATTAGAATTGCTTTTATATAGAGGATACAATCTAAACTTCAGCAAATAAATCTTCCAATGTAAGGAAAAAATTCTAAGTAAAAGGAAATAATAAAAATAAGAATCTGCCAATGAAAACACTAATTGATTACTCCTGATTTGCCTTCTTGCGCCTTTCGTAAGTTCCGCCCGTAAAAGCGTCCGTAACATTTTAATTTTATACAAAACATTATACAAGCTTATTTTCATCTCTATGCCTACTTCCCAAATCTACCATTTTCTTTTAATTTAATTAATAAAAATGTCACTAAGTATTTTAGAACTGAGAATGAAATATGATTTAAAAGTGAAATTACCTTAATGCCGCTCTTTTAAAATAAACGTTAGTTGTTAATTTCCAACTACCCATTTACCCACTCACAGGCTCCACCATATACTTCAAACTTACACTCACCACTTCAGTCACATTTCAAATTCAAAACCATCATTTCACCCTTTTTTCTTCACTGTTTCAAATCAAAAGCAAAATGAAACCCTTATATCTTTTTCTTCTTCATTGTTCATCGTAATTGTCGTGGTTGTCGAAAAATATTTGTCAACATTGCCGCTCGTGTCCAAAATTTGATCGTTGTTTCCTCGAGATTCTGTCACTGTCGAAGTAATTTTCGATTTTGTTCACGGTTTCCTTGCATTTGGTCGCTACTTCTTCATAACATATTTCATATTTTTGGTTGACAACTTGAAGACACAGTCATTTAAGGGTTGTTGAATGTTGTAATAACG
Organism: Cardiospermum halicacabum; assembly: GCA_031304145.1. NCBI lineage: Eukaryota > Viridiplantae > Streptophyta > Magnoliopsida > Sapindales > Sapindaceae > Cardiospermum > Cardiospermum halicacabum. The sequence continues at coordinate 14,675,873 of CM062394.1, read as the reverse complement.
TCTCAGGTAAGTTCGTTGTTAGGTTTTTGTTTCTTCTACTTGATGTGTATTGGATTGATATTTCATGTCTTGTTGATGTTATTGTGTAAGTATTCATTGTACAAGTTTAGGTTTGTTTATTCTGTAAATGGTCCTAGTTAATGTTAGATTTTCATTTGCTTTGATATCTAAGATTATAAATATTGTCTGATTGTTAAGTTTGTGATTTGATGTTAAATGGCATTTGCATTTGAAGTTCACAATTTTGTGAATACTATTCACAATGTTCATTTTATTATTAGTATAAGCACAAGTAAGGTGCATGGTAAGCTTAGGTTATACAGTTGATAAAATTTGCTGGGAAATTTGAAATGTGAACTCTGGATTATGCTTTCTTTTGAATTGTGATTGTGAACTGGGAATTATAAATGTGTAATGTGATTTGTATATAATAACATGTTGTGATTTTTAGAGTTTACTGTGAAATATGAACTATGTGACTATCGTTTGTTGTGAATTGTGAAGTTTGGTTTATTTTGAATTGTGAACTATGATTTGTTGTGAACCGGGAATTGTGACTTGATGTAAACTGTGATTGTTTGTGAATTATTTACTTTCAACACATGTTTGTGTAGAAGATTCACAGTGTCTATATATGTCTGTGAACTATATTAATAGTGTTTGCATAAAGTCTGTGAACTACATTCACAGTCTATGAACTGTATTTACAATTTATGAACGTAATTCACAGGCTTGTGTACTGTGTTAATAGTCTATTGTGAGTTATGATTTGCTTCATTCTAACTGTGTTGTTCTTAAATAACCATTTTTGTTAGTTGTGACTCTTATACGAGTTATATTATTTAAACTTTTCAGCAAAGAGTTTACAATAGGAGATTATTAGAGTCAATTGCTAAGCAGCGTATCAACAATGCTACGTCATTCAAGGTCTTTAACAGTATCAAGGAACAACCGAGTAAATAGAAAAAACTCGAAGCTTTTTTATGAATAGTTCGTTTAGGCAATTCTATGAGTGTGCTTGTGTTTGTGATTTCAAGCAGCAACAATTTCCCAGTAATCTCGTGTTGCAGTTGCTTTCGCATGAGGTTGAGGTCCAAGACCAGAGGAAAGATGAAATGTGGTTTAAGGTTGATGGCATTCTTCATATATTTGGGAGAAAAGAGTTTGTCGTTATCATAGGTTTGAAATTTGGGGAGGCTAACGTTGATACAACAAAGCTGGATGATAAGCCTCGTGAGAAAGACAACTTGTTTTGTAGGCTATTTGACACGAGGAAGAATGTAGTTAGTTCAAATCTGGGGATGGTAACTTTGCATGGCTCGAAAAAAATTTCAATAACTGATAGTCAAAAGATTTTTTATGTTTCAGTAATGAACAATTTTCTTTACGGTCATTCGAGGGATAAAATGATCGACTAATTTCTATGGAATCTAGTGGAAGACCAAGACACACTTCTTGATTTTCCTTAGTGTTTGGATGTTTACAATAGAACCATCAAGGCTCTGCAAAATTTGCTATCTGACAAGGTGTTTCAGACTAAGGGATTTGTGTAAATTTCTATTGTTGTTCATTTTCTTTGGTGGTAAGTGTTTTTTATGGTTAAAATATGTTATAATCACTTAGACCAATTGAATTCTTCAGTTGAATTAACATATTTTTATTTCTTTGCAATTGTTTTTGTGGATGTGGGAGACCTTCAAGCACTTAAGTGTTATTAGTGCAGAATTAGAAAGGGAAGAGAAGAAGTTCCCTAGGTGCGTGAAGTGGGCATCGACAGACGCCTCCATTAAGAATTTCAAGGGTTTACCTAATGTAAATGAACACAATCCCAATTTCTGCATTTTAAATATTGTTGTTGTAATTGTGATCATTATTCTTAGATATGTGATCACTATGATCAACATTCATAATTATAGTCAACACTGTGATTAGTATTCACATACCTATGGACATTGTTCTATCTGTTAATTTTTTTCACTAATTCATAAATTTGAATTATTATATATTCATTGACTTAGTGAGATGCAAACATCTTTAGGAGGCTGGTTTGTCAACAATCTAGCATAGTACAGTTAAGAAAGGAACATAGTACTTAGAAGGATTTGAAGCACACATCACCCGTCTTGTTGACAGCAACTCAAATGTCAACATTTATATAAGTGAAGAGGATTATAGAAGGTTTTTTAGGGGTACCATTAGGGAGGATGTCAATGATAATGAGGGGGGTAGTGATCAGGAGATTTTAAAATTTGTTTTGTTAAGAATGAAGTAGAAAATTGTTGAGAAAAAAAGGTCCCTTAATCAGAGGATTAAATATTTAGAAGAGAAGAAAAAAATGGTAGAGCAGCGGTTGAAGGGTTTCGTATTTTGACTTGCTATGATACCTATCATCTTTAATATATATTATGGTTTCTTGGCTATCACAATATATAATAATAGGCTTAGACTCATCATTTTCAAGATTCAAATTATCCAATAATTGCTCAAGCCAAATAGCCTTTTGCACAACCACTGAGTATGGAATAAACTCTAGTTTCATAGTGGACAATGCTATGTAAGTCTGCTTTTTACTACTCCAAGAAATAGCCTCATGGCCAAGTATGAAAGCATACTCCTAAGTGGGCTTTTTTCAACCAAATCACTACTCCAATCAACATATGTGTTTCTAATCAATTGGGCATCACCACCTTGATAACACAATGAGTAATCTGCAGTTCTTTTCGAGTAGGCAATTATTATTTTGATAGTTATCCAATATATTTTCCAGGGTTGACTTGATATCTACTTACTGGTCCAGCTGCATAACAAAAATCTGGTCTGGTACACATCATTGCATACATCAAACTTTCAATGGCATTTGCGTAAGGCACATTTTTAATTTTCTCACGCTCTTGCAGAGTCTTAGGCCACATGTCAAGACTTAGAGTCTGCGTTTTGCTATGGGCGTATCAATTGGTTTACAATCAATCATAATGCTTAAGATCTTTAGTATATAAGGTTCTTGCGATAATGCCAAGATTCATCTTTCTTAATCCCTTGAGATTTTGACTCCCAAAATGTAGGCTGATTCACTCATATTTTTCATTTTAAATGTGTAGACAACCAGTCTTTTGTATCAAGTAAAAAATTCTTGTCATTACATGCTAGTAAGATATTGTCTCCATATAAGGACGATATCACAAATTTGTCTATAGACCTTTTTATATACACACAATGGTCTTTTTCTGTCATTTGAAATTCGTATATAAGACAGGTTCATAAAAATAAAGGTACCACTGCCATTATCTAGAGAAATTTTCCTTATTAGCCTTTAGTTATGAAACTTTCAAATTATTCCATGTAAATCTCTTCCTCTAGTCCTCCATTGAGGAATACTCAAGTAGGTGTGTACTCAGGGGAGTACGTCAATGAACTAGGTATCTCAATAGGGATCCTCGAGCTTGAACATGAAAGACTGACAGTCCTACTCCTAAGATGACCAGATGGCGGATCAACAGGTATTTCTAGAGAGCGAACACTTCAAGAACATTAAGGTATCATCAGGGTTATCCTCTTCTTTGGTGTCATTTTCAGTAGACATTGGCACTACACCCTCAACATTTTTGACGTTTGGCTCTCCTCCTCATCCTCTGAGATAATCATTATATCTGAATCTTTGTCAACTGGAGGAAGCTATATCTCGACCTCATCTTCATAATCAGTGTGATTGAGATAAGGTGGCATGTCTGGTGGAGCTCTTTTAGAGGTTGAGGAAACCTAAAATGGGCCTTTCTAAGATGTACCCTACTAAGGGAGACGACAAACAATAAGATCTACTTTAACTTATGAACCGCATAATAGTATAAAGAGCTCGTGGCGAATCCATTTGCCACGATAGAAAAATATTAGTCAATAGGGATTCATCCTATGCCAAAAAAAAAAAGTCCCATGGATGCATGTGCATGAAAAAAATACAAATAATAATAATAAATAATTAATTAATGTCAAATAAAAAATAATGCATTACATAAACAAATAAAAAAATTAATTAAAATTTTTTTCATTATTTCGATGTTGGCAGTCAGCAATGCGCGGATGATGAAGCTGTCACAGTGGCCGTTAGCACTGACATGGCTGTCGCATGGACGGGCACGCCACGTCTGACGCGACGCCATGTGTGGCGTACACGCAGGCTTTAATAAAGCGCTATATTAGTGCTGACTAGGCAAGCCATCCAACTAGCGTGACGAGTCTTGCTGATGTGGGGATGTCACACGCAGCGTTTTTGGTCACTTGCAGTCGTCAAACATGCATTAGTCGACTCGTTTGACGGTTAGACTCCATTGATGGTCTCAATTTTTGGAAAGAAATTGAAAAGTGTATTTGAATTTCAAGAAATAAGGTTATGACTGGTGATTGTTTAAAAAAAAAAAGTTCATCATGTTCTTCCAACCTAAGTCCAGTTTCAATCCAATTTTTATTTTTCAAAAACTTTAAAACATGTTTTCTCATTCGTTTTTCATCAGAATAAGGCATAATATATTGTTTCAAAGGTTTTTTAAAGATGAATTCACAAAAAAATTGTTTCAAATATTTTTTAATACTGACAACAAATTTATTGACCTTACAAGCAATGAGACATATTTGATTTTCATGAACAACATTCAAAATATAATAACATTAGTAATGTCCGACTCCCACCTCCAGTTGATCCGAGGCGCAGTGGTCGAGCGCCACCTACCGGGAAGTTTGTCCGGAAAGCATGCGAGTGAGGACAAACATGCTGAAAAATATAATAGTGATTTGTGGGACTAGTGGTCAGCTTTAAGACTGGTATATAATCAGGTGACGCCCTGCTATGGTGCCTCGAGTTATCCGGTGACGGGTGTCGGATGTTACAACATCAATATCATGCTTATTTAAGATCATAATTGAATGTTAATAATCATGTAAAAGAATTGTGATGATAGAATATTTTCAGTATATTTTTCAATTCATAATACACATATTTATACTACTGTCACGGACTATACTAGGAAATATAATCCCTAATTAATCGCCTAAACTATTGCCTACATTATTGTATATTTCCTAATTTATACACTAATTAGGCGTTACAATAACAGGCTGTATTATAACACTCCCCCTCAAGCTGGAGCATAGATATTAATCATGCCCAGCTTGTTACAGAAAAATACCCAACTCTAGTTCCACTCAAAACTTTCGTGAATAGATCAGCTAATTATTCTCCAATTCTTACATAGCCGGTAGAAACCAAGTTTTCCTGAATCTTCTCTCGAATAAAATGACAATCAACCTCTATGTGTTTAGTTCTTTCATGATACACTAGATTTGAGGCAATATGGATAGCAGCTTGATTATCACACCATAACTTTGCTGGTATCGAATGTTCCATTCCTACTTCAGTTAAAAGTTGATGCATCCATATGATCTCACATGTGGACTGTGCCATAGCCCTGTACTCAGATTCTGCACTAGATCGAGATACAACATTTCGTTTCTTACTCTTCCACGATACTAAATTTCCTCCAACAAAGATGCAGTAACCAGTGGTAGATTTTCTATCAATCTTGGATCCCGCCCAATCTGCATATGTGAAACATTCAATGTTAGTATGCCCATGATTGCTATACAGTATACCAAGTCCAGGTGACCCTTTTAAGTAGCCTAAGATTTGTTCTAAAGCTTCCCAATGTTTGACTGTAGGTGTAGACATGAATTGACTAACAATACTTACGGCAAAAGCAATGTCAAGTCGAGTCACTGTGAGATAATTTAATTTTCGCACCAACCTCCTATATCTCTCTGGATTATCAAAAGGATCATCATCATCCTTTGTAAGATGTATATTAGGAGTCATTGGAGTACTATAAGGCTTGGTTGCTAATTTCCAGTTTCTGCAAGAAGATCAAGGACATACTTCCTTTGAGATAGAAAAATACCCTTCTTTTTTCTTGTCATTTCTTCTCTCAAGAAGTATTTTAACTGTCCCAAGTCTTTTGTGTTAAACTTAAAGTGCAGAAAGAACTTGAGAGAAGAAATTCTTCATTCGTCACTGCCTTGATAACAATGTCATCAACGTACACTATGAGGAGAATCACACCAGTTGCTGATTGTTTGTAGAAGACTGAGTGGTCACATTTGCTCTTTTTTATCCCAAATTCTTCAACGACCTTAATAAATTTTCCAAACCAAGCACGAGGGCTTTGCTTCAAACCATACAAAGATTTCTTTAGGCGGCAAACCTTTCCATACTCCCCTGAGCAACAAAACCAGGTGGTTACTCCATATAGACTTCTTCTTGGAGCTCACTATGCAAAAAGGCATTCTTAATCTCTAAATGGTGTATAAGCCAATTCTGGGTAGCAACGATAGAGATAAATAGGCGAACGGAAGTCAGTTTGGCAATTGGGGAGAAAGTATCAAAATAATCTATACTATAGGTTTGAGCAAAGCCTTTAGCCACCAATCTAGCTTTAAGACGTGCTATTGAGCCATCAGCATTACACTTAACTGTAAACACCCATTTGCAACCCACTGTCTTCTTATCCATTGGTAAATAAACCAATTCCCATGTTTGACTATCGTCGAGAGCCTTTATTTCTTCAATCATCGCATTGTACCAACTAGGATGAGATATGGCCTCTTTCGATGTCTTAGGTAGGGAAACAGAATCTAAAGAGGCAATCAAAGATCTAGAGAAAGGAGATAATTTATCATAGGAAACAAAATTAGCAATAGAGTAATTAGGTCTAGGAATGGTGCATTAACGGGTACTTTTACGAAGACCAATAGGCTGATCAAGATCAGACGGCTGAGGATCTGATGACGAAGTAGTTGGTGCCGGACATGTATCATTAGTCTCTTGCCTCTTAGAATAAACATGAACAATTGGTGGTCTCGTTGGAGCCGATGGAGTACTGTCAACTATCTGCCCATTAATAGACTGATTACTAAGAGATACTTCATCATTGGTTGCTCATCTGAGGAAACAATATTAGATTGGTTTGATGATGTATCTATGTAAATTAACCATTCATTTTCCTCTTTTTGATTTGGAGGTACAATCACAGAAGAGAAAAATTGGGTTTTTTCAGAGAACACCACATCGATTGAGACCAAATATTTATGAAGTTCAAGAGAGTAGTATCGGTAACCTTTTTGAAGGCGAGAATATCCTAGAAATACACACTTCAAGGCTTTAGGGTCCAATTTAGTAATATGAGGTCGAACATCCCGAATAAAACATGTACTCCCGAACACGCGAGGCTCTATTGGAAATAGGGACTTGTTAGGGAATAAAACATTGTAGGGAATATTGCCACTATGTACTGCATAAGGCATCCGATTAGTCAGAAAATTAGTTATAGAAACTGCATCCACCCAAAATTGTTTAAGAACTGTCATTTGAAACAATAAAGCACGAGCAGTTTCTAGAAGGTGCCTGTTCTTCCTTTCTGCTACCCCATTTTGTGCTGGTGTATCAACACAGGAATATTGATGAAGAATCCCTTGTTGAGTCATGTAATTCTGAAAGGTTGCTGACATGTATTCTTTAGCATTATCACTTCTTAGTATATGTATAGAAGCATTAAAGTGATTTTTAATTTCAGCACAAAATGCAGAGAAATGAGAAAACAATTCAGAACAGTTTTTCATAAAATAAATCCAAGTCATTCTTGAATGGTCATCCACAAAAGTAAAAAAAATATCTAAAACATATTTTAGAAGAGACCGGGCAAAGACCCCAAATATCTGAATGAACTAATTCAAAAGCAGAAGCTACCCTTTTATTTATTCTTGGACTCAGAGTACTTCGATGATGTTTTGCAAAATAATAAGATTCACACTCCACAAATTTTATATCCTGAAATTGGGGACATAATTTCTTCAAAACAGGTAGAGAAGGATGTCCCGATCTAAAGTGCGCTTCAAATGGAGAGACAACACCAGAACAAGCAATTGATTGTGGTACCCGTGCATCAAGAACATAGAGACCATTTAATACATGTCCTTTACCAATTATTTGCTTCGTCATAAGATTCTTAAAAAGACAATGGTCAGGAAAGAATGAGATAAAATAGTTCATGTCTTTTGTAAGTTTACTCACGGACATTAAATTGAAAGCAAGGTTGGGTAAACTCAGCACAGAAGACAAGGTAATAAATGGTGTGGGGTTTACAATTCCAAATCCCTCAACGTTATAATTTGATCCATCACCTATAGTTACAGGAAATGGTGCTTTGTGGTTTTGGAAGGTAGAAAAATTTTTAGGATTACCTGTCATGTGATCTGTAGCACCAGAGTCTATAACCCATTTGTTTGAGGAGGAAATGAGACATGTTTTACCTGATTCAGCAACAACAGTAACAGAATGAGGTTCTTTCATCGATTGTTGGTACGGAGAGAATTTAGCATATTCATCAGCTGAAACGGCAACAGTCTTGTCACATATTGAAGTAACAACAACATTAGTTGTATGAGTCTTTTGATTGCGACTTTGCAATTTCTTATAGTACCGTTTTGTATGTCCAGGTTCCTTACATTTATAGCAAATAATATCTTTCTTCTTCCCACCATCATGTCCCATTTCCCCTATAGCAATAAGAGCACTAGTTTGTTGATGAAATGTAGTATTTCCAGTGCGTAACACTCGATTGAAAACTTCCTAGAGCAACGTAACCTCAGAACTAGAAAAGATATAGAATTTGGCAGTTTCTAATTCAGGAGGAAAACCAGCCAGAAAACTCATTATCGCCATCTGCTCTCTCTGAGCTTGTTGTACCTTAATATCAGTGCTATAAGGTAATAGCATAATCAATTCTTCATAAATCTTTTTGAATTCCATAAAATACGTTGTGAGTGATTGAGTTTCCTTTTCAGCATGATAAGCTTTGCAAACATCATAAATTCTAGATACATTTCCCTGGCCAGAATATAAAAATTCCAAATATTCCATCAATTCTTTAACATACTCACAATGACTAATCAAGCCAACTACTTTATTTTCAATAGAATTGATAATTCGCAAGAAAAGCTTAACATCATCTCTAAGCCAAATTTGCCTAGTATCGTCTTTTGGGGGGTCTTAGATCAAATGATCATCTTTCTCAACACTTCTTAGACAAATCCTAATAGTTATAATTCATTCCAAATAATTAGCACATTTCAATTTATGCTTAGTTATTTTAGACATGGAAGGAACCAACTCAGCTTTAATATCACCCATATTAGTTTTTTTTTTTTTCAAACCGAAAATGCACTTAACTAGATCAATATAACCTTTATGAATCAAATGAAAAAAAATATACCCGGACAACAGCAAAAAAAAAAACCCAACAGAGCTTTGACGCTCCACCACACGCAGATGTGTGAAAAACCAGGAAGAAGTTTGTGTGAGGACACCCACAGATCTTTGAAGCGACGTTGCTTCCAAACCTCTGTTCCTTCTCAACTAGGCGGTGAGATAAAACAGACACCAAATATTATGTCCAAAAAAATTTAAAAACACGACTTAAGAACTAACCCAGAACCGGACTATGATACCATGTAAAAGAATGTGATGATAGAATATTTTTAGTATATTTTTCAATTCATAATACACATATTTATACTACTCTCATGAAATATACTAGGAAATATAATCCCTAATCAGTCGCCTAAACTATTGCCTACATTATTGTATATTTCCTAATTTATACACTAATTAGGCGTTACAATAACAACTGTATTATAGGTTATATTATAACAAAAATAAAATAACCTACAAACTAATACATTTGTTAATTCATAACTAGTGTTCTACGAGTGTGTGATGATTATACCGTCCACTTGATCAGAATTTGTTATGAAAAAAATGAACTAGAGACGTAATCCAACAAGTAATTATGACCACTCGAGAGATTGACATAGTAGATTTTTAAAGTGTTTTTTATTTTCTGAGTGTAAGAGATATTACAATCATCTCATATTTTCAAAACTGATCTGATACGAGTGTTAGATATCACATTGGTATTTTATCCCATACTTTTAGTAGGTTGAAGTTAAATTAAATTTAACTTCTCACTTTTTAATTAATTTGTCCACTAATTGGGGAAATTAAGCAATTGGGTTGGACCATTACAGTCGTCCATCCTTCCTAAAAATCCAACACAATATAAAGTAAAAACGATCCAATGCCATCCCATCTTATTAGAAAAAGGAAAACTTTAAAAAGTTTTAAATTTTGCAAATTTAAAAAAAAAAATCATAAAAAAATAAATCAAACTAATAAAAAAGGGTTAAATAATAGATGATCCCATGTACTTTTACAAATTTACCAGTTAGCCCATATACAAATTATCGTATTAGTTAGCCCTCTATAGTTGGCATTTTGTCTTAGTTAGCTCTCTGTAGTTGGCATTTTGTCTTAGTTAGCCCTTCTTTGCTGACGTGACGCTTGACGTGGTCTGTCATGTGGACTGCCACTGTCATCCATGTCACACATTAGACGACAGGTCATGCACCACATCAGCATGGAGGGGCTAGTTGAGACAAAATGATAACTGCAAGAGATTAACTGAGACAACAATTTATACAGAGGGCTAACCGAAAAAAATTATAAAATTTAAAATTTAGAAATATATAAATAAAATTAATTTTAAAATAATAAAGTAGGTTTAATTATATATTACAACTTATTATCGGTCTGATTTAAGGGAGAGCAGTTTTCGGTTTTTAACCGATTTTTTATTATTTTCGATTAGTTCGGTTCGATTAATCAAAAATTGCGGTTCAGTTTTCAGTTTTGATATTGGAAAATTTTAGTTAACCGAAAACCGAATTATTAATCGAAGGTTATTGTTTTTAAGGTTTTATCTTAAAATTTATTAGAAAAATTAATTGTTTTTATGAAATAAGTGGATATTTTGTTAATTTATTTGGTTTTCGGTTAATTTATTGCAAGTTTGGGAGTTTTATATTACAAAATATTAAAAAAAAAGTTGTTTTGAAAAAATGTGCAAATTTTCAGTTAATTATCCGGTTTTTGGTTAACCGAAAATTTCACCTTTTGTTTTTGGCTAACCGATTTAAATTTGCTTCGGTTATCAGTTTACATATTTTGAAGTTCGGTTAACCAAAAACCAAAATTTTGTTTCGGTTTCAGTTTAGATTAACCGAATACTCTGTCCTAGTCTGATTCACATTTTAAATATTTTAAATAACCATCTCTGAAAAAAATAAAATTAATTAATCTCACTATATATCCAAACACTAAAATCAGGATTAAAACAGAGTTGTAGGAACAATTTGTTAGTACGAGTTACACCATCATTATAAAAAATATTATGAAAATAAATTTTTTTAATGGAAATAGTATTTAAAACAAATTATATTGATTGAAAAATAATTTAAATGATAATTTTTAATAATATTTATTTAAAATGATTTCAAAATAATTATTTTTTTATGGATTAAAAATAATGGTTTATTTAAACTATTTATAATCGATTAGCAGAGGAATTAAACCAATAAATTATATTATTTAATTATATTTTTAAATTTATTTTTATTTGTAAATTTATAAATTAACCATCGTAAATATTATCCTTTCAAATGACGGTTTCAGTTATTTTTTTAGTTTTCATTTTATTTTAGTTAGCTACCCTATGTTAAACATCACGATCAAATGACTATATATACGTCTATAATCACGTGAGTACGGAAGGTTAATTGAGATAAAATGTCAGTTATAATAAGTTAATAATAATGAATTCCTAGTTTAACTGAAAAAATTATAAAAATAGAGATTAAAAATAAAAAAAAGGCTACTGACAGGTATTTAATTAAATTAATAGAAAATAAATATTTAAAAAGGAAAAAAAGCGGGAAACTGAAGTTCCCCAGATTATGAATATAATATAATTAAAATAAATAAAAGTAAAATAAAAACAAGTAAATAACAATTAAAAAAACAAAACACTACACTCCATTTGAAATTTGAAATACATAGTTTTCTTTCGTCGCTCTCCGCTCTCGAAACATAGAAATGGCAGCGAAGAGCAACCGAAAGCCACTGAGCCTGAACGATCATTATCGCCTTCTCCAAGACCTTGCCACTCCTGCCAAACCAGCAAGCAGTACCAACGATTTTTCTCTTTCTGGTAAACCCTAATTTTAACGTCCTTTGGGTTTCCTCACTTCATCGACTAATTTCCTTGTTATTTTATCTGTGAAGAAGTAGAACAACACAAGCCTTCGATGTCAAAATCGATAGAAGACAACGCACTTGACTTTTCTAGTATCACTCATTTCGATAGTCCCATTGGTAATTTTCTCAATTCGATTTTTAATTTTCTGCTGTAGTCTGCTGTAGAATTTCTTAATATTTTTGTTGTTGTTGTAGAGAAAGGTAGTTCGAAGGTGAACATTGATGGTACTAGCGATGTTCTTGATCACTATCGACCTTTGAATTCTGCAGTGAAAACGGCTCGTCCTATCGGTAATCTTCTCAATTCGATTGTTTACTTGCCGTTGTATTCTGCAGTATATTTCTAAATATTTCGTTGTTCTCGTAGAAAAAGAAGATCATCTGGAGGTGAACATTGACAATAGAAGTGATTTTCTTGGTAAGCAAAATCAACCTTTAGATTCTGTGATGAAGACATCTCGTCTTCCTGGTACTTTGGATTATTTGATGTTTACTTATGTCTATTTTATTACATATTTTTTTTATCTCTAGTTAACTCTATGTTAATACAATCTGATTTCAGAAGAAAAGCCTAGAAGAGTTAAAATTGAAGGTAGACGTCGACTCTGTAAAATCTCATCACAAGATCCTTCTCACAAGGATAATGGAGGCTTCATTGATGATGAACCTAATTTTACTGACATTATTGATTTTGACTCACCTCCAAAGCCTAAGAATGAGAATGTCAGTACGAGTGGGAATGAAATTAGGGATATCTTGAATGATTTAAGCTCAAGGCTTGAATTTTTATCAATTGAGAAGAAGAAGATTCCTAAACCTCCTCCTGTTGATGCTGGAGAAGTGAGGAAAAGAAATCTGCCTGAGTATGCTAGTTTTGAGCCCGAGTCCAAATTGAGTACGAGTAAGGACACTGATATTGAGAGTCTGACAGACAATTTTGAAGAGTCTACAAGTGATAACTTGTGTGATGACAACTTGTGTGATGACGTACATGACAGCAGTAACATTGAACCAAGAGAGGATGAGAATTTAGTGTCTGCAAGACAGTCATTTGAATCTAATTTTGAAGAAGTAGAATATGGCAAATCAGGGGCTACATATGAGGGTGATAATTGTTTGAATAGAGGTCACAAATATGATAAATATAGTAACAGAATAGAGAGAAAGAAACCGGAAAGCAAGAGTGAGAGACTGAAGACTATTGAGCGATCTTTTGTTTCTAGTACAAGAGAAGAGGAAGATGATGATTCTGACTGTGTAGTTGTTAGTGGATCGAAGGTAGTTAAAAAAGCAGATAGGTGTGGTGGTAAGTTCCGGGAGGCTGATTGCTCCGTAATTACCAATGTGCTGGATGAAGATAGAGATGACTCTTGTTTAGAAGATCAGGAATTTTTTACTTTGAAAGGACCAAAGTCTAATTACAGGCTTAATGGTAAAATTGCAAAAATGTTGTTTCCACATCAGCGGGAGGGATTACGGTGGCTTTGGTCATTGCACTGTCAAGGTAAAGGTGGAATTTTGGGGGATGATATGGGCTTGGGAAAAACAATGCAGGTAATAATGCATATGCTGATTGTTGGTTTAATTTGATGTGTACATTTATGAAATTTTCATATGTTCTTGTAGATCTGTGGCTTTCTAGCTGGATTATTTCATTCCAGATTGATTAAGAGGGTGTTAGTTGTGGCTCCAAAAACACTGCTTCCACATTGGATCAAAGAATTATCTGCTGTAGGCCTCTCAAGGATGACTAGGGAGTAAGCATTTTCAGCTTATTTTTATTTTCATCTTTAAAATTTCGTAGTTTTTCTTATGCTGATTTTGCCTATGTTCACCTTTTCTCGCAGTTACTATGGAACTAGTGCTAAAACACGGCAATATGAACTCCAATACGTTCTTCAGGTCCAACAGACTATAATTTTTAGCTTAAAAAATTACTCATCTGTTGCCGAAAAGCAGAAAATAAAATGCAAGATGTTTTAAAGTGTAAAAGGGAAAAAAAAAAAGAAGAAGAAGAAAAAAAAGAGATAATCATCTGGGTCCTAAATTTATGCTGCTGCTAAAACTTCTTTTTTTCTTTTAGGCATTTGAATTAACAATTATGTGATGCATGAAGTGTGAGATTGATTCAAGCAATAAGTAAAATAGTTTTGGTTACTTTGATTGATGCAAGGATCCCAAAAGTTGGTTCAACATTGGCCAGTATTGCATCGCAATATGCACTTGAAGGATTTCCTGAAATTTGATCTACTTGTATTAATTTTTAATTATTTATTTATTTATTAATTTACGTATTTATGTTGCATAATTCTTCCAATTTATGGTATTTCTGAGAATTAGCATGTAATGCTTTTGGTGTTTAAATTCTGAGCATCATTCTAAAGCTTCATTGGTCTTCACTTTGGTTCCCTTGTAGGACAAAGGTGTTCTTCTGACAACTTATGATATTGTGCGATTTAACTCAAAATCTTTGATGGGTGACCGTTACTGTGATGATGATGATGATATCACATGGGATTACATGATTCTTGATGAGGTAGATATTTTTCTGATATTTATTTATAAGTTGTAAATTCTATTGAGTAACAACTTAGAGTTGGTATTTTATCTTTGAGTTTTTGCATTTATGTTGCTTTGTCCGACTAATTATCTTCTCCTTTTCTCTCTTAGTTACCAGAATTTATGTTCTTCACATTTGTGTTACATCAATCGTAATGAGTCATATATGTTGTAACTCCCAAATTCGTAGAGCATGAAGTGATGGTTAATGATAACCAAAATCTCTTTATTTGGAAAGTGCTATATTTTCAGAAAAAGTTGTGAACTGGTCTTGTAATTTGACGAGAGAGTGAAGTAAGAATACAATTTCGTTTAGAAGTTTTGGTTCTACTTGTCTGCTTACAAAGAAAAATAACCTGTTGAAGTTAGAATGTATATACACACATGTTGTATTTGATTTAGTAGACGTCCTGTACCTGTTTTTCTAGTATGGTGTCTTTAGTTATATGGACTCATGTTTTATGTATTCATTTTTTATTGTTGAAGGGACATCTGATAAAAAACCCCAGTACCCAAAGGGCCCAAAGTTTGCTCGAGATTCCTAGTTCTCATCGTATAATCATAAGTGGCACACCAATTCAAAACAACCTCAAGGTATCATCAATTAACCTTTGTATTACTATTGTTATATATACGCTATAAACATATTTTATCATGCCTATCATATTTTATAAGCATATTCTGTATTTTTTTTCTATATATTATAAACATATTTTGTCATGTCTAACATTTGAAGTGAACTGACTTAGAATGCCTTGTCTATCTTGTGTTAATATAAATATGAAACAGGAATTGTGGGCGTTGTTCAACTTCTGTTGTCCTGGTCTACTAGGTGACAAGAAAGGGTAATCACCTACACTATATTGTTAACTTTTATTTGTGTTTATTGTTGCATTGTAACTTGAAACAATTTCAGGTTTAAGGAGAAATTTGAGAATCCTATTCTTCGCGGAAATGACAAGCGTGCTTCTGATAGGGATAAGCGTATTGGTTCTACAGTTGCAAAGGTGTTGTCTTATCAAAACCATGATTTATTAAATTTTATTTTCATTTCATTCTTTTTAGAAATAAATAGGTTGTGATATTGGCAATCAAATTTTCTGCTCATTTTTCTATAGTTGTTTCTTACTCCTCTGTTTAACTGAAAAGTTGTCAATACTCATCTTTTTTATTGAATAGTTTGTCGTTCCCTGTTATAAGAAACTTGTACACTCTAAGGCCTTTGTCACATATTCAAGAGTCAATCAAGTCAAAGATCGAGTGAATGATTCTAGGCACAAATCATTCCTTAATTCTAGCAGTTTATTTTATTTCCATTTCTAAATATTATTTCCTTTCTTGCAATATTGAGCTTGTATGAAACTCTATTTAAAGAGTGTCATTTTATGAAATAAAATAAGAAGAAAATTATTCAAACAATTGGTTAGTAGCTCCCATAGAGTTCTAGGTCAGATTCTCCCTTAGAGGTCTAGGTCGGATTCTCCCTTAGAGGTCCACTATCTGTTAACATAGGTCGAAGAAGAGCGAGAATACCGCAAGGTCCTCGCCCTGTAACTCGGTCCATATCTAAAGTACGTTACAACTTGGTATCAGAGCTCAACACGATGGTCGACAGCGGTGGTGTTAAAACCCTAATCTAAGAAATCGTTGCTGCATCCGTCGTTGCGGCAGAGGAAAGAATTCTTCGCCATATGGAGAATCTTCTCTCGACTTCTCGATTGCATCGTGATTCAGAAGGGTCTACAGGGTCAGAAGGTGGACCGAGAGAAAAAGAGGGTCAAGGTGGCACATGCGCAAGTATGGTTCCACGGTATACGAAGTTAGATTTTCCAACCTTTGATGGTTCGAAAGATCCGCTCGTGTGGCTGGAACGTTGTGAACAGTTTTTTATTAATAAAAAAACTGCAGAGGCTGATAAAGTAGGGCTAGCGGGGTTCCACATGTTGGAGGAGGCGCAATGGTGGTATTCCAAATTAAAACAAGATGAGCCTAATCTCACATGGGTCACCTTTTCAGAGCTCTGCACACTCAGATTTGGTCCCCCTGCCCGGAGTAACCCATTGGGTGATTTAATGGGAATTAAACAAACAGATTCTGTTAGAGGAGTATCAACAGGAGTTTCAAAGGCTTTTAGCTAGAGCGAAAACAGTCCAAATTGACCAACAAGTTGATATCTTTACCGGTGGTCTCAACCAAACCCTTCGCTTACTGGTCGAAATGCAACAACCTGCGACTTTGGCTCATGCCATGAGTCTTGCTCGAGCATTTGAATGTATACCTTGGCCATCATAAACAACGCAGAACTTATGCATCACAGGCGACAACAAAACAGAATTTTTAAATTCAATTCATGCGAGTTCTAATTCAAACTTAAGTAAAGGGACAACAGTCTCTAACTCCAAAGCTTCTCTGATGATGAAGAAATTAACTAGGGCAGAGATGGCAGAAAGGCGTCTAAAAGGGTTATGTTATAACTGTGATGAGGTTTTTGCTCCTGGGCATCAATGTAAACAGTTATTCTGGATTGAAATAGTGGAGAACGGTGAAGAAATTGAGCCTGGATGATACAAGCATTTCTTGATTTCCGGCTTGAGGACAAGCTGGATGTCCAGGAGGAGAGTAATGTCACATATTCAAGAGTCAATCAAGTCAAAGATCGAGTGAATGATTCTAGGCACAAATCATTCCTTAATTCTAGCGGTTTATTTTATTTCCATTTTTAAATATTATTTCCTTTCTTGCAATATTGAGCTTGTATGAAACTCTATTTAAAGAGTGTCATTTTATGAAATAAAATAAGAAGAAAATTATTCAAACAATTGGTTAGTAGCTCCCATAGAGTTCTAGGTCAGATTCTCCCTTAGAGGTCTAGGTCGGATTCTCCCTTAGAGGTCCACTATCTGTTAACATAGGTCGAAGAAGAGTTAGAATACCGCAAGGTCCTCGCCCTGTAACTCGGTCCATATCTAAAGTACGTGACAGCCTTATATTGTTTTCATAGTTTCCTGACTGGCTTGTGGTAGGTAGTGCATCTGTTGGCTAGTACTTGCCGTTTATTACTTTGGTTTTTCAAAAATAGTGCCTTTTTTTACTGTTACTTCTTTTGGGACTGTAAGGAAACTTAACTAGCTGTTATCCTTCCTGAATTTGCTCCAGTAGGTCTATGATTGTTATAATTTCCTTAATAGTCTTTATATATAATGATTAGATTATGATATCTGACACTTGAGTTATTGGTGAGTTTGTTTGTTGAACATTTCTGTCTTCTGGTTCGTTAAACATGTTGCTAGTGGGAGACATTCAACTGTTTGAGAATCTTTAAATGCTTTACGTGCACCATACTTATTATTATTTTAAAATGTCTTATTAAGCGTGACATGATTTTGTTTCTTTTCCTTTTACTTCTCTTTAAGGCTGATAATATGATGGTGCTTGACCCAACAATTTTTTTAGCATTATCTTATTGTGAGAAACTTGACCAAACACACGTTAAATAGAAGTAAAATGATATGTGAAGATTTGGAGTTTTTATTTCTATTATTGTGGGGTGTTTTGTTTTATATCTCTTGTAATTTTAAGACAGCATGTAATTCCAATTTAATTGGAAATTACTTAGATATTTACTTTTATATCAATCACACCTTTGAAAGAATCAGTTATCCATTTTTTTTCAATAATTCTAACTTCATCTTTTATTTTTCCTTTTATTTATTTACTATTTTACATATTTGCTCAAATTATACCTTTGAAGAAAATTTGTAATTTCAATTTCATCCATTAAATAAAATTTGAGTTTTCCTTACATATTTTTCAATTGTTTAAATTATACCCTTAAAGAAAGTTACTACTTTTAATTTTGTTCTCCTATAAATTTTAAGTTTTCCTTTTCCATCAGCCACAGATGCATTTTTGTGAGAAAATTTCTCATTCCTTATATGTGCAATATTTTGCTTTTGGTTTTTTGGATTTCTGTTGGTGTTAAAAGTACAATTTCGAGTAGTCATAAAGTTCTCAGATATTTTGGATGACAAGTTTTTTTACATTATACTAAAAAACGCAAAGCCATGACTTTATGTTTCTATGTTTTTCAAATGAATTGTGCTATATGTAGAAATTTAATTCATTTTTGTTGATTTGATTCACATGTAATGATAATAATGAACCAAGTACATCAATAATTTATAAGAGATACTGAAGAATTTATTTTCCAATAATTAAGTGAAACATATAGGGAGAGGTGGGTAAAGGATTTGGCTACCATTATTTGCTTTGCTTCATGCATGGATTTTTTTTTTTATTTTATTTTATAAATATTTATTAACCAATCAAGTAATGTTATTTTGATGTTTATTTATATAATTCGATATTAAACAATATATAAAATTATGATCACTATAAAATCTAAAGTAAAAACTGCCCTTAAAGGGAAGTACTTGTATTAAAAATATAAAATATTTTATCTCATTTATTTTAACTCTTTATACAATCAGTACTTATGGAAACCAAACGGCCTCTATATATTTTCATTTTCCAGAGCAAATACAAACGTCAATGCACTGAGAACTAAATTACATTCTTATTTTCCTTAGGAGCTACGACAATGCATTCAACCTTACTTTTTGCGTCGCTTAAAGAATGAGGTGTTTCATGAAGGCAATGATACCAATGCTGTCTCCCTTTCGAAAAAGAATGAGATCATAGTGTGGCTGAGATTGACTACTTGTCAGGTGTAACTTCTTGTCTCTAATCTCATTTTACCAACCTTCTAATTTTATTTCAAGTGTTTATCTGATTTTATAATGCTTGGCTTCTATGGTGCAGCGGCAATTGTATGAAGCTTTTTTGAATAGTGAGCTTGTTCTTTCAGCTTTCGACGGCTCACCACTTGCTGCACTTACGGTATACTTCGCATTTTTTCTAGTTTTCATTAGTGCTGATATCTTTAATCCTTTCCTTTCACAAAGTTCTATATATAACATATAAATTTGATAATCGGTACATAGTAAATTTTGAACTTCCTGTTTATTTTTATTTACATCTTATAATGTTGACCAATTTATCAGAAATTAATTATCATATATGAAGATGCAAACTAGTATTATGGTAATTATGTGCACCTATTGAATCAAACACATTAATGGGAGATGCTACGGAGGCTGTATATGTGGAAGGTAAGGATGTGTGGTGTACATGTTGATACTCGCACCAATTAAATATTACAAGATCAAGTGAGCCACTCACCTAGCCAGCCCTAAACATTATATTTATTTGCATATTTCTCATTCTCATAATACCTCACTTCATGGTCAGCATACCAAACCATTATTTTTTTATATGGTACTGCTGTGTGGAAATTCCTATTCTACTGAATTTCTGCTGTACCTGTGTGGCCGCAACTGCTGTGTATGATAGAACTTGTGACACATACACCTTCATTTCAAGATGTTCAGCTGAATGTCCTAATATATGGTGGTGAACTTTCTCCTTTCAATAATCTTGTGGCTAGAAAATTGAAATGTTGATAGCTCTAATAGCTTTTGGAAAAGAATTATGGGCTTAACCAAATTTTTTTCTATTAACAGAACTAATGTAGAATCCAAAATTCTGAATACTTACTATCCACAAATCACTTTCTCCTTGTAACTCTTCTGCAATGTCGCTTGCTTATTTTTGCCACCTGTAAGATGAAATTTCTCGACATTAAAATGAGCAAGTTTTATTATTTGAGGCAGATTCTGAAGAAAATATGTGATCATCCCCTAATTTTGACGAAGAGAGCAGCTGAAGATGTCCTGGATGGGATGGACTCCATGCTAAATGCAGAAGATACCAGTCTTGCTGAAAAATTGGCAGCACATGTTGCTGATGTTGCTGAGAAGGAAGAGTTTCAGGAGCAGCATGATAACCTGTCATGCAAAATATCTTTTATATTGTCTCTACTGGTAGGGATGCACCAGTTATGCAGATATAGTATTCTGGAAGTTAATCGTTATAACTTTTTTAGTTTTGATTTACAGGACAATTTAATCTCTGAGGGCCATAAAGTTCTTATTTTTTCGCAGACCCGCAAAATGCTAAATCTTATCCAGGTTTATTCTAAACTTTTGCTTTTACTTATATTCTGAAAATCTGTTTGAACTGTGCCCTGATCTTTTTAACCCTCCTAAAACAACATATCAGTTGGCCACCAAGTGATTGAGTTTGCTGCAATGTAGGTTTTTTGTCTTTTGTTTTTGTCCTTCCGGATTCAGAATTATTTTTTTTTCCGGACTGTGAATTTGACTGCATGAGAAAGACTTCCTTGGACCATGTCCACGTCAGCGATTGGCCGAACCAATAGAAAAATGACATGTGATACCATATAATTCAAAAACACTAAAAAGTAAAATAAAATCCGTGTAAATAATGTCTATTGAGGTATTTTACAGAAAAATGCATGTGAAAGACTTCTTTGGAAGTCTTTTCCTTGGTTGCACAGTCCTGTCCGATTACATGATTGATCTGGATGTAGAGATGGAAAAAAAATAAAATAAAAAAATAAAAGAAGGCATAATCCATGTTGATAGAATTGGTGCATGGTTTGAGTTTAGAATGAAAAAATAAAAGATATTTAATTTAAATTGAGATGATAATATTTTATAAATAACTATTTGTAGAAATATGATGTGTTCAACTGCACAGATTGCATTAATTTCATACTTCTATGGAATTTGCTCATAAGCTTGTGTGCAAACATTTGTGCTTGACTCTTGGGTAATGTGCAGGAATCTATATTATGCTATGGTTACAAGTTTCTACGTATTGATGGAACTACTAAAGCTAGTGACAGAGTGAAGATAGTTGATGTAAGATTAATTAAAGTTGAATTGTAGAATTGCTTGAGTTTTGAAAGCTGTTATCCTTAATTTTCTCAGGATTTTCAAGAACATGATGTGGCTCCTATATTTTTGTTGACATCTCAAGTTGGAGGTTTAGGCCTTACTCTCACTAAAGCAGATCGTGTGATTGTAGTGGATCCTGCTTGGAACCCAAGGTGACATTTCTTGTTTTTACTCTCCCATCTCTGAAACATTAATTCATTAGTTGAAGAAAAGGATTAGTTGGGACTATATATCCATGGTTTTTACCCTGCTTGTACTGATTTAAAAAAAAAAGGCCTACTGTATCTGAGGCGTGCCTTAAACTCTGTGCCTTGAGTTTTTTAAATGCTAGTAATATTCTGCACTCTTGTAATGCAAGTTAGATTCTTAAAGTTTTCTTGTCACATGTTTTGCCAATTCTCCAGCATCATGTTTAACATATTTTTTTTAGCAAAAGCTAGGATTTCATGATTCAGAAATATTGTTGCTCTCAGAATGGCTGATACGAGCCCTTCTCTTTGCTATACACTACCAAATAAAGGATAATGTTTTGTTGAGTACATTTTAAATTCTCGTTTTTTTTTTTGTTTTAATCTTTCTCCCACGGAATGCATTCAAGTTTCTGAGGAGGTCATCATTATATTTACTGTCAATCTGTGTCAGAGAGCATAAAAATTGACAATATACTGCTGCCTAAGAGAGAACATTTCGACCATGAACTGTGGCTATGGTATGATAGTTTGTAGAATATTGTTTGACTGATATTTCTGATACTCAATGTGAGATCAAAGTCCCTTTATATATTTATAACTTTTGAAAATGGGCCCCTTTGGCTATTATAATGAAATGAAAATATAGATGACAACTATTGAACTTGCAATCTAATACCCTCCTAACCGGGCAACTGAGCTAGTCCTAGTAAAGTTTAAAACAATCTGAAATACCTTGTTTTAACTTTTAATATCTCACTAACTTAGAAATAACCTCTACCTAGCTAATAGGATAATAATAAATGAAATCAACTAAATTATAATCATCTGTTAACTGGCCCGTCTATCCTATCCGATTAGAACAAGGAAAATATGGTGTTGGCATTCAGTTTGAAGCTGCAGTTATCATGCTGACTCTTTTGCTTAAGTGTCACACCTGAAGATTACCAGTAATGATTACAGTTCATGATAAATCTATTTGTGGTTAAATTTGACTTGTGTTTAACTAACTGTATTTCTAGTATGGAACCAGCCTTCATCTTTGCATATTATGACAAATATTGTAACTAGTTCATTTGTTTTCTGAAATTTTTAGCATTGTTTCATTATAAGGAGTCTTGTAAGTGAAGAGTGCCACTGCAAGATGGATGGATTGTTTAAACAATCGCTTTTCTAATTATGTGTCGGTGATTGGTTCATTTCTGAATCAAATAATTTATATTTTATTTGCAGTACTGATAATCAAAGTGTAGACCGTGCTTATCGAATTGGACAAAAAAAGGATGTCATTGTCTACCGACTAATGACATGTGGAACTGTAGAAGAAAAGATATACCGGAAGCAGGTCAGACATGCTAATTTTTAGTTCCACCTGTTTTTGGGTTGTATTGTGTAGAATTTGTGCTCTGAACAAACCAAGGAGTAGAGTTAGGGAATTCTAAGATCTCCAAGTTACTAGGTTCAATAATCAGTAACCCATAATTTAAATAAGAATTTTGTGCAATTGTCTCAAGTTGCTTTGGTGGAAATTTCATATAGTTTAAATGATTTTAAATGTGAGCTTGATGACATTATTAGACTGGGATAATTAATTTGCAGTTGAGGGATATATATGACTAATTCCAATTTCCCAATACTGTTTATGGGAGTGGCTTTGCGCTTTCTGCTGTTTGATGTTTATATTTTCTTTTTACACATGATTTCTTTCTTGTTTTCCTATTATATATATCAGATTGAACTACTAAGTACTAACAAATGAATTCAATTTTGCATTCAAAATTTGATAATCAGATATTCAAGGGCGGTTTATTTAAAACTGCAACAGAGCATAAGGAACAGATTCGATACTTTAGTCAGCAGGTTTGTAGTTGAGTAAAATTATATTTTAGCAGAAGCCCATTCTTTATTGATGTGATGTACCCCTTATTCTTACTGTACTTTTCAGGATCTTAGGGAGCTTTTCAGTCTTCCTAAGCAGGGGTTCGATATTTCTGTCACCCAGCAGCAATTGCATGAAGAGCACGGCCAGCAACTAAATATGTACCAACTAAGCTAGCTGATGTTTACTATTGAACTTAATTTGTTGATTCTTTTATTTATTATTATTTTTTTAATGTCGCTTCTTTTTTTTTTTTTTTTTTTTCTTTTATAGGGATGAGTCCTTGGGCTGCCATATCAAGTTTCTTGAAACTCTGGGAATAGCAGGAGTTAGTCATCACAGTCTTTTATTTTCAAAGACAGCACCAGAGCCCGTAGTTCAAGATGAAGAGCCTGAGATAAGGTGAAGCTTTCATTTTAAGTTCAACTTCTTGGATTTATTGTGTTTGTTTGTGATATTGAAATTAGTCTTTTGTTGTTCCTTTGAATATTTTTAAACATAATAACTTTCATACATGCACTGCTTTTTTGTCTGTTGATGTGTGTGGCTTGCTAAGACAGAAAGTTGTTCCACATTTTCTGAATTTCCAGTTGCTAGCCATTAAAGTCTAAATTGTGGAATCAATGTTCACAATATCAAATTAATTGTGATTTATTTATATTCATATTGATTTATATTTTCTTTTGGTACTTTCTTTTGCCCAAAAGAAATTACCAGATTTATATAATATGCCTCATAGCTTGATTTTGAGATGTTCAATATTTTCTGGACACTTTACATGTTATATGTTATATTTGCACTCAGTCATAATCTTATTTCAAAAATATTCATCTTTGTTTGGACATCAAATGTTTAATTTTAGCCTTCAAATTTTTAAGAATCTGAATTTGGGTTGCAGAAGGACCAGAACTACATACGCAGGGAATCCATCATCTAGTTCTTCTGAATGCGAAGTTAAAGGGTATTGACTTTAATGATCTATGTTTTATTATCAGTTTATGTTTCCATGTTTTATATGATTGGAAAGACCAAATAAGAATCTTGCTGAGTGTCCATATATTTAACAGGTCTCAGTATGCTTTCAATCCCAAAGATGTTAAACTCGGCACCAAAAGCTTTTCCCCAAGTGATGAAGCAAAATTGACAGAGTCGGACATAAAAGAGAGAATCAGTCGGCTGTCACAACTCATAGCCAATAAGGTATGGAGTTACTTTAATTAGTACAGGAAACCAACTGTCTTCATTTGTGTACTCATTATCGTTTGAAGCAAACTGGTAGATGTTAGGTTTCTATGCTTGAAATGCAACTGTCTTAGGTCTTTCCTGCAGAGATTTTCAATGTCTGTTGATTTTGAGATTAGTTTAACCCGAATCTAAGAATACACATTTGTGTGGGGAGGCAAAATGCTTGTGTTTATGACAACTAGATATTTTTATTTAAACTTTAGTTATTTCTTATGAATCAAATAAACATTATTTTGTATAATTCTCTTCTTTTTTCCTCCATAAAGAATGGTTTCAGTTTCCTCCCCAAAGAAGAGCTCGTTAAATTTTGTTATAGCTTATATTATATTCCTGTCGGTTTTAGTAAGGCATAGGATTTGTTTTACAGGGAACTGTAGAGAGACTACCCGATAAGGGGGCAAAAATTCAGAAACAGATTGCCGACCTGAATTTGGAACTCAACAAAATTAAGATGGAAAAAGAAAGCAAGAAACCAGAGGTCATTGACTTGGATGACATAACTGGTCAATTTGACAGAGTTCTGAATGTATAGCTTTATGGTGGTGGATGTCATTTCATTACTTCTACCAAAACTAACTCTCTCTGCCAAGACTTTCTGCATTCACTCTACCAGTGCAGGACGCTGTTTCTCTATTTTGGTCGTCTCCAGACTCGATTTTGTTAGGATCGGTTGCGCGCTGTGTGCTGTGTTTGATCTTCCTTGTGAAGGTTGCAGTTTCCAGTCTTGACTGCCTGGACAAATCCAGCATTTTTGGGTTTAGATTGCGGTTTGTTTGCATGCTTTGTTTGCTAACTCCTTGGTTTAAGAACATGTAATTGATTCTCTATTGAAAAGGGGAAAAGATTTCTCATCTTCAGATAGTGCTAGCCAGGAAGTATAAATGTTTTTGAGTAATTCAAGCGAGCTATATAAGTGGGGAATTTCCACGAAATCATTAAAAAGATATTTACTGAAAATATCCAGTTTTTTTACATTTTAAAAAAAATTATTTTTACTAGATGGAAATTTATTTTTTCTAATCATCCTAAGCAACATTTTGAGTTCTGATCTATGTATGTACCAAATAGATGAGTTCTATTCACTGAGTTAACCATTACATGTCTATGATTATTAAATTTTCTGTTATCAAATTTTCTAAGAATATATGATCATTAAGAAAATTTCAAGTTATTGCATTATTAAAAAATAAATTAAGCAAGTAAGAGTTGCCTATATAAGTTATCCACAGACATTAAAGATTCATTAAAACTTTTAACTTGCAACAAGAATATTTATGATATAGGTCTTTAAACTTTATATTCACAAAAAGGAGAAATAAAAAGGGGGAAAAATAGGTCATACCTCGCACAAGTTGTTACACTTTTCTAGGTAGCTACGTGAACTTTACGAGTTCTCACCTAACTCCTTTAAGTTGCAAAAAATCTCCCTTAAGTTGCAAAAAATATAAACTTTAAACACTTGGAGCTAATCTAATAAATAATGTGCAGAGCATGGAATACATGCGGTATAACGTGGCTGTTTTGAGAGATTAATAATGTCGAGACCGGTGGAAATATTCCTATTCGAAATATATTAACTTCTTAATCCCAAAATAAAGTTGATTTATCTTGAAAATCAAATTAGTGCCGTAAATTAATTTTTTCTAGGGATCCAATTGTTTCTCTTTAGTGTTGAGTTTCGTTCCATGATCTGACTATCTACATTCTTCTTGTCCTGATTAAAATACCAGCTCTGGTAACTGCTTTTCCAAACCTGTTTAACATTCTCTCCTCCGGTTCGTCATTTTCTACTTTTATTTGCATAATGAAGAAGTTTAGAATTTTTGCGTTTGCCAGTAACGGTCATACCAGCGATGTTATTTTATCATCGCTAGGAATGGATGTTTTTAGGGGCAATCCAATTACTCTGTTTATCGATAATTGGAAGGGGGTTGGTTTTGAAAGGTTTGTCGACATTATTAGACTCCATCAACATAAACAAAGTGCCTTTGATTAAATTTTATTCTTCATATACCCTAAATCCCTAAATCGTTTGTATATAAGGAAACAGGAATCATTATTGCTGATAAGGACAAAACATAACCACTATTGCTGATAAGGACAAAACATAACTACTCACGCGCCTTTGATTGTTGTAAACTCACATTATTTGCCAAATCAGCTTTAGGTATCTAGAATTTGTATTTTTAACAACTTAAGGGAGCCACATGGGAACCCGTAAAGTTGAGGTACCTAACTAGGAAAGTGCGACAAATTGAGGGAGCTGTGAACTATTTTTGCCAAAAAAAATTGCAACCAATAAACTTTAGTAAATTAGTACATTTTAGAGAAAATTTCAAATAAATTCCCAATACAACATAATAAGCTATGACTCCGCAAAAGTAAATATAATATAAAATTAATTTTTAAAAAATTCAAGTAATTGCTCACTTAATCATATAAATTATTAAAAATTAGCATTATCTTTATATATAACCATAGGTTCGTTATTTCAGAAATTATTTGATGGTGGTGTTATTTTAATATTTTGTAATGTTAAATTATCAAAACAATGTAAAGTGTAAAAGAAAAATCCTTCTTTCATGTATGCTTTATAAGAATAAAAAAAAAAGTATTCTTTTATGTTAAAAAAATATTCTCTCGTACGCTTGAAATCACAATAGTGGTATCAGAGCAAATTAGATTTTTGAGGGATTGTGGAAATAAAAAAAACACCAAACCAAAACAAAACAAAACCCTAAACACGAATGTCTTGCTCAAGTCATATCTCTACTCATTCTTCTCCCCTTTTCACCGGAGAAAATTACCATGACTAGTTAGTGAAGATGGAAGTGTGTCTGGGGGTCTGCTATTATGGGAAGCTGTGGAATTAGATACTTCACATGAACTGTTAGAAAATCCATCTCTCGATCAGATGAAAGTCCATGAAGAAAAGATTTCTAGAAAATTTAGAGCTTTAAGCACCCTTCATTCAGTTGTTAATGAATCCGTGTTCATACGAATCATGGTCTGCAAAACAACTAAAAAAAGTCTGGGATAGATTGAAGTTGGAATTTCAAGGAAGCGAAAAAACAAAACATGCATATTTTCAACTTGAGAAATAAGTTCGAACTTCTAAGGATGAAGGAAACTGAGAATGTGAAAGACTACATAGATAGAGTTATGAAAATTGTTAATCAAATAAGATTATTGAGAGAGGACTTACTAGAGAGAATAGTTGTTGAGAAGGTAATGGTGACTCTACCAGACAGATTTAAAGCAAAAATCTTCTCACTTGAAGACTTATAGGATTTATCTCAACTCACCCTCACAGAACTTGTAAGTGTTTTACAAGCTGGGGAACAAAGAAAAGCTTTTAGAGAAGAGGAAGATTTAAATGAGAATGCACTTGCTGCAACTTAAATGGTGAAAACACAGACAAAGAGGTCAATTTAAAACAATGAAAGAAGAAATTGGAAAAGCTTTCCACATTGTTCTCACTGTAAGAAAACTAACCACACTGAAAATTTTTGTTTTTGGAGACTTGATGCTCAATGTAATACTTGCAAGCAACTTGGACATATTGAAAAAGTGTGTTATGTAGATACTAGTAAGCAAAATTACACTAAGGTAGTACAAGCCACAAAAGAATCTGTTCTATCCGCAGTTGAGGATGAACATTTTTTGTTGCTGCTTTAGTTGAAAAAGATTGTGTTGCAACTCAAAATTTAGATAACTAGATGATTGACAGTGGATGTACGCATCATATGACAACAAACTTCGGCGACTTTAAGACTTTGAATAAAACACATTCTTCCAAAGTTAAGCTTGGAGATGGAAAACTATTGGATGTCAAAGGAAAAGGTAATGTGTCAATACAAACTCCATTAGGTATTAAGCTTATCTCTTATGTATTATTTGATCCTGATATTCAGCACACCTTGTTAAATGTTGGTCAATTGATGGATAAAATTTATTCTTTAAGGTTTAAGAACAAGTTGTGTGATATCTTTGATCCTTTTGGTACAAAACTTTTATCTATTGGAATGCTTAACAGAAATTTTCATATTGCATTGGAAAATGATAAATTTGTTAGTGATGTCAAAGGTTTGTTAAATGATGACTCTCAAACAAATCAAAAGTTTCAGTTGAAGCTTCTTATATAAACAAGTTGGATTTTGATTTACATGAGAAGGATATGGTTGGGTTTGATGAATTTGAGAACTCTAATGATGAAAGCACTTTCAAGGATGCTACTTATGATCATATGTGAAAACATCAGTAAATATCCAAGTTGAAGATTTTGTGAAGAAAAGTAAAAATAAGAAGAAAAAGAACAAATGTCATGCATAGTTATTGCAGGAAGCGAGAAGTGTTGGATGGTAATGTCAAATCTGCTGCAACACTATGCTTTTATTTTAATATTTTGTGATGTTAAGTTATCAGAACAAACCTCATTAAGATTTTTCGTTTACTGTTTTTAGATTTTGAATATTTTTGTATCACATCAGGTGATATGTTATATTATGTGCCTATATATAAATATATATATATATATATATATACTTTATAAGAATGAAAAAAAAAAGAGTTTTCTTTTATGTTAAAAACATTTTTTCATACACTTGAAATCATAACAGAAATGTCATAAGAACTCTTAATATGCTCAATTACATATCTCAACCAGTTGCATTCTCGACTTGATTTCATGCAGTGCAAGAATCTCAACATTATTCAAAGATGTAGCACATAATGTTTTCTTTACAAATCTCCACGAGATCGTTCTGCCATTGTACATAAAAATATAGCCAGTTTGAGAATGTGTCTTATGTGTATCCGAAAGGTATCCAACATCAGCATACCTGATCAAATTCAAAGGATTATCAAATTTTAAATAAAACTATCCCAAATCAATGGTTCCACGAATATATCAGAGAATATATTTAATGTCATTCCAATGTCTCTGAGTTGGAGTGGAATTGCATCTAACCAATAAATTCCCCGCAAAAGTAGTATCAGGTCTAGTATATTGAGTTAGATATAAAAGGACACCAATTGCACACAAATATAGTTTTTTGAGTCTAAAATTTTTTGTTGTTTTTGAGTTGTTTGACTTTTGGTCAAAGGTTGAAGTTCCAGAAATTTTCAAGTAGGAAGGATCTGAAATTCATTCTAGGGAAAAATGGTAATTAGGGATCATTATATGAAAGCATAAGGTCAAAATGAATTAATCAAACCATTTTTGAAAATGATTTTGGTAAATTGGGATGTTATGGGTAAAAAATAATTATTAGAAATTTTAGGGTAAAAAAGTATTTTCGAGCAAAAACGTATTTCCAAATGTGAGTAAATGAATTTTAATTAAATGACAAAATAAGGACCGAGAGGAGCAAAAATTTAGTCGGTGGGTCAATTAATCAATTAATGGACCCAAATCCATTAATTACCAAAAGCCCACCAATTTCACTCTAAGCTCACACTACTAATCTACATGCAACCTCACACTAACCAAACCATTTTAAACCCTACCAAAAACCCCTCCTTAATAAGACAACCCCTTACATTCCCACTCATACACAATTATACGTAAAAACCTGCCACAATCCCATATATTCTATTCTAACCAACAAAACCCATTCCATACACATCCAATCTAACACTCTAGAATCCTTGTAACGAACTGTTTTCGGGCTTAGTAGCTTGGGTCAGAAGTTAGGGATTTTATTGATATTTGTTAGAAGTTCTGATATAATTTGTAATATTTCCTGAGTTTAGGGGGGGTTTTATTATTAGACATCCTATAAAACCATTATAAACCCTAGAGACTCATTCCTGCCTCCTTTCACGTTTTAGAGTTAAGAGAACCGTGAGAGTCAGAGCGAACGTTCACTAGGGTTTCCGCTGCAGTTGGTTTCTGGTAAGTCTCTTATGATCGTATGTTCCATTATCATATTACTGTACGTGTTCTAACGTCAGATAATCTGTTTCAACGTATAAGTTCCGTTCTACGATCCTGTTTCTGATTAGGGTTCCGTCAGGTTCCGGTCAGGTTCCGTCGTGGTTCTGAATTTTGGTAAGATTCATTCTGCCTTACTCTCGAATCTCGTGTTATTATTCTGTTCTCGATCGCTAATACGGTGATTCAGTCAGTTGGGGGTTTTCCGTCGGGATACTGTGCAGTAGGCGTCACGGATTGCCGTGACACTGTAGTCTGAGTCATTTTGGTAAGTCTCGTTATCTTTCAGTCTATTCCATAACCTTGTAGGGTTTTTCCGGTTTGGTTAGGGCCTTGTTCTGTCGGGTTCGGGTTATGTTGGAACCCTGTATTCCGCGATTAATATTATTGGTTCCATTCTACAGAGGATCAGGAGGAAGGAACTGCTCGGGCTGAGGAGTAGGTGTCTCGCTGTTGGTTCTGCCGTCATGGTTAGTGTTTCGTTTTTAGTCCAATATATTGTATGTTGTACTGTTTTATGAATGCTGCATGTGTCTGATTGGTTGTTGTCTGTCTGCTCGAAATAAGCCTACAATTTTAAATACAAACTATTAATATTAAACTGATTTCGTGTTACTATTAATATTAAATTGATTGAAATAATGAATTAAATACCGAACCTACTACTGGACTGATAAATACTGTAAATCAACCGAATAATTGCTGTAGGACAGCTTTAGGTGAAATCTATGGCATGCCTAGGAATAAAGGATCCTCATATTGTTTATATCGGCTTGAAGTGCCACTACTGATACTGAACTGCTTGGCTTCGGCCTTACTGAATTACTGAATACTGGGCTTCGGCAAACACTGATACTGTACTGTATATTCCGTTTTCCGCTGATTAGCTACTTGGGCAATTTTCTTAAAATATACTAAGATAAACTATGACGTATTCGTATTGCTGGCTGTTGTGTTTTGTCAAATTGGATTATTAAAGGCTGGATTAATGTTGTTTGTTTGTGTGAATTAGAATTAATGAACTGGTCACAAATTGGATTCTATCGGGATGGGTTCTAAGGGCTTATATGTACTAATCGGATAACTGGATTAAGTTGGTTGAATATAAAATTATGAACTAAAACTGTATAGGAACTTATTAACAAACAAATTAGCTTCCGTGTTTGCGCGGCTTGTATTTCGTTGACCGGTTAGTATTTCTTGTTCTGGTTAGCCACTGTAGATAGTTACACGAATTGGAATTTATAAGTTAACTAAGGGGTTGCGTCTGAGTTTAAGAAAGATAATCAATAACTGGTTGATTGTTAGGATGATTGGTGTGTTGACTAATATAGTGGACTCTAGGGAGTCTGTAGAGCCTTGCATTGTGTGCTCCTATTATTAGAGTTGAGTCTAGGACACTCTGTATCTGTATGTTGGAACGTGAGTGCTAACTTATACTAATTCATACTCTAACGTTTCCTTTATCTCTTCCTATTCTGTAATCTGGGGATAAAATCTCAGGTTGATTGCAGGTACTCCGATTGATTAGGCGCTGTCTCATATACGGATCACGGCATACATCATCAGCATTTTATTTCTATTTTTGCTTTGTTATTTTCATACATTGGTTTATTGACTGTATTTGGGACTTTTATCTTTGGATTTGTATTGGATTTTGCTGGACATTAGTATTGTTATGTTACTTGGGACTTATGGACTATATGACTGTTTATTGGGTTGTTGAAATTTTGGGATTTTTGAATTATTCGACTATTATGTTTCTGCACTTGTTGGGTGGCGTCAGACTCCTAACCATGGTTCTACTAGGGTAAGGGTCTGCTGTTACAATCCTTGTTGTTACATCTAAGAAGGTCTCCACTCATAAATATTATCATTCGTTTTTTTGTAAGAACGCAAATCACTCTAATGGTATTGTTAAAGGTTTTGGTGTTCAAGCACCACTTAGTATACAATTAAGGCTATTAAATGTAATAAGTGCTTCCATGGGGCAGTCTTGTCTTGTAGAGTTCTTTAATCACTATTTGGTAGAACCCTAGAGTAGAAAATGTCAATTTTTGGTTGATTGGCATGATGTTATCTTGATTAGTATGTTGATTGTTATGTGTGTGTTGCCAATAGGCAATCTTGCCGACAAAGTGCACCAATCGGAAGCAAGCTAGCTTTTGAGTTTTCAAAGAAAAGATTAGAAAACTCTTTTTAAGCTTTATAAGTTGTGTTATTTGTTTATTGAGCGGTTGCATTAATTAGGATTATGACATGCTCACTATGAATACTTTATGTTGATGGGATATGAAATGTTAAGTTATATACAATGGTAATTAATGCTAGTGTTGCAAATAGGTATGGTTGGTGAATCTTGAGAAATGGTGCTTGCGGAGCTTCAATTGCTTAAATTGTAACCATGAGATTCTATGTGAGGGTTGTTGTGCAGAAATGGCTACATGAATTTGGAAATGATATATTATGACTAAATGTGTTGGATATATGAGCATAAATCCACATCTTCTTGAAAGGTTAAAGAAATGTAAATTGAACACTAAACAAATGGTTGTTGGATGTGTTGTGTTATGTTGTTGTGAATTTAACAAAGAACTAAATGCCTTTATTTGTAACTAATTAGTGAAAATAGTGGCATGCCATAGGGTAACAATGAAAATTCTCAACATGTTTATCATGATGATAAATTGGTATTGGGGTCAAAATAAATGAATTGAGAGACGACTCATAATGGGTGTGACGACACCATCACCTTTGGGCCCTAATGAGAGCTTGGTTCTAAAATGGTGGGTTCGGCCTTAACGACCTGATTTTACTAAATATGTCAGAATTAAGTGCAAATTAAATGAAAACTAATAATATGTGTTATGTTTGATTTGTTTGAATGACTCTAATAAATGTTTAGAGTGAATTTAATTAGGAATAAGAGTTAAATAGTGATTTACACTTAGGTTTTCATTTAATTGAATATGCATTGTAGGCTTAAAAATGGTTGACTTATGTTACAATAAAGGTCTTCGAACATTGCTGGAATAGTTGTGATTTTGGGGTTGTAAATCGCGGGTTTATTCTGTCCAGACCCGGACACAAATTGTCCACTATCAAACTATAGTTTGACACTTAGTTCGGTATTAGACAGAGAGCTCATTTCAGTATGTAGTTGTATACTAAATTACAGTTTGGTGTGTAGCTCTGAATATAATTTGGATAGAGAATCCATTTTAATGTGAAGTTGTATACCAAATTACAGTTTGGTGTGTAGCTCGGTATACAACTCAAATAGAGAGTCCATTTTAGTGTGATGTTGTATACTAAATTACACTTCAGTGTGTAGCTCGATATGCAGTTCGGACAGAGAATTTATTTTAGTGTGTAGTTGTGTACCGAACTACAATTTGGTGGGTAGCTTAGTACACAATTCGGGCAAAGAGCCTGTTTCAGTGTGATATTATGTACCAAATTGCAGTTTGGTGTGTAGCTCGGTATGCAGTTCAGTCATAGAGTCTGAGGTAGTGTGTGATCAAATACCGAATTACATTTTGGTATGTAATCCGGTACACAACTTGGTTAGTTCTTCCACTTAGCTCTTCTTGATAGTGTCAAACTACATTAAGGCACGTCGTTCGGTAATGTCACGTCCATAATTGAGACTAAATTTATTTTATTATTTGACCAATTTTGTAAATATTTTTGAAATTGGGTAAAATTTTGAATAGAAAGAACTCTGGTGGGCTTATCTACAATTTTACACTAGTTAGGTGAAACTAGGTTTTACTCTCTAAATTCCAAAACCCACCAGAAAACACTGTTTCATTAGCTCTCTGTGCTATCTCTTTGTTCTCTCAAATTCTACAAATCAAAACCTAGCCGACACTCAGGTTTCACTCAACTATTTTCAATTTGTACCTAAGAGGAGTTCATAGACCTTCTTTTTATTTTGTCCTCGCGTCTGTCTTCTTTATTGCTAGGTGAGTGTCAAGGTTTGTTCTTTGTTTAAGTTAAGGTTTATCGAAGAGAAGTATTTCAATTGTATTAAAGTCATATCTTGAGGTCTTTGACCACAGCTCTGAAACCTTAATTATTCGATTTATATACTCGCTTGAGTCTAGTTTTTATTTTGGTTTATCTTTTTGCTAGGCGACGGAGTTAGTGACCACCAGCCAGAGTAGTCTTATTCTGTGTTGAATTAGCGTATTACGGTTAGTAGTCATGTTTAAGCCCTCACTGATGTATGTTATTTTCTATTCTGTGTTGCATTAATATGGACTTAACCTAAAAGTATACTGAAACTTGAATCTGAAATCTGTGATTTGTTTGATATTTTTGATTCTACTGTTCATCTTATTATGAAAATTAGTTGAATGTTGAAATTATAAACTATATAATCTAAGACAAAAACCTATCCGAAGTATGAAAGCGATAAGATCGACATGTCGTAAGGATAGATTTATACATCAATACATGAAAATAATATGTCTTGTTGCCTTCTGGATATGATGATATCAGGCCTTGTTGCCTTCTAGATATGACAATATCTACTTTCTAGGTTTTTGACCCACCTTTTAGAGCTTTGCTCACCTTCTAAGATCTCTGACCTATTTTCTGGAGCTATGTTCATCCTTTATCTCTGATTTCGTTATTAAACTAAGGATGAGTAGAATAGTAGTAATAGTCTGATATATGTGTATTCTTGCATAAATTGATGCACTCTGAAATCTGATGCATTCTGAACATACCAATCTGCTGCATTTTGAAATATGACATTATCTGTAATACTCTATAATCTGGCATAAAAAAAATATTCTATACTTTGTAATCTAAAGTAATCTAGACTTAATATTTGGCTAGACTCTATAATCTAAAGCATTATGGACTTAGTGACATGTTATTTTGTAATCTGTTGTATTTTGAAGCTATTTCACTATGTTGATTACTTCTGAATTGAAATGCTTGCTAGTATTGGGTTAATCTATTGCCTTTGGACTAGTCTATTACTTACTAATTAGTTTTGAAGAAGACCTTAAATGTTTAAGTTATAGACTTAGAGTAATTAAACAATTATTGCTTAAGTTCTTCTCTGTGTCAAGTCTCTTTTTGGAGACACTGAAACCTAACCCTTAGAATTTTCGCCAAACTCCATCGCCAAGTTAAGTAAAAGTTAGGCGAAACCTATTTTAGAATTTAGAACCATCGCCAAAGTTCATTGCCAAGCTAAGTAGAAGATTGGCAACACCTACTATAGAAGATTAGTCCATCGCCAAATAGCTTCACCATGGAATAGGCGATACCCTCCCTAGAAGTTGAGCGTTGCCAAGTTGTCTTGCTATTTCTTGAGTAACACCTTCTCCTTTTGATAGATATCGCCAACCAGTTTTGCCCGAATGTAGATAATGCCTTCTCAATTGACAATGTATCGCCATAAGCATCTCCAACAACTTGGCACTGCCGTATAAAAATATGCCTATCACTAAGCCTAGTATCGCCAAGTACTTTCCCAATCCTACTTTTTTAAGTTCTCATCACAAAATTCCCTTTCAAAAAAGGCATAATAAGCCTTAATCGGGCTTAAAATGAATAAGTTAAAGTCATTTTAAGTTTTAGAGCATTTTAGGATATAATCAATTTGTATAGTCTTTTTAAGTGGTCGAGGACCTACTTACTACTCAACAATTAATATGGGTTAGCTTTTAGATCCTTTGAGAGCTGTTGGATTTCTTTTGTACTTCTCTATATGCTTCTATTTTAGGCAACTAATATGTCAGGTAAGTTGCATTTGTAGTGTGTTCAGGATTAATTATTAATCTAAGACGCATTCTGTGTGTGGATGTTGGGCATTGGTTTACTAACCAGACATTTGATAGTCTGACCCTGTTGTTTTTTCATTTTGTTTTGTTTGCTAATTTTTTCTCATCAGGACGAAAAATGTTGAGTTCAGACAGTTAAGTGGTGTAACAAGGACACTCATATCATACACATGCATCAGCTCTGGCATTGGTTTTCAAAATTTCTTTTGTTGTCATTTTGTAATGAATTTCTATTCTATTTTATACTATTCAGTTGTAAACACAAATTTTAAACATTATGTTTTCAGATTTTGTACTCAGTGATTTATAACTCTGATGATTTTTTATTTAGATGATTTAAGTTCCGGATTTTGATTAATAACTCAGGCTGTTATTTCAGTCTTTGGTTTCAGTAATATAAATTCTATTTGATATTCCATCTATTTTGTTTTTTCCTCTGTTCTTCCTTTATTTGTCGTCTCTCCACATGTGGAGCCCGCATCCTTGCATCCGTCCGTTTGACGGAGGTGCTGGCTCTTATAGGTAATTTCCAAGACCTTAGTTGATCTTTCTCATTGTCTTATAAATTAACTTTTGTTGGATTATTTGGTTGATATAAGTAATTAGGGAATCATTCTTACGTAACATGAAATTAAACTAAAGACGCATCTTGTGTGTGGTTGTTTGAGTACAATCTTGCTAACCAGGCACTGATAACCTGTTGCTTTCCTCTTTTTCTTTTTGTTTTGAATTAGAGTAGGTGATCGTGCGAGATAGGACCATACCATTGCATATTCTGGAGTTATATTAGAGATTGTAGTGATCCTCACGTTTTCTTTCATACTTTCCATACTCTTGCTTTGTTTTGGGAATTGGGATTTCTTGAATGTTAAAATAAATTGCAAGCAACTTGTGAGACTTGTATAAAAATATTATATGTTGAAATGAACTTATTTAACTCTAATACTCATGATCATTTGGATATGTTAATAAGTAGTGGATATATTTGTATGTATGTATTCCCTTATTAAGGTCGAATATATATGTATGTATGTATAATGATAATAACACTATTGGTTGGAATGTATATGCATGTGTGTGGTCTTTCGCCTCGCACTGCGATTCTCTGTAAGCGGGGGTTGGGACATCACATTTGTTGGTATCAAAGCACCGGTCTCAGCCGCTTCTTGTTCTGTTTGTATGCGTTAGTGGATAGGCTTGTTGTGCATTGTTTTCAAGTACATGACATTGCATTCATGGTATTTGGTTTTTAACGAGTTTTAATCAATTCAGGAAATTTTAATCCTTCAGAAAGTTTCATAAAAATATCGTTGTCAAGTGAACTATGCAAATATATAGTTACGACATCTATCAAACATATTTTGAGATTTTTCTCCTAGGCCAAACCAATAGAAAAATTGGAAAGTAATCATATCCATCATCGGTAAATACATTTTGAGGTATATACGAGGGGATGATTTCACTTTGTTTTAAATTTCTAAACTTTTGAAAATTTGAAACTTAAAAAATAAACCAAATTGATTAATATACCTTAAAAATGTGGTTAACCACTTCACCATTCTTTGTAGCACATTTCACCAAATTACTTCAAGGCTAATGAAGCACAATTCACAAGCTCGAGAAGTGGTGAAGTGTATTTTGGACAGTATATTGGTCAATTTGATTCATTTTTTAAATTTCAACTTTTAAATTTTGGGTGACTTATTTACTTAAAATTGAAGTTTGAAAGGCTCATATTTTATAATTTTTCCATATACAATCCTTAATAAAAATAATAATTATAAATATTTACATATATAAACTGATCCAGATATACGAGTCTAACGAGTTGAGTATTGAAGTCAAACTCAAAAAACTCAAGTTAAGTTGAAATAATATATTTGTTGATCTTGAATAGCTTATCTCGCATACATTTTAAAGCAATTATCTTCTAAATTGCATTATATATAATTTTAAAAAAAATAGATGGTGTCCTCCTGACACATCACACATGCACCAGTTCAAGTCTAAACATACAAACGGTTGAAAAGTGAAAAGTAAAAATACCACATTGGAAAGAAAAAAAGATAAAGGAATAAAAAAAAAAGTAAATGTCTGGGGATTCCTACCAAAGTGTCTAGGACATTTTGGTGAAGGAGACCCATCATACAGAAACCAGTAATTGCAAGGCCATCATAAAAAACTTAACACAAATTAGCACAAATCTATCCATTTAAAGATTCCCCTACCAATCAACATAACCAAGAAGCTCAGCTCCATACAAATAACTCGAATATCAAAGAAATTCATAATCATAATTGTAAATTCAAAATATCATTTAGCTTAGTTTTCAAAAGAAAATAAAAGATAACGTCTAAATTGAAATTTCCAAACCGAGCCTTTTAAATTTTCACCATTTCCTTGTCTAAGACGCCCTTCAATTATTGGTCTACAAAATTTTGTAAATGAAATAATCTTAAGTTTAAAAGATTAGATAGACAGTCTTTAACATCTCAACTGAATCTCAACATGTATAAATGATAAAATAGTAAGAGTAATAATTAATAATCTAAAGATATACATGCTAATTAAATAGTTCAAAGAATATCATATCAATTCAAACCATCTCAAATAAGTGATCTGATGTCATAATAACTAAACTAAATATGTCCCCATAAGTATTCAAAACTATAATCATGAACCACTTTGTCTTATTATTCTCTCACAGCGTAAGTCTCATCCCTAATGGGTAGTTCACCTACATGCTGAAATTACTACTAGTAACATCTTAAATTCCTAACAAGTGAACTACTTAGACATTTTCATGTCCTAACATACAATAATTAAATCTTAATGCTTCTTAAACATAAGTATATAACTAGATATGGGGTTCATACTTCCCTTAAGATGAGTATTAAGAAAAACTCTCGCTAAAATATCTGAGAGTATAAAAATAAAATTTAACCAGATTAGTTAAAAAACTTCATCAAAAGTTTTCTTCCTCTCACAAGTATGTCATGCTATCACATGGTCTACTTTTGGTTGGATTTTTTTTTGCAAACCATTTCAAGTTATTAAATTTTGAAAAGAAAGAAAACTGTGATAAAATAACTAAAAGTTACACATTCTTCACCCTCATAAAGATGTCATATCAACTACATAAATAACTTTTTAAATTCCAAATTTTAAAATTTATTTTTAAAAAAAGACAATAAATAAATTCATTTTCAAAAGAACCCTTACTATTAAGGTTTATAATATATATATATATATAATGGATGCCACATTAGTACCTAGATTG
This sequence comes from Cardiospermum halicacabum, assembly GCA_031304145.1. NCBI lineage: Eukaryota > Viridiplantae > Streptophyta > Magnoliopsida > Sapindales > Sapindaceae > Cardiospermum > Cardiospermum halicacabum. Next base: position 14,635,912 of record CM062394.1, on the reverse strand, counting down.
AGTGTGGTTAGTGCAAATGTTGTTCCATAACAATTACATAAGTTACGGGTGTCTATAAATTGACGATTTTTCAAGAGGTTGGTATCAAAATGACATTCTTCCTACCAAGTTTAGGGGTTAAGAGATTATTTTCTGATCTTTTAGCATTCGTTTAACTTAATTAAAGATAATTTCAAAAATGATTCATTTTATAATAATGAAATTTAAATTTGATTTAAACATATTCAAGTTGAATTTTGATATATATATATATATATATATATTGATTAAATTAAAATTATAGGTTTTATTGGATTTGGGTTAAATATTGACCAGCCCATGTACTAACACTTGTCTAACTTAACCCTCTACACTCCCATTTATGTATGATATTGACCCTTTTACCACCCAATTTATCTCAATATGCTCCTTTTGGTAATGTGGCCGAAGCGTAAGGCAATACTTGACAAACATACAAGGCGCGTGAAATTGCCACATCACCAAAAAGAGATGTAATGAGACAAATTGCGTGGTGCATGAAGCAATTGAAGATTAAAATAGCAGTATATGGGTAAGTGAAACAAATTTTAATATATAGAGTCAGGTAAAAAAATTTGTTAAATACTAGAGCAAGTTGGTATTTAACCCATTGGATTTTGATAATTTTATTTTATTAAATATCATACATCTTCATTTTGAATTATTTACTTATAAAAATATTATTTAATTTCATGTTTCATAGTTTCAAATATCTACTTACCAACAACATTTCACATCTAAATAAAATTGAAAAAAAATCCAAAAATTGAAGGCAAAATGTAACGTAACTCTCTAATTGAACCAATTAACAACTGGAAATATCCAAAATACTAAGAGGAAAATAATTTTTTCACTTATTTTGCCTTATAAATAGTTTTTATCTACCATTTATGAAATATAACAAATATCCTAAAATAAGAAAATATTGTTTAATAAATCTTATAGAAATCACAAACTTAATGATATAAATTAATTGATCAATTACTCACCTTAAACTTACTCAGGGTTTCTTTAAAACTCACCTTATTCAAGATATGCGATCATATTGGATTGGTTAGATCATAAATATCAGCAAGTGACCGATACTTCTTCTTAGGACGACGATTAATGATTTGATGTTGCCCTCCAGAATCCATTCGTTGATCAATTGCTTCTCGACTACCATTGGGAAAAATGCGTTTAACAACACGGTAGTTACGCATCTTTTCTTGAAGATCACTTGAATAAATCTGTCTGATATTGTTGATATCCATGCTCTCTTTGTGATTTTTTAGAAGTAATAATTGATGCGCCGCCATAATCATCTGTGAATCCCATTCAGGTGAAAGCTTTGAACTAGTCATCTTAAGGAAATAAGATATCAATTACGGCACTTATTTTAATGGATAGAAATTATGTATTTGATTTTAATAATTTGCTTTTATAGAAAATGTAACATAAATATTATTATATCTAAGTCATTAACTCCTCTAGGATGCAAATAGGATTTTTGTGAATTAATATAACTTATTTAGGGGTTATTTTAGTTTTAAAAAAATTCAATGCCAAAATTACAAATGCAAAAATTTTCAATTTAGTGAAGATTTTATAAAATATTAGGGAGTGAAAAAAAATCTAACTTATGAAAAATTGACTTAAGTTAATTATTTATATCTTTTAAATATTATATTTTTAATGATTTTTTTATTGTTATTACAATTAGTATCACAACTACCATTATTACTTGTTAAGTTGGGTTATTCTTGTGAAGTTAGAAGAGTAATGGAACAAACAAACGTATTTTAAGTTAGAATGTAAATTGTTTTCAGATGACAATAATGTAAAAATTTTATATAATTTTTTTTTTATTTTGAAATTAGCAAAACTAATCAATTTAAATAATGTAAGATTGATTTTAAAATAAATAAATACTTGCGTAAAATAAATATTTATACTGAGAAAATAAAAAATAAAAATCAAATTGGAAACAATAGCGTTTTAATAATAATAATAATAATAATAATAGTAATAATAATAATAATAAGGGATAATGAACCTCTGGCCCCCTATACTTGGCAAACTTTACTGGTTAGCTTCTTATACTATTTTTTTCTCAGCTGGCTCCTTGTACTTGTAATTTTAAAACAATCTGCTCCTTGCATCTGAGTTGTCATCAAGTGTGATGTTAATCGCTATTATAAGTGCGTGTGGAGTTAAAAACTTATTTAAAAAATAGTTAGAAAAATTATCCATAAAGTTCACTTGATAAAAACTACAAACAAAGACAAACAACGATAAAATCACTTTTTCTCCAGATTATAACACTGACGAATTTTAAAACCCTAGAATCGCATAAAATTTGGGTTCATCTCACTTTCATTATGGTCACACTGAATCGGCAAACTAAACCCACAAAAAAATAACACAGATGAAACGCACCCAAATTAATGAGAGCGACCAAAAACCCTAGATCCGCCCTTCACCAAGACCACAACCCTAGAAACACATCTATCGAAATCCAGCTGTAATCGTACCTTTTTCTCTGCAGAACCTCTCTCTCAAAATAACGATCTGGTTGTCTCTTGAACAAACTCTCTTCTCACCTTTTTCGTTAATCTTGACTTTTGTTGATGATCAAAATACTAATTGCACGTTTAACCTGAAAGCTTATACACATGACATCAACGTTTTAAAATCTAGTACATGTGGCATCCAATTGTCAATGACGTGTATTATTTGTTACATGTGTCAAACGCGTGAAACACACGTGAAAATTCAAATTGATGCAAGGAGCAGATTATTTTAAAATTACAAGTACAGGGAGCTAGCTGAGGAAAAAAATAAGTACAGGGAACCAACTGAGAAAAAAATAGTATAGGGAGCTAACCGGTAAAGTGTGTCAAGTATAGGGAGCCAGAGGTTCATTATCCCTAATAATAATAAACAATTCTTTAAAATGAGCCTTATAAAGTTTGATTTAAATTTATAAGTCAATTTTGAAATAATAATAAAATAAAATTTCACAAATTTTGTTTTCAAAAATATGTCAAATTTTAAAATCACAAACATGTGATTGAGGATAACAAATGTATGATAGCAGATCTCACTAATGTGATCACGGGTCATAAATTTGTGAAATCGGCTTGTTTTTCAAAAATAAAGTTTGTGAAAGTTTGTTTTTTTAAACTTTATCAATTATTATTATTTAAAAAAAAAAATTGGTCTATAAATTTAAATCAAACTTTATAAGACCTTAAAATAAAAATATCCCATAACAATAAACTACAAAATTTGAGATATTAAGTTGTAACCCTCATTACATTCAATTATGGAAAAACTAAATCGAATAGGTGTACCATGTTAGTTATAGGTCCGGCAAAAAAATAGTAATATTTTATTATTTATGCGGGCTCTTTTTATTTTTAAATTATATAGTAATGTATGTCATTATCATATTAGCCGGTTACTATTGATGTAGAAGGTCTAACCAAGAGAAGTTCTCTTTCATGTAAAAGAAAGGAAATTTTGAGTTTGTATTTTCTCTACGATGACCAGATAATTTAGAAGTGTAACACCCCAAATTGAGAAATAGTTAAAAGGAATTGAATTGTTACCCATGTCACTAATGTGCAAATTACTTTTTGGGAATCTAGAATTTAAGAACTCTAAAGTTAAGCATGCTTGACTTGGAGCAATCTTATGATGGGTGACAAATATATAGTTACGACATCTATCAAACATATTTTGAGATTTTTCTCCTTTGCCAAACCAATAAAAATGGAAAGTAATAATATCCATCATCAGTAAATACATTTCATCAAAATCAATTCTAGGCCTTTGTGATAATCCTTAAGCAACTAATTGTGCTTTATATCTCACAATTTAATTTCTCTCATTTTGTTTCCTAATGAAACCCACTTATAACCAACAGGTTGGGCACTCTCTGATGTTTTAACTATGGGCCAAACAACATTCCGTTTATTCGACGAATTCAATTTTTTCTGGATTCATCTTTCCATTTTAGCCAATCATATTTTTTTTACATTCATGGATGGACTATGACTCATAATCATTATTCATGATATCTATAACCACTACATATGAATACATGTTGTGCATAACAACATTTTCATGGTTCCATTTTTCTTCAAATAATTAATAAAAATCTCCTATTTTTTTCGATTTAAGTACCTCTTCAAAAGTCTTTTCCTTATTAGGATTTTCAACACCCATAATTTGTACATTTTTAAGAGAACTGATATGTTTTTTAGGCATTCCTTCTACATTGTTATCATTTCTACTTTTCCATTTTCGTGTTAGAACATCATTAGACCCAATAGCTCTACCACGTTTCTTACAAATTTTAGATGCCTTATTAGTTACCATCTATTTCGATTTATCAATTAGCACAACTAGTCGAGTTGGTACATTACGAACATGAGCATGAGATTTTGTAACTCTAGTTGTATCCGTAAAATTATCTGACAACTGGTTACAACCATTTTCAAACGCACTATCCTTCATACACCATTCTCTTATTGACCAGTACGAGTATCCCGATAAAACTACTTTTCATCATTCCTAATTAAGCATATAATATGCAATGGGCCTGTTTGGGATTGCTTCTGCTTTTGACTTCTGTCTGTAGAAGAAGAGAAGTGGAAGCCATTTTCAGGAAGCTAATATTTTTTACTTCATCTAGAAGAGCTTCTGAGAGGGCAGAAGCACTTCTGCCAGTTACCCAAACACCATCTGAAACAACTTTCAGAAGCCAGAAGCCAAAAAAAGCCAGAAGCCAGTCTATCCAAACAGGCCCAATATTAATGTTAAACTTTGCTGTTATTTAATGGTTTATTTATAGGATTTGGTGCTTCATTGCTTTATTTTGTCATTTGCTACAGACTATGGATCATTTGGCAGATTATAAGATTTTGAAGGATATAAAGAAAATAATACAAGTCAAGTCAAGGAATCAACTTTTGTGGTGAAGACTAAGTCAAGGCTCAGGCGGATATATTTTTTTAAAATTTAGAATCTATTTGTTTAGATTTTTAATAGATATTATGGTCTTATATTTCCAAATCCCATATTTTACTTTATCGTTAAAACTACTTAGAGTGGTATATTGCTTTGGTAGAGGAACAATAATTGTTAGTATTTTCTTTGAATTTCAATTTGAAATAGAGTTTTTATTTTGGGTTCTCTTTTCTTTTTCTCTATTTTTAGTTTCATTTGTACATACTTTTATCAAGGTCACGATGCTGACTGTGACCACAGTCAGCTAAACTTACGTAATCCAATAGAGTCTGAATGTTGAATGACGTGTTGTGGATATGTTTTGAATTGTCTGTTTTGAATTGTCTAGTTTGATCAGTTATAATTTTTCTGCATTTATTGGCTTTTGGTCGAACGTATATTTTTTGTTAATTAACTTTGGCCAGTTATTAATTGAACATGTTAATACCATGCTAGTCAGGTTAATTAAATACGTAATAGTTTAATTAAATTGGCACAAGTAGCAATCAGTATAATGCAGTATTTTTCTGAAATTTCACAACTTTATTTATACAAACATGCTTGTTGACCTGTTAGTATGAGTTTGGGTCATTCTAGGTCTTAAGGTAGTCTAAAGGTGAATCTGTCAAACGCTTGTCAGGATTGCTATTAGACTAGGGATTGATTAGAAGGTGCTTGTCCGGTAAATTTAGGATTTATGGAATGATTAGGTAGTTAGGCGCTTCGTCAACTATTATAACTAGACTTGCTAAATCAAAATGACTTATCTGTAGTTTCAATTATCACTATTGTAATTTGGAGATAGACTTTGCTGGATTGATTTCTCCACTTAATTACAACTTTATTTTTATTTTATCATTTGAATTACGTTAAACCAACCTTCTTAATTCCCCCCATTTATTTTATTTCGTCAAACTGGTTGAATAACAAATTAAATTTTTTTTGTTTATTCTATGTGGGTTCGACCCTGCCACTATTTACTATAAAGTTATAGGAACATTAACTTTGGTAGTTTCGAGACCCGTCAATTCCACATGAGTTCATTATTCTTTATGATAAGAGTTTCATCTTTTTAAGTTATGAGAATACTTGTTCATCAATATGACAATCTACAAACTGTACAGTAAACATATTCCCTGTTAAGGATTCCGGAAATCAAATTATAGATGACGAATCACAACCAACATATATTTTCAAACAATGATGGGGTCCCATTTTCATCCTTTGAGGGGATGTTAGGGTAACATATACAGCAAAACCAAAAGTTCATAAATGTGATATATCTAGTTTATTTCCTGTTACAAGTTGTGATAGGAAAAACACTTGATAACCAGTGGGTTTTAAGCGTATTAAAGTAGTTGCAATTAATATTGTATGGCCCAATATAGAAATCGGTAATTGAGTTTGCAATAATAAAATTCAAGCAATCATTTAGAGCATTTTAATTAACGATTCTACTAACCCATTCTAGATATGAACATATGGAACAAGATGCTCAACATTAATCCTAATTGAAATGCAATAATCATCAAATGCCCTTTATGAAAATTCCCCAGCATCGTCCAAACAAATAGATTTAATCTGATAATTCAGGAATTGTGCTCTCAATTTAATAATTTGGGCAAGAAACAACAAACTTAGTAGTCCATGTTGATAAAAAAAACTCACATTTGATCATCTAGTAGATTCGTCAATCAACACCATAAAATATCGAAATTACCCACATGGTGGATTAATCGGTCCACCTATATCCTCTTGAACTCTTTGTAAAAATGATGAACATTTAGAATTTACTTTACATGGGATGGTCTAACAATCAATTTCCCGTGTGTACAAGCTTTACAAAAGTTTTTCCATCAATAACAAAATTTTCTAATCCTTAATAGGTGTCCATCAGAATTCTCAACAATCCTACACATCATTGTGGATACAGGATGATCAAGTTTATCATGTCATAACTGAAAACTCTTTAGGTCTAATGTTTTCACATTCATAACTGGGGATTTATTCATATAATATAAACTAGATGACAAATGATAGAGTTTTTTTAGAAAAAATTTTCATCCAAAAACCAAGGACGTTATATACAAATACTCTAGATTTTTTTCATTCACAATTTTAATATGATATCCATTGCTTCTAATATCTTTAATACTCAGCAATTTCCTCTTCGTACTACTCATTAATAAAGCATTTTAGATACACATTTCGTTCCATTTTCCAGTAATATAATTGCTTTTCTATATCCCTAAATCATATCAACTAGACCCAAAATTGTATTTATTTGAGTCTTATATGATGATATATTCAGTAAATATTTTTCATCTCTGAGGATAATGTGGATAGTTTCACTATCAACTAAACATATATCATGAACATTTTCGTATTTCTTCATATCCTTTACATATAAACAAAACACATATAAAAATTATTTCCATTTACATTTCTTATTTCTACATAATATGTACAAAACTTAGTCAAAATAAAATTTACACAAATTGTAATGTCCACAAGTAGGGCCTAAAAATCGTTTTGAATATTTTATTTATTTTCTTATAAAACTGATTTTAGAACTTTCATATCGGAATAAATCGAAAATTTGCTCTAAGGTTAAAATAGTTATTAGAGAGCAAATTTAGAAGTATATAGTCCATTTTAAATATCGAAATTAGTTTTGAAATGATTTTCATAAAATAAGGCTTAATTTCAAAAAGTTGGATTTTCGATGAAATAAATATGATTTTCAACCACAATATGGTTTTTGGTGTTGAAAATACATTTATAGAGTCAGAAAATATTTTTGTGATTAAAATCGAGTGCGGATCGGAGATTCGAGTTGAATTGGATGGTTATATGTGGGCTTGGGTGCCATTAGATTCTAAAGTTTATCCAACCCAATGACAAAGCCCATCATAACTTCTCTTTTCTCTCATTCTTCAACCCCTAAAAGGATATAATGTTTTCTTTTTCTTTTCACTCTCAAAATCCTACCTTTATTAAATTGCTCCAACCACCGAGACCCAACCTCTATTAAGGTTTCCAACTACTTCACTAACCTTCTTTAAGGGTCCTATAGGTGATTTTAAGCTCCTTGTCTTGCTTTTCTTGGTAAGCTTTTAAACCTCTTTAATGACTTTTATTTTTGGAGCTTTTTTATTTAGGTTAATGGCATGAATAGGGCTTTTAGAAGTATATTAACACTTCTGGATAGTTAGTTTAGTTGATTGTGGTCTCTAGTTACATTCTTGATCTAAGCCCTGAGAGATAGAATTGGGATTTTGATGGAATTGTATTTATTATTAATTTGTGTTGATATTGATGGCACCAATATGCAACCAAGGTTTTGAAGAACACCCAATCAAGTAGACTTAGCTAGTTATCTTCGAATGAGAGGTTAACACCATCGTTTTATGCTCTATATACTTAAATGTTGATTGTTAATTGTTTGAAAGAATTATTATGAGTTAATAATGCTAAGTAATGGTAATTAATGAATATATTGAGTAGTGTAATGGTAGTGTCATGTAGACACTTATTGAAGTAAATTGGAAATGGTCATTTGCGTGTGTATGTGATGTATTGGTATTGCTTGTATTTGTGCTTGGTGGCCTTGGAGGCCTTTGAATATAAATAGTAGAGTTTTGATGTAAATGTCTTAGAATAATGTCATTTTCATCTTATATGTTTGGGTTAAAAGAAAGATTGATGATAGTATAGGGTATATGGTTGTCTCTGTGGCTTATGAGTATACTTGGAAATTTTGATGCAATTGCTATAATGATATCGATGTTTTTGGAAAAATGGAAGAATGATAAACTTTATTTGAATCACAATGATGGATGCCTTTGCCCAATTCACTATGGACAAACATCACGTTTTCAAACTTCATGATGTGATGACTGATAATTTCCATAATTTTTGGGATTTTTCTGAGAGAAACATTATTCTTCCATTAATCATATCTTGTAAGTCTCAAGTTTGCAAAATGTATTCTTACACATTTTACCCATATGTTATAATTTTCCCAAACAAAATCCAAAGCATGAAATTTCAATTTCTCGAGTTCTGGTATTTTCCGAATATTCACTTCTGAATACAACATGTCTGTAACCAATAATATGTCAGAACGATCAACAACAAATAATAACATAAATAATCAACATAAATAAAAATCAATAAATACACCAATCATAATAATAACAACAAACAAACATTTATATAATCAATAAAAACAATAATAATAACAACAACCAAAATATGAAGATAAGTCAACTGAATCAGATTTTTTTATGATCCGTATAATCATATACAACATTTAGAAGAACAATTTTCATATCAACTAGATAAATTAATTCAACTAGGGTAAATCATTTCAACAACTAATATAACTTCTGGGCAATAAATTCAATTTCACACTTCAATTTGAGCGAACAAATTCAACACCCCATATCTTTCGAGAATAATATTTCAACATTCGCATAAATAATTCAATTGCTCCATAATCTCCAAATTAATTTTAGATCAAATTCTCAATTTCCTTTTTCCAAATCATTAATTCCTCCATTTCTAAATATTATTTTAATTTTTCGAGAATTTTTTTTTCTTGTCATCAATTCAATAGTCCATCACTTAGAGCATCTCTGATGGGGGAACATTTTTGGGGGAAAATGGTATTTTTGGGGTAAAATGGTTGGAATAGGTGGGGTAATGTGGAGGTATTTTTGGGGAAAATGGATTAATTTGGGTTGAGGGGAAAAGGGAATGGCCGGATAAAATGAGTTGGATGAGCAGACAAGAGGGACACGCATCCCTCTGGGAGTGGTGCCCCAGGCGCGTGTCTCTCACGCGCAGATAGAAAAAAAAAGAAGAAGTAAAAACACAGCTCAATCAATACGCGACACGTGACCTAATGTTTTTCAGCCAAAAAAGAGCCGTTTGAGAAAGCAACGGTCAAATGCAATGTTGTTTTTTATTGTTTCCAAAGGCTAATTAATGTAAAATTAGCCGTTACATATATTAAAAAAAATTATTTTTTAAATAATTATTATTTTTTTAAAAAAAATCATCTATAAATAGAGCTTATTTTCACCATTTTTTTCCACATAACAAACCATCATCCTTTCATTCTTTCCTCTCCATTTATAATTAGTTTTCCTTGATCATTATTATTAAAAAATGGATCCTCCACAAGGAAATTTTTTTTCTAATTTGTTGGGTGATGATAATAATGATAATTTTCCACAATCAAATTCACAAAATACTCCACAAAATAATCCATCTTCTTCACAAAATGTCCGAACTTCTACCAATTTTGCAAATCCATTTTTAAATTTGCAATTTGCTCTGCAAAATTATCGATTGCGCACTCAAAACTCACAAAGTTTTTTCATCAATCCATACCCTTTACCACAAATTTTTCAATCACCGATAATAATTTTCGATCATGCATCGGATAACCAAACTCAATCGATTTCATCCAATAGTTAGGGTGAAAATCGATTCGGTAATATTAATTTGAACGAAAACGCTCAAGTTAATATTACCGAAGAACCTGCTCCGAGCCCAACCCCAACTTCGGTACCTACTCCCACTTCTGTTCCCTTACTAGAAACCGAATATGTTGTTGCGTCTTCGCAGCGTGGTAAGAAACCGGCGAGAAAGAATCAGAAGTTGACTAAGAAGCATCACGAGGTGCTAGATAGTGCTTGGTTGAATACCACTCTTAATTCCTTAAAAGGCGTTAATCAATCTAGAGAGCGTTATTGGGACAATATACCTGCGACGTTCAATGCTAACACCAACCAAGACAAAATTTGATTCCGTCAAAAGCGACTGTAATAAATTGAAAGACAAAGTGAAAAAATTTGACGGTTGCTACAAGAGAGCTAAAGCCGTGTATTAGAGTGGCTAGACGGAATAAGATTATCTTAATAAGGCGTACAAATTTAACCTAGAAGAACAAACTAAAGTATTCACCCTTCAACACGTTTGGGAGGAGGTGAAAGATCATCCCAAGTGGAACGGCCCTATGCTCGATTTAGCATCCAAAAAACAACGAATTGATGAGTCAGGTGCGTTTACTACCTTATCAGGCGGTAATACGAATGATGAATCATTTAATTCTTTAAGGCTGATGAGTCAAAAAGCTGCCAAAAGATTGCAAGGTAAAGGAAAAGGTGTGGACATGGGTGGTTTATCCAAAGATGCACTTGAAGCCGATGCACGCAAAACGGCTGCAATTGAGAAGCTTGCGAGTGCTAGACAGGCTTATGCGGATACGGCCAGGGCTCAAGCAGAAGCAACAAACAACCAAGCAAATGCCCAAAAATTAACTGCTACTTTGCAATTCCTAGCTACAGACACAACACACATGACTCCGGCGCAAAGGGCAGACCATGAAGCCCTATGTACTGCATTAAGAGCTGATTTATTCCATCCTAGTTAAATATTTTTCACTTATGTCTCAATTTAATTTGTGTTATGTTTTAATTACTTAGTACTTTATTTTTTTCGATTATGTATTATTTTTTTCGATTATGTATTATTTTAATTTGTGTTACGCAAGAAATTATGTATTAGTTCTATTTTTTCACTTATGTATTATTTTAATTTTTTCACTTATGTATTATTTTAATTTATTTTATTTTATTTAATTAGGTTACATTAAAATTATTAACATTAAATAATTATTAATAACAAATTATTTAAATTGTTGAAAAGAACAAATGAAAAAATGTAAGGACAAATAATGAAACATCATTGAAATTATTTACAACCAATGAATAAAAACTAGCCGTTAGAATTTGTCTATATATAGTGTCATTCCACACAACAATTCTTTCACACAAAATTCAATCTTCCATCTTTCTACTTTCTTTCTCCTCACACTTTTTCAAACTCAATATCAACACTTCATTATTTTTTTCAAAATAAAATGTCTACAAGTTCAAATTCACCTCAAAATAGTTCAAATGAAAGTGATGACAATACCAACCCTTATGAAGATATGAGTGAAACAGAAATAATTTTAGATGATTTGAATAACCCAGTTAGCAGGCATGTAAGGATGTTAATCCAACCAAGTGTTGGTGAAGGAAGTAGCTCCAACCCCCGCATTAGAAGAAGAAGAAGAAATTATATCAATAGGAATTGCGAGCTAGGTGAGCAACACATTATGCAAGATTATTTTTGCGAGTATCCTACTTATACTGATTTTCAGTTTCGCACCCGATTTCGAATGCAAAAAACTTTATTTCAACGTATTGTAAAAGATCTCGAAAATCGGTATAGTTACTTTCAAAGACGGTCCGATGCTACTGGTAGAAGTGGGTTCTCTCCGATACATAAATGCACGACTACTATTCGGATGTTGGCTTATGGTTGCTCAGCCGACATGCTAGATGAAGTTGTCCGTATGGGTCAATCTACTATCCTAGAATGTCTTAGAGAGTTTGTGATGAGAATTAGGGAGGTGTATGGTTCAACGTACCTAAGGAGGCCTGATGCGAACGACATCACTTATTTGCTTAAAATCGGTGAGGATCGTGGATTCCTGGGTATGTTGGGTAGTATCAACTGTATGCACTGGGAATGGAAAAATTGTCCAGTGGCTTGGCAAGGTGCCTACACTAGAGGAGATATCCGTGCACCCACAATAATATTAGAGGCTGTGGCAGCCCTAGATATTTGGATATGACACGCTTTCTTCGGTGTTGCAGGGTCGAACAATGACTTGAATGTGCTGAACGAATCTCCATTATTTACTCAACAACTGCAAGGACAAGCTCCTCCAGTCCATTTTCAGGTAAATGGTAATAATTACAATTTAGGATATTATTTAGCTGATGGTATTTATTCGCAATGGGCAGCATTTGTCAAAACAATCCCTCTACCACAAACGCCCAAAGATAGTTTATTCGCACAACTTCAAGAGGTGGCTAGGAAGGACGTGGAGCGAGCATTTGGTGTTCTTCAGTCACATTTTGCTATAGTACGTGGCCCAGTAAGAATTTGGGATACCGTAACTATAAGTAATATAATGTACGTTTGCATCATTTTACACAACATGATAGTCGAAGATGAGCGAGGCCAATATGAAGGACAATGGAACTATGAAGATCTCGAGGGGGTTCAAGTGCCGACCTTGGATGATGTTAATTTTGGCGCTCATCGAGCATTTGCAGATGTCCTTCGAGTTAACGCCGACATTCACAACAGAAACATCCACCATCAACTAAAGCGTGATTTGGTCGAACATCTTTGGCAAAAATTTGGTGGAAATTAATTTTTTATTTTGTTCGACAAATGTTTAATTTAATGGTTTTACATTGAGCTTTAATTTATCTGTTCATGTTATTTCAATTTCTTAGGTTCTACGATCAATGTATGTTTTTACTATATGTATTTCATTTAATTGTATTCGAAATATTGTTAAATTCTACTCTGTTAATTTTTAAATTATCTGTACTTAAATTTGAAAAATTTATCTCGGGTATTCCATCCGATCGTTTTTCAAAATTTATAATCGAAATAAATTCACAACCGAAAATAAATTCATCATTGAAAATAAAATAGTATATTTTATGTAATTGTTAAATTGATGTTCTGAGTCCCATGATGATGAGCCTAAAAATAAATTATATGATCGAAATAAATAATGGAAAGAAGGAATAAAATAAGATTTAAAAGTAGTAGCCCCACCTTTTTACCACCAATTTTCCCTTTGCCATGGTACATGATACAATCAACATATTAAATATTCCCTAACTTTAAAATATTATAATAAGTAATTTATAATTTCTTTTCTTAGTTACTCATAATATCATTCAACAATTTTAAAATATCATATCACGTGATTTCTAAATCCGAATTTTAATCGATAAACATAATAACCCAATCGGTCAGCGGTATATTCCCATCACTTTTTCGATAGAGTTTACTTGCACTAATAAATATTACAAAATTAAATAAATTAAATTACCAATAATAAAATATTAAAAATGAGAAGACGAGAAGCAAAACTTTATATATATATATATATTATAAAATAACATAATAAGTAATGATAACAATTTGACACGTATTATACGTGTCTGTTTCTCTTTCTTCTTTGATGAGGTGGTAATCCACAATTTATTCACAACAAATTTCAACATTTGAAGATTTCAAGATTTAAATGAACATTGTTAACATTTTTTCTTCAATAGGTGGAAAATGAGGTTATCCTTATAATATATGTGGTAAAATGAAAAATTTTAAAATTAGTGAGTTTATTCGAAATTAACCATAATTTCCTCGAAGAGGATTTAGGAGGAGAAAAAAAAAAGCTTTCAAAAAAAAAAATAAAAAAAATGGAAAAGGCTTGCAGCGGAAGCTGAACAGCTTTAGTATATATATCTAGTGTGACCCCTGGCTTTTCATTTGTGTGTTTCTTGTGGAAAATAGAAATGGCGGAATCTGGCGAATCCTCTGCAAAATTGATTAAGGGACTCTGGGCGAAGCTTGGTACGCTTCTCTTCTCATCTCTGTCTTTACTTTCTTGAACTTCTTTGATCGTCGTTTCAATTTTTGTGGTCGATCGAATGTGATTGCAGTACCTTCTGAGTCCAAATATTCAGAGGTCGAAATAACATCCAATGAGGTCGTCGTATGCTCAGAAACTTCATCTGCTTCCCCTTCTAAGCATCAATGGGGCAAAATCATCAGGGATCCTTATTTTTCTTCCGTTTCTTTGCAAAACCTAAGGCATTTTCACTTTCCTTTAGTGCTTGTACTGTTTACAGGTTCAGTTTATTGATTCCTGTATCGTGTTCGTAAATGCGATGAATGCAGTTACGTCACAAGTGTTGTTGCGTTTGTGGCGTGGTGTACTGTTGTATTTGAAAGTCTAGATACTACCAGAACATAGTGAACGCTGAACATTGATGCGACAGACTTAGTTAATTTGGGATTTAAGCTGCGTTTCTCGTTTCATGTATTTTGTTTACCGTCTTGTCGCATTTTTGTTTCATTTTTTGTTGATTCTTAATAAAAGGATATATGTCGAATTAAATTCTGTCTGGAAATTCTGTGCTGTAAGATTGGCTTGCTCTTTATAAGCCAGAAAAGTCCACAATCAACAATGAAGTAAAGTTGAGATTCTAGTAACATATAGCAGCAATGCTTTGATTCCTCCTGTAATAAATTGTGACTTGGTCATGTTCAGGGACGGTTTACATGTATGGTGTGATCTGGATCAATATGTTGAACTTTTTTTTTTTTTTTGGTCAATTCTGATCGTCAATATGTTTGCTGTGTTCCTTGAATTGCGGTGATTGGATCAAATCTTGCTCTTAAGCATATCTATAGCATTCAGAGAAGAGTCTTACATTGATTTGATGTTGGTTGTGTAGTGCTGGATTGGTATGACTTTCTGAAATTTGTTTGTCCACTGAGGTATTGACATGATATGATTTGTTGAAACATTTAGTTGTGCTTTAATAAGGTGAATGGAAATTGTTTAGCTTAAGACTAACTATTACACAGTTTTAATCTCGGGATACTGAATTTTCGTAATTTTGTAATTTCAATTTATGACCCAACATTTGTTAGAGCCTGTTTGGCTTCTTTTGCTTGCCTTTTAGTAGAAAATGCTTATTTTATTCTTACGAATAGAATCTCATATCTTTCATTCACTTTTTGGTGGGATTGCTGCTATAGTTCAAATGTAATACTTGTCGATGGCGCTGTGGTCAATACTGAAGGTGTTGTTGAAATCAAGTCTGGAACTGAAATTATACTAGAGCCTGAGAGAGCAGGTCAGTAATATCTGTCACAAACATTGGGGTCTTATGGTTTTATGATAATATATGTTAAATCTTTTGTGGCTAAGAAATAACAACATTTCGGTAAGAGCATGTGCTTTTATTTGATTTCAATGAAATATTACAACAATGTTTGCAATGAAACAGGTTTTGAATGGTTTCTTTTAGAACTCAGTATAAGATTGAAATTATTTAATATAATTAAATGTTTTAGATCCCTTTGACAAAAAAGAATAAGGGAGATGAAAACTCCTTTTAAAGTTACATAAAACTCATTGCTTTCCTTTAGTCTTGTCTATCAAGATGAAAAAATTGGTATGTCCAAACAACCTTTATTATGGCATCTCCATTTGCATCCTAACATCTTGACCTCTAAATTAATGTTTCGTAATTTTGAGCGAACACTGTATTAGGTTTTCTCCTAATTTGTAAGGTTGAACATCTTGACCTCTCAATTAGTGTTTTCAAATTTTGAGGGAACACTCTACTAGGTTTTCTTCTAATTGGTAAGGTTTAACAAGGCTTTTCTCCTAATTTGTATGTTTTAATGCGCCATCGCATTATCTAATAATTTATTTGGCTTTTAGCATACCATCTGTAATCCAATGGACACATATTGAGTGAGATATGGCATTCGCTGAAATCTTTCTATGCAATCCTCTTTCTGCAACATGCTAAAGCACAAGAGCTATCTCTGGTGCTTTTAGGTATTTTTAGGACCTTACCCCAAATTTTTGTTCATGGGTAAGTCTGAGGCTCTTATAAAGCTTTACACCAGCTCCCCTTATTATCATTTGGGATTCTAATTCTTATACCTAAATCATTCCAGATTCTAATTCATGTACCTAGTTGATTGTCACCTTATACTAAATCTTATAATAAATCATAGCTTTAATACTCATGGCTTTGTAATGTATATGAGTAGGCTTCTTGTAACCTATTTCTTCTTTGAAACCACCTTGACATCTCACCAGCTTGCGAGGAACATTCTTTATTGTCCTTATAAATCCCATAGTTGGGGTCACCAATGCTTGGTGCATTTTTCTTGATGTAAACAATTCAGAACATCTCTTCTTCCCTTTGATCTTTCTCATATACGACAACTCCTAGAGTGAGGATCTGTGTATAAAAAGTGGAAACAGAGGGAGGAAGATTTTGTTTAATTCTCTCTCTCTCGATTATTTTTTTACCTATTTGTTTTGCTGTATTTTGGGTGTTGTTACTTATTACTGTGATGTCTCTAGGATATTTGAGCTATCGATTTAAAGAAATACTTGGACCTGAACCTTCCAAGAAGTACTTAGAGGTAGATGATTACCAACTTCACGTTGCACCTTGAAACTTCATTTATTGCATGTTATTGCATGATGCATCTATAGTTATGCTAAAGTTGAAAATCTCTTTTGTTGGTTTGGCCAGATCTCTATTGATACTGACCATGCGAAATGCTGTATCTGCCTAAACATATGGCATGATGTTGTTACAGTTGCCCCTTGCCTTCACAATTTCTGGTTTGTAACTTTTTTTTGCCTCTTACTTGAAGTAGGAAGTTTCATGTCAATCTGTCAGCTTCACTCTGTGTCTTTTGTTATTTTCAGCAACGGGTGCTTTTCCGAGTGGTTAAGGAGATCACAAAGCAAACATTCTAGCGTACTGTGTCCCAATTGCAGAGCAGTTGTACAGTCTGTTGGAAGAAACCATTGTCTGCATTACATTGAGGAGGTGGTATTTTTCTTTTGTAGCTAATTTGCACACTCTCATAACTGTTTTCTTTATATACGAATAGAATTTTGCCTTTATATAAAGAGAAAATTTAACTTACGTGATTGTCAATTGTTTGTGGTAGATTTGTTTGATATTTCCAACATTCTGAAGACAGAATACTATTAATTTGGTATTTTAAAATATCAATGTTTAGTCCTATTTTATCTAAACTTATTTACTGTCTTGGAGATTGATTGTCTTCCCATTTTCATCAACCGAATTAAATTATGAATTTGAAATTACCAATCCTTGTTACAATTCTTGGTAACAAACATTATTCTGCCACCTGTTGAAATTTACAGTGCACAAATTTGATGACTATTATAATGTTGTAGGGTTTATCAACAGTATGGAAAAGTTCAGCCTGATTTTTTCAGAGGGATCATATTTGTAGTCTGTAATGCTTATTTATTATTATTATTATTAATTATTAATATTAATATTATTGTTATTATTATTATTTTTTGCAATTCTTTGTCGTATTTAGTGTTAATAGTAGTTCTCTAGAGGATTGTCATTCTATCTTGTACAGTGTTTTCTGTTGCTGATTTTCTCTCCATCATTTTGCTGTGTCTCATTAGATTATCTTCCGCATTCATTCTCCATTAAAGCGATCTGCTAAAGAGCTTGCAAAACTGGATTCATATGCATCAATAAAGTCAAATCTTGTAAGTTAGCTATTAGATTCTGCTGCCTGCTAACTTGGACCTATAAGGCCAACATTAATCATGCATGACACAAAATATGTTTACTTAAAATGGGTTAATGTATGTCGACCCAGTAAGCATGATTCCGAATGAAATTTATTCAAGTTTGATCTCTCATTTCTAATATTATATACACATGAATGCATACATTCTTTTAGTCTCATTGTACCCTTGCTGAATTTCTAAGACATACTTTTAATTTTTATTTAGTGGTATTGTTCACATACATGACTTTTTTTTCTTTTTTTTTTTTTTTTTTTTTTTTTTTTTTTTTTTCTTTTTCTTTTTCTAGCTTCAATGATCTTTATTAAATGTGGAAAGGAGATTGAGGAACCGTTTTATTCAATTTTAATCAAATTAGTTTTGGTAATTACTGTTGCTCTTTCTTTCTTATTCAGTCTATTGTCTGAGTTTCCTTTGGGTATGGTTTAATAACATATTTATAACCTAAACTGCATGGATGCTGTCTTTCCATTGTACTAGACTATTTCTTTTGGAACTTGTATTAAATCAATATTTTCAGTTGTTAATCAACTTACTGATTAAGAATTGGTTGCTTTGCATGCATTAAATTGCAATGCATCTCTTCATATATTTTGTATTTCTGTATATATTAATGCTTGTGATGCATTGCAGGTCATTAGGAATGGGAAGAAACTGTCTCGGAAGAGAGCCCGTTCTTCGGTGGACGACGACAATGATGATGTGAATCATTCTTGCCCTCAATGTAGTAAGAGATCTTGTCCTCAATGATGGGCTTCGTGTACAGTTTAATTTTCAGCATGTAATTTTATACTCATCCCCTTACTATGGCTGTGATATATGAAGGTCTTCCTGATGTTGAATTTCTGTATATTGCTAATATGTAATGCTTGCACATTTGATCACCTTGTTTGTTTAACTAGTTTAATCTAACCATCAGGCACTATAATTAGTGGGTTCCAGTGCAATCGCAATACAGCCCATCTACAGTGTCATGCTTGTGGAGGAATGATGCCTTTGAGAAATGATAGTAGAGTGCCGCAACATTGTAAGTATTAATTCATCCCTTATACTGTTTACTTTAGCTTTGAGTTTTTATTTCCAAATGGTTCTCCATGAAACAAAATTGAAGATATTGCTTACTATGTCATGTTTGGATTATAACAAATATTGTTCAAGTGAGTTGCATTTAGTGAAATTTGTTTTCATTATGTATAATAGCTGTAGTTGGAACCTTTTGAAGTTCACGTTAAAAAATATTAATATTTTGCTGTTTTTAACCACTCGTGCTGGTAAGAATGGTGATACCATTTTGTAATTCTATTTGATAATGGAAAGTTGAAGAGAACATTGTAACACGAGTAATAAATTGGACATGAGGGTTGATGTTATTTTAGAGGATAAGAACTTTGAATAGGAAATTAGATTGCTTTTTGAAATCTAAGTATGAATGGTCTCCTCAGAGTTTGAAGGGAAATATTAGAAACTTCTATTTGATAATGGAAAATTGAAGAGAATTGTAACACGATTAATAAAAATTGGACATGAGTTTGATGTTATTTTAGAGGATAAGAACTTTGGATAGGAAATTAGATTAGTTTTTGAAATTTAAGTAAAGAATAGTCTCCTAAGAGTTTGAAGGGAAATATTAGAAGCTTCTCTTTCCTTGTCTCTGCAATTCATTTTCAAATATGTTGACTTTGTTGCAGGCTTGGGATGTGACAGAGCATTTTGTGGTGCTTATTGGCATTCTCAGACAACTTCAGGGAGTGATTTTCGTCCCTTGTGCGGTCCAGAAACTTTTAAGCCGGTATGTGCAGCTTATTTATTTTAGATTAAATTGACAGTCATTTAGATGGTCTTATGAGATGGAGAATTTCACTGGTAGCAGGCTTTATACCTGGGTTAATTGTAGCTTATAATGATACTATTGTGCTCATGCACCCTAAAAATTAGCTAGTCCCATAACTTGTGTAGGAAATAGATGTGGAATTAGGTTGTAACTGGGATTCACTGTCTACACTGACCACCGTAACATGCATTCCTATGCAAAGTTCTGGCCACTGGCAAGAAATCTTTGGAATTAAAGTAGCTTGTAATGTTTAGATTTATGATTGTCTCATATATGGATTTGATAATTTAAAACACAGAGAAGATTGAAATTATATACATATATATATGTATGTGTGTGTGTGTATATATATATATAGAAATAGATATAGATAGATAGATAAAGCAATTTACATTAATTTTAATTGGGGGCTGTTAGAAATGGTAGGGGCAAAACCGAGGTTGCTGGAGAGGATGGTGGTAGTCACATCATCCTATAGATGAATAGGATTTTTTAATGATCTTTGTGTAAGAATTTTTGTAGTTATGGTCTAACTACTCCAGGGGGGAAAAAAACTATTTTGGTGACTGACTAAATCAATTTGGATCAATTTGGCCGGTAAACCATGACTTAAACTGTTTAATTTTGTTTAGATGAACCCTTTTTTGTGGAACCTTAAGAGTGCACACGACATACCTAGTAAAGGCACATTTACCAAGAAAAAAAATAAATAGCCATTTAACTACTACTACTATTATTATTAATATATTCAATCTAGCATTTAACGGTAGAAATAAAAAAAATGGGAAATTAACTTAATAATGCCTAAATAGGGTTAAAAAGCAGGCATGCTGAAAAGCAATAAGATAATTTAGTGTGTGTAACTTGATTGCAGTAAAAATTTGATGAACAAATTGACCAAACTGTAGTCGTTATTTAGGTAGATTCTAACAGGGTTCAAGATTTGTTTATCAAAGACAGTGACAGTTTTTTACCTGCTCTTACCTTCAACTTGTTGATTCAATTAGATCTTATTCTGAATCAAGTATAATTATGTTTTATTTGAAAGGGTTCATAGTTCATGATGTATATGCTCTAGTTGTATTATCTTTTATATATCTCATCGTGAATGTTATTTTTGCATGATAAATAGGTATTGTCTTAACCTTGGTAATATGAGTGGTGCTTATGAGCAATCCATTGAGACACTGGCTGGTTTACCTTGGTCTATTGTCGGTATATATGCAGATCGCTGAACGCTCCATCACTAGGATTCCATTTGCAACCCATGGCATGAACCGGCATGAACAAAATGTATGTAAATTCTGTAGGGTAGATCTTATTGTCTTAAATTTGTTACTTTAGGAGGATTTTTTTGACGTTGATTCCATTATTAGATCACAGAGAGGTGTCTCCTACAAACTGGGAAGCCATTGCAGGATGTCATTGATGACTGGATTAGAAAGTTTAGCGACAGACAAATTGGTATGTTGAGTGGAAGAATCTAGACCTTTAATTATAGTGATGGAATTACTTTTTTCCTTTTTGCCTTTTTATACTCTGCTTGAAATGGAACCAGATGAAGGGGGAAACCAGAGGACAGGAGAGAAATATAGAATGTTATGATGAGAGGATGGTTTGAAAAATCCAAATTATATATATACACATTAGGGGCTGTTGTTTAAATATAATTAGCCCCTCAATTAGGGGCTGTTGTTTTATAAAATTCAAATCATATATAAGTTGAGCAACAGAAAATGCTATAAATCTTTCAAATATAATTAGTCTCTATCCCTGTGATCTTCTAGTACACTTAATGCTTTGATATATCTGATCTGTTTTGTTAACCTTAGACTTTGGTAACAGTTGCAAGTTATTTATCACAGCAAGGACTATCTTCTAACTTTTTTTTTCTCCGCCACTGTCAACTTCTAGTACACTTCTCGAGTGGCTTCCTTGAGGCATTATTAAGTCAGTCGACCTGGTCTGTGAAGTATACAAAAACTGTCAGGGCCTTTTCTAACTTGCGATTACCCATTTAAAGGACCCCCCAAATATCATAAACCTGAACTCATCTGCCAAAAGGAATATGTGGTTAATATAGCAAGGAAAATCTTCTTTAGAAGGAATGGTTAAGGAAGGATAACTTGATAGCAGTAGGGAAATGCTGCAATAGTTTCAATATTTCCTCTGAAGCTGCCTTGAAAAACCATAGCTTGTAGATGAGTTTTTGGGGAATGAAGTAACATTTTACCATTAAGACTATTCTTTTGAAACAGTTTCTGAGTGCAGTATAGTTTAATTTGTCTATAATTCTTTTGCAGACCGATCTAGGATGCAATTGAATCATGCTGAAGATATAGCTGCTGGGACGCATTTATGCAAGTAAGTTTGAAGTTAAATTTAAAGATTTAGTGCATGTTTGTTTTATTTATATTTATTTATTTATTTATTTTAGTGCTATTTAAACTAGGACATTTTAATCATGAATTTGATGAAATTAAGTGGGGAAAAATAAACAAGCACTTAGTGTTTTCTGAATGTAACTTTACACGTTACAAATGTAATCATCATGGCAATAGAGTTTGCTGCTTTTAACACCTGCATTGCTACATCACATATCTATATAATGCTTTGTCTGTCAAAGGAGAGGACCTTTCGATTTATTGTTGCTGTATTAATTTAATGGTGAAGAAAGATTTGTTTAACAGTTTCATTGCTGTTAAATCTGATAACGAAAGTTCCTTGGTTCTAAATTAGTTGGGGTGGTCTATATAAACTCATTGCTTTCAAATGAATCCCTGTTCCGTCTAACTTGAGAATCCAGGAGCCCTTAATCTGATTTGTTTTAGTCAGCAGTTAAACTGCTTCATCCTTTCTTGAATAGCAGGAAATGGATATACCTTATACTGCAAGAAAAGTATGACCCGAAATTCTTCCCATACACAGCATGCATCTGATGGTTCGAGTTCGGACACCTTTTGTTTGCTAACTATTTATAATTTAGATTATGTTAGCCCTTGCATCATTCTACTCTGTTATTAGGGAGCCCATCACTGCCCAATGCTCTCCAAGGAATTGCTTACGGCCGAATGTGGAGGGAACAAAAATCTCAATTTTATTGAGATGAATCATTGCTTATTGCTTTTCATAATCAATAATCAATACCTTTGTGTTTAAAATGTCTAGACTTTTCATTCCTTTATAATTTGTTTAATGAAGGCTATGAGATGATATAGATAGGTTACCTCAAAGGCCATACCCTATTTTGGTTTGGAGGCCACTATATTTTATTGGTATATAATAAAAACTGTGGATCAGTATGATATTAATTTAGGATGGATTGTATAATTAAGGGAGTTGTTGGATTCCCACTGCATTTTTCATCATCGAATTAGGATTGTGCAGCTGAAATGACTGGCTTTCAGATTTTCTTACATACAGAGTTATTTATTATACCTACCGCTGGCTGGCCCCTTCCTTCACCTAACATTATCTTAGTATTGGATCAAATGCCTTTCGTTAGAGATAAAGTGGAATCAGTTTCTCAATATAGTTCTTTCTAAAATTTTGATCTAAGCAGTTAGATGGCATTCTTGAATAAAAGCTGTGTATTATGAGAAATGCTGCTTCTAGCCTAGGTTCCAAAAATGATTTTGTCTAACAGTTGTTTGTTGTGAATGCAGTGAATGTTATGACACGGTGATAGCATATCTCTTGTACTGGTTCCGCATCACTTTTCCTAGATTTGTGAGTTCCCATCAATTTGATAGCAACTTCTTTTATGAGTGTGGAGCAGTGGAAAAAGGGCTTAAGAAATTGTAAATGTATGTTTGTTGTAGCATATGCCAGAGGATGCTAAGGATAGAGAGGATTGCTGGTATGGATATGCTTGTCGAACACAGCATCACAATGAAGAACATGCTCGCAAAAGAAATCATGTCTGTCGTCCAACTAGGGGCAACATGATTTGATGTATTGAGGAATGCAGTGGTGGCAACAATTGTTGTTTTTAGGTGGTACTTGACTTGTTCTTTTTTGATTCATCAGCTGTGTACGGTTTTGTAAATAAATACTTGGGATGGGATCGTAATTGTACATCGCTGACTGGTAACGTTCTCTCTGGTACTACTACTAGGAACTAAGTAGGACAGGACATCATGGATCTACAGGTGCCTGCCTGCTTTCAAGGAACTGTTTTAGGATTTTCTTTGACTGATTTGAGAATTTTATTCATTGCCCATAATGGGTCATTTTCTTCCTTTAAAATCGTTTCCAATCTACTCCTCTGTGTCGAGTTCAAATTTCTGTTGGTATATTTCCTGTCTGTTTACCGTTTGCTTTTTAATTTACAAACACACAATTTGAGTTAAAACCTATTAAGACAATCGGATTTCACTAACTTTGAATTTTTAACTTCAGTCAGCATATTAATGTCAATTGAATGAATACCTGCTGATTTAATACAATGTTATCTACGCCAATTGAGCTAAAAAGCTGATATGGTGTTTTTTTCAACCTTTCTTAATTTCGTAATAGGCTGAATTAAACAGCTTTATGTATGTATTTGCAAGCCATCCCATGTTTCTACATTTTCAGTACTAAATTAATCTTAATAATTATTGACTAAGCGAATTTTTATTTATATATACCTAGTCTATAGATATAAATAAATAAATACACAAAATCATTTGCTTTTAAGTATTATTATATATTTATATGAATTTTCACTTAAAAAATTTATAATAATATAAAATTGTTCCAGTAAACTAAAATTAAATAGCTAAAAGTTAATATTCACTATTTAAGTATTATTAGATATCTATTTATACTATCAAATTAAAGTTTATATAGTTTTTTTAATAGGGTATTTTCGTTTTTGCACCCGTTTTATAAAAATAATCCAGAAATCCCCCACTTTTAAAAATAATTCGAAACAGTACTCACTTTCATGTGAAAAGTGGTTTTGGAAAAAGGTTTGGTGGTTTTACTATATTTCTACCTTATTTTTATTAATTGTATTAAATATTTACTTTTATACCATCATTATTAACCAAATATTAAATTATAATTTTTTAAAATAAAATTATTTTAATTTTAAATTAAATATTACGTTTTAATTTATCATATTTACTAAAAAAAATTAAAAATAAATATGAATTTGTTTCATTTTATTTTTTAAAGTAAATAATATATGAAATAAATTCATATTTATTTTGAATTTTTAATTAAAAGTAACAAAATTAAAATGTATTATTCAATGAAAAAAATTAAAATAAAATAAAATTATATTTTTAATACAAATGTAAAATAAATATATTTTTATTTTAATTTTTCATTAAATAATACATTTTAATTTTATTATTTTAAATTAAAAATTCAAAACAAATGTGAATTTATTTCATCTATTATTTAATTTAAAAAATAAAATGAAATTAATTCATATTTATTTTGAATATTTTTATTAAAGATAATAAATTAAAATGTATTATTTAATTGAAAATTAAAATAATTTTATTTTTCTTTTGTATTTTTATTTTAAAAAATTATAATTTAATGTTTGGTTATAAATGATGGTATAAAAGTAAATATTTAATACAATTAATAAAAATAAGGTAGAAATAGAGTAAAACCACCAAAATATTTTCCTAAAACCACTTTTCACGTGAAAATGGGTCTTGTTTCGAATTATTTTTAAAAGTGGGGTGATTTCTGGATTATTTTTATTAAACGGGTGCAAAAACGAAAATACCCTTTTTTAATAAGCAATTTTCAGTATTTTATTTGAAACTTTCCATACTTTTGAGATTTATAGTTATTGAAACGTTGAGTGCATTACAAGTAGCAAAAGTCCAATCAAGTTAGGCTGTTCGTAAATATTTTTGTGCCGTTTAGAGTATGAAGAAATAAAAGGCTAAGAAATAAAAGGCTATGTCGTAATTGAAGTAATAAAAGATAAATAGACTAGGAATAACTAACTATAAATCTGAATTTTATTGATTAAATAATAATTAAATTAAAAATTGAATTAAGGATCCTCTAAATATGGATAATTTACCCTAAAATGACTTAGAAACTATATAAAGTTAGAAAAAAAAAACCTAAAAATAGTATTATAATTTAGTAAGAATATGAAATAAACTATACTAACTTGAAATAAAATAGAAATCCTCGTTATAAGTAAAGTAAGAATTCTAATTATTTTAATAAGGAATCTCACTTGTTGTAAGAATTGCCCTACATCAATTTCCTGTCTGAAAAAAAAAAAAAAAATCTCGTTCTCGAGTAAAAAAAAACCTCGTCCTCAAGTTTCGTTATTATAATGATGGTTCATTATAAGGAATATATGTAATATATCAACAACACCGGACTCCATCAAGTATACCACAAATCCTATTTTGTTTTTCTTTATCATCACAAATAAAATGTTGAATTAAACATTAGATATTGTTGTATCTCACACAATATTTATGCTGATAAGGTTTTGATCTCTTTCCCATAGATCCCATATTGTCGAACTTAATTTTCCTTAAATCAGCTTTTTCCAATGATGTCATATTATGAAAATCTAACAATTTAATATCCAGAGGATGGTTCTTAGAATTATGAATTTATTATGGATTTTCGAAATTTGACAAATATGTAGTTAAATATATAATTTTATAGTTGCAAGAAGACTCCACGACTATTACTTGATGTAGAAGATTAGAAGTATAATCTAGGCTATGGAGATTAGACATGACTTGGTTCTCATTATTTTGACTAGATAAGACATTTTCGTATTGTTGACTTGTTTGAGTTCGTAGATTTTAATTAAAAAAAAAAAATCTTGAATCTTATTGCATTGTTGGTTATTATCGGTGTTGGAATCTGTAATGGAATTTGTCATCTAGCCACATGACAAGTCACACTGACTTTAGTTGACAAATAGAGTTTTCCAACCATCGCATGAAACATTTCTTTTATTATTTGAAAGCCGTCTCTTATATTGTTAAATTTCTCATTATGTTTGTTGAGGCATTGCTCGATCTTGACAACCATGCATCAATTTCTGCAAAATTCTAATTGTTGTTGAAAACTTTTAAATACTTGAATCATTTTTTACCCTCGAACAAGGTCAAAGCTTACTCTAATACCAATTGATGACGCAGCAGAAGGCTATGTCACAATTAAAGCGATAAAAAGTAAATAGACTAGAGAGAACTAGATATAAACCTGAATTTTATTGATTGGAAAGAATTAATTGCCAATTGATCTAAGAATTTCGAGGGATAACAAACTCTAGAATGCCTTAGAAAATAAATAAAACTAGGAAACATACAAATTAGAAATAAAAAATATAACCTAATAAGAATAGAAAATAAACTCGACTAATTTTTAATAAAATAAAAATCCTAATTATTTTAAAAATAGGAATCATACTTGTCGTAAGACTTGTCCTACGTCATAATCAAATTCTATCTTTTCAGTAATGTACATAATAACTTGATTTAAATTCGATTGTTCAAGGTTTTTAAAAATAAACTTTGAAAAATTTCAATTTTAAATAAGTCTCATTTATCACATTTCCTTTTTCACATAAAATAATGAGCTTAAATGATCAGTATGCATTTTCATTTGTAATTAAAAAAATTTAAATACCTTAACAATTAAGGGTATAAATGAGTCCAATGAAGTTAATTATCACCGTGCTCGACTTTCTGGTTTTGTAAAATAGTTTGGGTTAGAGTTAGAGTACGAACTGTCAATCACTAGAATAGTTTGCAAATTCAAATTTGACTTATTTAGCTATTATTTTAACTTAAAATGTACTTATTTTTATTACCATTGTTAATAAATTTATAATCAAAATATATGTGTAGAAAACTAAACCACTAATAATGTATAAAAAAATGGGATGCTTTCACTTTTTATTTATTTATTTATTTTTAAATTTTGAAAATTTTGAAAATTTGAAAATTAAAAAATAAACCAAATTGATCAATATACCTTTAAAAACACGGTTAACCACTTCATAATTATTTCAGGCGCGTTTCACTAAATTACTTCAACGTTAGTGAAGTACACTTCAAAAGCTCGCAAAGTGGTGAAGTAATTTTGGAGGGTATAATGATCAATTTGATTTATTTTGTGAAATTCCAAATTTTAAAAGCTTATAAATTTAATTAAAGTTTGGGTGGCTTATTTACTTAAAATTGAAGTTTGAAAGGCTCACATTTTATAATTTTTTCATATACAATTCTTAAAAAAAAATAATAAGGGAAAAATACAGGATATGAACCACGAAAACTAGTAGTTAAATAAATGGGCCTCCAAAGAATGAATTAACTATTTAAACCAAGCAAAAGTTGGTTTTTATTAAATGAACCAACATTCCTATTTTACCCTTCAGATTACTTTATATTTACAATAATGGTATTATAATATATTAAAGTTATTAATAATAACCTTCCATCCATTTGAATTAGAAAACCCGTTTCCTCACAATCCCACGACAATTTCAGTTTAACGGTCAAAGAGAAGCAGCAATCTGGAGTCAAACAAGGGTAGTTTCTTTCTCGTTTTGATGAGTCCGCCGTTTATAGGTTATTTTACAGGTAATATCCTTTTCGCTGTTTTGAATAATTTGCTGAAAGTATGAGTTATTAACCGCTTCTCCTTTGTGGTTCTTCGATTTGCATTGGGTGCAGTTTCATAAGCTATTATCGAGTAGGAATTGCAGTTGTGTTTGTCTTGGATTGTCTGCTTGCGACTAATGCAACTTACAAAGTTGAGATTTTGAGTAAGGTACACCCTGTATCCTTTTCTAAGTGGTTTAACACTCTATTGGCTTTGTTTCGAAATGGTAATGTTGAATCGAAATGGAAGGGTGAGTTGTTTAAAAGTGTTGTTGTCTAATGTTCTCGATTAGGTCTTGTTGATTAATTTGGAAATGTTTGACGTAACGTAAACTGAGTTTGTTGTTATTGTCAAGGGTCTGCAATTGTTGTTATTTGAGGTTTGTGTAACGACGATGAAGATCATGCAGTGTTTGTTGTACCGTGAATGATGGTGGAAATGTTTGGTTATATGATTGTGTATTATACTGTTATTTTAGGTAGTTTTTAAATTTGAATGTCATTCCAGGTGATGTAGGGTTAGAATGTAATGTGTACTGTATTAGGTGTTTTTGTTTTGATAACTCCAATTTGTAGGGAGGTTCTGTTGTGTAGAAATTTGTTAGATCTTATAGGTTTAAGATTCTACATTATAATAAGTTATGATCATTAAATCTTCGTGTAGGAGTTATTGTAAATGTGGTGTGGATTCGAAAATGAGTTATTGAGTAACATAGTTTAGTTTTCGTTTAGGAATTATTTTGCTGTTGAACAGTAAATGAATGAAATGCTTCAGGTCCCAACATGTGTTTTAGGTGACTTAAAAATTTAGTGCTACTGTTAATGTATGATTTAAGTGGCCATTAGTAAATGATGTTCTTCTGAAACACATATAAAGGTTTATCACAGATCAAATTATTTGGTGTCTTGGGTGGTGCTGAAATATTGAAATACTAATGAAACACACATTACTAAAGTTGGCTGGTTCAATAGTACGAGTTTGATATGATGTTGAGGTATTGAATTTCAGTTGGTGCACATTTGGATGCTTCATATTAGCTGCAGTGGTTTGATTGAATTTATGATTAATGGATGATATTTACTAACATATTTCAGAATTTGGTGATTAATGCTACTGATTGAATTTTTAATGGTTCTTGATTTTAGGCTGCACAATTCCATTCATAGTACTACGTCTAGATGGTTGAAGAACAAGTAAGATTTATTGATTGAATTTGGATGATTCATTAAATATAAGTAAGGAGGTTGTTTGTTTAAAAGCTTATTTTTTGTTGTATTGTTTGTGATTTAATTTTAGGCAAATGTTGAAGCTACATCTAGTTGGGAATATATGTGGGGAGAACCCAGAGTTTTTACGAGGCAGAAGGTTAACAATATCTGTAGGCTTAATGAGCTAGTAGACTTGCGTAAGGACTAGTGCACAGATATAAGATGCAAAGGTTCATCAAGAAGTCTCATTTCCATAAGTTTTTCGAATTGGTTGAACGTTCTGGTTTTAAAGAGTAGGTATTCCATGAGAGATTAGTTTTACGGGTGCTTGCAGCTGAAGTAAGATTGCAGAACCAACCATTAGATGAAATATGGTTTACAGTTGGTGGGACGCTTCACCGCTTTGGAAAGTAGTAGTTTGCTTTTGTAATTGGGTTCAAATTTGACATGGTATGGAAGTCAGATTTAATATTAGAGAAGCAAGCATTGTCAAGAAGTAATATATCTACTAGACTCTGGCCCCAAAGATAAGGACATGCAAATGTTAAAGATGTTACGAAGTTGTTAAGGGGGAAGAGATTGGATGTTGAAGATGTGGAAATATTGATTAAGTGACAGTGCACATTGTATTACTAGGGTATGGGGAGAACAGGATGGCTTCAAAAATGTTATGGGCTTTAGTAGATGATATGTATAGGTTCAAAAGATTTGCATGGGGCACTTATATATTCGCAAATACACTGACTGAGTTAAAGGGTTTGATGACAAGGGATCTGTTGGATCACCCAGTTAGGGGAAGGACAACAAGAGGTTGCTTATTTGCGTTTATGGTAAGTTGTATATTTTAGTAATTAGTCAATGTAATTTGGGTTAATAATAATCGACTTTGTTGTTTTCTGCGGTGGATAACTAAAGCTTTCCCTCATATGAGGCAGATACTAAAGGCCAGGGAATCGAATAGGATTCCTTTATTAGAACCAAGGTGTTTGAGATGGTCGCTGGATGATGTTGGTTGGAAGGACTTTGATGAAGTTATGCAGGTTAGTCATGTTAGGAATAGGGTTTGTTATAGTTGTTATAGTTATGCAATGTTCGTACAATCGAAAATCGGAATCGGATCGGTGACCACTTCTAGGAGGCTAGGCGGTCCAGGCGGGGACTAGGCGGTGTTGATTATTGGTCAATATTTGTCTTTGACTGGAATCAAATTTAATAAATTTTCCAATATTTATTTTATTTTGAAAAGAAAAAATATAATTTTATTGTTTCCAATTCATTAATACTATTACGAGATCTCAATCAAATAATTTACTATCTAAAGATTCATAATATCTCATTCAACAAACAATTATATGAAATAATTCCAAATCTAACAAAGTTATAAACTCAAAAACTAAATAAAACAACAATAAAATCATCTAAAAATGACAAGAAAATGGATGAAGAAGAATAAATGATCAACACGATATCATATTGCTCTATACAAAAGGAAATCGTTTTAGTATTGGACAATACAATTTGGGCGCCTAGGCACCGCCTGGACCGATTTGGGCCGCCTAGCCACCGCCTAGACCGATTTAGACCGCCTAACCTACCTGGTTGGGCGCCTAGGCCCATTACCGAATTTCATTTTCGATTATATGAAAATTAGATCGTTTGGGTCTCAAAATGCCTAGGCGGCCTCCTAGGCCCGATTTCACGAACACTGTAGTTATGTGAAGTTAATGTGTAATTGTTCGAAATGTATCAGGTGAGGGGTGAGCAAACACTTGAACCGTCTAATGAGGAGAAGAAAATTTGGTACATGAAGTATGTTTTTAGCAAATGCTGAAATGAGAATTGATCCGGACAAATTGGGAGAGGATGTTGTAGATGAAGACCCTTTAAGTGATTGAGAACCATTGGTTTTTATAGATGAACCTTCTAATGACGACCACGTAATGTTAGTAGTATTATTGGCAGGGATTGGTTTTTAATCCTTCCGTATTAGGGTATTGTATAGTAAAGTTAGTGAGGATTGTGTTGTTAAACATAATTAGGTTCGCAAGGAGCAACATGGTGGTAGTGATGTGTATTTGCAGTTAAAGGAAATGGAGGATAAGCGATGGAATGAGATAAATGAGTGGAAGATAGAACAAGATGAGAGATGGAAGGTTCAGTTGCAGTGGAATAAATAATAGGAAGAGTTTCGTCGAGTACAACTGGCCACTGAAGTTGATAATCAGCTAAGATTTCCAAGATTAGAGGAAAATGGTGGAATAGTTAGATCTTCATACACTCCATTTCAAGATAGATTGAACGAAGTTGAAAGGGTTTACCATGGTAAAGACGTAGGTATTTCACAAGTAGCTGAAGAAGCAGAGACTATAGATGGCTTGGTTAATAAAATTGTTATGGAAAAAAGTCATGAGGTTGGAGAAGAAAGGAGGCCAGACTTAAGGAAAATAATGTTGGTGATAAAGAAAAAGATGGGTGCAAGGATTCTGAATTCATCGCTGTAGATGGCAGACCCAATGAGGAGTATTTGGACACTGAAGAAGTAGGATGCAAGGGGAATAAGAGTGAAGAGAAGCAAGGGTGTGAAGAGGAAGAGGTGGAAACTGATGATGAGAGAGCAGATATGAGGCAATAACATGATGTTGGTATAGGCTATGAGAGCGTCCCCTTAGATCATGATGTGCCTGTCAAGAAGGAAGAAGTCGATATTAAGGAACCCTGTACTTTTGAGGATGTTAGAGCGAAAAGCAAGAAAGGGATAAAATGTTGTACAGGAAGGTGATGGAAACTGGCAGTCAGACTTGAGGAGACATTAGAACCAGTAGATGAGAATTTTGATAGTATTGAAGACAACAAAGGCACCAGAGTTGTTCATAAGATGGCTGCTGAGGTATGTGATAATACAATTGTTATTTTATCAACCTTATTATTTTCAAATATTCTTCTTTTTAAACATGCTCACTCTTAATATATTATTTAGCACAACCTCTTTGTCCGCGGAGAAGTCATAGACTTGGAAAGAAATCAGCATATAGAAGAACTCCGTATACAAGAAGTGGTCGAAAGAAAAAAAAAGATAGGACGGAAGAAAGGTGATGAAGGAGAAGTATCTAGTATGATAAAGGGGAAGTGAAAAGTCCTGGAGCTTTCAAATGATGATGATGAAGAGTGCAAGGTGGTGGGAAAGAAATCCGCCAATGAAGTGAAGAAGGTTTTGTATGAATAGCCGACCGAGAATGTACCTGTTCGTGAAGAAATGTTGGAAGATCTAGTGGGTAATGTTATTTCCTTACTTATATGTATAAAGACCAGAACACATGTTGAAGAACCTTTGTTGATGCAAGAATTTCTGAGTGGCAACAGTTCGTTTAAGTAAGTAGCTCCAAAGCAGTTTGTTATTTAATTAGATTGATTTGATATGGCTGTGTTTATTCACTTGGATAATGTTTACTATAATATGTAGGAGGTCTATCTCTGCAAATATATTCCTTAATTCAAAGAGGTTAACAGCTTCACTGGATATTTTTGAATGGTTCAGGGGTGACGACATCAACTTGTTTGTCATAGCCTTGAAGCAGGATCTAAATGATGTAATTTCAGATTCAATAGGTGTGCTAGGAAGTACTTTCTACTTGAGGATGTCTGACATATTTGACGAATGTTTGAAGAGCATCAATGGGCTAACATCATTCAAAGGAGACAAATATCTCGAAAGTGTTATCTTAGGAGAAGGCAAGGAGGAGGACCAATGTTCACCTTGGTAGGATTGATCATATGTGAGTTATGTTGTATTGTATCTTATTATGTGTCATGTATCATATTATTATTTATTAATATTTATCGACCGATCTCTGTAGGTCATCTTCCCAGCAAATGTTTGAAAAAGTCACTAGATTACTGTCCTATTGGATTTGCATAATAAGCGTTTCATCTTAATCGATCCTATGGCGAACAAGAACTTAGATATGCCCCTGCTTGATAAGTGTTCATGTATATCATATACCATACCCAAATTGTTGCAGGAGACAGGGTATTACAAATCAAGGGGTGTAAGGCCAAATTGGAAGAGTGGCATATTGCCTGTCCTCTATGCCCATCACAATCTTATACACACACAACATGATTCATAAGTAAGCTATATACAACAACTTGTGCATTAAAGATTACATGTATAGTTTTTAGAATTATGTTTTATCATTGCTAATTATAAATTTGCAGGATTTTTTGTGGTCCATACATCTGTAAGTTTATCGAAGATATTGCTATGTAGAGGAGATTTCGGACTATTTGCAAAAGAGATCCTGAATAGGCTGTTGCTTTATAAATTGGCATTTTCCGAACCATTGTCAAGAACAGTTTACTGATGTAACAATTTATCGGTAGTGCAAACTATGGGATGGTAGATGATCTCTATGTTGAGATAAATTGTTTATACCATTTTGGATAAGTGATAAGTCTAGAATTTACCTATGTTTTGATACATTTCATGAGCTTGATTATGAAGAAATTGAGCTAAAAAGTTATATGATTGAGTGAATTTCTAGTAATTCTAGACTATTTTATTGAGACAGGGACTTGGATGAAAAGATCAAGAAATTAAGCAGAAAAGAGTAAAAATCAGAACAAAAAGTGATTAAAGACGGTGATAGAAAAAACAGAACAAATGGAAGTCGCCTAAAAGAAGGCAGCATATGTGGTTCTCGCATACAACAAGTTGCCAATCCAGGAAAAATCTTTAGGCAACAAGGAGGATGTCGCCTAAAGAGAAGTGAAAGCAGGCGACAGACTAAGGCTAAATGATGTATATCGCGTAGAATGAAAATATAGCTGGAGGCGATAAGTGACTTATCTTACGTAAGGTTCAAGACAAGGCGATATCAAGGGAAGCGAGAAGAAGCAACATCGCCTATCTGTTTAGCAATAATGGAGGCAATTAACACTATATTTCGCCTACAAGCCTTATCCATTGGCGATGAAGTTAGGTGGTTATTTTGGAAGTCGTCTGAAGTTCAAGCGAGGGAACAAGCGACATAAGGAGACATTTTGTACTTCGCCTATTTATGTTTCTTTCTTTTAATTAATTTCAAAATTGCCACTGAGAAAACTCTATAAAGAATCTCGGTTGAAGCAATTAGGACCTTTTGACATTTTTTTAGATATTTTATGAAATCTTATGTTCTTTCATTAAGTTTTATTTGGAGAAGTTTCTTGGAGAATTTTTATGCTCTGTTTTCTGTGATCTCTGAGAATTAGCTTGAAAGTTGAGAAGAAAAGACTGTGACAGAGTCCAACTTCCATCTTCTTTAGTAAGATTTAGATCTTAAAGCATAATGAAGATGAATTTGAGCTGTATTGTATATGATGAAGTAGTTGTGCTTCGCTAATAGCTCTATAGATTTGCTCAGATTTGTTGCTATTTCTAGATTTGATTTCATGATTCTTATTTATTCATAGTCAGATTTGCTTAGTTTTCATGAGCTTATTGAATTAGGAGAATGAGAGTTAAGTAATGATATTATAATGCTTATTCTAGTCCATAGATGGTGTCTAAGTATCAAATTCAAGAACGAAGGATCTTTGTACTAGAGATAGACAATTAGATCCAATTTTCTACAGATTATGCTTGGTCAGTTAATAGAATTGTACTATAGAGATATATGCAATCTATTGTCTAGGATTTGTTAAATCGAATCGAGAGATCTTTAACAAATTATTGATGATGATCTAGGTTGTAAATCTGAGATTTAGAATCGAATTATGTAATTGAACATGATAACATGCAATAGAGATTTGTAGATCAACTTGATTTCGTATTGGATCACTGATTGCTGAGTACTTGAATTCTCAATCAATTGTTATGAGTGTCAAAAGTGTCTAAAAATTTACATCACATCTTATGATGTTTACTATTTAGTTTGCTAATGAATTCTTTTGCAACTCAATTTAGATCTCAATCGAATTCTTTCTTTCCAAAATAAACAATCCCTGTGGAGACGATATCTTAAATCTACAATTAGACGTTGATAGGAATTATTATGTTTTTGTGTTTGTATTTGTGTAAGAATTTCCTCATTAATAAGTTATTTAGTTGGTTTGGAGATTTGGATTTTATGGTGTAATTCTGCACTTTATCATTACTTTGGCTGATTTTGAATTTAAGACCTTGTAATAGCCATGGGCATGTAGATTTGGTTTATAATACCAAATGAGATGTGGTTTACGGTTTAGAAAAACTTTACTAACTATATTGACATTTTTCTGAGCTTTACAAGACAAGAGGAAATTATAGGGGCACCAGTTGTTGGTGGTGTTTATGAAATGGACATCAGATGTTGGGTATATAAGGCGTTAGAGCTCATGATACTTATCTAATTGTAAATGTGTCTCAGCTGGTGTCCATAAAATAGACACCACCTAACAATCATACTAGGTCTGATTTTTTAACAGACTTGAAATGCGATTAATATTGTGTATGAAATGTAGACACCATCTGGAAATATAGTAAACACACTGGAGATCGAAATACAATACTCAAATTATAACTTGTTTTGACATAAAATGTTGATCATCAACCCTAATTTGTCGTATTATTATTCAATAAAGAGACTGTTCATTAAAGTAAAACATACTTAATTGAAAAATATTAACCGTTCATTATAAATAACCATACATTGTAAGGGTTAAGGACTGTGAAAAAAAAAAACAAGGACACAACTGTTGTCCTTGTCACAAAAAGAAAAGAAAACCAGGATCATCACAAAAAACAGAGTCTGTTAGTCAACATATTAGGTTCCGAATCCCAATAACCCTTACACCCTCCCATCAATTACTTTGTTAAATCAACATAGCACCCAGCAGCACAGGTCCAACAATACCACCACTACTCATTTGAAGGCTATCTTCAGCTTCTCAATCTCCTTCTGTCACATCAATAAGTTGGGGGCTATTAATTTTTGTATTTGGGAAATTAATTCCGTCATTTAAATTTTATTTAATTTTAAATTATTTTTCGTCCAAGGGTAAAATGGATATTTTAAAATATTTACTTTCCGGTTCAACCGTATAATTTTGACCAATTTGACTTTTGGGATAGTTTTGAAAACAAAATGGACATTTGATGTATTTTGTTATTATTTTTCAATTTGGGTCATTTTAAAACCACTTGAACATTTGTGGGTTTATGACAATATTTGCCACCCATATATATATAAAAAAGGTTTTAGAATCACTCTTAAAAAAAACCTAAGAATTGATTTTACGTGTTCATCTTTTTCTCTCAAACCAAAAACCAAGCCACAGATTTCTAAGCTATGTTTTTCAAGATTTCAATTGGGGATTCTAACTTGTCTCGGTTTCTTCTTATTCTAGGTAATGGTTTCTACTCTCTCTATTTGTTTTAAATTACCTTATTTTAATTTGGGGATTTTTAGAATAAATTAGGGTTTGGCGAAACTGAGGTGTTAATTTCAACTGATTTGAGTTTTGAAACCCTTGAAATTTCACTATGTGTATTTTGGGTCTTTTAGGTTTAATTTGGTTTTGATTGGGTTTTAATAGGTGCTTTAATTGAAAACCCTAACTCTTTGATTTGGGGATTTATTCGATTTATTCTTCATTTGATTTAGCTCAAATTGGGGATCATCAGCTAGAGTGATTCGGTGTGGCTTTTGGATTAGCGGTAAAGGTTAGTAGCCATGCTTATGCCCTCACGATTGTATGTTCTTGTCTGTTTTGCTGTCTGTGAATTTAGATTAATTTAATATAAAGTTGAAACTATGAATTGGATTATTGCCGCTGAATTTTAGTATGAGTTTCTTGTTGTTATCCGTTAAATGATATATGTAATCTGTCAGTCTGATTTTGTGATTGTTGTGACTATCTGTCTACTCTATTGCTGTAATGTGGGTATATGAATTAATGATCATAACTGTATGTTAAACTAGTAATATGAACTCTATAATATGTATAAAAGTTCTGTCCTAGGTTAATACGATAAGACCAGCATGCTGTAGGGAAATCTAGATGTATACATCGATGCGCGGAAGCGTATTTGGCTTTGATTGCCAACCTATTTTCTTGATGTGATGAAATCATTCTTGAGCTTTGCTCATGTCTTGATGCGACGACATAACTTCTGGGATCCTTGATCCATCTCTGAGTGTTGTACCCTATTTCTATATGTTTTCTGTTCTCGATTTCTGTTATTTAGCTAAGGACAAGCCTAGTAAGTTAAACACCATTTAATGATGTGATAATCTCACGTCTGTTATATTAAAAAAATTTATGCTTCTGCTTGTGAATGTCTGCTATGAACTATTAGATTTCTGTCTATTGCTTGTTACTTTAGGTTCTAACCTTTGGGTAACATATTTTGACTGCTAACTGGCCATAGGCGATAGGAACAGATCCAAATAGATGTCTAGAGTTTCAATAGTGAAAATCATAATCTGAAATAGGCTAAAAACGTGAACAGTGGCCCTGACTGAACTCCCTACCGAACTAGGTACCGAGCTTTCACTTAAATTCGAGTTTTGAAAATGAATTGGTCTTTGTCCAAATTGTGTTCCAAACTATATACCGAACTGTCACTTAAATTTGAGAAGAAACTTAAGTAATAGCTCTTACTGAACTATATACCAAACTATCACTTAAATTTGAGTAGAAACTTAAGTAATAGCTCTTACTGAACTGTATACCACACTGTCACTTAAATTTGAGTAGAAACTAAAGTAATAGCACTTACCGAACTGTATACCGAACTGTCACTTAAATCACTGTAGAATTCGAATATTACTCTCTAACTGAACTAGTGATCAAATTGCTTATCGAATTACAATTCGGTATCACTGTTTACATTCCCTGACCGAATTGCTTGCCGAACTGCATGGCGAATTTACAATTCGGTATCGATTCTTCTCTTTGAAATAATTTGACAACTTTTAAGTTAATTTTAGACAGTAATTGTAATAATCTGTAATCATTTATCCTAGATCACTTAAAGGGGATTTAGACCGGAATAAATTGGTTTAATAATCAACTTGGTTGCTCCTATCTGCAATTGCATGTTTGTAAACTAATCTACATATGTGCGTGACACTTTATTCTGTTAAATAAGACACATTCTGTGTCTGCTTATTGGGCATTGGATTACTAGCCAGACATCGATAGTCTGACCCTTTGTGGCTTTTATTTTTGTTTTGTATGTTTTGAACTCGTTTGGGATGGAAATTGTTGGGTTCAGATAGTCAGCTGGAGTAGTAGGGTATCACTCGTATGTCTGCATCAATCATCATCTGGCATCTTTATTAAGACTTTATTTTCATTATTATTGTATCATGATTTTGAATTTAATTATGAATTTTGTAACCGCTGCATTACGTTTTAGGTTTGATTTCAGAATAAATATTTTTGGATATTTTGGTTTGAATATATATCTTTATCGGATTTGTATTTGATCTATCAGATTTGGAACACTTTTAAATAATAAGATATTTCTACAATGTTTCTTATCTATGTATCTATTTCTATATGTATGTTTTATTTATCTGTTTGTTCGTTCTACATCTGTGACATCTGTTCTTTGCATCC
The DNA here is from genome assembly GCA_031304145.1 of Cardiospermum halicacabum. Lineage (NCBI taxonomy): Eukaryota > Viridiplantae > Streptophyta > Magnoliopsida > Sapindales > Sapindaceae > Cardiospermum > Cardiospermum halicacabum. The sequence goes on along the minus strand of CM062394.1, from coordinate 14,596,401 downwards.
CTTCCGTCGGGGTGGGGGTTCGGGTGTTATATTTCTTTGTATTAGAGCACCGGTTCTCGGTTGCTTCTTGTTGTGCATTAGAATTAAGTGTGTTTGTGCATTGTTTTCAAACTCATGACATTGCATACTTGACATTGCATATCGGAAATTGAGTCTTAATGTTTATTTCTTTGTTAACACCTGCTTTTGAACATTTTTCCAGACCCGTACTACTTTTGACTTGCTGATTTCTGAATTATGGCTGGTAGACACTGTAATACCCCTACTAGACATGACAATACTTTCTCTATTTTAGATTCTCCTGTTTATACTCTATTGGATTCGAGTTCTACTTTATCGTATGCCTGTAGTAGCATCTTAGAGGATAAGGATTGGGAATCTAGTTTGACTGATAAGGCTCTGTATATCAATAATCTGTTGGGTATCTGTGTTGTGTTGAACCGTGTGTATCGTGATGTTCCGGTTGTGATTGGAGGAATTACTTTTCTTGGGAATTTGTTGAAGTTGAATAGTAACAAGTTTGATGTTATTCAGGGTATGGACTGGTTATCTAGACATGAAGAAATTAGGGATTGTAGGGCAAAAAGGATTACCCTTCGGTCTTCGAAAGGTTGGATCACTTTTGTAGGAGATCATATGAATCCGCTTAATAGGGTTGTTTCGGTGGCTTTGTGTGATAAGATGCTTCAAAGTGGATATGAAGAATTCTTGGCTCATGTGGTGGAGGTGGATAAACCACGTTCTGATGGAAAGTTCATTCCGACTGTTAATGAATTCTTGGATGTATTTCCGGATGATATTCCTGGTTTACAACTAGAGAGAGAAGTGGAGTTTACTATCGAACTTATTCCAGGTGCCATGTTAGTTTCTATGGCTACTTATCGGATGGCTCCGACATAGTTGAAAGAGTTGAAGGTGCGGTTGCAGAAACTGCTGGATAAGGGTTATATTCGGCCGAGTACTTCGCCTTGGGGTGCTTTAGTTCTGTTTGTCAAAAAGAAAGACGGAACTTTCCGATTGTGTATTGATTATCAGTAGTTGAATAAGCTTATAATAAAGAATAAGTACCCTATTCCTCGAATTGATGATTTGTTTGATCAGTTGAGATGTGCTGGTGTATTCTCTAAGATTGATCTAAGGTCTGGTTATCATCAGTTGAGGATTCGGGAGTCGAATTTACCTAAATCCGCATTTCAAACCAGGTTAGCCACTATGAATTTATGGTGATGCCTTTTGGATTGACTAATGCTCTTGCAGTATTATGGATCTTATGAATTGGGTGTTTAAGCAAATTTTGGACCAGTTTGTTGTGGTTTTTTATTTATGAAATTCTAGTTTATTCGAAAGACAAGGAAGAGCATGCTAAGCATTTGACAATAGTTTTGCAGATCCTTCGTGATAACTAGCTTTATGCGAAACTTTCAAAATTTGAGTTTTGGATGGAGGAAGTTTCCTTCCTTGGTCATGTGATTTCGAGGGATGGTATCAAGGTGGATCCAAAAAAAGATTCAGGCTGTAATAGCTTGGAAACCGCCTGTGAATGTGACTGAAGTTAGGAGTTTCCTGGGTCTGGCAGGTTATTACCGTCGGTTTGTGAAAGTATTCTCTTCCATTGTAGGTCATTTGACTATACTTTTACATAAGGGAGCTAAGTTTGAGTGGACTAGCAAATGTCAGGAATGATTTGATGCTTTGAAGAAGTTGCTTACCAAAGCTCTAGTTTTGGTTCAGCCGATTTTCGGGTTGGACTATGTTGTGTACAGTGATATTTCTTTGCATGGGCTTGGTTGTGTGCTTATGCAAGATGGAAAGGTGATTGCTTATGCATCAAGGCAATTGCGGACACATGAGCGTAACTATCCTACTCATGATCTTGAGTTGGCTGCAATTGTCTTCGCATTGAAAATATGGAGGCATTATTTGTATGGAGCGATGTGTTTTGTGTATATAGATCACAAGAGTTTGCAGTACTTGCCTGTTCAGAGAGATTTGAATTTGAGACAACGTCGATGGGTTGAGTTCCTAAAGGACTATGACATGGAGATCAATTACCATCCTATCAAAGCCAATGTGGTAGCGGTCAGATTTCCCCATCTTAGAATGAGAATGGGTTAATAATTTTTTTCTAATAAATT